>NC_069430.1:19890946-19978446 GCF_026875155.1 Cherax quadricarinatus | reverse complement strand
TATATAAATATATATATAAATATATGCAAAACAACCACTCTGAAAGAATAGAGAAATTCCAAGCGCTTTCGTGACTACTCACATTATCAAGGAACTATGAAAGTAAAGCATCCAAGGAAGCTATATAAGGGGTCTGGCCAGCACCTCACTATCAGATCCCACAACGGTTAAACACCTGACGCGCGCCGACCCAACTTGGATAGGTCCTTTGCACAACTCATCCCACAAACTATTCTACCCAAGAAAATTTAAAAATTATTTGTCCAGTGTATTATTAAATTCTTCCCAAATTCTATTAATTATAAATGGATCTAATTTATATAAACCAAAGGAAATATTCATATTATTGTCAAAACTGCTTTTTATGAAACAAGATTCAATTATATTCCTGTCGACCATGGACTTGCTTGATACTACTTTCTCAACTTTTGAAAATCAATTGGATGGTTAAAATCTCTTACATGAATAAATAGAGCATTGGAATCTTGTCCAGTTCTAATGCTATATTTATGTTGTTTTAATCTTAGTTCGAGATTTTTACCAGTTTGACCGTAATAAACTTTATCGCAAATTTTACAAGGAATCTTATAGACACATCCATCAGCATTTTGGGGGGAATTCTTTATCAAAAGTTTTTTTACTGTATCAAGATTTTTGAATACAACTTTAATATTAAAAGTCTTAAGAAGAGAAGGCATATCAACCAAATTTTCATGGTAAGGGAGAGCCAACATATTTTTAGTTGAATAAGGCTGGTTGTCCCTTTTTGGATTGTAAAAAGTATGATGTTACTTCCTTGTTTACGAAAGTTCCTGTTGATGATTTATTAAGTTTCTTATCTGAAGAGCTCGTTAACTATGATTTACCATTGCCAGTTCCTACTATCATTAAACTTATTAAACTTTGCATTGTTGATGCAAAATTTGTATTTAATGATAAATTTTACACTCAGAAGTTTGGTATGGCAATAGGAAACCCTCTTTCACCTGTTCTTAGTAACCTATACATGGAATTTTTTGAAACAAGGTTACTTAACACAATCCTCCCTAATAGAGCTAAATGGTTCAGATATGTTGATGATATTTTGTGTCTTATGCCCAAAAATGTAGATATACACCATTTCCTAGGAAAATTAAATAGCTTAGCCCATTCTATAAACTTTACTGTTGAGTTTGAAGAAAATAACTCATTGCCTTTTCTAGATGTTTTTATTATTAAGGGTAATAATGAATTCAAATTTAAAATTTACAGAAAACCTACAAATAACTGTTCCTATGTCCACTATTATTCCTCGCATCAAGATAGAGTCAAACTGTCTGTTTTCTCATCAATGTTTCTGAGAGCTTTACGAATTTGTAGTCCTGAGTTCATAGATGAGGAAATATCCAAAATTTATGAAATAGGTAATGATTTAAAATACCCAAGAAATGTAATTGATAAATCTTTTAAAGTTGCTAGAAATACTTTTTACAATCCAAAAAGGGACAACCAGCCTTATTCAACTAAAAATATGTTGGTTCTCCCTTACCATGAAAACTTGGTTGATATGCCTTCTCTTCTTAGACTTTTAATATTAAAGTTGTATTCAAAAATCTTGATACAGTAAAAAAAACTTTTGATAAAGAATTCCCCCAAAATGCTGATGGATGTGTCTATAAGATTCCTTGTAAAATTTGCGATAAAGTTTATTACGGTCAAACTGGTAAAAATCTCGAACTAAGATTAAAACAACATAAATTATAGCATTAGAACTGGACAAGATTCCAATGCTCTATTTATTCATGTAAGAGATTTTAACCATCCAATTGATTTTCAAAATGTTGTAGAAAGTAGTATCAAGCAAGTCCATGGTCGACAGGAATATAATTGAATCTTGTTTCATAAAAAGCAGTTTTGACAATAATCTGAATATTTCCTTTGGTTTATATAAATTAGATCATTTATAATTAATAGAATTTGGGAAGAATTTAATATACACTGGACAAATAATTTTTAAATTTTCTTGGGTAGAATAGTTTGTGGGGTGAGTTGTGCAAAGGACCTATCCAATTTGGGTCGGCGCGCGTCAGGTGTTTAACCGTTGTGGGATCTGATAGTGAGGTGCTGGCCAGACCCTTATATAGCTTCCTTGGATGCTTTACTTTCATAGTTCCTTGATAATGTGAGTAGTCACGAAAGCGCTTGGAATTTCTCTATTCTTTCAGAGTGGTTGTTTTGCAAATTCTGAATCACCTGTTTACTGTGATCTTATTGCATATAAATATATATATTATATATAATATATATTATATATATATATATATATATATATATTATATATATATATATATATATATATATATATATAAATAAATATATATATAAATATATAATATATATATATATATATATATATATATATATACATATATAAATATATAAATATATATAAATATATAAATATATATAAATATATAAATATAATATAAATATATATATATGTATAAATATATATATATATATATATTATATATATATATATATATATATATATATATATATATATATATATATATATATATAGGTGCTCAAAACAAACAGCTAAGAAGCATATACCTATGAAGATACACAACATATCCTTCCAAACTGCCAATATCCCAAACCCCTCCTTTAGAGTGCAGCATTGTACTTCCCATTTCCAGGACTCAAGTCCGGCTATATAAAAAATAACCGTTTCCCTGAATTCCTTCACTAAATATTACCCTGCTCACACTCCAACAGATCGTCAGGTCCCAAATACCATTCGTCTCTATTCACTCCTATCTAACACGCTCACGCACGCTTGCTGGAAGTCCAAGCCCCTCGCCCACAAAACCTTTACCCCCTCTCTCCAACCTTTTCGAGGACGACCCCTACCCCGCCTTCCTTCCCTTACAGATTTATACGCTCTCCATGTCATTCTACTTTGATCCATTCTCTCTAAATGACTGAACCACCTCAACAACCCCTTTCAGCCCTCTGACTAATACTTTTATTAACTCCACACCTTCTCCTAATTTCCACACTCCGAATTTTCTGCATAATATTTACACCACACATTGCCCTTAGACAGGACATCTCCACTGCCTTCAACCGCCTCCTCGCTGCTGCATTCACAACCCAAGCTTCACACCATATAGAGTGTTGGTACTACTATACTTTCATGCATTCCCTTCTTTGCCTCCATAGATAACGTTTTTTGACTCCACATATACCTCAATGCACCACTCACCTTTTTTCCCTCATCAACTCTATGATTAACCTCATCCTTCATAAATCCATCCGCCGACACGTCAACTCCCAAGTATCTGAAAACATTCACTTCTTCCATACTCCTCCTCCCCAATTTGATATCAAATTTTTCTTTATCTAAATCATTTGATACCCTCATCACCTTACTCTTTTCTATGTTCACTTTCAACTTTCTACCTTTACACACACTCCCAAACTCATCCACTAACCTTTGCAATTTTTCTTTAGAATCTCCCATGAGCACAGTATCATCAGCAAAAAGCAACTGTGTCAATTCCCATTTTGTATTTGATTCCCCATAATTTAATCCCACCCCTCTCCCGAACACCCTAGCATTTACTTCTTTTACAGCCCCATCTATAAATATATTAAACAACCATGGTGACATTACACATCCCTGTCTAAGACCTACTTTTACCGGGAAGTAGTCTCCCTCTCTTCTACACACCCTAACCTGAGCCTCACTATCCTCATAAAAACTCTTTACAGCATTTAGTAACTTACCACCTATTCCATATACTTGCAACATCTGCCACATTGCTCCCCTATCCTCTCTATCATATGCCTTTTCTAAATCCATAAATTAAAAAAAAACTTCCCTACCTTTATCCAAATACTGTTCACATATATGCTTCAATGTAAACACTTGATCTACACATCCCCTACCCACTCTGGAACCTCCTTGCTCATCCGCAATCCTACGTTCTGTCTTGCCTCTAATTCTTTCAATTATAACCCTACTGTACACTTTTCCTGGTATACCCAGTAAACTTATTCCTCTATAATTTTTACAATCTCTTTTGTCCCCCTTCCATTTATATAAAGGGACCATACACGCTCTCCGCCAATCCCTAGGTACCTTCCCCTCTTTCATACATTTATTAAACAAAAGTACCAACCACTCCAACATTATATCCCCCCCTGCTTTTAACATTTCTGTCATGATCCCATCAATTCCAGCTGCTTTACCCCCTTTCATTCTACGTAATGCCTAACGTACCTCCCCCACACTCACATCCTGTTCTTCACTCCTAAAAGATGGTATACCTCCCTGGCCAGTGCATGAAATTACCGCTTCCCTTTCTTCGTCGACTTTTAAAAGTTCCTCAAAATATTCTCGCCATCTACCCAAAACCTCCATCTCCCCATCTACTAACTCCCCTACTCTGTTTTTAACTGACAAATCCATTCGTTCTCTAGGCTTTCTTAACTTGTTTAACTCCAATTTTTTTTCTCATTTTCATTAAAATTTCTTGACAGTGCCTCTCCCACTCTATCATCTGCTCTCCTTTTGCACTCTCTCACCACTCTCTTCACATTTCTTTTACTCTCCATATACTCTACTCTTCTTACAACACTTCTACTTTGTAAAAACCTCTCATAAGCTAACTTTTTCTCTTTTATCACACCCTTTACTTCATCATTCCCCCAATCACTCCTCATTCCTCCTGCCCCCACTCTCCTATAACCACAAACTTCTGCCCCACATTCTAATACTGCATTTTAAAAACTATTCCAACCCTCTTCAACCCCCCCACTACTCATCTTTGCACTAGCCCACCTTTCTGCCAATAGTTGCTTATATCTCACCCGAACTTCCTCCTCCCTTAGTTTATACACTTTCACCTTCCTCTTGCTTGTTGTTGCCATTTTCCTCTTTTCCCATCTACCTCTTACTCTAACTGTAGCTACAACTAAATAATGATCCGATACATCAGTTGCCCCTCTATAAACGTGTACATCCTGGAGCCTACCCATCAACCTTTTATCCACCAATACATAATCTAACAAACTACTTTCATTACGTGCTATATCATACCTTGTATATTTATTTATCCTCTTTTTCATAAAATATGTATTACTTATTACCAAACCTCTTTCTACACATAGCTCAATTAAAGGCTCCCCATTTTCATTTACCCCTGGCACCCCAAATTTACCTACTACTCCCTCCACAACATTTTTGCCCACTTTAGCATTGAAATCCCCAACCACCATTACTCTCACACTTGGTTCAAAACTCCCCACGCATTCACTCAACATTTCCCAAAATCTCTCACTCTCCTCTACACTTCTCTCTTCTCCAGGTACATATACGCTTACTATAACCCACTTTTCACATCCAACCTTTATTTTACTTCACATACTCCTTGAATTAATACATTTGTAGTCCCTCTTTTCCTGCCATAACTTATCCTTCAACATTATTGCTACTCCTTCTTTAGCTCTAACTCTATTTGAAACCCCTGACCTAATCCCATTTATTCCTCTCCATTGAAACTCTCATTCATAACATCCACAATCATCTCTTTCTTATCATTTGCACAACATCCACGCACATTCAGACTTCCCACTTTGACAATTTTCTTCTCATTCTTTTTAGTAATTTATTACAGGAAAAGGGGTTACTAGCCCATTGTTCCCGGCATTTTAGCTGACTTTTATATATATGTCGTGCCGAATAGGTAAAACTTCCGATTTTGGCTTAAATAGCAACGCTCTTCTTGCCGAATAAGGCAAACGAAAATTTGCGTATGCAATAATTTTGCAAAAATTATTCTGAACCTAACGAAAAAAATACAATTCATTGCTTGTTTATTATTAAATTATTGTAAACTTATCTAAAATATATTTAGCTGGATTAGGCTAAATTAAATTGCGCTTGTTATAATAAGGTTAGGTAAGTTTTCTAGAGTTCTTTTGGTACAAAATTATTAACTTTTACATTAACATAAATGAAAAAAATATATATCTTTACACTTATAAGAGAAATTTTTAGAAAGGACTTAATTTTAAATGAGTTCTTGCTAACTGAACGATTTTATCTATTCCGCACATATATATAGATCGTGCCGAATAGGTAAAAATGTAATGTATATATAGATAAAATAATATATATGTATATATAGGTAATATATATATATATATATATATATTATATATATATATAATATATATATATATATTATATATATATAATAATATATATATAACACACACACACACACACACACACAAACATTGTCTCTACGTCCACAGCAGGACTCGAACCTGCAAACTCTGTATCAGAGTCCGCAGTACTTTACATCGGCCGTTTCCCACCATTAGGCTTATGCCTAGCACGTCGTTATAACAATCCTGCATATTATCAACAATCAGTTAAACCAGGGTAGCGTTTTACTGGTAGGGCCCCATTCACGTACAGACTACTTGCAATACGAGCAGTTGTAGTGAAAGTTTCAGAGTGAGGCTGGGGGCCCCAGGGTAGGTTATCTTGTAACTAGGGTCTGTTCTGCAGGTTCACTTCCTCACATACTGGCCATGGTGGACAGAGAATTCTGAGAAGCAGTTCTTTAACTAGAAGTTAAAAGGACAAATGAGCCATAGAGATATTAAGAAATGCTGTTTTAGCCTTAAAGTGGTCAGAAAGTGGGCGACCTAGACAGTGATGTAATAAGAGGCAGAATCAGTACATAGCTTTAAGAACAGGTATGATAGGGGCTCACGTATAAAGTTGAAAATAACAGCGACCAGTAGAGGCGCAGGGCCAGGAGCTGAGACTCGACCCCTGCAACCACAATTTGTGAGTACATAAGAGAGTTCTGTCCTCTGTATGGGTAGCTGTAGCTGGTGAAAATACTCATCTCTATCTCTCTCTCTCTCTTTCTCTCTTTTCTTAAACCACTAATATCACGGTATCAGTTAAAACTTAAGCCTATGATTGATATTGTATGTATCAGTACATGGTCCTGGGTGTGAGAATATACGGGTACACAAAAGTATACATCTGGCGTATAGAAACTCAGGAGATTAATTGATTGGCATATTTCGACCTCCCTTCTGGAATCCTCTTCATTTGCTGAAGAGGATCCCAGAAGGCGGTCGAAATATACACATCAATTAATCTCCACAGTTTCTGTTTCCATGTGAGTTATTACTGAGCACTGAAAGTGCTCATTACACTTTAGTTATTTATCAAGTATACATCTCATTCAGAGTAGAGTATATGGAGAGTAAAAGAAAGGTAAAGAGAGTGGTGAGAGAGTGCAAAAGGAGAGCAGATGATAGAGTGGGAGAGGCACTGTCAAGAAATTTTAATGAAAATAAGAAAAAATTTTGGAGTGAGTTAAACAAGTTAAGAAAGCCTAGGGAAAATATGGATTTGTCAGTTAAAAACAGAGTAGGGGAGTTAGTAGATGGGGAGATGGAGGTATTGGGTAGATGGCGAGAATATTTTGAGGAACTTTTAAATGTTAAGGAAGAAAGGGAGGCAGTAATTTCATGCACTGGTCAGGGAGGTATACCATCTTTTAGGAGTGAAGAAGAGCAGAATGTAAGTGTGGGGGAGGTACGTGAGGCATTACGTAAAATGAAAGGGGGTGTTAAAGCAGCTGGAACTGATGGGATCATGACAGAAATGTTAAAAGCAGGGGGGGATATAGTGTTGGAGTGGTTGGTACTTTTGTTTAATAAATGTATGAAAGAGGGGAAGGTACCTAGGGATTGGCAGAGAGCATGTATAGTCCTTTATATAAAGGGAAGGGGACAAAGAGACTGTAAAAATTATAGAGGAATAAGCTTACTGAGTATACCAGGAAAGTGTACGGTAGGGTTATAATTGAAAGAATTAGAGGTAAGACAGATGTAGGATTGCGGATGAGCAAGGAGGTTTTAGAGTGGGTAGGGGATGTGTAGATCAGGTGTTTACATTGAAGCATATATGTGAACAGTATTTAGATTAAAGATAGGGAAGTTTTTATTGCATTTATGGATTTAGAAAAGGCATATGATAGAGTGGATAGAGGAGCAATGTGGCAGATGTTGCAAGTATATGGAATAGGTGGTAAGTTATTAAATGCTGTAAAGAGTTTTATGAGGATAGTGGGCTCAGGTTAGGGTGTGTAGAAGAGAGGGAGACTACTTCCCGGTAAAAGTAGGTCTTAGACAGGGATGTGTAATGTCACCATGGTTGTTAATATATTTATAGATGGGGTTGTAAAGGAAGTAAATGCTAGGGTGTTTGGGAGAGGGGTGGGATTAAATTATGGGGAATCAAATTCAAATGGGAATTGACACAGTTACTTTTTGCTGATGATACTGTGCTTATGGGAGATTCTAAAGAAAAATTGCAAAGGTTAGTGGATGAGTTTGGGAATGTGTGTAAAGGTAGAAAGTTGAAAGTGAACATAGAAAAGAGTAAGGTGATGAGGGTGTCAAATGATTTAGATAAAGAAAAATTGGATATCAAATTGGGGAGGAGGAGTATGGAAGAAGTGAATGTTTTCAGATACTTGGGAGTTGACGTGTCGGCGGATGGATTTATGAAGGATGAGGTTAATCATAGAATTGATGAGGGAAAAAAGGTGAGTGGTGCGTTGAGGTATATGTGGAGTCAAAAAACGTTATCTATGGAGGCAAAGAAGGGAATGTATGAAAGTATAGTAGTACCAACACTCTTATATGGGTGTGAAGCTTGGGTGGTAAATGCAGCAGCGAGGACGGTTGGAGGCAGCGGAGATGTCCTGTTTAAGGGCAATGTGTGGTGTAAATATTATGCAGAGAAAATTCGGAGTGTGGAAATTAGGAGAAGGTGTGGAGTTAATAAAAGTATTAGTCAGAGGGCAGAAGAGGGGTTGTTGAGGTGGTTTGGTCATTTAGAGAGAATGGATCACAGTAGAATGACATGGAAGCATATAATCTATAGGGGAAGGAAGGCGGGGTAGGGGTCGTCCTCGAAAGGGTTGGAGAGAGGGGGGTAAAGGAGGTTTTGTGGTAAGGGGCTTGGACTTCGCAAGCGGTGCGTGGCGTGTAGATAGGAGTGAATGGAGACGAATGGTACTTGGGACCTGACGATCTGTTGGAGTGTGAGCAGGGTAATATTTAGTGAAGGGATTCAGGGAAACCGGTTATTTTCATATAGTCGGACTTGAGTCCTGGAAATGGGAAGTACAATGCCTGCACTTTAAAGGAGGGGTTTGGGATATTGGCAGTTTGGAGGGATATGTTGTGTATCTTTATATGTTTATGCTTCTAGACTGTTGTATTCTGAGCACCTCTGCAAAAACAGTGATAATGTGCGAGTGTGGTGAAAGTGTTGAATGATGATGAAAGTATTTTCTTTTTGGGGATTTTCTTTCTTTTTTGGGTCACCCTGCCTCGGTGGGAGACGGCCGACTTGTTGAAAAAAAAAAAAAAAAAAAAAAAAACATCTCATTCCTAAAATTCTTGATTGCTCTACTGACTGTGCCTCAGCTTGTATTCTTCAACTGTGGCCAAGTACAAAATGCCTAAAAGTACCTGTGTTTATAATAGCTACCTGTCACTATATTAACACTGGTACCTTCCTTCACTGTGGGTTACTGTCACTATATTAACACTGGTACCTTCCTTCACTGTGGGTTACTGTCACTATATTAACACTGGTACCTTCCTTCACTGTGGGTTACTGTCACTATATTAACACTGGTACCTTCCTTCACTGTGGGTTACTGTCACTATATTAACACTGGTACCTTCCTTCACTATGGGTTACTGTCACTATATTAACACTGGTACCTTCCTTCACTGTGGGTTACTGTCACTATATTAACACTGGTATCTTCCTTCACTGTGGGTTACTGTCACTATATTAACACTGGTACCTTCCTTCACTGTGGGTTACTGTCACTATATTAACACTGGTACCTTCCTTCACTGTGGGTTACTGTCACTATATTAACACTGGTAATCACAATAAGAATATAGTGGTCCTAGCTGCACTGGTCCTGGAAAAGGGAAGACTGCGGGGGAAGGGGGAGGAAGGGAGGGGGAGGAAAGGAAAGATGAGAGGAAGGGGAACGAAGGGAGGGGAAAGATAAGAGGAAGGGGAAGGAAGAAAGGGGGAAGATAAGAGGAAGGGGAAGGAAGAAAGGGGGAAGATAAGAGGAAGGGAAAGGGAGGGGAAGATGAGAGGAAGGGAAAGGGAGGGGAAGATGAGAGGAAGGGGAAGGGAGGGGAAGATGAGAGGAAGGGGAAGGGAGGAGAAGATGAGACGAAGGGAAGAGAGGAGAAGATGAAACGAAGGGGAAGAGAGGAGAAGATGAGACGAAGTGGAAGAGAGGAGAAGATGAGACGAAGGGGAAGGGAGGGGAAGATGAGAGGAAGGGAAAGGAAGAGAGGGGAGAAATGAGAGGAAGGGAAAGAAGAGAGGAAGGGGAGGATCAGAGGAAGGGAGAAGACAAGAGAAAGGGAAAGAGGAAAAGATAGGGAGATAGGAGGAAGGGGAAAGACAATAAGGGGAAAGGAGAAAGGGGAGGAAGAGTGGAAGAGTGAGAGAGATAAAGGACAGGGAATGAGGAGAGAATCAGGCCAAGGAGGGAGAGTATAATTTGGTGAGAAGAGGAGAGTGTTTAGTAAAGAATGGGATTAGGGAGAGAAAGTGAGCCAGAGAGAGAGAGAGAGAGAGAGAGAGAGAGAGAGGAGAGAGAGAGAGAGAGAGAGAAAGGCGGGTGAAAGAGAGAGAAGAGAATAGTAGTAAGAGGCAGGTTAGACGAAATCAAGAGATGGGCAGGAGAGGTGCGTAAGAGAGAAGAGAGGTGGGTAGGAGAGAAGAACAGAGGTGAGAGAACAGAGGTGGGAACAAGAAGAGAAGAGAGGTGGGAAGGCGAAGAAAAGAGAGGTGCGAAGGAGAGGAGTGGGTAGGAGAGGAGAGGGGTGGATAGGAGAGAGAGGTGGGTAGGAAAGGAGAGAGGTGGAGATGAGGAGAGGAGAGAGGTGGGTAGGAGAGAAGAAAGGCGGGTAGGAGAGAAGAACAGAGGTGAGGAGAGAAGAGAAGTGGGAAGAAGAGAGGAGTGTAGGTAGGAGAGGAGAGAGAGAGAGGAGTGGGTAGGAGAGGAGAGGGGTGGGTAGGAGGAGAGGGGTGGGTAGGAGGAGAGGGTGGGGAGGAGAGGGGTGGGTAGGAGAGGGGTGGGTAGGAGAGGGGTGGGTAGGAGAGGGGTGGGTAGAAGAAGTGCGTAGGAGAGAAGAGAGAGGTGGGTAGGGAGAGAGGTGTAGGAGAGGGTGGGGTAGGCAGAACAGAAGAGAGGGTGGGTATATGAGAGAGGTGAGTAGGAGAAGAGGTGTAAGGAAAGGGTGGGGTAGGTAGGACAGAAGAGGGGTGAGTATAGAAGAGAGGTGGGTAGGAGAGAAAGAGAGGTGGGTAGAAAAGAGAGAGGTGGGTAGGAGAGAGAGAAAGGTGGGTAGAAGAAGAGAAATGGGTAGGAGAGAAGAGAGAGGTGTGTAGAGAGAAGAGAGAGGTGGGTAGGAGAGAAGAGAGAGGTGGGTAGAGAGAAGAGAGAGGTGGATAGGAGAGAAGAGAGAGGTGGTAGGAGAAGGGAAGAGAAGAGAGAGGTGGGTAGGAGAGAAGAGAGAGGTGGGTAGGAGAGAAGGGGATGGGATGGAGAAGAGAGGGGATGGAATCCAGAAGAGAGGGTGGGATGGAGAAGAAAGGGAAGGGGGTGCTAAGATACTGAATAGTCTGGGATCACAGATGTTGAGAAAGAGCTTAGGTCTAGGTGAGATACCGGAGGCCTTAAGAGTGCAGACATACATGTAGCTCCTTTGCATAAGGGAGGTAGTAGAGCCCTTGCTAACAGTTCCAGACCAGTAGCACTAACTTCTCACATCATAAAAACCTTCGAAAGAGTGATGAGACGACAGGTTACAAATTTCATGGACCAGCACAACCAGCATAGCCTGAACCAGCATGGTTTTAGAGCAGGACGATCATGCCTGTCACAGCTGCTGAACCATTATGACAGAATTACGGAGGCACTGGAAGACGACCAAAACGCAATGCGATTTACACAGATTTTGCAAAGGCGTTTGACAAATGCGATCATGGAGTGATAGCGCGCAAAATGAGGGCCATGGGCATTACGGGTAAGGTAGGCAGATAGATTTTTGGTTTCCTAACACACACAACACAAAAAGTAGTAGTGAACAAAGCAAGATCCAGCATCAGCGAGGTCAAAAGCTCAGTGCCCCAAGGCACTGTCCTGGCACCTCTGCTGTTCCTCATCATCATAGCAGACATAGATAAAAACACCAGGCACACTTTTGTATCATCATTTACAGATGACACTAAAATAAGCATGAAAGTCACTACGGTAGAGGACACTGAAAAATTACAGTAAGACATATGTAAGTTTTTCCAGTGGGCAGTGGAGAACAACATGACGTTCAATAGTGATAAGTTCCAGCTGTTTTAGAAAGAATGAAGAACTCAAAAGAAACATTATATACAAAACTTTAGAGGGCCACCAAATAGAACGAAAGGAACACGTAAAAGACCTGGGAATAATTATGTCAGCTGATCTTTTTTTTAAAGACCATAACAAGACAAAGATCACGACAACCTGGAAGATGACGGGGTTTACCTGGAGTTTACCTGGAGAGAGTTCCGGGGGTCAACGCCCCCGCGGCCCGGTCTGTGGGTATTGAGAACTTTCAAAACAAGGGAAATAATGCCGATGGTTGAAAACATTATCAGTGCTGACGGCCCCGTTCAAAGCAGGAGAAATCAGAGCTGGAACAAATACAGAGATCGTTTACGCCTCACACTGAGCCAGTAAAGCGCCTAAATTACTGGGAACGCCTTCAAGTCTTGAACATGTACTCATTGGAGCGAAGGAGAGAGAGATACATGATAATATATACCTGGAAAGTACTCGAGGGCTTGGTCCCAAATCTCCACACTGCCATAACAACATGCTGGAGTAAGAGATATGGGAGGAAGTGCAAAATAAACCCAATGAGGAGCAGGGGTGCGGTGGGGACAATAAGGAACACTGTATCAATATCCGGGGTCCCAGACTATTCAACATCTTACCAGAAGATACCAAAAACACTGCTGAAACAAGTGTAGAAGCGTTCAAAAGGAAACTGGACAGGTATCCTCACCAGGTGCCAGAGCAACCAGGCTGTGACAGATATATGGGGCAGCTGGTCTCCAGCAGCAACAGCCTGGTAGACCAGACGAGCCTGGCCCATGGCCGGGCTCCGGGAGTAGCTAAACTTTCGCAAACTCTTCAAAGGTATTCAAAAATATAGTGTTCTCTTAAATGTGCCCACAGACTCCCCTTCTTTTCACTTGGTTTATTTTACACTTCCCATATCTCTCGCTCCAGTACATTATGGCAGTGTACAGATTCGGGAATAGGTTCTTAGTTATTTTTCACTTACATATTACCACGTACTCTCTCTCTCTCTCTCTCTCTCCTCCACTCCAACGACCACATATTTAGAATTCTGAGGCATTCCCAGTAATATACATGGTTTATTGGCACCACGAGGGCCATAAATACCCGCTGTTTCTGTTCCAGCTCTGATATCATCCCTACCTTGAACGGATCCGTCAACAATGAACAATACTCTGAACAAGTTTCGTTCCATCCTAAACCCTACGTCGCGAGCTAGAACCAAATGGACCTGACTGGCTTAGGCCAGTAGGTGACTTGGACTTGCCTAACATGGGCCAGTAGGCCTGCTTCAGTGCTCCTTCTTTCTTAGGTTCTTATGTTAAATAACAAAGCACATGTGGTCTAGTGTAGCACTGGCATTTTTCCTTTATTTTGAAAGCTCTCATGGCTGTCATGACATTTGTCTTATTGTATTCTTTGAAAGAAAGGTCAGCTGATATTACTCCCACGTCTTTCACAAGTTCCTCTCGTTCTAATTCATGATTCCCTTGGGTTATGTACAGTGTCACTTTTGAGTATTTTATTCTTTACATATCTAAGCAGCTAGAAGTTATCATCAGTGAACGTCATGTTGTTCTCGACTGCCCACTGGAAAACCTTGCTCACATCTTCCTGATTTTGTGTCTTCTACCAAGATGATTTTCATGCTTATTTTGGTAACGTCAGCAAATTATGATACAAAACTCTGGCGAGTGTTTTTATCTGTCTGCTACGAGAATAAGAAAGAGTAGAGAGGCCAGGTACGGTCCAGGCGTCTCTATTGTTTCTTATTCTCATAGTTGCCACACAGTGTAAGGTGCAAAAAAGAAAGCAAGACAGACGACTAAAAAAACAAGCCAAATCAATATCAGCGCGTTTAATGCCAAAGCGCAATTAATGTAGTAGCCAACGTACTGAAACTAAGTCGCATAGCAGTTGGAATAACAACTGACAGGGATATATATCAATCTGCTAGTCATTTACGGTTAGATTCCTGAAAGATCTTAAAGCCTAGACAGCGCATAACCACTCGAATTATGTGTCAGTATGTTACTGCCATATGAAACTGTTGAAATAATCTGAGTATATTTAATAAATGCCTCCTAATGGTAGAGGAAGATGAATGAATGTTCCTTGAGACCGAAACAGTAACTAGCCTATCAAAATATGTGTTACTTATATCATTTAAACCCGTAGTTGTTGATCTTGTATAACAAGGCAATAACCCACCACCCAAGACACTAACCCACCACCCAAGACACTAGCCTATCTGTCATGACACTAACCCACCACCCAAGACACTAACCTATCTGCCATGACACTAACCCACCTCCCAAGACATTATCCCACCTCCCAAGACATTAACCCACCTCCCAAGACACTAACCCACCACCCAAGACACTACCTACCTCCATGACATAACCCACCACCCAAGACACTAACCCACCCACCAAGACACTAACCTATCTGCCATGACACTAACCCACCTCCCAAGACATTATCCCACCTCCAAGACATTAACCCACCTACCAAGACACTAACCACCACCCAAGACACTGATACCTCTCCAGACATAACCCACCACCCAAGACACTACCTATCTTCATGCACTAACACCACCAAGACACTAACCACTCCATGACACTAACCCACCTCCCAAGACATTATCCCACCTCCCAAGACATTAACCACCTCCCAAGACACTAACCCACCCCCAAGACACTAGCATATCTGCCATGACACTAACCCACCACCCAAGACACTAACCCACCACCCAAGACACTAACCCACCTCCCAAGACATACCCACCTCCCAAGACACTAACCACCTCCAAGACACAGACCCACCTCCAAGACATAACCACTCCATGACACTAACCCACCTACCTAAGACACTAACCTATCTGCCATGACATAACCCACCTCCCAAGACACTAACACCTCCCAAGACACTAACCACCTCCAAGACACTAACTACTCCAAGACACTGACTCACCTCCCAAGACACTAACCCACTCCAAGACACTAACTTATCTGCCAAAACACTAACCCACCTACCAAGACACTAACCACCTACCAAGACACTAACCCACCTCCCAAGACACTAACGCACCTACCAAGACACTAACCTATCTGCCATGACAATAACCCACCTACCAAGACACTAACCCACCTCCCCAAGACACTAACCCACCTCCCAAGACACTAACCTATCTGCCATGACAATAACCCACCTACCAAGACACTAACCCACCTACCAAGACACTAACCCACCTCCCAAGACACTAACCTATCTGCCATGACACTAACCCACCTACCAAGACACTAACCCACCTCCCAAGACACTAACCCACCTCCCAAGACACTAACCCACCTCCCAAGACACTAACCTATCTGCCAATACACTAACCCACCTCCTAAGACACTAACCTATCTGCCATGACACTAACCCACCTCCTAAGACACTAACCTATCTGCCATGACACTAACCCACCTCCCAAGACACTAACCTATCTGCCATGACACACCCTAAACCACCTCCAAGACGGTAACCTATCTGCCATGACACTAACCCACCTCCCAAGACGGTAACCTATCTGCCATGACACTAACCCACCTCCCAAGACACTAACCTATCTGCCATGACACTAACCCACCTCCCAAGACGGTAACCTATCTCCCAAAGAACTAACCCATCTTTCAACCTGTTTGCTAAAACACTAACCCATCTTTCAACCTACCTCCCAAGACACTAAGCCATCCTTAAAGCCAGGCAAGAGCATAAAAGTTGTCTGCTGCCCCACGCTACTCTGAATCAATACTCTCTCTCACTGCTGCCAGTTTCTCACTGTTGCCAGTGTCTCTCACTGCTCCTAGTGTTTCTCACTGCTGCCAGTTCTCAATGATGCCAGTGTTTCTCATTCTTGCCAGTGTCTCTCAATGATGCCAGTGTTTCTCATTCTTGCCAGTGTCTCTCAATGATGCCAGTGTTTCTCATTCTTGCCAGTGTCTCTCAATGATGCCAGTGTTTCTCATTCTTGCCAGTGTCTCTCAATGATGCCAGTCTCTCACATTCTTTGCCACTTTCACTGTCACATCACTGACCAAAATAGTTCCATGAACCTTTACTAGACAGTTTCCAACACAAAATAAGCAAGACTCGGAATATTTGCTGGTACTCAGCTGGTAGCACTGAACAGCTTGTCAATACGACAGTCTAGTGAAAATCGTGACTACGATACATTGACAGACTATAGTGTCCCTGCAGCTGACCGAGCAACAGCCAAACTGGCAATCCAGTGCAGCTGCCGGGATAGTTTAAATATTTATTATTATATATAGTATTATTATTATCACATTGGCCGATTCCCACCAAGGCAGGGTGGCCCGAAAAAAAGAAAAACTTTCACCATCATTCACTCCATCACTGTCTTGCCAGAAGGGTGCTTTACACTACAGTTTTTAAACTGCAACATTAACACCCCCCCTTCAGAGTGCAGGCACTGTACTTCCCATCTCCAGGACTCAAGTCCGGCCTGCCGGTTTCCCTGAACCCCTTCATAAATGTTACTTTGCTCACACTCCAACAGCACGTCAAGTATTAAAAACCATTTGTCTCCATTCACTCCTATCAAACACGCTCACGCATGCCTGCTGGAAGTCCAAGCCCCTCGCACACAAAACTCCTTTACCCCCTCCCTCCAACCTTTCTTAGTCCGAACCTACCCGCCTTCCTTCCACTACAGACTGATACACTCTTGGAGTCATTCTGTTTCGCTCCATTCTCTCTACATGTCCGAACCACCTCAACAGCCCTTCCTCAGCCCTCTGGACAACAGTTTTGGCAATCCCGCACCTCCTCCTAACTTCCAAACTACGAATTCTCTGCATTATATTCACACCACACATTGCCCTCAGACATGACATCTCCACTGCTCCAGCCTTCTCTCTCGCTGCAACATTCATCATCCATGCTTCACACCCATATAAGGAGCGTTGGTAAAACTATACTCTCATACATTCCCCTCTTTGCCTCCAAGGACAAAGTTCTTTGTCTCCACAGACTCCTAAGTGCACCGTCATCCCCTTTTCCCTCATCAATTCTATGATTCACCTCATCTTTCATAGACCCATCTGCTGACACGTCCACTCCCAAATATCTGAATACATTCACCTCCTCCATACTCTCTCCCTCCAATCTGATATCCAATCTTTCATCACCTAATCTTTTTGTTATCCTCATAACCTTACTCTTTCCTGTATTCACTTTTAATTTTCTTCTTTTGTATACCCTACCAAATTCATCCACCAATCTCTGCAACTTCTCTTCAGAATCTCCCAAGAGCACAGTGTCATCAGCAAAGAGCAACTGTGACAACTCCCACTTTGTGTAGTGATTCTTTATCTTTTAACTCCACGCCTCTTGCCAAGACCCTCGCATTTACTTCTCTTACAACCCCATCTATAAATATATTAAACAACCACTTGTCTAAGGCCTACTTTTACTGGGAAATAATTTCCCTCTTTCCTACATACTCTAACTTGAGCCTCACTATCCTCGTAAAAACTCTTCACTGCTTTCAGTAACCTACCTCCTATACCATACACCTGCAACATCTGTCACATTGCCCCCTTATCCACCCTGTCATATGCCTTTTCCAAATCCATAAATGCCACAAAGACCTCTTTAGCCTTATCTATATGTTTCACTGTAAACACCTGGTCCACACACCCCTACCTTTCCTAAAGCCTCCTTGTTCATCTGCTATCCTATTCTCCGTCTTACTCTTAATTCTTTCAATAATAACTCTACCACACACTTTACCAGGTATACTCAGCAGACTTATCCCCCTATAATTTTTGCACTCTCTTTTGTCCCCTTTGCCTTTATACAAAGGAACTATGCATGCTCTCTGCCAATCCTAGGTACCTCACCCTCATCCATACATTTATTAAATAATTGCACCAACCACTCCAAAACTATATCCCCACCTGCTTTTAACATTTCTATCTTTATCCCATCAATCCCGGCTGCCTTACCCCTTTCATTTTACTACTGCCTCACGAACTTCCCCCACACTCACAACTGAATCTTCCTCACTCCTACAAGATGTTACTCCTCCTTGCCCTATACACGAAATCACAGCTTCCCTATCTTCATCAACATTTAACAATTCCTAAAATATTCCCTCCATCTTCCCAATACCTCTAACTCTCCATTTAATAACTCTCCTCTCCTATTTTTAACTGACAAATCCATTTGCTCTCTAGGCTTCCTCAACTTGTTAATCTCACTCCAAAACTTTTTCTTATTTTCAACAAAAATTTGTTGATAACATCTCACCCACTCTCTCATTTGCTCTCTTTTTACATTGCTTCACCACTCTCTTAACCTCTCTCTTTTTCTCCATATACTCTTCCCTCCTTGCATCACTTCTACTTTGTAAACACTTCTCATGTGCTAACTTTTTCTCCCTTACTACTCTCTTTACATCATCATTCCACCAATTGCTCCTCTTCCCTCCCGCACCCACTTTCCTGTAACCACAAACTTCTGCTGAACACTCGAACATTACATTTTTAAACCTACCCTATACCTCTTCGACCCCATTGCCTATGCTCTCATTAGCCCATCTATCCTCCAATAGCTGTTTATATCTTACCCTAACTGCCTCCTCTTTTAGTTTATAAACCTTCACCTCTCTCTTCCCTGATGCTTCTATTCTCCTTGTATCCCATCTACCTTTTACTCTCAGTGTAGCTACAACTAGAAAGTGATCTGATATATCTGTGGCCCCTCTATAAACATGTACATCCTGAAGTCTACTCAACAGTCTTTTATCTACCAATACATAATCCAACTACTGTCATTTCGCCCTACATCATATCTTGTATACTTATTTATCCTCTTTTTCTTAAAATATGTATTACCTATAACTAAACCCCTTTCTATACAAAGTTCAATCAAAGGGCTCCCATTATCATTTACACCTGGCACCCCAAACTTACCTACCACACCCTCTCTAAAAGTTTCTCCTACTTTAGCATTCAGGTCCCCTACCACAATTACTCTCTCACTTGGTTCAAAGGCTCCTATACATTCACTTAACATCTCCCAAAATCTCTCTCTCTCCTCTTCATTCCTCTCTTCTCCAGGTGCATACAGGCTTATTATGACCCACTTTTCGCATCCAACCTTTACTTTAATCCACATAATTCTTGAATTTACACATTCATATTCTCTTTTCTCCTTCCATAACTGATCCTTCAACATTACTGCTACCCCTTCCTTTGCTCTAACTCTCTCAGATACTCCAGATTTAATCCCATTTATTTCCCCCCACCGAAACTCCCCTACCCCCTTCAGCTTTGTTTCGCTTAGGGCCATGACATCCAACTTCTTTTCATTCATAACATCAGCAATCATCTGTTTATTGTCATCCGCACTACATCCACGCACATTCAAGCATCGCAATATTAATTAAGGCGAATCTCAGCAACTTTGGTACCGTCGCTGCTGCATCACCAACATTAAACCCAGCAAGTGGTGCTAACTCATCATCATCATTAGTACTCCTTCTATACCGATTCTTACCTCCTTCATGACTTAATTCCTCTCTCTGCAATTGCTCAGAAGCAGAGGCCCTCTCTCCCAAGGCCCTCTCCTCTCAGTAAAGCTTCTACTCCTTCACCCAGCGCTGTATGATCCTTGTGGGTTTAGCGCTTAGTTATGATTATAATAATAACATTCCTTCACTAGTAACAGTGTTGACCTAAAGTTCTTGGGCAGTTGCAAAAGACGAGTTTGTTGAATCAGTTCCTTGTCCATGACTTCTGCATCCTTCTTCAGTACATTCTTCACCACTTGAAGAACGCATGGGAGGAGTTTCCTATTCTTCTGGCCTAAAGGATATCTTGAAGGATATCGCGTGAAGGACACACTGCAGGCCCACCAGCTCCTGCGTCTCCTGAAACCATTCACTCGCTCTCACCGTCTAACTTCTGCAATTGTTTAATTTTGAAACCTACTGTCAGCCCCTACATCACTTGTATAGTGTTTTCAACCCGCTGTCAGTCTCTACATCACTTGTACAGTGCTTCAAATCTATAATTATATTCCCAGCATATTAATTCCAGTTCAAACTTTCAATCTGGAAAGGGTCCTCATGTTATACTTACCGTTTGGCAATCCAACCAGGTAACCAAAATACGCCAAGCATAACAGTAGGCTAGGCTGAGTTATTTTACGTTAGGTTAGATTACATTAAATAAGGTTAGGTTAAACTAATTTCAGTTAGAAAAACGTTTATTTAACCACAAACAGCCGAATTAAAAAATGGCTGCAATTAAACTGGCAACAAGGCGATGGAAAGAAAAAACAAACAGGAAACGTCCATATCTGAAGGTTTATCAGTGGTGGTGAGTCTCTCCTCTGAAGGTTTATCAGTGGTGGTGAGTCTCTCCTCTGAAGGTTTATCAGTGGTGGTGAGTCTCTCCTCTGAAGGTTTATCAGTGGTGGTGAGTCTCTCCTCTGAAGGTTTATCATGGTGGTGAGTCTCTCCTCTGAAGGTTTATCAGTTGGTGGTGAGTCTCTCCTCTGAAGGTTTATCAGTGGTGGTGAGTCTCTCCTCTGAAGGTTTATCAGTGGTGGTGAGTCTCTCCACTGAAGGTTTATCAGTGGTGGTGAGTCTCTCCTCTGAAGGTTTATCAGTGGTGGTGAGTCTCTCCACTGAAGGTTTATCAGTGGTGGTGAGTCTCTCCTCTGAAGGTTTATCAGTGGTGGTGAGTCTCTCCTCTGTAAGGTATATCTCGCTGAATGGTGAGATACAACTCCTCTGAAGATTATTAAGGGAAAGGAATGGGGGGAGCAAGAGAGGAATTACGAGGGGTGAAGGTTAAATTAAGGTTATATACTGTAAGCTGAGTGTTCTTCTCCCTGAGCTGACGTGGTCTAGGCTGTTCACTAGCTGTAGGTAAGGTTGGTCAGCACACTGGGCTTACAGGCGTCCGGTGGTACATCATCGTTAATAAATCGCTAGCGGCAGATCCAATACCTCTATGGTCCATGGCGGCCCTCTCAATTCACTGGTGTGTATTTCACACTTCTCTGCATATCTCTCTGCTCTAAACAATTTTATGGTAGGATGTAGGTTTGGGAAAAATAATCGCTCACGTATTGTCCATAGATGTAATTATTTAATATTTTCTTCACCCAGAGCGAGCAGCTTTCCAAGTAACTGTATGAGTTGTTCCCAGAGGTAGATTCAGTACTTACGATCTCTGTCGCAGTAAAATGAACATCTAAACTTTTCCAGCTCTGTATTTCTTCTGTACGAACGGCAACCGTCAATACCAAAAAATTATTGACTTAGCAGAATAATCCCAGCGCTTGCCATCGGTAAACTATTTTTTTCTCACTAAAGCATATAAAAAAAGATTAAGTTAAAACTTCCCTTTGATATACATTAAGTTTCGGAGTTTAAACCTAACTCCCAAAATGGTCTCACAATGCGATTTTACTCCATACTGCCTTGTCAGAGGATGGTTGTTGGACTCATCCCTCTGTACTAGCCTTGTCAGGAGTTTGGTTGTTGAGGACTCAAATTTCCCCCCTTACCAGCCTTGTCAGGAGGTGGTTGTTGGGACTCATCCCTCTGTACCTGCCTTGTCAGGAGGTGGTTGTTGGGGACTCATCCCTCTGTACCAGCCTTGTCAGGAGGTGGTTGTTGGGACTCATCCCCCTGTACCAGCCTTGTCAGGAGGTGGTTGTTGGGGACTCATCCCTCTGTACCTGCCTTGTCAGGAGGTGGTTGTTGGGGACTCATCCCTCTGTACCAGCCTTGTCAGGAGGTGGTTGTTGAGGACTCATCCCTCTGTACCAGCCTTGTCAGGAGGTGGTTGTTGGGGACTCATCCCTCTGTACCTGCCTTGTCAGGAGGTGGTTGTTGGGGACTCATCCCTCTGTACCTGCCTTGTCGGGAGGTTGGTTGTTGGGGACTCATCCCTCTGTACCTGCCTTGTCAGGAGGTGGTTGTTGGGGACTCATCCCTCTGTACCAGCCTTGTCAGGAGGTGGTTGTTGGGGACTCATCCCTCTGTACCTGCCTTGTAAGGTGGTGGATGTAAGGACTCATGCCATAACACCAATTCTGTGGGACTCGCACCCCAACACTTGCCTTCTCAAGGAACACAAATAGCTCTTTAAAATGTGCCACTCAACACTGTGATACCTAAAATAATGTTCCCCACGTGGGGGGCACCGCTCCCCCAAATTGCACGCGTGTAGAAGAATTTTTTTGGTGTGTGTGTTTTCTGGACAACTTTATTTTTGTTACTTACAAACTTTTTCCATCTGGTATAAATGTTTTAGTTTCTACTCGATGTCAACAATTTCCGGCGTAGATTAACCTTCCTTCTCTATGACATACATGTGTTAATACACACTTGACCTGATGCGTTTCTCTTGTGCATTCTTCTACTTTCTCTTTCAACATCTTATCTCCGAATGAACTTCCTCAGTGAAACACGTTTAATACAGACCTATGAGCGGCACGACAGTGATGAGGAGAGGAACGGCAGTGATGAGAAGAGGAACGGCAGTGATGAGAAGAGGAACGGCATTGATGGGAAGAGGAACGGCACTGATGGGGAGAGGAACGGCAGTGATGAGAAGAGGAACGGCATTGATGGGAAGAGGAACGGCACTGATGGGGAGAGGAACGGCAGTGATGAGGAGAGGAACGGCACTGATGGGGAGAGGAACGGCAGTGATGAGAAGAGGAACGGCATTGATGGGAAGAGGAACGGCACTGATGGGGAGAGGAACGGCAGTGATGAGGAGAGGAACGGCAGTGATGGGGAGAGGAACGGCAGTGATGGAAGAGGAACGGCATTGATGGGGAGAGGAACGGCAGTGATGGGGAGAGGAACGGCACTGATGAGGAGAGGAACGGCAGATGGGGATGAGGAACGCAGTTATGGAGAGAGCGGCAGTGATAGGGCAGAGGTACGGCAGTGATGGGAAGATGAACGGCATTACTGGGAGGAACGGCAGTGAGGGATAGTGATCGGCACTGATGGTGAAGAACTCACGTGATGGACAGGATTCGCCTTACTGTGGGAGAGGTTGAACGGCATGATTGACAGAAACGGCCTGATGGGAAGAACGGCATGATAGGAGGTTATCAGCAGCACCAGCATGGGCCAAGGTTCAGATTGCATGGACACAAGCCATCACAGCGGGGATCTGCACCTGGAAGGAGTGATCAGCTTCTGTGAACTCACGTGTCCAGCGTGTTCCCTATGCAGGGAGCAGGTTGAATAAGCTGAAGAAGAGGAGGAATGAGGAGAGACAAGAGAGGAGAGAGGGGGCGGGTAGGATAAGGGAGCGAGAGAAGGGAGTGAGGGGGAGGGAGAGAGAGAGCAGAGAGAGATGAGAGGAGAGATGAGGAGATGAGTTAGAATGAAGAGAGGGAGTGAGTGGGGGGGACAGTGATAAGAGAAAGAGTCAGGGGAGAGAGTGAGGGAGAGAGTGAGGGGAGAGAGTGAGGGGAGATAGTGAGGGGAGAGAGTGAGGGGAGAAGTGAGGGGAGAGAGTGAGGGGAGTGAGGGAGAGAGTGAGGGGAGATAGTGAGGGCAGGTAATGAGAAACATCCGTCACTACCCACACAGGATGTGGTCGCTTGCCCAACCACGAAGGACGGAAATAACAAACTACAATAACCAAAGGGTGGAGTTGGAGGGCAAAGAAAGAAAAAACAAGACGTAGGAAAAAACGAGAGAACTGTGTGAAAACGAAAGGAAGGAGAGAGATAAGAAAAATGGGAGTAGCATTATTATTATTATTATTATCAAAAAGAAGCGCTAAACCACAAGAGCTATACAGCGCTGAATGGCAGTAGGAGACAACCAGAAAGATGTACAAGAAGAAACTCGATACATTAATATCGATATAAAGAACAATAAGCATGCGCGCGCGTGTGTGTGTGTGTGTGTGGTGTGTGTGTTGGTGTGTGTGTGTGTGTGTGTGTGTGTGTGTGTGTGCGCGCGTGTGGGGGGGCGCGTCTGTGTGTGAGAGAGCCCTCACACCCACCTTGTCAGGTGAATGTGGAGGACACTTCCACACACAATTATATAATAATAATAATAATAATAATAATAATAATAATAATAATAATCTTTGTTTGTACAAGTACATATACAAGGTATACAGTCCTAGCTGACATCAATGACATACTACTATAGAAAGCCCCTTGTTATGCTGAGCATTTCGGGCAAATCAAATCAATCTTGCCCCCAGGATGCGAACCATACCAGTCGACTAACACCCAGGTGAAGAGGGACAACAGGTGCCTTAAGGAAACACGTCCTAATCACTTTCCCGTCTATTACATCCCGCTCTCCTAATACTGTACGCAAAGGCTAAACAAGTATTCTCTAACTCCCAAGAACATCTGCCATAATTTTCAACCTGTGTCCCTTTCTCACTAGTATTCTAATATATATATTATATATATATATATATAATATATATATATATATATATAATATATATATATATATATATATATATATATATATTATATATATAATATTACTATACATAAAGTTATTTATATCTTATTTTTTTCCTATGATAACTTACGATATAGCTATCATCTTATTCTCTCTCTTTACTAATATCGATACAAAGATTAATAGGACATATATATACAAATGTAATAACTAACTATTATCTACTCCTAACAGTAAAGTGTATTTACTACTCTTTTTTCCTAGTGATAACCTTGACGATACTCACGCTACCCCTCACCTCCTTATCTCTCTCTCTCTCTCTCACAAACTCATGCGATACAAAGACTGCTAAGAGCGGACCGGATACTGACTAAAACACAAGTGGAGAGAAGCTGTAAACATCAGACAGTGAAAGAACCTGAGGTAAATATAACACCAAACATACATCAACTACGTAACGTTAGAAGAGCATTCAGAAGCCTCAACTAAGAGTCCTTCATACCTTCATATGAGATATATGTTAAGCCAATCATTAAGTACGTACCTCAGTATGGAGCCCACACCTGGTCAAGCACGGACAGAACCTCGAAAAGGCCGAAAAGTTTGCAACGATTAGAAAAACACCAGGGGTGCCGTGGAACCAATAAACACTGTATCAACATCCGTGGCCCCAGAGTATTCAGCATCTTACCAAAAGATATCAGAAACACTGCTGGGAGAAGTGTAGAAGTCTTCCAGAGAAAACTGAACAAGTATCTTCATCGGGTGCCAGATCAACCAGGCTGTGATGGATATGTGGGCCAGTGGGCCACCAGCAGTAACGGCATGGTTGACCAGACAAGCAACAAAAGAGCTTGGCCCAAGGCCGGGTTTCGGAAGTAGAAAACCTCTCGAAACTTATCAAAAGTGTATCAAACAGGAAGTTGAAAGAACCGAACCTTGACAACCTTGGCAGACAGGACGAATGGAGACATAATTACTTCATACAAAATCCTAAGAGGAATTAATACGGACAAACTGATTTAGAATCACCCATTATGAGGCAGGAGTGGAGACAAAATCAATACACAGCTTCGAGCAGATATGATAAGGCCCCAGAGGTCAGAAATCAGTGATGTTGATCAAAGTTGTCTAGGAGGCAGGGCCAGTAGCCAAGCTTCGACACGGTAAACACAAATCGGTGAGTACACTCACACTCACAGTTCCACACACACACACTCAGTCTCTCCAGACGGTGTGTGGAGGTTGCAGTAACCAGCACCCAAGACACCAAGCAGAATGAGACCGCCTCCAGTTTAACTGAACACATGGCGCACGCAATACCACGCAACAAAAAGCAACTAGTCAACAATTCCACAAAATTAGCCGACAAATGTACTGTACTGGGCAGTAGGCCTCCTGCACAGCTTCTCTATGAAACAAGACACATGAAATAGTAGGATATTTACCAAGAATTCATTGGTGCTTTTATTCAATACGTAAATGTATGGAAGAGAGGAAGGTTCCTAAGACTTGGCAGAGAACATGCATAGTTCCTTTGTATAAAGGCAAAGGGACAAAAGAGACTACTGAGTATACCTGATAAGGTGTATGGTAGAGTTATCATTGAAATAATTAAGGGTATGACGGAGAGCACGATCGCAGATAAACAAGGAAGCTTTAGGAAGGGTAGTGGATGTGAGGACCAAGTGTTTACATTGAAGCTTGTAAGTGAACAGTATTTAGATAAGGGTAAGAAAGTTTTTGTTACATTTATGGATTTGGAGAAAGCATATATAATAGGATAGACGAGCAACGTGGCAGATGTTGTAAGTGTATGAAATAGGTGGTAGGTTACTGACAGCAATTAAAGATTTTCTTATGAGAAGAGTGAGGCTCAGGTTAGAGTATGTAGGAAAAAGGGAGATAATTTTCCAATAAAGGTGGACCTTAGACAGGGTTGTGTGATGCCATCATGGCTGTTTAATATATTTATAGAGGGAGTTGTAAAAGAAGTGAATGTAGGGTGTTGGGGAGAGGTGTGGGATTGAAAGATAAAGAATCTAGTACAAAGAGGGAGTTGTCACAATTGCTTTTTGCCGATAACACTGTGCTTTTGGGGGAATCTGAAGAGAAGTTGCAAAGGCTGGTGGACGAATTTGGGAGGATGTGTAAAAGAAGGAAACTGAAAGTCAACATAGGAAAGAGCAAGGTGATGAGGGTAACAAAATATTTAAGTAATGAAAGATTGGATATTAGACTGGAGGGAGGGAGTATGGAGGAAGTGAACGTGTTCAGATATTTGGGAGTAAACTTGTCAGCAGATGGATCTATGAAAGACGAGGTGAATCACAGAATTGGTGAGGGGAAAAAAACGTCGAGTGGTGCATTGAGGCTGGAGGCAGTGGAGATGTCGTGCCTGAGAGCAGTGTGTCGTGTGATTATGCAGAGAATTCGAAGCTTGGATATTAGGAGGTGTTGGGTTACTAAAATTCTTATACAGAGGGATAAAGAGAGATTGTTGAGATGGTTCGGACATTTAGAGAGGCAGGAACAAAACAGGATGACATGGAGAACGTATAAATCTGTAGTGGAGGAAAGGTTGGTAAGTGTAAAAATAAGGTTTTGTATGAGAGAGGCTAAGACATCCAGTAAGCGTGTGTGAGCACGAGCGTGTGATATAGGACTGAATGGAGGTAACCAGCTTTTATGACTTGACGTGCTGTTGGAGTATGAGCAAGATAACATTTATGAAGGGATTCAGGAAAACTGGTTAGCCGAACTTGAGTCCTGGAGGTGGGGAGTACAGTGCGTGCACTCTGGAGTAGGGATATTTACAGTTTTGGACTGTAGTATTGGCACGCCTCTAGCAAGACAGTGATGGGGTGAGTGATGGTGAAAGTGTTTCTTCGTTCTCGTGTCACCCTACCTCGGTGGAAGACGGCCAATATGTTGAATATATATATATATATTACATACACACACAACACACACACACAAATATATATATATATATATAATATATATATATATATATATATATATATATATATATATATATATATATATATATGTATATGTATATGTGTGTGTGTGTGTGTGTGTGTGTGTGTGTGTGTGTGTGTGTGTGTGTGTGTGTGTGTGTGTGTGTGTGCGTGCGTGTGCGTGTGCGTGTGCGTGTGTGTGTGTGTGTGTGTGTGTGAGATTTTCGCTCACCACGAGGCAGGGCCAAAATGACATGGGTTCGAATCCTCGGCTAGTCGCAGTGTTGTTATTAAGATATATAATGTGACATTTTACCCTCAATGTTGACCTGGTGAAGCCCTATATTTTTAAAGACGTTTATAATGCTGTTCCTAGAGTGACATAACACAAGAAAAAATCGCTCTGTCTTTTCTTCATTACTGTGGGCAGTAAATTGGGTATCCGCCCACAGCACTTGAAAAGGTGGGCACGATACAGGAAGCACAGCGTGAAAGTAAAGGTAGAGCCAGTGATCATAATGTGGGCACACGATAAGATGTACTAACATGTAGAGGCGATCAATGGAGGGGAGAGGCCACTACCATCTCGATCCACATAGTTCAGTACCGATCAGCACCGCTCAGCACTGCTCGGCACCGCTCAGCACCGCTCAGCACCGCTCGGCACCGCTCAGCACCGCTCGGCACCAGCCACCTATGATCATTAACTGACCTCTTCCCAGCGTAGCTTTAATGTACATAACAATTTGCCTTTAATAAAGGGACTTAGGGAGTATGAGAGCTAGCAGGGCACAGGGTAACAGATACTGAAGCATGAGCGAAGGTGACAAGTGAGGTATCACAAGCGTTAGGTCCAGAATGACTTTTGCGAAATTATTGCATACACAAATTTTCGCTTGCCCTATTCAGCAAGAAGTGTGTTGCTATTTAAGCCAAAATGGCAAAGTTTCACTTATTCGGCACGACATTATATTGTTGTTAAACGCGTACAGACTGGAGAGGAAAAATATACAACGTGGAGACAAAAGCAACCCTTGGGCTACAACCAGGAAAAGGAGGAAAGGAGAGAGGGAGACATGATCACGACATGTACAATACTGAGATGTATCAACAGGTGAGCTATGGATATGTTATAAAATGTGTAATAAATTACACACTTGTGTAACACTTGGGTATCTTTATTGTGGAAACGTTTCGCTAACCAGTGGCTTTTTCAGTCCAGTACTGAGAAGAATGGTTGAAGATCAGGAGTCTGAAGTAATCAGTCCCTCAGTCTGGAGGCCACATGATCAGTCCATCAATTTTGATGAGAGTACAGCATGTGCGCGGAGAAGCTTATGTAGTGCAGACAGGCGAGGTGAAGCAGTCGTGGGCGGTGTCACTATGGAAAAATCCACAGGTACAAGTATGTCATGCCTATAGGTGAGGCAAGCGTAGAATTCCATGAATCAAGATCCCAAGATGTTGCTGTGCCTGACAGGAATTGTAGATAAATAGTTCTCTGAGCCATTTATGGTTCTCTGAACCATTTATGGTTCTCTGGATTTTTCCATGGTGACACCACCTCCGACTGCTGCACCTCACTTTCTGCACTATATAAGTTTCTCCGCGCACATGCTGTATTTTTATCAAGATTGATGGTCTGATCACATCGACTCCAGGCTGAGGAACTGATTACCTAAAACTCCTTCTAATCTTCAACCATTCTTCTATGTACTGGACTGAGGAAGCCAATTGTTGGCGAAATGGTTCTCTGAACCATCTATCTACAATACCATAAAATGTATATACTGTGAGAGTTATTTAAATGTAGAATACGGCAGAAGTGGTGATGGTAACGTCTCTCTCCATTAGAGCGCCTGGCAGACCATAGTTTAGTACTGGAGTTCTTAAACTTGAGACTGCTAGAGATAGTGCCAAGAATCTTCACGCTCGTCATATTAACTTAATAACAAGCAATACAATAATTAATTCACAGAGTAAATTAATTGGTTAATAAAGCATCCCTGTAAACAGTTCTAGCACTGGAATGTTCTCTGGAGGAGTAGCTTACATTAAGGTTAGTGCCAGAGGCCTTCAAGCGTACAAACGTAGCTACTTTTCACAAAGAGAGAACAGCACTAATATTATACAGGAATGGAGGCTGAGAAGCTAATTTACTGCTTTTATGAAGAAACGTGACCTACACAACCCGAGTCAAGATGGATTTAGAAGAGAAGTCTTTGCTTGTCACGGTTATTATATGATTATGACTTACATCACTGAAACTTTGTAAGTAAACTGAAACGCAGATTTGGTTTAAACAAGTTTTTCAAAAGTATTTGACAAATATGACAGTGGAGTGATAGCCCATAAAATAAGGTCAAAAAGATATAACATGAAAAGTAGAGAGGTGAATATTAATTTTCTAACAATTGGATCACAAAGAGTGGCAGTAAACAAAACGAAATTGAGTGTCAGCAAAGTAAAAAGTTCAGTACCTCAAGGCACGGTACTAACACCACCTCTGTTTCTCATCCTTAAAGTACACATAGATAAAAACACTAGTTACAACTTCCATCTTCCTTTGTGGACGATACCAAAGTAACTATGAAAGTCACTTTTAGTAGAAGATACAATAAACTTTCACCAGATATCAATAAAATCTGCCAATGCGAGTCTGCATATATCATGAGGATCAGTGGTTACAAATTTCAGTTACTTAGAAATGGAGAGAGTGAAGAACTCAAGAGAGAACAGAATATACAACAAAGGCAGACCATCTCTCAAAATATAAGAAACGGGTAAAATTTAACAACATTAATATCATCATTTAGAGAACACAATAAAGTAAATGCCGCAAAGGCCAGAAAAATGGCAATGTGGACAATGAGACCTTTCAAAACGATAACAATGATGCAAATAGTGGTACTATTCGAATCACTTGTGTCATCACGGCCAGAGTATTGTTTTGTGGTCAGAGCTCCGTTCAAGGCAGCAGAAATATCAGAGCTGGAAAATGTATAGAGCGTTACTGGCCCGATAGTTAAGACATCTTAAGTATTGCTCCTCTCCCTAACCCACCTACTCAAGACATGGCTTGTACAACTTCCCCACCACCTAGACATGGGACTTGTACTCACAATCGTCACCCTCTCAAAGCAGCTTGTAATCACGTCCTCACCACCTCAAACTGCTTACTAACGTTCTCCACCACTCAAAATGCTTGTAATCAGTCTCCACCACACCTCAAGGACATGGCTTTACTTAACGTTCCTCCACCCACTCAGAATGGCTTGACTTAAGTCTCCACCCACCTAAGACATGGCTACTAATATTACAACCCTCAAAAGGCTTGTACTTCACTCCTCACATTAAGAATGGCTGTATAAATTTACCACAAGACATGGCTATTACATTAAGATCACATCAAGTACATGCCGCAAACGCCTAAAAAGCAATGGGACTTGAGCCCTTCACGTTACAAATGCAAGACATGGTACTATGTACTTAGTTCCTCATCACACCAAGACAGGTTGTTTTAAGTCAGTTCCTCTCAGCCAGCCTGAAATACAGGCTGGCTTGTATAACGTCCTCACCCCCTCAAGATGTTTAATAAGTCACACTCAAGTATTGGGCTTATCCTCACTCCACCACCCCTCAAGACATGGGCTTGTACTTAACGTTCCTCCACCCACCTCAAGACATGGGCTTGTACTTACGTTCCTCCACCCACCTCAAGACATGGGCTTGTACTTACGTTCCTCCACCCACCTCAAGACATGGGCTTGTACTTAACGTTCCTCCACCCACCTCAAGACATGGGCTTGTACTTAACGTTCCTCCACCCACCTCAAGACATGGGCTTATACTTCACGTTCCTCCACCCACCTCAAGACATGGGCTTGTACTTCACGTTCCTCCACCCACCTCAAGACATGGGCTTGTACTTCAACGTCCTTCACCCACCTCAAGACATGGGCATGTACTTCACGTTCCTCCACCCACCTCAAGACATGGGCATGTACTTCACGTTCCTCCACCCACCTCAAGACATGGGCTTGTACTTCACGTTCCTCCACCCACCTCAAGACATGGGCATGTACTTCACGTTCCTCCACCCACCTCAAGACATGGGCTGTACTTCAACGTTCCTCCACCCACCTCAAGACATGGGCTTGTACTTCACGTTCCTCCACCCACCTCAAGACATGGGCTTGTACTTCACGTTCCTCCACCCACCTCAAGACATGGGCATGTACTTCACGTTCCTCCACCCACCTCAAGACATGGGCTTGTACTTCACGTTCCTCCACCCACATCAAGACATGGGCTTGTACTTCACGTTCCTCCACCCACCTCAAGACATGGGCATGTACTTCACGTTCCTCCACCCACCAAACTGCTTACTTCACGTTCCCACCCACCTCAAGACATGGGCTTGTACTTCACGTTCCTCCACCCACCTCAAGACATGGGCTTGTACTTCACGTTCCTCCACCCACCTCAAGACATGGGCTTGTACTTCACGTTCCTCCACCTACAAGACCCGTCTCATTCATTCTTGTGTCAATGGCGCTCAATGCTTCTCCCACACACAACCCCTCCTCTCTTCGTCCCTCCATAATTTTAGCTCTTTCTCTATTCCTCCCTTCTCTCCCTCCTACTCCACATCTATCTTTTTTCTCTCTCCTACCAAATCCCATCTCCGTACATCCATCACTCTAGTCCTCTACTCCTTCTCAAAACTTTCTCTCTTCCGTTCTTTCTCTCAATTATCTCATGTTTTTGTACACACACATTTAACAGTTATAGGTGAGTTAGAGAAGTATAGCAGTGTAAAGGGAGAGACTGTACTAGGGTACACTGGAGGTGCTGACACCACCAGGTTCCCACAGCTGCCTCATGCACTCACACAAACAATACGACCAACATAAACATGCATCACACTAAACAAACTCCATTGTGGCTAGAAATTACGAAATAATGAGTTGTATAACACACCACCACATATCTGTGACCAGGGCTTTTCTTGCCCCGCTGCCTGCCATGACGCTAGACTGCACTGCTGACTCCCGAGTCAACCAGGCTGTTGGTGTTAGCGACTTGCAGGCCTACACAACCCGGTTAATAAGACACTTGCACGAGTTAATTGTTTAGGTTTCTCATGAAAAAATTCACCCTCATCCCGGCGATATATCTGATAACTTGGGTCACCGATATTGACACAGTGTTCCGATATTTTGGACCACATATCCTGACAAAGTGTTCTGATATCTTGGACACGGTGTTCTCAGTGTTCTATAATTATATAATGCTTATAGGTTCCCTCTTTACCACCACCAACAACGCAAAGTTCCGGGTTAGATTCCCTGTCAGTGAGAAACAACCAGGCAAGTTTCATTAATATCTGCTGCCACTGCCCAGCTAGCAGTAAAAACAAAAAGAATAAGTTAGCTGATTGTTGCGAGTCATGCTGTGGGAAAAAATATGTCAGAAAATTCCAGTACCTGCTGGAAGTATTCAGGTGTCTGGTAAGAGGTATCCGTGTACCTAATGATGTAAATTAAAAAAAATAAGGTCCCCCTAATCAGCATCTTGACCACCATCATCATCTTAAAGAGGCATTACCACCACTAAAACCCAAAGAAACACCAGCACCACTAACATCACCATCACCAACAACAACAAAACGAGCAGCATCAGCATCAACACCAGCAGCACTGGAGGAGGAGGAGGAAGAGGCAGGGGATGGAGTTGCATTATCGATCCTGGTGCCTCCCCCTCCCCTCCCGTTCCCTTCCAGCCCTCCAGTCGCCCCAGTCTTCAAAACATAGTTTCTAATTCCATCTGCTCGTCTCCTCTTCCTTAGTGGTCCTGGTATTGTCACCTTCTACTGACCCTGTTTCCAATTCCTCCCTGATACGCATGACCCTGGCACTGTCACTTTCCACTGACCCTGTTTCTAATTCCTCCCTGATCTACATGAACCCTGGCATGTCACCTTCCAGTGACCCCGTGTCTAATGCCACCCCGACTCGCATAACCCACCAATTAGATTAATTTCTAGACCTTTAACCTCCAAGATTTTCCAGCACAGAACAGAGACCCTCGTTAAGGTGCATCGTTAACACCTAGAAGAGCTGTTCCTCTTACCACGTTTCTCTACTGCAAGACCCACGATGCTACAGCCAGGTTATAGCACTGTACTTCAGTCTGGGACGTCGGAGGGTCGAGCCTCCAGTATTTCACACAACACACACACACACACACACACACACACACACACACACACACACACACAGCTGAGGGAGAGGACAAAAAAGCGAAAGGAACTAGGAAAAGAGACAAGGATGGAACCAGCAGAGGTCAGTCAGAGCAGAACAGAACAGCAAGGGCAAGCACACACACAACTATTCTCAGAACCATACAACCTATCACACCATCCCAACACACACTACAATCCATACCCACAGCCTCCACCCAACACCGAGCTATAGAATCCCACAGTATGCCACCAGGTCTCCCACCCTCACAGGCCCCCCAAACCACAGTGTTGGAAAGGAAACTGAAGGTATGGTACACAAACGCTGATGGAATAACAAATAAGTGGGAGGAGTGGCATGAAAGTCAAAGAAGCATCACCGGACATCATAGCTCTCACAGAAACCAAGCTTACAGGTATGATAACAGATGCCATCTTTCCAACGGGATACCAAATCCTGAGGAAAGACAGAGGGAACAGGGGGGGGTGGAGGAGTGGCGTTGCTGATCAAAAATCGCTGGAATTTTGATGTGCTGGAGAGAGGAGACAGCGGAGAAGAAAGTGATTACATAGCGGGAACACTTCACTCTGGAGGTCCCAAGGTGGCAATAGCAGTGATGTATAACCCACCACAGAACAGCAGGAGGCCAAGGCAAGAGTACGACGAGAGCAATAGAGCGATGGTTGACACACTGGCTAGAGTGGCCAGAAGAGCTCATGCATGCAGGGCAAAGCTCCTGATCATGGGTGACTTTAACCACAAGGAGATCGATTGGGAGAACTTGGACCCACATGGGGGCCAAGATACATGGAGGGCTAAGATGATGGAGGTGGTACTGGAAAACTTCATGTGCCAACACGTAAGGGACACTACAAGAGAGAGAGGAGACGATGAACCAGCAAGGCTGGACTTAGTATTCACCTTGAGTAGTGCAGATATCGAGGACATCACATATGAAAGACCCCTTGGGGCCAGTGACCATGTGGTTTTAAGCTTCGAATACACAGTAGAGCTACAAGTGGAGGGAGAAGCAGGAAGGCCAGGACGAATGAAGCCAAACTACAAGAAAGGGGACTACACAGGAATGAGGAACTACCTGAACGGGGTTCAGTGGGACAGAGAACTGGCAGGGAAGCCAGTTAATGAGATGATGGAATATGTAGCAACAAAATGCAAGGAGGCTGAGGAGAGGTTTGTACCCAAGGGTAACAGGAATAATGAAAAAGCCAGGATGAGCCCATGGTTTACCCAAAGGTGCAGGGAGGCAAAAACCAAGTGTGCTAGGGAATGGAAGAAATAATAGAAGGCAAAGGACCCAGGAGAATAAGGAGAACAGTCGTAGAGCCAGAAACGAATATGCACAGATAAGAAGGGAGGCCCAAAGACAATATGAAAATGACATAGCAGCGAAAGCCAAATCTGACCCGAAACTGTTGTACAGCCACATCAGGAGGAAAACAACAGTCAAGGACCAGGTAATCAGGCTAAGGAAGAAAGGAGGAGAGACAACAAGAAATGACCGTGAAGTATGTGAAGAACTCAACAAGAGATTCAAAGAAGTGTTCATAGAGGAGACAGAAGGGACTCCAGAAAGACGGAGAGGTGGGACACACCACCAAGTGCTGGACACAGTGCACACAACCGAGGAAGAAGTGAAGAGGCTTCTGAGTGAGCTAGATACCTCAAAGGCAATGGGGCCAGATAACATCTCCCCATGGGTATTGAGAGAGGGAGCAGAGGCGCTATGTATACCCCTAACAACAATATTCAATACATCTTTTCGAAACAGGGAGATTGCCTGAGGCATGGAAGACACAAATGTAGTCCCAATCTTTAAAAAAGGAGACAGACATAAAAGCATTAAACTACAGACCAGTGTCAACTGACATGTATAGTAATGCAAAATCATGGAGAAGATTATCAGGAGAAGAGTGGTGGAACACCTAGAAAGGAACGAATCTCATCAACAGCAGCCAACAGGGTTTTTCAGGGACGGGAAATCCTGTGTCCCCAAAACCTACTGGAGTTCTATGACATGGTGACAGCAGTAAGCCCAAGAGAGAGAGGGGTGGGTGGATTGCATTTTCTTGGACTGCAAGAAGGCTTTTTGACACAGTTCCCACAAGAGATTGGTGCAAAATGGAGGACCAAGCAGGGATAACAGGGAAGGCACTACAATGGATCAGGGAATACTTGTCAGGAAGACCAGCAGCATTTCATGGTACGTGGCGAGGTGTCAGAGTGTGCACCTGTGACCAGCGGGGTCCCGCAGGGGTCAGTCCTAGGACCAGTGCTGTTTCTGGTATTTGTAAACGACATGACGGAAAGGGAATAGACTCTGAGGTGTCCCTGTTTGCAGATGACGTGAAGTTGATGAGAAGAATTCACTCGATCGAAGACCAGGCAGAACTAAAAAGGGGATCTGGGCAGCTGCAGACCTGGTCCAGCAATTTTGGCTCCTGGAGTTCAATCCCACCAAGTGCAAAGTCATGAAGATTGGGGAAGGGCAAAGAAGGCCGCAGACGGGAGTACAGTTAGGGGTCAGAGACTACAAACTCACTCAAGGAAAAAGATCTTGGGGTGAGTATAACACCAGGCACATCCCCTGAAGCGCACATCAACCAAATAACTGCTGCAGCATATGGGCGCCTAGCAAACCTCAGAACAGCATTCCGACATCTTAATAAGGAATCATTCAGGACCCTGTACACCGTGTACGTTAGGCCCATATTGGAGTATGCGGCACCAGTTTGGAACCCACACCTAGCCAAGCACGTGAAGAAACTAGAGAAAGTGCAAAGGTTTGCAACAAGACTAGTCCCAGAGCTAAGAGGTATGTCCTACGAGGAGAGGCTAAGGGAAATCAACCTGACGACACTGAGGACAGGAGAGATAGGGGGACATGATAACGACATACAAAATACTGAGAGGAATTGACAAGGTGGACAAAGACAGGATGTTCCAGAGATTGGACACAGTAACAAGGGGACACAGTTGGAAGCTGAAGACACAGATGAATCACAGGGATGTTAGGAAGTATTTCTTCAGCCACAGAGTAGTCAGTAAGTGGAATAGTTTGGGAAGCGATGTAGTGGAGGCAGGATCCATACATAGCTTTAAGCAGAGGTATGATAAAGCTCACGGCTCAGGGAGAGTGACCTAGTAGCGATCAGTGAAGAGGAGGGGCCAGGAGCTCGGACTCGACCCCCGCAACCTCAACTAGGTGAGTACAACCTCAACTAGGTGAGTACACACACACACACACACTGCGACTCAAAGATCTCATTTTAAACTTTGCTTGCCAGCAGTGCAAGATCAGACTCGAGCAGTAATTGAAGTTAGGTAATGGGAGATAAGTCATGTTCCAGTCTGCCGTTCAAGAACTTTATGGACCAAAGTTGGCCAACAGCTCACCCCTCAGCGAAGGTCTTTTATTCGCAGGATGGAGCGCCGCCTGCTAGACTCACTCTCAATAGGTTCGTCAACATGCAAGGTTTTTGCCATTCACAAGTGTGAGTTGATGAATATAGCCCCCCCCCCACCCTTTGGGGCCACCTCCTCTTCCCCTCTTACTTGTCCCCTTTTCCTCTCCTACTTGTCCCCTCTTCCCTTCCGCTGCTCCCTTCCCTATTAGGCCGTCTGTTCCCCAGACACCTCCCTATTAATTGGCATTCCAGTGCGAGTGCCAATCTCACCAAGTTCCAAAATTTCTTCCAAACTTGTGAGAGCAAGACCTTGATGTGAGGGGTAGCCGCCCCCTCCAGCCTACATCGTTCCACCCCGTCCAACCTTACCTAATCCCAAGCCATCCAATCTCATCTCACTCTACTTTGCTCAGCCCCATTCAACAGTATCTTAGCTCAACCACTGCAGCGTTGAGCAGACAGTCGTCTAGTATTGCTGGACAACACTGTAGAGTCAGAGGAGCCAAGGCTCGACCCCCACGTGGACACACAACTTGCACTGAGCCCCAGCTGACGCTCACCCATCCTACTATCCCCCAACAATACTTTAAACACTAAACACTATACCAAGACTTTAAGGAAGAAGAACTGACTAGCATTTTTAAGAAGGAAAATTTAATATAATATTATATAACAAAATATAAAAGCTTTATATTTCGCAACATTTTCATGGACTTTTGGAATATTTAAAATTTACAACTACAATTAAGACATTTTTTGGTAAAAAAAATCATCATTAATCCCAGAGAATTAATAACCCAGGATAACCCAAGTGTGGTTTTATGTCCACTGAGCTACCTGATAGCGACCCACAACAGTCTACTAACTCCTAAGTATCTACTTGTAGGTAACATGGACAAGAGGTCTTAGGAGACTTGTCCACACTTCCCGCCTCTGATACCAAGACTAAATGCTGCACAAACATGTGAAGGACCTGAGTATAATACTGCCACGACATACACGAAGATGACGGGATGCATGACAACTTTCAAAACAATGGAAATTGTGCCAATGGTGACACTATGCACTTCTGTTGTATACCTTCGAGTTAAGTGAAAAGCAGTGATGCTGTGGGCACAAAGAACGCCGTATCAACATCCACGGCCACAGACTATGCAACATCTTATCAGAAGATATCAGAAACATGTAACAAGAATAGAAAATTTTAAGAGAAACTCGGACAAGTACCTCCATCAAGTACCAGATCAACTATGCCGTGATGGATATATGAGCCAGCGGGCTGCCAACACCATCAGCCTGGTTGACCAGGTAAGCACCAGCCATGTCTGGAGGCCGGGCTACGAGAGTACGAAAATACCTCGAAACTCATCACAGGTATATCAAAGATTTCTTTTTGAAAGAGAAATGCAAGTCAGTGGCAAAAAATAAAGTTGGAAGGAAGGGCCTCGTGTGCGCGTGGATATGCGCACATAGACAAGTGTACACCAGCGCACGTGCATGATGAGTATGCGCCAGCGCACAGGCGTGTACACGCACGGGCGTTTCCAGACCAGATAGTGAAGTAATTGCATCACCATAATTAGGTTAATTAACCCGGGTTTTAATGTGATTACCATCACTCCCACCTTGATCATCAGCTGCTGTAATGACGCTGTCTGGGAGAACCCATAATGGGGTGCCAAGAACCCATGGTGGGACTAAGAATCCATGGTGAGGATCAAGAACCCATGGTGGGGGTCAAGAACTCATGGTGGGGTTAAGAACCTATGGTGTGAAAGGGGCAAGAAAAACCCATGAAAGGACCAGGGGCTGATACGACCAGGGGCTGACTGAACTAGGGGCTAGAGGCTGACACGATCAGGGGGTGACAGAATGTAACACAGGAAGGAATGAAGGTATGTAGGAGAGGAAGATAGGAGGGATGAAAGACAGAAAGTATACAGGACGTAGTGAGTGAGAGAGAGAGAGAGAGAGAGAGAGAGAGAGAGATGAGGGTGAGTCATGTTGACCAAGATTCTATACCCTTTAAATTTTTGATCCAAGATACACCTAAGGGCAAGATCCTTGTGTAAGATCCTTGTGTAAGATCCTTGTGTAAGACCCTTGTGTACGACCCTTGTATTAAACCCTTTGTGTAAGACCCGAGGGTAAGAACTTTGTGTAACACCTGAGGGTAAGACCCTTGTATAACACCTGAGGGTAAGACCCTGGCCTAAGACCTGAGGGTAAGACCCTTGAGTAACACCCTAGCGCTAGACCCGAGAGTAAGACCAAGCCTCATCTACAAGAATTTTCTCTCACTGAAAATCTTGAGGAAGGTGGATTAAGCACCTAGGCTGTGTGGAACCCTGTGGGAAAGAGCGTGGTCTAGATGGAGCCCCAGGTGCTTCAGAGATGCAGCTCCTTTGCCACAGGGTACGCAGCAGAGCGCTGCCCAACAATATATACACCAGTCAATGTGATAATGGTATACAATACCGACGAGTTGATAAGTGAGACATATGTACAATAGTTAGGTATATTTATTCCGAAACGTTTCGCCTACACAGTAGGCTTCTTCAGTTGACCGCAAAAACTATGGAACAGGAACAGAACTCTTCTCCAGGCTGAGGAACTGACCACCTCAAAACTACGTCTTTGAGGGTGATGGACTGGTTACATCGCTTTATGTCTCTATTTCTTCAGCTGCCTCCTCTCTATTCGACTGAAGAAGCCTACTGTGTAGGCGAAACGTTTCGAAAAATAGATACCTAACTGTTGTACATGTGTTTTACTTATCCTACAGACAAGTATCATTAACATAATACACCGAAGTCTATGAAAGGGTGATGAGATACCATAGTACAAACGTTATGAAAAAACACGACCTGCGCAACCCGAACCAACGTGGATTTACAGCGGGAACAACACACTTATCACAGCTGCTGTGGTCTACACGGATTCCACGAACGCTTTGTAACAAATGCGATCACAGAGTGACTGCACACAAAATGAGCTCAGTTGGTATAACAGAAAAATTAGCCAAATGAATATTAAATTTTCTTCCGAAAAGAACACAAGAGTAACAGTATACAAAGCAAAATAAAAAAAAAAAGCTCATTACCCCAAGGCAGTGTCCTAGGCCTTTACTGTTTCTTAACCTCACAGCAAATAGCTTGTAAACTGCCCTCTTGAAGACAGCCAGCTTTGTATCATCGTTAGCAGAAAATACGAACATAAACATGAAAGTCACTTTTGTAAAAGAGAGGGGAAAATTTCAACGCAATATAAACAGTCTTCCAGTGGCCACTAGAAATAACATGGTGTTCAGTGGTGGTTTTATTACAATTATTCCAGTAAGGAAAAAATTGGAAACTCAAAACGGGCAATGGCTTCAAAACACAGGACCACCTGATAGACCAAAATGAACATTTAGCTGGGTGTAAATGTCAGTTGGCCTAATATTTACAGAATACGGAGGCAAATGCTAAAAAGGCTAGGAAAAATGACAGGGTGAATAATAACTTTCATTCCTTTCAGGGCGGAAGTGATATCAGACCTGGGATACATGCAGAGATTATTTACTGCCTGCTTGGAGCCAATGAAGTATTTAAATGCCTTAAACTACGGAATATGAACTCTATGGAGCGGAAAGATAAATAATATATATATGGAAGATATTGGAGAGCCTAGTTCCAAACCTACAAGCTACCATAACAACATGCTGGAGTGAGACATGTGTGAAGTGTAAAATAAAATATAAAAAATAGAGTAAGAGGCATGGGCACCTTAAGAAAACAATGTATCAACATCCGTGGGCCTAGATTACGCATGGTACTACCAGAATATTTTAGAAATATTGCTGGAGCAAGTGTAAAAGTCTAATATTAAACTGGATCACTACCTCTGCCCAGTGTCAAATGAACTGAATTGTGATAGGTAGGTAGGTGGGCCAGCAGGCCCCCAATAGCAACAGCCTGGTTGACAAGGCAAGCATCAGAAAAGCCTAGCCCAGGTCGGGCTGTGGGAGGAGGAGGAAAGCTGGTGAAACCGGTCACATGTATAACACAACTCACAGATACGTCTGTATGGCCCAGCTGACCAACCACTTTGCTAGGACAAAGTGATGTATGTGGGCCATGAAGTCAGTGCTTGGTAAAGGTGTGCTGCAGAGCCAGCTCGATATAGTGGAGGGGAGAGGGAGGGGGAGGAAAAGAGGAGGGGACTGAGGGTGAACTGCGAAGGGAGGGGGAAAGAACGTGCACTGTCAGGGGTAGGGGAAGAGAAAGTGAATTGTGAGAGGAGGGGGTAAAGACTTTCGACTGCGAGTAGTACAGACAGTGGATAACGAGGAGTATAGAAAGTAGACTGTGAGGGGAAGGGATACAGGAAGTGGAGGGTGAATTGAGTGGGAAAATAAAGAAAGAACTATCAGGCATAACCTGAGAAACGTTGAAGTACAGAACAAAAAAAAGGGGCTACTGAACTGCTTAAAAAATGAGAATACTCGTATGTCACAATCAAGGAAACACACTAGTCTAGGTGCTGATATTACTGATTAAGAGGAGCAACTTAAACATTCCTACCAACTGGAAGAAACACAAAGAGAACAAAAAGAAGTGGAGGTAACTGCAAGAAACTCTAAACATTTCTATACGTGAAAGCCAAGGCAAGAAAGCACCTGTAGGACTAGTCCAGTACTCAAAGGCAGTTCACACACTGATGATGAAAAGGAAATGAGCGAAATCGTAGATAGCTAGAGTCAGGGATGTAGAATTTTTTCATTAACCTGCCCAACCCTACAAATCGTATGACAAAAACATCAACGAAGGTAGAAGGAAGAAGAACAGTCACAGTGTGGATGAAAGGTCGCAAAAGCGCACACTCAGAACATCATTATTAGATACGTTCCAGTCTTGGGATCTATTACTGAAGATATCAGATGCTTGTGTCTGTGTGAGCACTGTGCAATAATGGCAGTACAATTCCCTGAAGCTGTTCTCACTGCTAGTCTTCCCCTTTAAATATTCCAGCCGCCATTCCAGCTACAGTGTTACTGTAAATAATTTAGTAGAGTAACTCTGTACTGCATTATACTGTATTATTGTAATGCATTATTATACTACAGTGAATTACTGTAACTTAATAATAGACTTTGTACTTTAACGTTGATCAATAAATTCGCCCCTTATATATATATATATATATATATATATATATATATATATATATAATATATATATATATATATATATATATATATATATATATATACACTGTAATGGCTATCATATTGTGGTTTATGATAGATTTACTATTTGTAACACAGTGTTCAGTTTACCAGTGTTGGGGAAGTGTTTACCTGGAGTTTACCTGGAGAGAGTTCCGGGGGTCAACGCCCCCGCGGCCCGGTCTGTGACCAGGCCTCCTGGTGGATCAGAGCCTGATCAACCAGGCTGTTGCTGCTGGCTGCACGCAAACCAACGTACGAGCCACAGCTCGGCTGGTCAGGAACCGACTTTAGGTGCTTGTCCAGTGCCAGATTGAAGACTGCCAGGGGTCTGTTGGTAATCCCCCTTATGTATGCTGGGAGGCAGTTGAACAGTCTTGGGCCCCTGACACTTATTGTATGGTCTCTTAACGTGCTAGTGACACCCCTGCTTTTCATTGGGGGGGATGTTGCATCGTCTGCCAAGTCTTTTGCTTTCGTAGTGAGTGATTTTCGTGTGCAAGTTCGGTACTAGTCACTCTAGGATTTTCCAGGTGTATATAATCATGTATCTCTCCCGCCTGCGTTCCAGGGAATACAGGTTTAGGAACCTCAAGCGCTCCCAGTAATTGAGGTGTTTTATCTCCGTTATGCGCGCCGTGAAGGTTCTCTGTACATTTTCTAGGTCAGCAATTTCACCTGCCTTGAAAGGTGCTGTTAGTGTGCAGCAATATTCCAGCCTAGATAGAACAAGTGACCTGAAGAGTGTCATCATGGGCTTGGCCTCCCTAGTTTTGAAGGTTCTCATTATCCATCCTGTCATTTTTCTAGCAGATGCGATTGATACAATGTTATGGTCCTTGAAGGTGAGATCCTCCGACATCACTCCCAGGTCTTTGACGTTGGTGTTTCGCTCTATTTTGTGGCCAGAATTTGTTTTGTACTCTGATGAAAATTTTAATTTCCTCGTGTTTACCATATCTGAGTAATTGAAATTTCTCATCGTTGAACTTCATATTGTTTTCTGCAGCCCACTGAAAGATTTGGTTGATGTCCGCCTGGAGCCTTGCAGTGTCTGCAATGGAAGACACTGTCATGCAGATTCGGGTGTCATCTGCAAAGGAAGACACGGTGCTGTGGCTGACATCCTTGTCTATGTCGGATATGAGGATGAGGAACAAGATGGAGCGAGTACTGTGCCTTGTGGAACAGAGCTTTTCACCGTCGCTGCCTCGGACTTTACTCTGTTGGCGACTACTCTCTGTGTTCTGTTAGTGAGGAAATTATAGATCCATCGACCGACTTTTCCTGTTATTCCTTTAGCACGCATTTTGTGCGCTATTACGCCATGGTCACACTTGTCGAAGGCTTTTGCAAAGTCTGTATATATTACATCTGCATTCTTTTTGTCTTCTAGTGCATTTAGGACCTTGTCGTAGTGATCCAATAGTTGAGACAGACAGGAGCGACCTGTTCTAAACCCATGTTGCCCTGGGTTGTGTAACTGTTGGGTTTCTAGATGGGTGGTGATCTTGCTTCTTAGGACCCTTTCAAAGATTTTTATGATATGGGATGTTAGTGCTATTGGTCTGTAGTTCTTTGCTGTTGCTTTACTGCCCCCTTTGTGGAGTGGGGCTATGTCTGTTGTTTTTAGTAACTGTGGGACGACCCCCGTGTCCATGCTCCCTCTCCATAGGATGGAAAAGGCTCGTGATAGGGGCTTCTTGCAGTTCTTGATGAACATGGGCATGTCATTTATCGCCTGTTCGAAGTCATTTGGCGTCAGGATAACATCGGATAGGCTTGTGTTAATCAAATTTTGTGGCTCTCTCATAAAAAATACATTTTGATCTTCGACTCTCAGTCTGGTTAGCGGCTTGCTAAAAACTGAGTCATATTGGGACTTGAGGAGCTCACTCATTTCCTTTCTGTCATCTGTGTAGGACCCATCTTGTTTAAGTAGGGGCCCAATACTGGACGTTGTTCTCGACTTTGATTTGGCATAGGAGAAGAAATACTTTGGGTTTCTTTCGATTTCATTTATGGCTTTTAGTTCTTCCCGCGATTCCTGACTCCTATAAGATTCCTTCAGCTTAAGTTCGATGCTTGCTATTTCTCTGACCAGTGTCTCCCTACGCATTTCAGATATATTGACCTCTTTTAGCCGCTCTGTTATTCTTTTTCCGTCGCCTGTAAAGGGAGCGCCTGTCTCTTTCTATTTTACATCTACTCCTTTTTCTTAGAGGAATAAGCCTTGTGCATATATCGAGTGCCACCAAGTTAATCTTTCTAGGCATAAGTTGGGGTCTGTGTTGCTTAGTATATCTTCCCAGCTTATATCGGTTAGGACTTGGTTTACTTGGTCCCACTTTATGTTTTTGTTATTGAAGTTGAATTTGGTGAATGCTCCCTCGTGACTAGTCTCATTATGTCGGTCTGGGGCTCCACGCATACATGTCTGAACCTCAATTATGTTGTGATCTGAGTATATTGTTTTTGATATGGTAACATTTCTTATCAGATCATCATTGTTAGCGAAGATGAGGTCTAGTGTATTCTCCAGTCTAGTAGGCTCTATTATTTGCTGGTTTAAATTGAATTTTGTGCAGAGATTTAAAAGCTCGTGTGAGTGTGAGTTTTCATCAGAGCTACCTCCTGGTGTTATTACTGCAACAATATTATTTGCTATATTCCTCCATTTTAGGTGCCTTAAGTTGAAATCCCCCAGGAGCAAAATGTTGGGTGCAGGAGCTGGAAGATTTTCCAGACAGTGGTCAATTTTTAACAGCTGTTCCTGGAATTGCTGGGATGTTGCATCAGGAGGCTTGTAGACTACCACAATGACTAGGTTTTGGTTCTCGACCTTTACTGCTAAAACTTCCACTACATCATTTGAGGCATTAAGCAGTTCTGTGCAAACAAGTGACTCTGCAATGTACAGGCCAACCCCCCCCCCCCTTTTGCCTGTTCACTCTGTCACATCTGTATAGGTTGTAACCTGGGATCCATATTTCGTTGTCCAAGTGATCCCTTATGTGGGTCTCAGTGAAAGCCGCGAACATTGCCTTTGCCTCTGCAAGCAGTCCACGGATTGAAAGGTATTTTGTTGTTTGTTGCTGGCTTTAGACCCTGTATTTTGCAAAGAAGAATGTCATCGTACTGGTGGTATTGTTGGTACTAGGGGGGGGGTGGGGTTTCCGGCATTAGTATCTGTATCTGTTGGTTTGGAGTGGAGGCCATCGACTGTGGTTCCACTCCAGGAATGACTGGATTTGGTGTACGATTTCTGCCATTTCCTGCCAGTTTTTTTTTCCTTCCTGGCACTAAAAAACCTCTCCCTCTTGAGTGGCTGTGACTACCCAGGTTTTCCCACGGCCTGGATGTTTTGTATCTTTTTGTCCCCTTTAGATGGTGTGCCTGGCAATTTAAGTTATAGCACAGTCTTTCCTGTACTGAAGAGGTACACAGTTCAGGGTGAAAAAGTTTACAGGAAGGGAGTTTGCATTTTCCTGTTGTCATATGGGCATGGCATTTTCTAGGGTGGTCATAGTTGCACGTCCCGTCTGTTTTTCCAGATTTCCCACCACTGTTGTGAGCGTCAGGAAATAAAGTCAAAAATAAATAGGATGGACTTGTGAGCTCCACTGCAGTGTTTGAGTTATTACTGAGAAATTAGGATTAAATCATTAAATCACATTGGAAGTCTTGGTGATCAACCACTTGCTGGCCGGAAGGCCGCCAGCAGCAACAGCCTGGCTGACCTGGCAAGCACCAGATAAGACTGCGCTGAAGTAGAAAAGCCCTCGAAACGCTTCAAAGGTATACAAAAGACGAAAGATGAAAGGAAGGGGATTAGGGGGTGGATGGAGAGGAGGAGGAAAGTGAGATGAGGATTCGAGGGAGGGGAGGGGAAAGGGAAGAAGTGAGAGAGAGAGAGGGTAGAGAGATGAGGGGGCGGTGGCAGGAGGAGTGTTGAGATGAAGGGGTGATGGGAGGAGGAGGCAACAACAGGGGGAGGGGGAAAGAGCGGAAGGGGGATCAAGGTGGCCCAAAACGGAGTGATTAATGAACAAAGTGAACAAGGTGACGTTCACAAGGCGGTCAATACCTGAGAGGTTGATCAGTGGTCAGCATCACCTGTTCTACCAACACTGGTACCAACACTGTACTAACAACGCTGTGCTAACAACGCTGTGCTACCAACACTGTGCTACCAACACTGTGCTACCAACACTGTACTAACAATGCTGTGCTACCAACACTGTACTAACAATGCTGTGCTACCAACACTGTGCTACCAACACTGCGATGCCACCACTGTGCTACCAATACTGTGCTATCAACACTGCTACCAGCACTGTGCTACCAACACTGTGTTACCAACACTGTGATGCCACCACTGTGCTACCAACACTGTGCTACCAGCACTGTGCTACCAACACTGTGATAACAATACTGTGCTAACAATGCTGTGCTACCAACACTGTGCTACCAACACTGTGCTACCAACACTGTGATACCAATACTGTGCTATCAACACTGTGCTACCAACACTGTGCTATCAACACTGTGCTATCAACACTGTGCTATCAACACTGTGCTATCAACACTGTGCTACCAACACTGTGCTACCAACACTGTGATACCAACACTGTGATACCAACACTGTGCTATCAACACTGTGCTATCAACACTGTGCTATCAACACTGTGCTACCAACACTGTGCTATCAACACTGTGCTATCAACACTGTGCTACCAACACTGCTACCAACACTGTGCTATCAACCCTGTGCTATCAACACTGTGCTACCAACACTGTGCTATCAACACTGTGCTATCAACACTGTGCTACCAACACTGTGCTATCAACACTGTGCTATCAACACTGTGCTATCAACAATGTGCTATCAACACTGTGCTATCAACCCTGTGCTATCAACACTGTGCTACCAACACTGTGCTATCAACACTGTGCTACCAACACTGTGCTATCAACACTGTGCTATCAACACTGTGCTACCAACACTGTGCTATCAACACTGTGCTACCAACACTGTGCTATCAACACTGTGCTATCAACACTGTGCTATCAACACTGTGCTATCAACACTGTGCTATCAACCCTGTGCTACCAACACTGTGCTATCAACACTGTGTGCTACCATCACTGTGCTATAACACCTGTGCTATCAAACACTGTGCTACCAACACTGTGCTATCAAACGTGTGCTATAACACTGTGCTATCAACATGTGCTACCAACACTGTGCTATCAACACTGTGCTATCAACACTGTGCTAACATCGCCGTGCTACCATCACTGTGCTACCATCACTGTGCTACCATCACTGTGCTACCAACACTGTGCTACCAACACTGTGCTACCAACACTGTGATACCAATACTGTGCTAACATCGCCGTGATACCAATACTCTGCTACCAACACTGTGATACCAATACTGCTACCAGCACTGTGATACGAATACTTTGATACCAACACTATGGTACCAACACTGTGCTGCCAACACTGCGATAACAACACTGTGATACCAACACTGTGCTACCAATTCTGTGGTACCAACATTGTGATACCAACACTCTGATACTAACATTGTGCTACCAACACTGATATCAACATTGTGATACCAACAAGGGAAAGGGTAGAGGAGGGGAAGGAAGGGTAGAGGAGGGGGGAAACAGGTAGGGGAAATAAGGTATAGGGGCACAGGGCAGAGAGGGAAAGGGTAAGGGGAAAGGATAAAGGAAGGGGTGAAGGATAGAGGATAGGAAAGAGGGTAGAGGGGAAGGGGAGGGAGAGAGGAGAGTTGTGGAGGGGAGGGAGGGACTAAACGGAGTGATCAATACTTGCTCGGACTTGGCAGCATCCCCCTCCCCTTACATCCACCACCCCACACCTACCACTCACTACCCCTCCCCACACCTACCACTCCTTTCTCCACTCCACAACTCCTCCCCACATCTACCTTCCCTTCTCCACACCAACTCCTCCCCACATCTACCCCCCTTCTCTCACACCAAACTCCTCCCCACATCTACAACTCCCTTCTCCACACCAACTCAATTCCAATCACTCTCTGAGTTACTCTCCACACCCCTTCACTCTCTGAGTTACTCTCCACACCCCATCAATCATTGAGTTACTCTCCACAACCCATCAATCATTGAGTTACTCTCCACAACCCATCAATCATTGAGTTACTCTCCACAACCCATCAATCATTGAGTTACTCTCCACAACCCATCAATCACTGAGTTACTCTCCACAACCCATCAATCATTGAGTTACTCTCCAAACCCCATCAATCATTGAGTTACTCTCCACAACCCATCAATCACTGAGTTACTCTCCACAACCCATCAATCACTGAGTTACTCTCCACAACCCATCAATCACTGAGTTACTCTCCACAACCCATCAATCACTGAGTTACTCTCCACAAACCATCAATCATTGAGTTACTCTCCAAACCCCATCAATCATTGAGTTACTCTCCACAACCCATCAATCACTCCCCACGATGGTTATCCTGGTAGTAACTTCACCTCCAGACTCACAAGATGATGGTTCTCATCAGACACAAGGATGCTTAAAGAAGACCCAACTACAAATATACTCAACCACTAGTCTACACAAACACAAAACACACCGGGAAAACGCAGACAATACCTTGCAAACAACGCCCTGCAAATACCGCAGACAATGATTTGCAAGCAATGCCTTGCAAATAACACAATGCCTTGCAAACAACGCAGACAATGGCTTACAAACGCAAACAAAGCCTTGCAAACAATGCCTTGCAAAAATGCATGCCTTGCAAATAGCGCAGACAATGCCTTGCAAACAACACCATGCAAGTAACGCAATGTCTTGCAAACAACACCTTGAAAAATAACGCAGACAATGCCTGACGAACGCTAAGAAGGTTGGGGTTACATGCAGCAAGAGGCAACAAACAATCTGACTGATGGTCCAGCACGATGGATGAGGAAAAGGTCGTGGGTGGGTGAGGACAGGTGAGGACAAGGTCGTGGGTGGGTGAGGACAGGTGAGGACAAGGTCGTGGGTGGGTGAGGACAGGTGAGGACAAGGTCGTGGGTGGGTGAGGACAAGGTCGTGGGTGGGTGAGGACAAGGTCGTGGGTGGGTGAGGACAGGGTTTGTGGGTGGGTGAGGGTAGGTGAGGACAAGTGTCGTGGTGGGTGAGGACAAGGTCGTGGGTGGGTTGAGGACAGTTGTGGGTGGGTGAGGGTAGGTGAGGACAAGGTCGTGGGTGGGTGAGGGTAGGTGAGGACAAGGTTGTGGGTGGGTGAGGGTAGGTGAGGACAAGGTCGTGGGTGGGTGAGGACAGGGTTGTGGGTGGGTGAGGGTAGGTGAGGACAAGGTCGTGGGTGGGTGAGGGTAGGTGAGGACAAGGTCGTGGGTGGGTGAGGACAGGTTGTGGGTGGGTGAAGGTAGGGTGAGGATAAGTCGTGGTGGGGTGAGGACAAGGTCGTGGGTGGGTGGACAGGGTTGTGGGTGGGTGAGGGTAGGTGAGGACAAGGTCGTGGGTGGGTGAGGACAGGGTCGGGGTGGGTGAGGACAGGGTTGTGGGGTGGGTGAGGGTAGGTGAGGACAAGGTCGTGGGTGGGTGAGGACAAGGGTCGGGGTGGGTGGAGGACAGGGTTTGGGGTGGGTGATGGGTAGGTGAGGACAAGGTCGTGGGTGGGTGAGGACAAGGTCGTGGGTGGGTGAAGACAGGGTTGTGGGTGGGTGAGGGTAGGTGAGGACAAGGTCGTGGGTGGGTGAGGACAAGGTCGTGGGTGGGTGAGGACAGGTGAGGGCAGACACACAGGTCACCACCCTGGAGAGTGCACCATTACACACGTCCGGTCCCACTCACAGTGAGAGGAGGAGGATGGGAACACTGTGAAGATCACAGGTGGGAGACAAGGTGGTGGTGAGAGACCAGGAGGTGGTGGGAGACCAGGAGGTGGTGGGAGACCAGGAGGTGGTGGGAGACCAGGAGGTGGTGGGAGACCAGGTGGTGGTGGGAGACCAGGTGGTGGTGGGAGACCAGGTGGTGGGAGACCAGGTGGTGGTGGGAGACCAGGTGGTGGGAGGCCAGGCGGTGGGAGACCAGGTGGTGGTGGGAGACCAGGTGTGTGGTGAGACCGAGTGGTGGTGGGAGACCAGGAGGGGTGGTGGGAGACCAGGAGGTGGTGGGAGACCAGGTGGTGGGAGACCAGGGAGGTGGTGGGAGACCAGGAGGTGGTGGGAGACCAGGTGGGGAGGACCAGGAGGTGGTGGGGAGACCAGGAGGTGGTGGGAGACCAGGGGTGGGTGGGAGACCAGGTGGTGAGGGAGACCAGGTGGTGGTGGGAGACCAGGGAGGTGGTGGGAGACCAGGTGGTGGTGGGGAGACCAGGTGGTGGGAACCAGGTGGTAGTGGGAGCCAGGAGGCGGTGGGAAAAAGTGGGTGGTGGTGGGAGACCAGGTGGTGGGAGACCAGGTGGGTGGTTGGGAGACCAGGTGGTGGGTGGGAGACCAGGTGATGGTGGGAGACCAGGTGATGGTGGGAGACAGGTGGCGGTGGGAGACCAGGAGGGTGGGAGACCAGGCAAGTGGTGGGAGACAGGAGGTGGTGGAGACCAGCGGGGGGAGAACCAGGTGGTGGTGGGGACCAGTGGTGGTGGGAGCCAGGAGGTAGTGGGAGACCAGGTGGTGGTGGGAGACCAGATGGTGGTGGGAGACCAGGAGGTGGTGGGAGACCAGGTGGTGGGAGACCAGGAGGTGGTGGGAGACCAGGAGGTGGTGGGAGACCAGGTGGTGGGAGACCAGGAGTGGTGGAGACCAGGAGGTGGTGGGAGACCAGGAGGTGGTGGGAGACCAGGAGGTGGTGGGAGACCAGGAGGTGGTGGGAGACCAGGTGGTGGGAGACCAGGTGGTGGTGGGAGACCAGGTAGGTGGTGGGAGACCAGGAGGTGGTGGGAGACCAGTGTGGTGGGACCAGGTGGTAGTGGGAGGCCAGGAGGCGGTGGGAAAAAGGTGGTGGTGGGAGACCAGGTGGTGGGAGACCAGGTGGTGGTGGGAGACCAGGTGGTGGGAGACCAGGTGGTGGTGGGAGACCAGGTGGTGGTGGGAGACCAGGTGATGGTGGGAGACCAGGTGATGGTGGGAGACCAGGTGGCGGTGGGAGACCAGGAGGCGGTGGGAGACCAGGAAGTGGTGGGAGACCAGTAGGAGGTTGGTGGGAGACCACGCGGGGGGGAGACCAGGTGGTGGTGGGAGACCAGGTGGTGGTGGGAGACCAGGAGGTAGTGGGAGACCAGGTGGTGGTGGGAGACCAGATGGTGGTGGGAGACCAGGAGGTGGTGGGAGACCAGGTGGTGGGAGACCAGGAGGTGGTGGGAGACCAGGAGGTGGTGGGAGACCAGGTGGTGGGAGACCAGGAGGTGGTGGGAGACCAGGAGGTGGTGGGAGACCAGGAGGTGGTGGGAGACCAGGAGGTGGTGGGAGACCAGGAGGTGGTGGGAGACCAGGTGGTGGGAGACCAGGTGGTGGTGGGAGACCAGGAGGTGGTGGGAGACCAGGAGGTGGTGGGAGACCAGGTGGTGGGAACCAGGTGGTAGTGGGAGGCCAGGAGGCGGTGGGAAAAAGGTGGTGGTGGGAGACCAGGTGGTGGGAGACCAGGTGGTGGTGGGAGACCAGGTGGTGGTGGGAGACCAGGTGATGGTGGGAGACCAGGTGGTGGGAGACCAGGTGGTGGTGGGAGACCAGGAGGCGGTGGGAGACCAGGAAGTGGTGGGAGACCAGGAGGTGGTGGGAGACCACGCGGGGGGAGACCAGGTGGTGGTGGGAGACCAGGTGGTGGTGGGAGACCAGGAGGTAGTGGGAGACCAGGTGGTGGTGGGAGACCAGATGGTGGTGGGAGATCAGGTGGTGGGAGATCAGGTGGTGGTGGGAGACCAGGAGGTGGTGGGAGACCAGGAGGGAGGTGGTGGGAGACCAGGAGGGAGGTGGTGGGAGACCAGGTGGTGGTGGAAAACCAGGTGGTGGTGGAAGATCAGGAGGTGGTGAGAGATCAGGAGGTGGTGGGAGACCAGAAGGTGGTGGGAGACCAGGAGGGAGGTGGTGGGAGACCAGGTGGTGGTGGGAGACTAGGAGGGAGGTGGTGGGAGACCAGGTGGTGGTGGGAGACCAGGAGTGAGGTGGTGGGAAACCAGGTGGTGGTGGGAGACCATGAGGTGGTGGGAGACCAGGTTGTGGTGGGAGACCAGGTGATGGTGGGAGACCAGGTGGTGGTGGGAGACCAGGTGATGGTGGGAGACCAGGTGGTGGTGGGAGACCAGGTGGTGATGGGAGACCAGGTGGTGGTGGGAGACCAGGTGATGGTGGGAGGCCAGGTGGTGGTGGGAGGCCAGGTGGTGGTGGGAGACCAGGTGGTGGTGGGAGACCAGGTGTGGTAGGGGAGGCCAGGTGGTGGTGGGAGACCAGGTGGTGGTGGGAGGCCAGGTGTGGTGGGAGACTAGGAGGGAGGTGGTGGGGGTAACCAGGTGGTGTGGAGACCAGGATAGAGGTGGTGGGAGACCAGGTGGTGGGAGACCAGGTGGTGATGGGAGACCAGGTGGTGGTGGGAGGCCAGGTGGTGGTGGGAGACCAGGTGGTGGTGGGAGGCCAGGTGGTGGTGGGAGACCAGGTGGTGGTGGGAGACCAGGTGGTGGTGGGAGACCAGGAGTGAGGTGGTGGGAGACCAGGTGGTGGTGGGAGACCAGGTGGTGGTGGGAGACCAGGTGGTGATGGGAGACCAGGTGGTGGTGGGAGACCAGGTGGTGGTGGGAGACCAGGTGGTGGTGGGAGACCATGTAAGAGAGGTGGTGAGAGAGGAAGAGGAAGATAAGGTGGAAGAGAACACTTATTTCGAGAGCTCTATAATCCCCCCCCGGCCCCTCCTGTGCCAAGCCTGAGGCCAGGCTTTCCTACTGACCGCCTGGTCAACCAGGTTGTTTGTGCTAGCGGCGCGCAGACTCACACAACCCTGGTGATCCATCACTTGTCCAAGGAACCTCTCCAGTTTCTTGGAAACTCTCATCTTCGTTCCAATAATATTTCTGATACCTGGTAATTATATGTTGAAGAGTCTTGGGCCACGCATGTTGACACAATGTTCTCTTATGACACTCACGGCTTCCCTGCCTTTCACTCGCTTTATCATAAGTTTTCTCCCTTGTTTTTCACACCAGTGAGTTGTTATAACAGTGTGTTAGTTAGGGACCAGAGCCTCTGATCTCTCGCTCTCTCTCTCTCTCTCTCTCTCTCTCTCTCTCTCTCTCTCTCTCTCAACGCAGGGATACAAGTGCTAGTTACGACGGGAGGCTGAGTGTGACCTCATAACACTGGGTCATTATAAAGATGAACACTAGGAAGGACCAGCCAAGTAAAGCATATATCCTCACACACTGACATCCCGCGGTGGGCAGCCAAGACGGCAGGCGGGTGGGCGGGCGGCAGGGTGTGTGCTGGCTAGCGGGCGGCACCAACAGTGGTGGTGATGGGTGGTTCTCCACTAACTGGTGTGTGGCCACACACACACACACACACACACACACACACACACACACACACACACACACACACACACACACCAGGAGCTATGACTCGACCCCTGCAACCACAAATAGGCGAGTACACACACACACACACACACACAGGAGATAGGGGGGACATGATAACGACATACAAAATACTGAGAGGCATTGACAAGGCGAACAAAGACAGGATGTTCCAGAGATGGGACACAGCAACAAGGGGACACAGTTGGAAGTTGAAGACACAGATGAATCACAGGGATGTTAGGAAGTATTTCTTCAGCCACAGAGTAGTCAGGAAGTGGAATAGTTTTTGGAAGCGATTAAGTGGAGGCAGGATCCATACATAGCTTTAAGCAGAGGTATGATAAAGCTCACGGTTCAGGGGGAGTGACCCAGTAACGACCAGTGAAGAGGCGGGGCCAGGAGCTTGGACTCGACCCCTGCAACCTCAACTAGGTGAGTACACACACACTGCCAGCCGTGAATCGACCCCTGCAACCACAACCAGGTGAGTACACACACACACTGCCAGCCGTGACTCGACCCCTGCAACCTCAACTTGGTGAGTACACTAGTCACGATGACTGACATGACGAAATTAAGAGAAGGAAAAGAAATGACGAAGTCAGTTATAGCAGGGAACTAAGAGGCAAGAGTGAGGAGAGGAACAGCAGCTGCAGCAACAAAAACAGCTGCAGCAGCAGCGGGAACAGCAGCAGCAGCAACAGCAGCTGCAAGAAGCAGGGAAGGAAGAGGAAAATGCGTAGTTGAAGATGATAGCGGAGGAAAGTGAAAGTGGAATGAGCCGGGGGAGAGGAAAGAGATGGTAGTGAAGGTGGTAATGGAAGGTGGCAGTGAAGACGGCAGCAGTAAAGGTGGCAGTGAAGGCGATGGCAGTAAAGGAGGTGACAGTGAAGGTGATGGCAGTGAAGAAGGTGGCAGTGAAGACGGCAGCAGTAAAGGTGGCAGTGAAGGCGATGGCAGTAAAGGAGGTGACAGTGAAGGTGATGGCAGTGAAGAAGGTGCAGTGAAGGTGATGCCAGTGAAGAAGGTGGCAGTGAAGAAGGTGGCAGTGGAGGTGGCAGTGAAGAAGTGGCAGTGAGAAGGTGGCAGTGGAGGTGGCAGTGAAGAAGGTGGCAGTGAAGAAGGTGGCAGTGGAGGTGGCAGTGAAGAAGGTGGCAGTGAAGAAGGTGGCAGTGGAGGTGGCAGTGAAGAAGGTGGCAGTGAAGACGGCAGCAGTAAAGGTGGCAGTGAAGGCGATGGCAGTAAAGGAGGTGACAGTGAAGGTAATGGCGGTGAAAAGGTGGCAGTGAAGAAGGGCAGTGGAGGTGCAGTGAAGAGGGGCAGTGAAGAAGGTGGCAGTGGAGGTGGCAGTGAAGAAGTGGCAGGGAGTGGCAGTGAAGAAGGTGGCAGTGAAGAAGTGCAGATGGAGTGGCAGTGAAGTGCAGTGAAGAAGGTGGCATGAGGGCAGTGAGAAGGTGAGTGAAGAAGGTGGCAGTGAAGGGGAGAGATGGCAGTGAAGAAGGTGGCAGTGAAGGAGAGGATGCAGTGAAGAAGGTGGCAGTGAGTGCAGTGAAGAAGGTGGCAGTGGAAGTGGCAGTGAAGGTGGCAGTGAAGAGGTGGCACTAAAGAAGGTGGCAGTGAAGAAGGTGGCAGTGAAGAGAGAGATGGCAGTGAAGAAGGTGGCAGTTGAGGTGGCAGTGAAGAAGGTGGCAGTGGAAGTGGGAGTGAAGGTGGCAGTGAAGGAGGTGGCACTAAAGAAGGTGGCAGTGAAGGAATGGCAGTGAAGAAGGTGGCAGTGAAGATGATGACAGTGAAGAAGGTGGCATGATAGATGATGCAGTGAGGGCAGTGAAGATGGCAGTGAAAGGTGGCAGTGAGGAGAGTGGCAGTGAAAGTGCAGGGAGGTGGCAGTGAAGGAGGTGGCATGAGAGGTGCAGTGAAGGAGTGGCAGTGAAGGAGGTGGCAGTGAAGTGGAGTGAAGGTGCATGAGGAGTGGCAGTGAAGGAAGGTGGCAGTGAGGAGTGGCAGTGAGAAGGTGGCATGGAGGAGGTGGCAGTGAAGAAGGTGGCAGTGAAGGAGGTGGCAGTGAGAGGGCAGTGAAGGTGGCAGTGAGAGGTGCAGTGAAGGAGGTGGCAGTGAAGGAGGTGGCAGTGAGAGGTGGCAGTGAAGGTGAGTGAAGGTGGCATGAGGGTGGCAGTGAAGAGGTGGCATGATGAGGTGGCAGTGAAGGGCAGTGAAGGAGGTGGCAGTGAAGGAGGTGGCAGTGAAGGAGGTGGCAGTGAAGGAGGTGGCAGTGAGAGTGGCAGTGAAGAGGTGGCAGTGAAGAAGGTGGCAGTGAAGGAGGTGGCAGTGAAGGAGGTGGCAGTGAAGGAGGTGGCAGTGAAGAAGGTGGCAGTGAAGGAGGTGGCAGTGAAGGAGGTGGCAGTGGAGGTGGCAGGAAGAGTGCAGTGAAGGAGGGCAGTGAAGAGGTGGCAGTGAAGGAGGGGCAGTGAAGGGGCAGTGAAGAGTGCAGAGGAGGTGGCAGTGAAGGAGGTGGCAATGAAGGAGGTGCAGTGAAGAAGGTGGCAGTGAAGGAGGTGGCAGTGAAGGAGGTGGCAGTGAAGGAGGTGGCAGTGAAGGAAGGTGGCAAAAGCATGAAGGAGGTGGCAGTGAAGGAGTGGCAGTGAAGGAGGTGGCAGTGAGAAGGTGGCAGTGAAGGAGTGGCATGAGTGGCAGAAGGAGGTGGCAGTGAAGGAGGGGCAGTGAAGGGGGTGGCAGTGAAGGAGGTGGCATGAAGGAGGTGGCAGTGAAGGAGGTGGCAGTGAAGGAGGTGGCAATGAAAGAGCGCAGTGTGAAGATGAAGTGGACAGTGAGAAGGAAGTGACAGTGGAAGGATTGAAGTGAGGAAGGAAGTGGCAGCGAAGGTAGGGAGGCGAAGTGAGAAGGGCAGTGAAGGAAAAAGTTGATGATGAAGAAAGTTGGCAAGACATGGACGAGTGCAGTGAGAGTGCAGGCAGTGAAGGAGGCGAGCAGTGAAGGGAACGGTGTCAGTGAAGGAGGACAGGAGGAAGGGGGGGCAGTGAAGGAGTGGCAAGAAGGAGGTGGCAGTGAGGAGTGGCAATGAAGGAGGTCGCAGTGAAGAAATTTTGTGGTTAGAAAAAGGGGTAGTTTTGGGGGCAAAGTGGGGGAATTTAAATGTGTTGGGGGGAAAATAAAAGGGTTTGGGTTGACTTGATGATGAAAAGGGGTGAAAATTTAAACTGTTATGTGGGTAGCACTAAGTGTTGAAATTTGGGTTGGGAAACTATATGGGTAAAAGTGTAGAAAGGGTTAAAAAAGGGGTTGATGGGGTTAGGTGATAATGTTAGGGTGAGCATACAGAAGACTTTAGGGTGTACCCTACAGATGCTGTTTGTTTGTTCACGGTTTGGTTTTGTGGTTAGCACTAAAAATTTGATTTTGTGGTGACCAAAAAATTTTAATGGTTGGTTGGGTAAAAGGGGACACTAATTTTTGGGGTGTAATAAATGGTGAAATATTTGACTAAGGTGCTTAGTGTGCCCCAAGTTAACTGTTTTAAAAGGGGTTACAAAAAATTGATAGTGGTACACTACTTTTTTTTGGGGGTTAGTGGGTACACACAAGGGTTTTGGGGGTTTTTAGCACAAAGTATGATTTAGGGGTTTTGTAGCATACATTGGACTGTATAGTGGTGTAGCACTACTAATGACTTTTTGGGTAGCCTACACGGAAGGGGATAAGTGTGTGATATTTGAAAAAAATAAATGATGGGTTTGGGTAGAACATAAGGTAATGGTTTGTGCATACATTGCGTTATGGTTAAATACAGTGATGAAATTTAGGGGGGAAACAAAATGATGTATGTGGTGTTGAGATACGGGATGATTAAAGGTGTTGACACAAAGGTGGGGGGTTAGGGGTTAAATGGTTAACTGTTTTTGGGTTAGCCTATAATTTGGGGTGCACTACGTAATCTGATAGGGGGCACTAATAATGACTGAGTGGGAAAATAAAATTATGTGGGGTAAATAAATTCGGGGGGTTTGCCTAATGATGACTGTAAGGGTTTTCCCAAAAATGACTGTATGGGGTGTAACCGAATAAATTGGGGGGGCATAATTGGGGAAATTTTAAAATTTAGGGGTGTAAAAAAGTGAGATTTAAGTTGACTGAAATAGTTGTGGGCACTACAAATGATGTTAGGGTTGGCCTATTTAAATTTTGGGGGGGAAAAAGGGGATAGTGGTGTACCAAGTATGCTGTATTTGGGGGAAAAGGAACTAAGTGGTTTGTACATGTGTGTAAAACACAAAAGGTTTTGGGTTTTTGTAATAGGGAAAAAAAAGTTGGGGTTTAACACGTGAGAATTTTTGGGGGGGCCCAGGGAACTTATAGTTGACCAAAAATTGGGGTTTTAACTACGTAATGATGTTAGGGTGGACCAAGAGATTATAGTTTTGTAGCACTACAGAAGACTGATAGGGGTGTACATACAGTAATGACTTATAGGGTGTAGCATACAGTTGGGGTTAATTTTTTGTTGAAAAGTGGCTGTTTTGTAGCAAAAGAAAAAATTTGTTGTGGGGCATAATATGACTGTTTTTGGGTGTGCACTACAGTAATGTTTTATAGTGGGTAAAAAAGTGTGAGTATATTTGGGGTGTAAGGAATGTTATAGTGGGTTAACAAATAATGAGTATATGGGCCCGAAAGACTGTTGGTGGGTGCCTACAGAAAGACTTTTAAGGGTTTTTAAAAACCGGGGTTGACGTTAGGGTGTCCCTTTGACAAGGGTTGTGAAAGTTTGTTGAAGTGGGGGGGAAACATGATGACTGTTTGGGTGTGAAACCTTTTAATTTTTAATGTGAAAATTGGGTGTTTAATTTTGGGGACAAATGGGGGAGTAAAAAGGATAGTGGTGTAGCACAAAAAAAATTTTTTGTGACTAAAAAAATTTGTAAACCCCTTTTTAAACAAGGGGTTTGAAAGGGTTTCATAATATGGTTAAGGGTTTTGTACACTAGTTATAGGGTTAAAATACATGAGTGAAATTGGGTTACCTACTAATTTTATAGGGGAACTAAAGACTGTATAGGGGTGTAGCACTACAGTAATGATGTATAGTGGTGTGACAAGTATGACTTTATTTGTTAAAAAGGGTTTTTTTGGGGGTTTTGGCCAAGTTGACTGTTTAGTGGTGTCCCAAAGGGGTTTTTTTTGGGTGAAATCAGTAAGATTTAGGGTTGGCCTACAGTAATGATGTATGAAGACTACAGAAAAATTTTTGGGGTGAACATGGGGAATGTAAGTGGGGAACTAAGTTTTTTTTTTGGGGTGAAACCGTATGACGTAAGTGGGGGGAAAAATTTTTGGGGGGTTTAGGGTTCATGAGAGTTTTTGGGAACACTAAAAAATTGTATAGTGTGTAGCACACTAATACTGTATGGGGTTGTAGCATAACGAATGATTTAATGGTGTACCCTAAATATTTTAGGGTTTGTAGCACTACATGATGACTTTTGTGGGAAACCACTAATTTTTGGGTTTAGTGTTGACTTAAGGGGGTTACTAAGTAATGATTGTTAGGGTTGGGTAGAACTTATGATGATGGGGTTTGTAAAAATGATTTGTGGGGCCAAATACGTAAGGGGTTTTAAAGGGGTTTTTTTAACTACAGAAAAGACTGAAATTGGTGTAAAACAAATATGATTGGGGGTTTAATTAAAGACTGAAAATTTTTGGGGTAGCACAAATGATGATGTATAGTGGTGAAATAATGATACGTATGGGTTGAACAAAAAAATGTGTATAGGGGGTTTCACTACGTTATGGGGGGGACCCTACAGGAGTATTTTGGTGCCCCCTATTAGTTTTTAGTTTGGTTTTTAGGTGTAAAAAGTTTTAAGGGGTTGAAAATGGGGGGGGTTTAAAAAATTGGTTTAAAAAGGGGGTTTTTGAAAATACATATGATGTAAGGGTTGCACACAGTTAAATGTTTGGGGGTTTGACTAAGTAATGATGAAAGTGGGTTTTACGAAAGGTTTGGGGGGGTTAGAAAATTTTTTGTTATAGTGGTGTAGACTAATAATGGTTATTGGGTGGTGTGTACGTAATGGGGTTTTGGTTAATAAATTTTTTGGGGGTGAACCCCAATTGACTTTTGTGGTTGAGATTAAAAATTTATAGTGGTGGACACTTACGTTAGGGGTTGAAAAAGACTGTATGGGGGGTTAGCACTACATAATTTTTTAGGGGTTAGTGTTTTGACGTATAGTTTTTTGGGTGCCTGGGGAATGTTTTGGTGTACACTACAGGATTTATAGTGGGGTGTAGATTTATAGGGGGGGAATTTTGAGTATAGTGGTTACCCTAATATGATGATGGGGTTTTAAAAAAAGGGATGAGTAGTGGGTGCACTAAAATGATGTTAGTTGTAAAGATTTTTTGGGGTTCCCAAAAAAATTATTTGGGGGGACATTTAAAAGTTTAATGGTTGAAAATGGTTTGGGTATGGGTTGTGGGGGTTTAAAAATTAAATGTATAGTGGGTAGCACAAAGGGAGTTGGGTTTGGGAAAATTTAAAGGTAAAATTAAAAAGGGGGGAAATTGGTTTAGGGTTGCACATAAAAATTTTAAAGTTTCATAATTTAAAGGGTTTTAACCTAAAAAAAATTTTGGGGGGTTTAAGTTTTAAAATGGGGAAAATTTTAAAATTTTTAAATTTTTAACATGGGGTTTAAAAAAATTTTGGGGTTTAAAGAAATTTAGTAAAAATGAATTAAAAAAAGGGAAAATTTGGGTTTGGGAATTTCCTATATAAAATGGTTAGGGAGCATTTGGTATTATTTTTAAAAGGGATGTTTGGTTTTTTAAAAAAAAAATTTTTAAATTAAGGGGTGGGTTAAAAAAAATTGGTTTAAAAATTTTTTAAAAGGGTTTTTTTAAAATTTTATTAAAGTGTTGGGGATTTAAAAAAAATGGTATTAAAGAAAAATTTGGGTAAAAAATTTTTGAAAAATTTTTTTAAAAATTATTTTTTAAAAAAAAAAAATTGGTATTTAAAAAAATTTTTTTAAAAAAAATTTTGTTTTTAAAGAAAAAAAAAATTTTATATTAAAAAAAAAGGGATTAAAAAAAAAGGATTAAAAATTTAAAAAAAACTTTATTAAAAAAAAAAAAAATTTGGTTTTAAGAAAAATTTTATTAAAAAAAAAAAAAAAATTTTATTGGGTTTTATTAAAAAAAATTAATTTTTTTGGTATTAAAGAATGAATTTGGTTTAAAAAAAAAGGATTTGGGATTAAAAAATCTTTTTTAAAAAAATTTTTTAAAAAAAAAGGGTTTATTAAAAATTGTTTTTGGAAAAAAAAATAATTGGTTTAAAAAAATTTTTTTAAAAAATTTGAAAAAAAAGTAATTTGAAAAAAAAAAAAATTTTGGGTTTTAAAAAATAAGATTAATTGTAATAAGTATTGTATAGTGGTGTACACTACGTAATGACGTATGGGTGTAGCCTACAGTAATGATGTATAGTGGTGTAGCACTACAGTAATGACTGTATAGTGAGGCCCTCAGTGATGATGTTGTGGTGTAGCATACAGTGATGACTGTACAGTGGTGAAGCACTCAGTGAGACGTATGTGGTGTAACATCGGTGACTGTAAGGGTTTTGTAGCACTACAGTGATGACTGTTTTGGGGTTTGTAGCACTACCTGATGATGTTAGTGGTGTAGCACTACTGATGACTGTATAGTGGTGTAGCACTACAGTGATGACTGTATAGTGGTGTAGCACTACAGTGATGACTGTATAGTGGTGTAGCACTACAGTGATGACTGTATAGTGGTGTAGCACTACAGTAATGACTGTATAGTGGTGTAGCACTACAGCAATGACTGTATAGTGGTGTAGCACTACAGTAATGACCGTATAGTGGTGTAGCACTACAGTAATGACTGTATAGTGGTGTAGCATTACAGTGATGACTGTATAGTGGTGTAGCACTACAGTGATGACTGAAATGGGGTGTAGCCTACAGTGAGACTGTATAGGGTTTGCACTACGGATGAGTTAGTGGTGTAGCACTACATGTGACGTTAAGGGGTTTTGTAGCACTACAGTGATGACGTACGGGGTGTGCATACAGTGATGATGTTGTGGTTGCATACACTGATGATGAAGGGGTTTGTACACTCCCTGATGATGTTAGTGGTTTGTACCCCTACAGAAATACTGGATGTGGTGAGCACTACACTGATGTGTATAGTGGTGTAGCACTACAGTAATACTGTATAGGGGTTGTGACACAGTGATGACTGTATAGGGTGTAGCATACGTGTGACTGTATAGTGGTGTAGCACTACGGATGACTTATAGGTAGCATCAGTGAGATCCCTAGTGTAGCATACAGTGATGCTGTATAGGTAGCACTACAGGATGACGTATAGTGGTTGCATTTCGGGATGATGATAGTGAAGGAGGTGGCAGGAAGGAGGTGGCAATGAAGGAGGTCGCAGTGAAAAAAGGTGCAGTAAAGGAGTGGCAGTAAAGGAGGTGGCAGCGAAGGAGGTGGCCCGAAGGAGGTGGCGTGGAAAAAGGTGGCAGTGAAGGGGTGGCAGGGGAAAAGGTGGCAGGGAGGTGGCAGTGAAGGAGGGGGCAGTAAAGGAGGCGGAAAGGTGAAGGGGGGGGGGCAGTAAAGGAGGCGGCAGTGAAGGGGGTGGCATGAAGGGAGGTGGCAATGAAGGGGTGGCAGTAAAGGGAGGTGGCAATGAAGGGGTCCAGTGAAAAAGGGTGGCAGTGGGGAGGTGGGAGTGAAAAAGGGTGGCGTGAGGGAGGTGGCAGTGAAGAAGGTGGCGTGAGGGGTGGGGGTGAAGGGAGGGTGGGGATGAGGAGGTGGCAATGAAGGAGGTCGCAGTGAAGAAGGGGGCAGTGAAGGAGGTGGAGTGAAGAAGGGGGAGTGAAAAGGAGGTGGCAGGGGAAGGAGGGGCAGGAAGGAGGTGGCAGGAAGGAGGTGGCAGGAAGGGGTGGCGTGAAGGAGTGGCAGTGAAGGAGGGGGCCAGCGCAGTAAAAACCCGGAGTGAAGGTAAAACTGGAAGGGGAAGAAAAGGACAGGAGGAGGGGGAGGAGGGGGATAAAGAGAGGTAAAAGAGAAGAATGAAGAGGCAGGAGAGAATAAAGAGGAGGCGCAAGAGAAGACAGGGGAAAAAAATTATATAAAAAACAATTAGCAACGACGTGAGACAGAATGACAGTGACGCGTGACGACAGTGACGCAGTGAAACAGTGATGCGGGAATATGAGAGAGAACAACCAGATGTCACCATCCAAGGAGGAAGGTGGAGGAGAAGGGGAAGAAGAAGGGGAAGGAGGGGGAAAAGGTGGGATGCGGAGAGTAAGGGATCACCCTCCATTGACCCCAACCCCAGTTGATCTTCTTAATTTTTACTTTATTATTATTATTATTATTATTATTATTATTTTTATTATTATTATTATTGAGGGTTGACTGAGTGATGAGGGTAAGTGCAATCAGTGATGACTGTATAGTGGTTTTTTACCCTACAGTGATGATGTATAGGGTGTAGCACTCAGTGATACTGTATGTGGTGTAGCACTACCTGATGACTGTATAGTGGGGTAGCACTACATGATGACTGTTGGGGTTGGGACTACAGTGATAACTGTATAGGGGTAGCACTACAGTAAAGGGGATGTATAGTGGTGTGAACAAGTGTGACTGTTTTTTTGGGGTGACACTACAGTGATGACTGTATGTGGGTAGCACTACACTGATGATGTATATGGTGTAGCACTACAGTGATACTGTATGGGGGTGTAGCATACATGAAGACTGTTTGGGTTTTAGATACATGATGACTGTATTGGTGTAGCACTACGTGAAGACTGTATAGTGGTTGCATACAGTAAGACTGTTAGTGGGTGCACTACAGTGATGACTGTATAGTGGTGTAGCACTACACTGATGAGGTTAGTGGTGTACCTACAGGAAGACTGTATCGTGGTAGCATCAGTGATGACTGTATAGTGGGTCACTACATGAAGACTGTAAGGGTGTAGACTACAGTGTGACTGTATAGTGGGTAGCACTACCTGAGACTGTATAGTGGTGTAGAAAACCGTGATGATGTATGGGGGTGTAGCACTACAGTGAAGACTGTATATGGTGTGCACTACAGATGACGTAATGGGTTTGTAGCCTACAGGGTGAGTGTATAGTGGTGTACCCTACAGTAAGACTTATAGTGGGTAGCACTACAGGTCTGTATAGGGTGTAGCACTACAGTAAAGACTTATGGGGTTTGTACACTACACTGATGATGTATAGTGGTGTAGCACTAAGGATGATTGTATAGTGGTATGCACTACAGTGATGACTGTATAGTGGTGTAGGCACTACAGAATGACTGTATGTGGTGTAGCATACAGTAATGCTGTATAGTGGTGAGCATACGTAATACTGTATAGGGGTTAGCCTACAGAAATGACGTATAGGGGTGTAGCAACGTAAGGGACTGTTAGTGGTGTGCATTTACAGTGATGACTGTTAGTGGTGTCACTACGTGATGACTGTATAGGGGTGTGCACTCAGTGATACTGTATAGTGGTGTGCACTACAGTGATGATTGTTAGTGTAGCACTACATGATGATGTAAGGGGTGTAGCATCACTATGACTGTATGTGGTGTAGCACTCACTGAGACTGTATAGTGGTGTTTAGCATACAGTGATGACTGTATAGGGTAGCCTACAGTGTGACTGAAATAGTGGTTTTAGCACTAAGTGAACTGTATGTGGGTAGCATACAGGAGATGTATATGGTGTAGCACTACTGATGCTGTATAGTGGTGTAGCATACATGATGACTGTATAGTGGTTTGTAAGCACTACACGATGACGATAGTGGTGTAGAACTAAGGATGATGTATAGGGGTGTGCACTACATGATGACTGTATAGGGGTTTGTAGCACTACTGAGACTGTATATGGTGTAGACTACAGTATGACTGTTAGTGGTTTTGCATACAGTGTGCTGTAAGGGGGTTAGCACTACAGGGATGACTTTTATAGTGGTTTTGACTAAGGGGATGATTTAGGGGGTTTGTAGCATACAGTGATGACTGTTATAGTGAAGCAACAGTGATACTGTATGTGTAGCATTTTATGATGACGTTAGTGGTGTAGCACTACATTTAATGACTGTATGGGGGTAGCACTACGTAGGGTTGATAGTGTAGCATACAGTGATGACTGTATATGGTGTGCATACAGTGATGACTGTAAGGGGTTGTAGCACTACGAATGACTGTATAGTGGTTACACTACAGTATGACTGTATAGTGGTGTAGCACTACAGTGATGACTGTATAGTGGTGTAGCACTACAGTAATGACTGTATAGTGGTGTAGCACTACAGTAATGACTGTATAGTGGTGTAGCACTACAGTAATGACTGTATAGTGGTGTAGCACTACGAATAATGTATAGGGTGTAGCATACAGTATGACTGTTAGGGGTGTAGATACATAATGACTGTTTAGGGGTGTAGACTACAGTAAAACTGTAAGGGGTTTTAGCACTACATTTATGCGTAAGTGGAAAACACTACTGTGATGTATAGGGGTTTTGTAGCATACAGTGATGACTTAATGGTGTAGCACTACTGTGAGGGTATAGGGGTTTTTAAACACTACATGAGATGTATAGTGGGGGCCCTACAGTGTGATGATAGGGGGTTTAGCACTACAGGGAACTGTATAGTGGTGTACACTAATGATGCTGAATGGGGAGACTAAGTATGCTGTTATGTGTCCCTACGGGGATGATGTTTAGGGTGTAGACACATATGAGTATAGGGGTGAAAGCACTACAGAAATGCTGTATAGGGGTTTTGTAGCATTACAGAATGACTGAAATGTGGTGTAGCATCAGTAATGCCCTTTTTGGGTGTAGCATACATAATATGTTAGTGGTGTTGATTTACAGTGAGATGTTAGTGGTGTACATACTGTGATGTATAGTGGTGTAGCACTACATATGATTTTTAAGTGGTGTACACTACAGTGATGACTGTTAGTGGTGTAACTACATGATGACTGTATAGGGTGTAGCACACTGATGCTGAAGTGGTGTAGCACTACAGTATGACTGAATTTGGTGTAGCACTACATGATGCTGTATAGTGGTGTGGGCACTACATAGCTGTTAGGGGTGTAGCATACAGTAAATGACGGGTTAGGGTGAGCACTACATATGACTGTATAGTGGTGTAGCAACAGTAATGACTGTATGTGGTTTTGTGCACTACGTGATGACTGTTAGTGGGTTTAGCAACCCCCCAGTGATGACTGTATAGGGGTTTTGGTAGCACACAGTGATGACTGTATAGTGTTGCACTACAGTGATGACTGATAGTGAGCAACAGTAGGACTGTATAGTGTACACACAGTGATGATGATATGGTGTGCTTTAGTGAGACTGTTTAGTGGTTACCCAAACAGTGATGACTTATGGGGTTTGTGCACTACAGTTGCTGTATATGGTGTAGCACTACAGTTGTGTTAGGTTTTTAGCACTACAGTGATGATGAAAGTGGTGTAACTATATGACTGTATGTGGTGTGCACTACGTGAGACGTAGGGTGTGCATCGTAATGCTGTATAGTGGTGTAGCAATCAGTAAGGGCTGTATAGTGGTGTAGCACACAGTGTTTACTGTATAGTGGGGTAGCACTAAAATAATGACTGTTAGTGGTTAGCATAAGTGATGACTGTATGTTTTTGCCTACGTGATGACTGTTAGTGGTGTAGCACTACAGGATGACTGTTAGTGGTTTGTAGACTACAGTGATGACTGATGGGGGGTGCACCGTGATGACTGTATGGGTTTAGCACAAATGAGACTTTATTGGTGTAGTTACAGTGATGACTGTTTATAGTGGTGTAGCCTACATGTGTGTATAGTGTAGCATACAGTGATGATGTATAGTGTAGCACACGTGATGATGATAGTGTAGCACTACAGTGTGACTTTTATGTGTACAACAGTGTGACTGTAAGGGTGTAGCATTACGTGATGACTGATGTGGTTAGCACTACGTGATATGTATGTGGTGAGCCTACAGTGATGACGTAGTGGTTTTAGCATACGTTGTGTATGTGGTGTGATACATAAATACTGTAAGGGGTTGTAGATCATTGACTGTAAGTGGGTACATACAGTGATGATGTATGGTTAGACTCAGTGATGACTGTATAGTGGTGTAGCATACATGATATTATAGGGGTGTGAAACCAGTAAGGGTTATAGTGGGTAGCACACATGATGATGTATATGGTGTAGAAACAAAAATACTGTATAGTGGTTAGCACTCAGTGATGACTGTTGGGTTGCATACATGTACTGATAGGGGGTTTTAGCACTACATGATGCTGTATAGTGGTTAGACTACAGGTGATGTAAGTGGGGTACATACATGATGATGTATATGGTTTAGACTGGATGACTGTATGTGGTGGGGGCACTACAATGACTTTTATAGTGGTAGCACTACATATGACGAATATGGGTGAGCATACATGATGCTGTATAGTGGTGTGCATACATGATGACTGTAAAGTGGTGTACCCTACTTGAGACTGTTAGGGTGTGACTACAGTGTGACTGTATAGTGGTGGGGCACTCACTGCTGTTTTGGGTGAAGACTACATGATGACTGTTAGTGGTGAAGCATTTTAAAAGGATGACTGTATAGTGGTGTAGCAAAAACAGTGATGATGTTATTTTTTTGTGCATACAGTAATGACTGTAAAAAGTGGTGTACACTACAGTGATGACTGTATAGTGGTGTGCATCCCCTGAGATGTTAGTGGTGAGCCTAACTGTTGACTTTGTGGTTTTTTAGATACATGATGACTTTATATTTTGTGCACTCAGTGATGAGGGATAGGGGGTTTGTAGACTACAGTGAGGGACTGTAAGGGGGTTGAAAAATTTGGAGAAGGGTGTAGCCTACAGTGATGACTGTATAGTGTAGCACTACAGTATGAGGATAGTGTAGCATAAGTGATGCCCGTAATAGTGTGTACACTACAGTGATGACTGTATAGTGTAGCACTACAGTAGACTGTATGTTTTACCCTACAGTTGACTGTAAGTGGTGTAGCACTCAGTATGACTGTATAGGGGTGTAGCACTACAGAAATGATGTATAGTGGTGTACATACAGTGTTTGACTGTATAGGGTGTGCATACATGTGACTTTATAGGGGTTGTACACTACGAAAGCTGTTAGTGGTGAGCATACAGAAATGATGTTAGGGGTTAGACACATAAGGGAAATGTATAGGGTTTTGGGTAGCACTACGTAATGATGTAAGTGGGAGCACTACGTGATGGACTGTTAGTGGTGAAAACCAACCGTATTGATTTTTAAAGTGGGTAGATACAGTAATGACTGATATGGTGTAGACTACAGTAATGACTTTTATAGGGGTGTGCCTCATGATGACTGTATAGGGTGTAGCTACGTTTATTTACAGGGGTGGAAGCACTACATGATGATGTTAGGGTGAAACATACAGGATGATGTATAGTGGTGACCTTTACAGTATGTGTTAGGGGGTGGCACTACAGAATGACTTATAGGGTTTAGCATTTTACATTGACTTTTGTGGTGTAGCACTACAGTATGATGTTAGTGGTGTGATACAGTGGGACTGTATGGGGTGTAACTACAGTGATGACTGTATAGTGGTAAAAGATACGTAATGCTTTTATGGGGTAGCACTACAGAATACTGATAGTGGTTTTTGAAATTTAAAATAAGACTTTAGTGGTGTAGCACTACAGTAATGACTGTAAGTGGTGTGGGCATACAGTGATGCTGAAATTTTGGGTTTTCACTACATATGATGTATATGGTTGCATAAATGATGACTGTTAGGGGTTTTTACAACAGGATGATGATATGGTGTAGCACTACATGAGGATGTATATGGGTAGCACTACAGTGATGATGAATGGTGTAGCACTACAGTGATGACGTATAGGGTGTAGCATCACTGTGACTGTATGTGGTGTAGCACTACTGATGTGTATAGTGGTGTAGCACTAAGTAATGATGGATAGTGGTGTAGCACTACACTGATGATTTAGTGGTGTAGCATCAGTAATGACTGTATAGGGGGTGTACCTACAGGATGACTGTATATGGTGTAGCATACATGATGACTGTAAGTGGTGTAGCACACAGTGATACTGTATGTGTAGCACTACGTGATGACTGCATAGTGTAACTACAGTGATGATGTTTGTGTAGACTACGTGATGACTTAAAGTGGGTACATTTCGTGAGGTGTATTGGTGTAGCACTACAGTGATGACTGTATAGTGGTGTAGCACTCAGTGATGATGTATAGGGGTGTAGATACGTGATGATGTTAGTGGTGTAGCCTACATGATGACTTTAGTGTACACTACAGGATGATGTTAGTGGTGTAGCACTATGAGATGTATGTGGTGTAGCATACAGTGATGATGTTATGGGTAGCACTACAGAAAGGCTTTTAGTTTTTGTAGACTACAGTAATGGCTGTATAGTTTTGTGCCACAGTATGATGTTAGTGGTGTAGCACTACAATAATGTGTATAGTGGTGTGCATACGTGATGCTGTATGGGCAGCACTACATGATGATGATAGTGGTGTAGCACTCAGTATGATGTTGTGGGTAGCACTACAGTGATGATGTATGTGGGGTACCCTACAGTGATGTGTATGTGGTGTAGCACTGTGATGACTGTATAGTGGTGTGCATCAGGAGACGGTATAGTGGTGTAGCACTACATGATGGCTGTATAGTGTAGCCTACGTGATATGTTTGTGTAGCATACAGTGAGACTGCATGTGTAGCACTCAGTGATGACTGTATAGTGTAGCCTACGTGATGACTGTTAGGGGTGTAGCTTACAGTGATGACTGTTAGTGGTTTTGGCATACAGGGATGATATGTGGTGTAGCATCGTGAAAATGTATAGTGGTGTAGCACTACAGTGTGATTTTATGGGGTTTTGTGAGTACGGTGACTGTATAGGGGTTTTAACTACGTGATGACTGTATAGTGGGGTAGCATACAGTATGACTGTTAGTGGTGTAGCCAAAATGATATGTATAGTGGTGTAGCACTCAGTAAGGGTGTATGTGGTTGACTACAGTGTGACTGTATAGTGGTGTAGCACTACAATAATGACGTATAGTGGGGTGCATCAGTGATGATGTATGGTTAGCACTCAGTGATGACTGTATAGTGGTGTAGATACGTGATCTGATGGGGGTGTACCTACAGTGAGATGTATGGGGGGTGCACACAGGATGATGTTTAGTGGTGTAGCACTAGTGATGACTTTAAGTGGTGTGCCTACAGGATGCTTTTAGGGGTTTGTAGCACTACATGATGACTGAATAGTGGTGTGCCTACACGAGACTTTTAGGGGTGTAGCATACATGATGACTGTAAAGTGGGTACTTACACTGATGATGTTTAGTGGTGAGCACTAAGTGTGACGTATAGTGGTGAGGCACTACACTGACTGTTAGTGGTAAGCATACAGTGATGACTTATAGGGTGAGCCTACTTAGGGATGATAGGGGTTTTTGGACTACGGATGACTGATAGGGTGTAGCAACAGAATGACGTATAGGGTGTAGCATACAGTATGACTGATAGTGGTTTTGCACTACGTGATGACTGTATGTGGTGTAGCATACAGTAATAAAACTGATAGTGGTGTACACTACGTTTTTGGGGTATAGTGGGGGGAGCACTCATGAGGGATGAATAGTGGGAGCATACAGTAATGCTGTATAGTGGTGTAGCATACAAAAAGCGTATAGTGGTATGCCTACAGTAAAGACTGAAAAGTGGTGTAGCACTACAGTAATGACTGTTTTTAGGGTGTAGCATACAGTAAAGATGAAAGGGGTTTGAAACACTACAGTGATGTGTATAGTGGTGTGCACTACAAAATGACTGTTTAGTGTAGATACAGAAAGACTGTAAGGGGGTTTTTGCACTACACTGTGACTGTATAGTGGTGTAGCACTACAGTAATGAGTATAGGGGGGGGTAGCACTAATGTGATGTATAGTGGTGTCAACAGTGATGACTGTATAGTTGTAAAAATACAATGATGACTGAATAGTGGTTTAGCATAAAATGATGATGTTATGGTGTAGACTACAAAGACTTTATTGGTGTAGCACTACAGTGATGACGTTTTGTGGTGTGCACACAGTAATGAGTATGGGGTGTAGCTACAGAATGACGTATAGTGGTTGTAGCATAAGTGATGATGTATAGTGGTGAACACTACTAATGATTTTTAAAGTGTACCTACAGTAATGATTTTTTTTTGGGGGTTGTAGCCTACACTGATGACTGTATAGTGGGTAGCACTACGAATGACTGTATAGGGGTGTACATACAGTAATGACTGTTAGTGGTGTAGCACTACGTGTGAGTTGTGGTGTAGACTACAAGTGACTGAATAGTGGTGTGCACTACGTGATGACTTTAATTGGTGTGCACTACAGTAATGACGTTTGTGGTGTAGACTCATGTGACTGTATAGTTGTGTAGCATACAGTAATGCTGAATAGGGGTTGTAACCTACGTGATGACTGTTAGTGGTGTAGCATACAGTGATATGTTAGGGGTGTACATACAGTAATGACGTATAGGGGGTGAGCACTCAGTAATGACTGTAGGGTGGTGTAGCACTACAGTAATGACGTAGAGGGGTTTTAGCACTACAGGATGCTGTATAGTGGTGTACCCAACAGTAATGACGTATAGTGTGTAGAAACTACAGAAAGTTTGTACAGTGGTGTGCAAACACTGTGCTGTTGTGGTGTGGGACTACAGTGATACTTTAGTGTGTAACACTACGTAATGAGTAAGGGGTGTAGATTTCGTGATGATGTATAGTGGTGTACCTTTTTAGAATGCCCGTATAGGGGGGGTTGACTACAGAAAAGACTGATAGTGGGTAGCATACGTGTGATTGATAGTTGTAGCACTACAGTAATGCTGTATATGGTGTGCATACAGTAATGACTGTATGGGGTGTAATACAGTGTTTGTATGTGGTGTGCACTACATGATGACTTTTGGGGTTTTGTAGCATTACACTGATGCTGTATATTGGTGTAAAATACAGGATGACTGTATAGGGGTTTAGCACTCGTAATATATAGTGGTGAGCACTACGTGATGACTGTATAGTGGTGTAGCACTACAGTGATGATGTATAGTGGTTAGCACTCAGTAATGACTGTATATGTTTTGCACTCAGTAATGATTTTATAGTGTTGTGCCTACAGTGATGCTTTTATAGGGGTTTGTAGCCTACAGTGATGCTGTATAGGGTGAAAGCACTCAGTGATGACTGTATAGTGGGTAGCACTACAGTGATGATGTATATGAAGCATACAGTGATGACGAAAGGGGTGTAGCATACGTAATGATTGTAAGTGTAGAACTACACTGATATGTATAGGGGGAGCCGGCCACTGATGACTGTATAGTGGTGACCTACAGTGAGACTGATAGTGGTGTAGCACTACGTAATGATGTAAGTGGTGTAGCATACAGTAAAAAATGTATAGTGTTGTAGCACTACATGATACTGTATAGTGGTGTAGCATACAGTAATGACGTATACGGTGTAGCATACAGTAATGAATGTAAGGGGTGTGCACTACATGATGACTGTATGGGGTGTAGCACTACATTTTAAGACTGTTAGTGGTGTGCAAAAGTGAGGACTTTTAAAAGGGGTGTAGCACTACAGAATGATTTTATAGTGGGGTACCCTAGTGATGACTGTATGGGGTTTTTAGCATACAGTAATGACTGTATAGTGGTGTACCCACTATAGTGAGATGTATAGGGGTTTTCACTAGGATGACTTTTAATGGTGTAGACTCAGTAAAGACTGTATAGTGGTGTACTCACAGTAATGAGTTGTGGTTTTAGCATCAGAAATGACTGTATAGGGTTTTGTAGCACTAGTTGACGTATAGTGGTGTAGCACTACGTGATACTGTATAGTGGTGTGCATACAGGATGACTGTATGTTTGTAGACTACAGTTATGACGTATGTGGTTGCACTCAGTGAGACTGTATAGGGTGTACCCTCCCTGATGATGTATATGGGTAGCACAACATAATACTGTATAGGGTGTAGCATACGTAAGATTGTACAGTGGTGTGCACTACACTGATGACTGTAAGTGGTGTAGCACTACAGTGAGATGTATAGGGGTTGTAACATACATGATGACTGTTGGGTGTAGCACTCAGTGATGACTGATAGTGGTGTACCTACAGTAATGATTGTATAGGGGTGTAGCAACATGATGACTGTTTTGGGGGTTTGCACTAGAGTAAGACTGTATAGTGGTTTTTAGCCTACAGAAATGACTGATAGGGTGGTGCACACAGTAATGACTGTATAGTGGTGTAGACTACAGTAATGAGTTTTGGGTTTGTACAACAGTAATGACGTACAGTGGGTAACTACATGATGATGTATTTTGGTGTAGATACACTGATGATGTATAGTGGTGAGCATTTAACTGATGACTGTATAGGGTGTAGCACAAAGTAATGAGTATAGGGTGAGAAATACAGTGATGACGTATAGTGGTGTAGCATACAGTGTGAGTTAGTGGTGGTAGCATACCTGATGACTGTATAGTGGTGTAGCACTCGTAATGACTGTTAGGGGTGTAGCATACAGAAAATGATTTACAGGGTGTGCACTACATGAGACTGTTTAGTGGTGTACACTACAGGATGACTGTTTAGGGGGGTTAACACTACAGGATGATGTATAGTGGTTAGCATACAGTGGACTGTATAGTGGTGTAGCCTACAGAAATGATTTTTATAGGGTTTAGACTATAGTATGACTGTGTAGTGGTGTAGCATACAGAATGACTGTATGTGGTGGGGCACTACAGTAATGACTGTAAGTGGTGTAGCACCCCAATTACTGTATGTGGTTACACTACGTAATGACTTATAGTGGTGTAGCATACAGTAATGTTTGTACAGTGGTGTAGACTACATGATGAGTATAGTGGTGTGACTCAGTGATGACTGATGTTTTTGTAACATACAGTGATGACTGATGTGGTGTGCATACTTGATGACTGTATGGGGTGTAGCACTACATAAGATGTTAGTGGTTAACATATGATGTTGTATAGTGGTGTAGCACTACAGTGATGACTGTATAGTGGTGTAGCACTACAGTAATGACTGTATAGTGGTGTAGCACTACAGTGATGACTGTATAGTGGTGTAGCACTACAGTAATGACTGTATAGTGGTGTAGCACTACAGTGATGACTGTAAAGTGGTGTAACTACAGTGATGACTGTTAGTGGTGTGCATAGTGATGACTGTTAGGGTGTACACTCATAATGACTGTTAGGGGTGTACACTATAGTGATGATGATAGTGGTTGTGCTAGTGGACTGATAGTGGTGTAGCACTATAGAATGACTGTATAGTGGTGTAGCACTACAGTAATGACGTATGGGGTTTTTGTAGCACTAGTGATGACTTATAGTGGTGAGCACTACAGTGTGACTGTATAGTGGTTAGCATCAGTGAGCTGTATATGGTGTAGCACTCATAAGCGTATAGGGTGTAGCACTAAGTTAGACTTTTAATTTGGTTTTTGCCTACAGTGAGGATGTATAGGGTTTGTAGCATCTTAATGATTTTAAGGGGTTTTGTCGCACTACAGTGATGACTGTATAGTGGTGTAGCACTACACTGATGACTGTATAGTGGTGTAGCATCATGATGTGTATAGTGGGTAGATACGGATGAGTTAGTGGTAGCACTAAACTGATGACTGTTAGTGGTGTAGACTCGTGATGACTTTTATAGTGGCGTGCACACCTGATGACTGTATATTGGTAGCATACATGATGATTGTTAGGGGTTTTGCATACAGTGAGATGTATAGTGGTTAGCACTACACTGTTAGTAGTGAGAGTCAAAGAAAAATTAAGATGGTGGATAAGATCAGCGGGAAAACATCGCGCAGTCTGGGCCCCTGAAAAAACTTTTTACAAAAAGCTGCACACACTTAAATCTTAAGTTAATTCACTTAAATTCACTTATATGTGATAAGTTGTCGAATGGAGAAGTGAATCATCTATTATACACAGAAAATGGTATTAAAGAAAAAATCTTGGTATTAAAGAAAATCTTAGTATTAAAGAATGAATCTTTTTATTAAAGAAAATCTTTTTATTAAAGAAAATCTTGGTATTAAAGAAAATCTTGGTATTAAAGAATGAATCTTGGTATTAAAAAAAATCTTGGTATTAAAGAATGAATCTTGGTATTAAAAAAATCTTGGTATTAAAGAATGAATCTTGGTATTAAAAAAAAATATTGGTATTAAAGAATATTATTAAAGAATTAATCTTGGTATTAAAGAATGAATCTTGGTATTAAAAAAAATATTGGTATTAAAGAATGAATCTTGGTATTAAAGAATGAATCTTGGTATTAAAAAAAAATATTGGTATTAAAGAATATTATTAAAGAATTAATCTTGGTATTAAAGAATGAATCTTGGTATTAAAAAAAATCTTGGTATTAAAGAATGAATCTTGGTATTAAAAAAAATCTTGGTATTAAAGAATGAATCTTGGTATTAAAGAATGAATCTTGGTATTAAAAAAAAATATTGGTATTAAAGAATATTATTAAAGAATTAATCTTGGTATTAAAGAATGAATCTTGGTATTAAAAAAAATCTTGGTATTAAAGAATTAATCTTGGTATTAAAGAATTAATCTTGGTATTAAAGAAAGAATCTTGAACTTAAGAAACAAATTCAGTATTAAAGAAAACGCGGGGAAAAAACGCTAACGAGTGCTGATATTTTTTCCCCAGTTAATGTTTGCTTAAAAAAAAAAATGTACCAAGTCTTCATTTTTCTGGTTAAGGTTGTTTAAGAAAGATTAACTAGTGTCAATATTGTTGAAAGAAGGTTAACGGGAGGCAATACTTCACAGTTTTAGGTCGTTTAACAAAGTCAGGGTTAATATTTTAGGGGTTGTCTATCGTCTAAAGAAGATTAACGAGCATTAATATTTTCTGCGTTAACCATCGCTTCACAACGGTTGATGAGCGTCAATGTTCCCATAGTTAAGTTTCTTTAACGATAGCTAACGAGTGTGAATATTTATGCTAAACATATCTTACTGGTGAGAACGATAGCTAACGAGTGTGAATATTTGCGTTAAACATATCTTACTGGCTAACTCACGCGTTCTCTCTCTCTCTCTCTCTCTCTCTCTCTCTCTCTCTCTCTCTCTCTCTCTCTCTCTCTCTCCAGAGTTCCCCGAAGATCTGGTTGGAAAACTGACAACTAAAACTTACCTACTGTTCTTGTATATAAATCACCAGATACAAAGTTTCCCCAGCAGCTGAATTATCTCGTGTTGAAAATATAACATTACCTTGAAAACCTTTCAAACCTGGTGAAAAAAATAGCTCGGTGAGTTCAGATTAGTACAATTAACATGGGAAGATATATCAAGTGTTCAGCTCCGTCCTCCTAACCACAGACATCATGGCATTGTTATAAAAACTAATGGGTGGTTTTTGACGTAGCCTTGAAAAGTTAAAATATGACAGTTACATGAACAGCGACCAGTGGCTGCCCGTTTTCTGTTCGAGCGGAAGCCTATTTTATAGGCTTTTATCTTATATTTATAGTTTTTAAGATGTAACTTACTCTAATTTAACCTACCTAACCCAATCTAACTTAACCTAACCTACTCTAACCCAACCTACTCTAACCCAACCTACCCTAACCCAACCTACCCTAACTCAACCTACCCTAACTCAACCTACCCTAACTCAACCTACCCTAATTCAACCTACCCTAACTCAACCTACCCTAACTCAACCTACCTTAACTCAGCCTACCCTAACTCAACCTACCTTAACCCAACCTAACATTAACTTAGAAATGGGCTGCAAATCCTATGTAAGTATGATACAGTTATTAGGAGGATGGGCTGCAAACGTTATAATAGCAGAGAGAAGCTGAGACAGTTTGTAAATGATATAGCATCAAAGGACAAAACTGAAGCGAAGTTACTCCACAGCCACATCAAAGACGACGGTAAGAAAGCAGATAGCAAGACTAAGGAAGGAGGGAAGATGAAGGAGGACAAAGAAGTACGTAAAGAACTTAGCACAAGAGGTCTTCACAGAAGGAAGCAGACAGCTTGTGGAAAGAACTGTGTATGAACATGTGCTAGAAAGCATCAGTACGACAAAAGAAGCGGTGAGACTGCTACAAGAGCTTGACGCAACAGAAGTGATGGGACCAGGCAATATATCACCATGAGTGCTGAGAAAAGAAGCAGAACCATTGTCATTCATGACCTACTCTCTTGCAGTCTCTCCAATGACAGCACGCCAGAAAATTGGAAAAAGTACCCATGTGGTCTACATATATAAAAGGGGGTTAGAAAAGTGGTGATAAACTGTAGTCCAGTATTTCTAACATGAATATTGTCAAAAAATCTGGAGAAAAAATGTAATGAAAATTGAGTATTAGGTGAGAAGATTCTTTAGAGAAAATCAACATAAATTTAGGGATAGAAAATCAAGCCTTATGAATTTACAGGAGTTCTACAACAGTCACAGAGATAAAACAAAAAAGGCTGGGTTGGATGGACTGGGTCTTCTTGGACTGCAAGAAAATATTTGATACAGTACCACAACAGAAATTAGTGGAACAAGCAAGCTTAAAATTTAGGCAAAATGCTCCAGCAGGTCAAGGAGTACCTAAACGACAGAAGGCAGAGAGTAACAGTGAAGAAGAGATCATCAGAATGGGAAAGACAAAATAAGTAGGATCCTGAAAGGATCAGTATCTGAACATCTACTATTCGTAACACATGTTAATGACCTACCCAGAAGCGACTGAGTTTTACATGTCACTGTTTGCTGATGAGATAAAACTAATGAGAAGAATACAAACACGAGAGGACAGAGATAAACTTCAGCGAGAGCTCAACAGACTGCAGATGTGGTCCAACAAGTGGTTGCTGAAGTTCAATTTAAACAAATGCAAGGTCATGTGAATTAAAGAAGGTGAGAACAAACGTGAGAGTCCAGCATGGACGGAGAGAAGCTGCAAAAAATACTAGTGAACGAAAATGAACCTGGGGGTAAATATAACACCAAACCTATCACTCGAATTACACACAAACAGCATAAAGTCAGCGGCATATGTAAGATTAGTAAACCTGAGAAGAACATTCAGGAACTCCAACAATGACTCCTTCGGAACCTTATACACAACATAGGCTAATCACTGAGTACGTGGCCCCATCACCGAGCCCGTACCTTGTCAATCATTACCTTTTCTTCGGTGAACCTCCACCCCAACATTCTCCCTCACACACCCCAACACTACTTTCTATGTGTACTGGCCCGTGCAAGTACTGTGCATGATGGCACCATATTTACCACAGTGAGCCTCACTTGCTCCTCTCCACCACCTCCCTTCACTCACCTGTAAGAGAAAACAAACATGCTAGAGACTGAGCTTGGTGAAGATCAGAGAGTCAAGTAAATACCCAAGTTTGTGCTTACCTCCCGACTTTCAGTCGGCTGTGTTCTCTGCTCGTGAAATCCGGCAATTCAGTATGGACGGAATTAATACCATTTTGCATACATGCAATTAATTTATTATAGGTACACGAAATTTTCATTATATGTACACGAAATTCAAGTATACAACGTAAATCTTCAATGTACACAAATTTCAGTTGATCTATACACGTGAATCCGTATTAGTATGTAACGCAGGAGAGGAACATGAGGACGTTATGACACTTCGATACCAGCTTCTAGGTATGTAATAAATATATTTTCTCCTCTCTCACTACTCTTGGTACTCAATATTCAGTATTTAACCTGCCACAACCACACTCCGCCTCACAATACTCACCAAACTTGCTACAACCACACTCCCCACTTCACAGTACTCACCAAACCTGTCACAACCACACTCCACCTCACAGTACTCAGCAAACTTGCCTCACCCGCACTTGGTTAAGTTGTTAACAGGAAATGAATCTTCCAACTGAGTGACTACAAACTTCTCCAAAGAGAATTCCTGTTTCCAAGATAGGAGAGATGGGGACTGATTGGTTAGTAAAGGATTTTCCCAGCTGAATTACACGAGGATTTAAGTAGCGGAAGGTAAAGAGAAGATTTATGTCATTTAAATTCAGTTAATATGTACAGGAACGAAGCAAATTTTGGTGTGCATGAATTTCAGGTTTCACTCAAAATCTGAAGGTTGGGGTGAGGAGTGGCCAAGCCTGCACCAGTGTGTATACACACTGACGTCAGCACAAACACACAGCGGATGAAGATAGCCTCCTACCTCAACTGCACACACACACACACACACACACACACACACACACACACACACACACACACACACACACACACACACACACACACACACACACACACACGCACGACGCGCGCACGCGCGCGCACACACATCAGAGCTCTGGATGGCACCAAATGTAATTCCTATATTTATGAAAGGAGAAAGGATAGGAAGCGCTGACCTTCAGTCCAGTTACACTAACATACATACCATATAATGTAATGGAGAAGATTATCAGAAGCAGAGAATGGTAGACCACTTGGAGAAGTGGCCTCATGAACAAGAAAGAAAAAAATAAAGTCTCGTGGGATAAAGGCTGTAGACCTCAATTAATGCCCGTTTGGCAAATCTCAACAATGAGTCATTCCAGGTTCTTTACACAACACAGGTTAGGCCCATCTTGGAGTATGGCAGCCCTGCATGCTATGAAACTGGAGAAAGTGAACAGGTATGCATCGAGGCTTACTCAAGAGCTAGAAAACAATGTTTCTGCTATCAGCTGGTAGCAGGTTGGACAGTCTTGAACCACGGATGTCGACACTATATTCCCTTATCGAGTCCATGGTGCCCCTGGTTTTTCCTGGGTTTATTTTACAGTTCCTCCCATGCCTCTCACTGCAGAATGTTGTTATGGTAGTGTACAAGACTGGAATTAGGTTTTCAATGATCTTCCATATATATATATATATATATATATATATATATATATATATATATATATATATATATATATATATATATATATTATTATATATAATATATATATATACATACCCTTACAGACTCCTCAAGTAGACCAGCTCCTCCCAAAGAGCACAAACAGTCCCACTGGGACAAACCGATCATGGAAAAAATCGCCAACACAATGCTCTCCAATGCTTCAGGAAAGGACAAAGCTCGTCTCCTGGCAGTGAAGGCACCACACTCAGGAGATTTCCTGTTAGCTGTTCCCAATTCCTCCCTGGGCACCCGTCTCGACCCACAGGCCATTCGGATTGGTGTTGCTCTTCGCCTAGCTGCCCCCATCCTCACCGAACATAGGTGTATTTGCGGCAGGGCGACAGCTGATCAATTCGGATTTCATGGTCTCGTGTGTCACACAGCAGAAGGGAAGTATGCCAGACATGAGGAGGTCAATGACATCATAAAGGAAAGCCTCGCCACAGCCCGTTGCCCAGCTCAACGAGAACCCAAAGTACAGAGGTCTGATGGAAGTCAAAAGCGTCCTGATGGAGCCACTATGCTACCCTGGAAGGATGAAAAGCAGATTGCCTGGGACTACACCTGTGCCGCCACATTGGCAGACACCTACTTGCCATACCCCGTAGTGGAAGGGGGTGGAGCTGCCAGCCACAGGGAGACCCAGAAGATCCGAAAATATGAAGACTTTCCCCCTTGCTATAACTTCATTCCAATAGGGTCGGAGACCCTTGGAGCATGGGGCAAGTGTGCTCAAAAGTTCCTTAAAGAACTGGGTGAAAAGCTCATCATAGAAACCAAGGACCACAGGGCGACCAGCTTCCTCTTTCAGAGACTCAGTGTTGCGATCCAGAGAGGAAATGCCTGCAGCATTCTGGGCACGCGGCCCACCGCAGGGGAGCTGGACGAAGTATTTGAGATGTAGCTCTGAGTTACCTATGTTGTTTTACTTTCTGTTGTATTTTTGCGAATGTTTGGCCAATGTATTTTGTCTTTAAATAAAACATACTTAAAATATAGGGGGTGGCAGGAGAAAATTCTCAAACAGCTTCAGGGAGAACCTTGAGTTTTCCCTGAAGCAGATTTATTCTTTTCTCTGAGGATGAGGGTCCCAGGACAGTTGTAGAGGTGGTACCTCCCTAAAATATATATATATATATATATATATATATATATATATTTATATATATATATATATATATATATATATATATATATATATAATATATATATATATATATATATATATATATATATATATATATATATATATATATACACACACATACACCTTTGAAGAGTATCGAGAGTTTATCTACTCTCTGAGCCCGGCCATGGGCCAGGCTCGTCTGGTGCTTGCCTGGTCAACCAGGCTGCAGCTGCTGGAGGCCGCTGCCCCATATATCCATCACAGCCTGGTTGATCTGGCACCTAGTGAAGATACTTGTCTAGTTTCCTCTTGAAGGATTCAACACGTGTTCCAGCAGTGTTTCTGATATCTTCTGGTAAAATGTTGAATAGTCTGGGACCCCGGATGTTGATATAGTGTTCCCTTATTGTCCCCACCGCACCCCTGCTCCTCACTGGGTTTATTTTACACTTCCTCCCATATCTCTCACTCCAGTATGTTGTTATGGCAGTGTGCAGATTTGGGACCAGGCCCTCGAGAACCTTCCAGGTATATATTATCATGTACCTCTCTCTCCTCCGCTCCAATGAGTACATGTTCAAGACTTGCAGGAGTTCCCAGTAGTTTAGGTGCTTTACTGGCTCATTGTGAGCTGTAAACGATCTCTCTATCTGTTCCAGCTAAGATATTTCTCCTGCCCTGAACGGAGCCATCAGCACTGAGCAATATTCTAAGTAAGGGATCACTAGCGACTTGAAGAGTGTCACCATCGGCATTATTTTCCTTGTTTTGAAAGTTATATATATATATATATATATATATATATATATATATATATATATATATATATATATATATATATATATATAGGGGGTGGGGTCCACCTCTGGTGTAAATTGTGGGACCCACAGCCTCGGAGAAGTGGATAAAAAGGTTTCAAGGAAGAATATTTGGATTTCTTCCTGAAGCCGTTTGAATATTCCACTTCCCCTACCACCATATCTTTTCATTCTTTTTTACCAATAGGAATATATATATATATATATATATATATATATATATATATATATATATATATATATATATATATATATGTGTGTGTGTGTGTGTGTGTGTGTGTGTGTGTGTGTGTGTGTGTGTGTGTGTGTGTGTGTGTGTGTGTGTGTGTGTGTGTGTGTGTGTGTGTGTGTGTGTGCATGTGTGTGTGTGTGGTGCCGAATAGGTAAGATTGGTCAATCAGCAATAACTCGTTTAAAATTAAATCCTTTCTAAAATTTTCTCTTATACGTTTAGAGATACATATTTTTCATTTATGTTACTGTAATATTAATAATTTTGTACCAAAAGAACCTTAGAAAACTTACCTAACCTTATTATAACAAGCGCAATTTAATTTAGCCTAATCCAACAAAATGTATTTCAGACAAGTTTACAATAATTTAATAATAAGCAAAAACAATGAAATATATTTTTTACGTTAGGTTCAGAATGATTTTTGCGAAATTACGGCATACGCAAATTTTCCCTTGCCTTATCCGGCAAGAAGAGCGTTGCTATTTAAGCCAAAATCGCAAGTTTTGCCTATACCGTAGAAGCAGTCAAGTGCAAGAAGAATGGGAGGTAAACAAATTTGATCGGCGAAAGGAGAGAAAACTTGGATCAAGAGCCCCTCCTTGCCATGAAGGAAGCCTCCCCCTTGAAGGATGCCGAGGCGGGGATGAAGAACCAGTGATGAAGGTGTGAGTGGTGTAGCGCCTGGCTGCACCACAGGTGTTCTAATTATTCAGACTTTCTTGCATCACTAATGCACAAGCCACTAAGTCAGGTAGACCAGCACCTGGTTGATCAGGTCATCCAGCGCGAAGCCAAGTCTGAGACCAAGCCACGGGAGGCGTTGACCCCCGGAACCTCTTGCAGGAAGACTCCAGGCAGGTATCCCCATTTCCTCATCCCTAGTGGGTCCTTACCTATGAGTTCTAGCTCCAGTTCTATGTAGATGCAATCTAAACTCCTAGTTCTAGTTCTTTGCGAAAAATCATTCTTTGCCAGGCTGCCGTGCTGACTGCGTGCTGACTTCGCTTCGCTCTCAAGAACTCTACAATCTAGCTTTACGATGCCTCTGCTGCTGTGCTGAACCCCGGTTCTTTTTCCTTTTTCTGTATTTTTCCTCTCCCCCCATCTATTCTTCATGTATCTCCAATTCCTCTTCTTTACCCCTTGTAGGACCATAGTTCTCTAGTTCTATACAGACTCTGGGAAAGTCACTGCCACGTGTGAGTAGGTGTAAAAGGATGCAAAATTCGTGCAAAAGGATTAACAAGACAAGCAGAGACCTATAGGATAATGTTTGATGATAACCTCATCGCCCTGCGGATGTCTCCCACCTCAGGCTGACAGGATGAAAATTAAACACATGTGCAACATCTGGGAATCTTTACTGTAGACGTTTCGCAAATCAGTGGCTTTATCAATACAAATTCAAGGACATCACTGGAAGACAGTAGAACTATATGCAACAGATGAGGTAATCAGTCCCTCACCCTTCGAGTTGGTGAAGAGCACCGAAGTCGTAGGAAAGTGGAGAAGAATCCTTTCTCCACATGTGCAATTAATGCACATTTCACTGTGGCAACGTTTCGCTCTCCAGGAGCTTTGACAGGCAGCTGCAAACAATACATTAACTGACTACGAGAAACAAGCACTGAGTCTAGCATTCAAATTTACCACTAACATAGGCAAACGAAACCAGCAACTGGACTTAGTCACCAGAAACTACAGATACAATGACAGTAACTTCCAAAAAGGTTATACACAGGGCACTCTCACCGCAGCCTTATGTGAACCTTCTACTAATTTTCCTAGACGGTATATAACTGTCCTTTAGGCCCTCCCCAATGACCCAAATATTATCGTCACCACCGCCGACAAAGGAGGTGGAGTCATCATACTGAACACCAGCGACTACAACACCAAAATGATGAACCTTTTAAACAACCAGTCTCCATACGAGGCCATCAACACACAACAGTGGGAGACACTCACCAAGGATTTCCTATACAAAGCCAGAAAAATCCTCAAAAGCACTAGTGAAGGGGAAGAAACTTCTACACTTGATACCCAGCAACCCTAAACCAGCACACATGTATGAGACCAACCACATCAGGTATAGGCAGTGAACCACACAAATTAGCCGGAATTCTTGCCAACATCTTTCCTGCCTTATGGGGACCATCAGTCCCGCTTATCTAAAGCACTCAGTCAACCTCCTCAACCGCTTGCTAAGCAAGAACGTTTCTCTGAGCAAATCTCCTGGGACTACTTATTCATTTCTGCAACACTGCAAGCGCTTGATGATGTGTTGATTGCAACACGAATGGCCTAGAACTATCAATCAACTCCCCCTCTAGTTGTTTTGCATCCTGCATCGCTTGTTCGCGATTTTTGTATATATATATATATATTATATATATATATATATATATATATATATATATATATATATATATATATATACGTATATATAATATTCAAACCACGAACGAGTGGTATTGATCAATAACAGCACTGAGACTAGCCAAGGACTCGAACCCATGCTGCTTTGGTCCGCCTCATGGTGAGCGAAAACACATCATCCTACAAGAATGACACAAGTTAAGTGTTTTATCGTCATCAATGTCAGATGACGGTAAAACACCTACCTGGGCTGGGTGCGTCATTCTTGTATGATTGCGTGGTCCTGTGGGCTAGAGCGGGCGAAAGCTGCATGGGTTCAAGTCCTTGGCTAGTCGCAGTGTTGTTATTGATATATATATATATATATATATATATATATATATTATATATATATATATATATATATATATTATATATATATATATATTATATATATTTTATATATATATATATATGCAATAAGATCACAGAAAACAGGTGATTTTAAAATATGCAAAACAACCACTGTGAAAGGGTAGTGAAATTCCAAGTACTTTCGTGACTACTCACATTGTCAAGGAACTATCCATATATATATATATATATATATATATATTATATATATATATATATATATATATATATATATATATATATATATATGTGTCGTGCCGAATAGGCAGAACTTGCGATCTTGGCTTAAATAGCAACGTTCATCTTGCCATATAGGACAAGTGAAAATTTGTGTATGCAATAATTTCGCCAAAATCATTCTGAACCTAACGAAAAAAATAAATTTGATTGTGTTTGTTTAGTACTAAATTATTGTAAACGTATTTAAAATATATTTAGCTGGGTTAGACTAAAATAAATTGCTCGTTATAATAAGGTTAGGTAAGTTTTCTAAGATTCTTTTGGTGCAAAATTAAAATTTTTTACATTAACATCAATGAAAAATATATATCTTTAATCCTATAAGAGAAAATTTCAGAAAGAACTTAATTTTAAATGAGTTCTTGCTAATTGAGCAGTTTTACATATTCGGCACGACATATATATATATATATATATATATATATATTATATATATATATATATATATATATATATACACACACACACATATATTATATATATATATATATATATATATATATATATATATATATATATATATATATATATATATATATACACACACACGCACATATATATATATATATATATATATATATATATATATATATATATATATATATATATAATATATATATATATATATATATATTCTTTCTTTCTTTCAACACACCGGCCGTATCCCACCGAGGCGGGGTGGCCCAAAAGGAAAAACGAAAGTTTCTCCTTTTACATTTAGTAATATATACAGGAGAAGAGGTTACTAGCCCCTTGCTCCCGGCATTTTAGTTGCCTCTTACAACACGCATGGCTTACGGAGGAAGAATTCTGTTCCACTTCCCCATGGAGATAAGAGGAAATAAACAAGAATAAGAACTAGAAAGAAAATAGAAGAAAACCCAGAGGGGTGTGTATATATGTGCTTGTACATGTATGTGTAGTGTGACCTAAGTGTAAGTAGAAGTAGCAAGACGTACCTGAAATCTTGCATGTTCATGAGACAGAAAAAAGGACACCAGCAATCCTACCATCATGTAAAACAATTACAGGCTTTCGTTTTACACTCACTTGGCAGGACGGTAGTACCTCCCTGGGCGGTTGCTGTCTACCAACCTACTACCTTGAATATATATATATATATATATATAAACAAAATACATTTACAGAAAAAAAACATAAACATGAATACAATGGCACAATGTATCAAAGATGATGAATTTCCTCCAGCTCCTCCGAGGCTGGACGTGAGCCAAGTATGCAGCAAGCATTTCCCCTCTGGATGGCGACGCTGAGGCGCTGGAACATGAAAGTGGCTGCCCTTGGGTCCCTGGTGGTGTCGATGAGTCTGGAACCCAATTCTTTAAGGAAACGTGTGGCATTTTTTCCCCATGATCCCAAGGTCTCCGATCCCACTGGGACAAATTGATACTGTTGGCTAATGTCCCTGTACTTGCTGATCTTGTACTCCTCCCTGTGGTCAGCAGCTCCTCCCTGTCGCCCCACACTGTGACGGATATAGGTGTCAGCCAGTGTGGACACACAGGTATAGTCCCATGCTAAGAGCTTGCCATTCTTCCAAGGATAGATGGTGATCCCGTCGGGCGGTTTGCTGGTTTGTGGGTATTGTTTGCTGCAAGTGATCGTGGCTCCCTCTCGGCAGGGCATCCAG
>NC_069430.1:19858446-19885946 GCF_026875155.1 Cherax quadricarinatus | reverse complement strand
GGAAACAGAAATGAGGCACTAAACTACAGACCTGTGTCTCTCACATGTATTGTGTGCAAAGTCATGGAGAAGATTATCAGGAGGAGAGTGGTGGAACACCAGGAACGGAACAAGATAGTAAATGAAAACCAGCATGGATTCATGGAAGGCAAATCCTGTGTCACAAACCTTCTGGAGTTTTATGACAAGGTAACAGAAGTAAGACACGAGAGAGAGGGGTGGGTTGACTGCATTTTCCTAGACTGCAGGAAGGCCTTTGACACAGTTCCCCACAAGAGATTAGTGCAGAAGCTGGAGGATCAGGCGCATATAACAGGGAGGGCACTGCAATGGATCAGGGAATACCTGACGGAGGCAACAACGAGTCATGGTACGTGAAGAGGTATCACAGTGGGCGCCTGTAACGAGCGGGGTCCCACAGGGGTGAGTTCTAGGACCAGTGCTATTTTTGATATATGCGAACGACATGATGGAAGGAATAGACTCTGAAGTGTCCCTATTCGCACGTCACCGGAGGCACACATCAACCAAATAACTGCTGCAGCATATGGGCGCCTCGCAAACCTGAGAATAGCGTTCCGATACCTTAATAAGGAATCGTTCAAGACACTGTACACTGTGTATGTTAGGCCCATACTGGAGTATGCAGCACCAGTCTGGAACCCACACCTGGTCAAGCACGTCAAGAAGTTAGAGAAAGTACAAAGTTTGCAACAAGGCTAGTCCCAGAGCTCAGAGGAATGTCGTACGAGGAAAGGTTGAGGGAAATTGGACTGACGACACTGGAGGACAGAAGGGTCAGGGGAGACATGATAACGACATACAAGATACTGCGGGGAATAGACAAGGTGGACAGAGATAGGATGTTCCAGAGAGGGGACACAGAAACAATGGGTCACAACTGGAAGCTAAAGACTAAGACGAGTCACATTGACGTTAGGAAGTATTTCTTCAGTCATAGAGTCGTCAGGAAGTGGAATAGCCTAGCAAGTGAAGTAGTGGAGGCAGGAACCATACATAGTTTTAAGAAGAGGTATGACAAAGCTCAGGAAGCAGAGAGGGAGAGGACCTAGTAGCGATCAGTGAAGAGGCGGGGCCAGGAGCCGAGTCTCGACCCCTGCAACCACAATTAGGTGAGTACAATTAGGCGAGTACAACCACCCACCCACCCACACACCCACACACACACCCACCCACACAGACACCAACACACCCCACCACACACACCACAACACACACCCACACACACACCACCCACACAACACAACACACACACAAACACACCACAACACACACCCACCCACACCACACACACACAAACACACACAACACACACAAACACAACACCCACCCCACACACACACACATCACCCTCAAACACACAACACACACACACCCACGGCAAACACAAACACACACACCCTCGGGCAAACACACAACCACACACACCCTCGGGCAAACACACAACCACACACACCCTCGGGCAAACACACAACCACACACACCCTCGGGCAAACACACAACCACACACACCCTCGGGGCCAGGAGCTAAGAATCGACCCCTGCAACCTCAACTAGGTGAGTACACCCACACCCCACCCACAAACACACACACCACACACAACCACACACCACACACACACCACACACACACACACACACACACACACACAAGCACACACACACAACACACCACACCACACCCACCCACAAACACAAACACACACCCACCACAAACACACACACACACCACCCACCACAACACCCACACAAACACACACACACACACACACACACACACACACACACACACACACACACACACACACACACACACAATAATAATAATAAATAATATGAGAAACTTGAATGCAAGTATAAAACAAGTAAAGTGTCTGAGGAAAGAGGTTGAAAAGGCAATAGATGAGCTGAACAATGATGAAGGAGAAGAAGTGTAAGGAGAAGAATGATGGAGCGAAGGGTGAGGGAAAGGTGGGTGATGGAGCAAAGAATAGTGAAGTAAAGGTTGATGGAGGGAAGGAGTTGAAAGTAAGAAGAGGTAAAGGCAGTAATTAAGGCAAGGTAAACAGTGAGGAAGGATGGAAGGGGATGGAGGGAGGGATGAGATGATAGCTGTGGGCACCGTCTGACCCATCACCCAACTTCATCCCCCTCCCTCACAATGGAGAGAGAGAGAGAGAGAGAGAAGGAGAGAAGAGGAGAGGAAGGAGGAGAGAGAGAGAGAGGGGAGAGAGAAGAGAGAGTGAGAGAGAGAGGTGAGAGAGAGAGAGGAGGAGAGAAGAGAGAGAGAGAGAGTAGAGAGAAGAGAGAGAGAGTGAGAGAGAGAGTGGAGAGAGAGAGTGAGAGAGAGAGTGAGAGAGTGAGAGAGTGAGAGAGTGAGAGTGAGAGAGTGAGAGAGTGAGAGAGAGTGAGAGAGTGAGAGAGAGAGAGAGAGAGAGAGAGAGGGGAGAGAGAGAGAGAGAGAGAGAGAGAGAGAGAGAGAGAGAGAGAGAGAGAGAGAGTGAGGGGAGGAGTGATTTAATTTTCTGCAAAAAATAAACATTACAACAAACAGAATCACTAGTATCGTTAGCGCAACAACTTGTAACATAATAATGGTTCAGTATTGAGCTGATGTTGACCTGCACCACAGCCGGGCTGATCAGGAACAGACTTGAAGAACTTATCCACGTTCCTCTTGAAGGCAACCAGAGATCTGTTGGTAATCCATAGTATGTATGAAAGGATACTAGAAAGTCTTACTGTGTCATCACTGATGAGACATTCGCTTGGAGACTTACTGTGTCATCACTGATGAGACAATCACTTGAGACTTACTGTGTCACATGATGAGACATTCACCTGGAGACTCACTGTGTCATCACTGATGAGACATTCACCTGGAGACTTACTGTGTCATCACTGATGAGACATTCACCTGGAGACTTACTGTGTCATCACTGATGAGACATTCGCTTGGAGACTTATTGTGTCATCACTGATGAGACATTCACTTGGAGACTTACTGTGTCATCACTGATGAGACATTCACCTGGAGACTTACTGTGTCATCACTGATGAGACATTCACCTGGAGACTTACTGTGTCATCACTGATGAGACATTCACTTGGAGACTTACTGTGTCATCACTGATGAGACATTCACCTGGAGACTTACTGTGTCATCACTGATGAGACATTCACTTGGAGACTACTGTGTCATCACTGATGAGACATTCACCTGGAGACTTACTGTGTCATCACTGATGAGACATTCACTGGAGACTTACTGTGTCATCACTGATGAGACATTCACCTGGAGACTTACTGTGTCATCACTGATGAGACATTCACCTGGAGACTTACTGTGTCATCACTGATGAGACATTCACTTGGAGACTTACTGTGTCATCACTGATGAGACATTCACCTGGAGACTTACTGTGTCATCACTGATGAGACATTCACTGGAGACTTACTGTGTCATCACTGATGAGACATTCACTTGGAGACTTACTGTGTCATCACTGATGAGACATTCACTTGGAGACTTACTGTGTCATCACTGATGAGACATTCACCTGGAGACTTACTGTGTCATCACTGATGAGACATTCACCTGGAGACTCACTGTGTCATCACTGATGAGACATTCACCTGGAGACTTACTGTGTCATCACTGATGAGACAATCACCTGGAGACTCACTGTGTCATCACTGATGAGACAATCACCTGGAGACTCACTGTGTCATCACTGATAAGACAATCACCTGGAGACTTACTGTTTTCATCACTGATAAGACAATCACCTGGAGACTCACTGTGTCATCACTGATGAGACAATCACCTGGAGACTCACTGTGTCATCACTGATAAGACAATCACCTGGAGACTCACTGTGTCATCACTGATGAGACAATCACCTGGAGACTCACTGTGTCATCACTGATGAGACAATCACCTGGAGACTCACTGTGTCATCACTGGATAACAAACTCATTAAAATTTCAAACCTCGCCTAGCTCTTATTCCCAAATTCTACATCCGTTGTGAAACATTATAAATTTATAAGTGCAAACTGTTAAAGTGATCACGTGCTGTGTTAAAAATACTGATTGTAAAAACGTTCTTTATTGAAAATGCAAACAAAAAAACATTCGAACTTTATATCGAAGACGGTGATCAAGATTATTATCATAATCATGGGGGCGCGCTAAACCCGCAGGATTATACAGCGCATGTGGGGGGGGGGATGGGAGGCATTCAGGCTCAATTCAGGGAACTGGAGCACAGATCCAATTCCGTAGATCAAGAGCCCTTCACCAGTATCAAGGAACCTCCCTTGAGGGGACGGTGATCAAGAAAAACTGCAACGTACGAAGAAAATCTTAAAAACCTGGTGAAAGGGTTTTTAAACAAATGTCAGGGGTAACATTTAATTTTAGAGTGAAAGACTAAAGGCTGAGTGACGTCAATGTTTATATTTAGCTATTGTCCGGAGGCTTGTGTAGAAGACGAAATAAGAGGAGGAGGAAGAAGAACAGAACGAGAAGATCGAAGAGATAAAGGAGGAAAAAGGAAGAGTACGAGGAGGAAGAGGAAGAACAGAAAGTATGCTACGGCGAGATACTGAGGAGCAGGTGAAGGAGACCCAGTTAGACTAGAAGAAGGTACGGAGGTAGTCGCTATTATAGGCACGGCTTTCTATCATTCTTGTTCTTGTGTAAGATGTGTTGGAGAAGTGATCTCCGGCTGACCTTCTCCAGACCCTCTGTTCTGTAAGATGTGTTGGAGAAGTGATTTTCCCTGGCTGACCTTCACCAAGCCCTCAATACTCTGCAAGCTACACTCGGACTGCATTATGCAGCATTTGTTTGTCTGAAGAGTACCATCACTGGCTTGGCAATTCTTGTTTTGAAGTTTTTCGTTATCTAGTCCACCATTCTCCTCGCGTCGTTGTTGGGGATTGGTCGAAGTACAGGAAACGCTCGGAGGGTGAGATACAAGATATTATTTATAAGCTCGACGCTGATTGGTCGGAGGGAGTAGGAGATTGAACTGCTTGTAAAGGTTAAGAAGTATGAAAAGTCTAGACCACAACACCAGACCTGGTGGTCCAGACCACCACGACACATTTTCTTCCTCACCTTCTCTATGACCTACCCATTCTTTCACTCACCTTCCTTAACAAAAAGCACATTCTTTCACCTTCCCTACTGAAAGCCAACTGGTCATTTACCTGACCTACACTAATTCCCTGGTACACTTTAAGGCCTAACGAGGTCCACCTCAATCACCTCCCTAACCAGCCTCAACAAACTGCCAACTAGACAGTTTTAAACACACTTGATCCCTGGATCGCCATACAATTCTCAGCTCCGATATATGTTGAGTACGAACACTTCGCCCTACATAATTATTACATGTAGTGTAATTTTTGGTAGTGTTTTATTGTGTTTTCATAGTGTTTCTGAAATGTTTTTTTGCTGTTTTTGTGATGTTTTGAAGTGTTTTGTTGCTGTCTTATGGTGTTTTAGTGTTTTTGTTGTGTAGTGTTTTAGTGCTTTTTGTACTATGTTTGTTCTTTCTGTACTGTCTTGAAGTGTTTTACAGCATTTTGTAGTTTTTTAGTTTTTTGTAGTGTTTGTGTGGCACGCAAAGAGTACGTAACCTTTATTCGGAGCATGTTCTCATTTTCACATATGCTACCTCCCCAACTAGCGAATCAGGCACTAAAGGTCTGACGATTCAGGGGGCCCCATCGTCAGATCAGCACCTAGGTTCAGCCAATCATAATGTGGGTCTGGCAACTGTGAAGGTGATGTGGTTACCACTCACGTTTTCACCCTTGTCAGATTCATTCGGCTGCTGGATGAAGCACGATTGTCTCTTGTCTCTGGCTGCTGTTTTGCCTTGATTACCGTAGCATGCACTTATATATTTGCTGTAGTGTACATATTTCTGTTTATACTTGGTGAAGGAAAATACAGTTCAAAGATTTCAGCTGTGTTTATTTCGCTCCAAGATCCCTTTTATGACCAGGTTAACAGGCCTTGATTACCTGAGTTTGTAATAGTGTAGTACTCCCGCCGTTTACCCTAGCTTGGTTGAAGCTCTTCACTTTAACATTCAGATCACTGGGCAGAAATCACACGGCGTCAGCATCCATCTGTGACCTAGATGCTCTGTTTTAACTGGACGTTGCAGCGATAATTAGAACCTTGATAACCAAAATAATTTTAAATGTCGCCATGCCTGGGAATTACCGTAGGAGGACAGATCCGGTGTACTCAACAGGATACCCTCAGCCAGGCTACTACTGCTGTTGTTGTTAATTCTGGTTTTACCGCTGGCAACACCGTCCCGTGCTCGCTCCCCTCCCCCCTTCTTCTATTTGTTCTTGCAATCGCCGGCGCGGCAAACTGGTCAGAGACCGTGGAGATTGACGGAAGAATGACCGAGCCTCCAGCACACCTGGGGTTGAATGACCTTAACACAGAACGTAAGGAATGAGGAACACTGAAGCAGGCCTACTGGCCCATACTTGGCAGGTCCTTGTCGAACCCAAACTTCACTAAAAAATATTCGCCCAACCCATTATCAATGTTACCCAAGAAATAAGATTTGATAACCTTATTAACTCAGGTGCAAATCCCACCCAAATCCAACCCCTCTCACTCATCTAACTTATATTCGAAGCTACCCAAGGTTTTAGCTTCAATGACCCTACTAGGTAGACTATTCCACTCATCGATTACTCTTATTTCAAGATCAGTACTTTCCCATATCCTTTCTAAATCTAAATTTCTCCAACTTGAGCCCATTACAAATCAGAGCCAAGCAGAAACAAGGCAACGAAGTACCAGTAACTGGCCCAGTACTCGCCCCTACTCTCCTATGGATAAAAACACATGGTACGCAGAAGAGGCTTTAACTGAGACGTTTCACACAGCTTGGTAGAACTTTAAGAGAAACGTTGTCCCAAAAGAGCTTGTTTAACCCACAGCTGTGGGTATTATGCCTCTACACCCAGTTCTCTCATGTAGTAGACACAATACATACACAAAGCGTCATAATCATACTTGACAGTCACTGCTTCACTGTTGTACGAGACTGGCATCCAACGACACACAACAGTCAATACTAGAATGTGTATGAGTGTAACATCCATCGAGGACACAGCAAATCTTCCAACTGATATAAATCAAGTCTCCCAGTGGACCACAGAAAACTATATGTTGTCCAACGTGGATACAATACAATGAAAACACTTGTTGGAACTTTAGAAAAGTTTCAGTGTGATCAAGTGGAGAGATCTTGTGTTGAAGAAACACTCATTATTTTTATCACCATAACTGTAATACAATGACAGCCTGGATAACAAGAACCTTCAAAACAAAAGATGCCTAGCCAAGAATACATCTCTGAAATACTCGTACTCTCTAGGAGGAATACCTGTGACCGACTTCGATGGTCTTCCTGCCGTACCAGTCTGACCTTTGGTTAAGCTTACTTTGGAGTTCCTGTTCAACCAGGCTGTTGGCCCAAACTGACATCGCAGGCTGATTGACCCGACACTTGGCGGAGGTAGTCATTCAGTTTCTTCTTGAAGACTTCTATACTTTTTGCGGTAGTATCTCTGATATATGTTGGTGGTATGGTGCATAGTCTTGGACCACGGATGATGGCACAGTGTTCTCTTATTGTACCCATATTAACTCTACTTTTCAATGGATTTATTCTACATTTCCTCCAATATCTTTCACTTCAGTGTTATACGTTGTTATGGTAGTGTGTAGATTTGGGTCCTGGTCCTCCAGTATCTTCCAGGTGTATTAGGTTTCTCTCTCATTCTCTCTCCAGAGAGAACATTCCAAGTGCTCGAGTCATTCCCATTAGTTCACATGCTTGATTTTATGCGGGTAAAAAACGATCTTTGTACATTTTCCAGGTGTGACATCCCTGCTGCCTTGAACGGTGCTGTCAGCACTGAACAATATTCCAGATGTAAAATCAGATGTGACTGAACATTATCATAATTACCCTTATATCTCTCCCTCTGAAAGTTATCATTCTGTGCAACATTGAAGGCAGACAACCCTGCAGATGTGGAGTATGTCAGAGAACTTCAACTGCTGGAATATTTTTACACATCTCAATAAAAGGCAATGTTTATAATGCCTTAAACTGCACTACATGAAACACACCGCAGTTATACATGACTGCCAGGGGAGAGTAGCATGGGAGACACTGATACACTAGTCTTACACACCGCAGTTATACATGACTGCCAGGGGAGAGTAGCATGGGAGAGTAGCATGGGAGACACTAATACACTAGTCTTAACAATGAGAACATGAAAATGAACATTCAGTTACACTAGCGTCCACTAGAGAGGACTCTGGCAAGCATTTACATCAGCGTCCACTAGAGGAGACCCTGGTAAACAGTTACATCAGCGTCCACTAGAGGGGAAGCTGGTGAACACTTCTATCAGCGTCCACTAGAGGAGACGCTGGTAAACAGTTCTACCAGCGTCCACTAGAGGGGACTCTGGTAAACAGTCACATCAGCGTCCACTAGAGGGGACTCTGGTAAACAGTTCTATCAGCGTCCACTAGAGGGGACTCTGGTAAACAGTCACATCAGCGCCCACTAGAGGGGACTCTGGTAAACAGTCACATCAGCATCCACTAGAGGGGACTCTGGTAAACAGTTCTATCAGCGTCCACTAGAGGGCACGTTGGTAAACAGTTCTACAAGCGTCTACTAGAGGGGACTCTGGTAAACAGTTCTACCAGGGTCTACTAGAGGGGACGCTGGTAAACAGTCACATCAGCGTCCACTAGAGGGGACTCTGGTAAACAGTCACATCAGCGTCCACTAGAGGGGACGCTGGTAAACAGTTCTACCAGCGTCTACTAGAGGGCACGTTGGTAAACAGTTCTACCAGCATCCACTAGAGGGCACGCTGGTAAACAGTTCTACCAGTGTCTACTAGAGGGGACGCTGGTAAACAGTCACATCAGCGTCCACTAGAGGGGACGCTAGTAAACAGTTCTACCAGCGTCTACTAGAGGGGATGCTGGTAAACAGTTCTACCAGCGTCTACTAGAGGGGACGCTGGTAAACAGTTCTACCAGCGTCTACTAGAGGGGACGCTGGTAAACAGTTCTACCAGGGTCTACTAGAGAGGACGCTGGTAAACAGTCACATCAGCGTCCACTAGAGGGGACGCTAGTAAACAGTTCTACCAGCGTCTACTAGAGGGGATGCTGGTAAACAGTTCTCTCAGGGCCTACTAGAGGGGACGCTGGTAAACAGTCACATCAGCGTCCACTAGAGGGGACGCTAGTAAACAGTTCTACCAGCGTCTACTAGAGGGGATGCTGGTAAACAGTCATATCAGCGTCCACTAGAGGGGACGCTGGTAAACAGTTCTACCAGCATCCACTAAAGGGCACGTTGGTAAACAGTTCTACCAGCGTCCACTAGAGGGCACGTTGGTAAACAGTTCTACCAGGGTCTACTAGAGGGGACGCTGGTAAACAGCTATACCAGCATCCACTAGAGGGGACGCTGGTAAACAGTTCTACCAGGGTCTACTAGAGGGGACGCTGGTAAACAGTTCTACCAGCATCCACTAGAGGGCACGTTGGTAAACAGTTCTACCAAGGTCTACTAGAGGCGACACTGGTAAACAGTTCTACCAGCGTCCACTAGAGGGGACGCTTTTAAACAGCTCTACCAGCGTCCATTAGAGGGGACGCTGGTAAACATGGTGGAAGACGCCCACAACTTTTCAGGCAACTGATGACAAATTCAACATAATAATCTATTTATCACACCACTGGTAAACGAATAAACGAGACTAATATGACACTACGATGATGGGTGAGGGAGGTGGGTGAGGGAGGGCGGTGGTGGTGGGTGAGGGTAGTGGATGAGGGAGGGTAGTGGTGGTGGTGGTGGGTAAGGGAGGGTGGGTGACTGTCTTGCAAGGTCTCTGAGGTTCATGGATGCCGCTATTATTGTCCTGACATTCAAGGGGTCTCGCCTTCACCTGGCCCTGGCTATTGATCACCCCCGCGCCCACACGCCCACACGCCCGCACACCCGTGTAGCAGACACCGACTGTCTGACTAATCAAGCCGTTTCAAACAGTAGGCAGACCTACTGTGATCCCCGTAACGATCACCAGGCAAACTGCCTCCAGTCTGGGACCCACCCACCCCGGGAGGCCTGGGAAATATACTTCAAGAAATCCAAACCTGCCTCCGCCCTCTATTCTCACCTCACACCTGCACCCGCCCTCTATCCTCACCTTACAGCTGTGAGCCTCACACTTCACCTGCTACTAGCCTCACTCACCCTCACACGCACCTCTGCACACTTGTGGCTACAGGTGCACATATTTAGGTCCAACACCTGCTCATGTTATTGCCTCACTAGCGTAATCAACGGTACCACATGCTCCTCGCTTCACTACAGCATACTGTGCTAGCCAGGTACCCATGGTACACTACAGTAACACAACTATGGTACACTACAGTAACACAACTATGGTACACTACAGTAACACAACTATGGTACACTACAGTAACACAAGTATGGTACACTACAGTAACACAACTATGGTACACTACAGTAACACAAGTATGGTACACTACATCAACACAACTATGGTACACAGTAGCTTGTGTTACAGTCGCGTACCGTGTGTCTTAACTATTAAATTTAACTGCTGGGAGAGCAGCCTGGTCTCGTCTCCTAATTTTATTAACTCGGCAAAAAAAGGATGGTATGACTGCTAACTTTACTTCCGCTAAGAGTTCCCTTCTTGGCCTTCCATATATTTGATTCTGATATTAAGCTTGCATCTGTTCAAACTACCACACAACGAGGCCACAACGTTCCTACTTATTGACCAATACTCAGGTGTATCCTCCGTTTCAGACTGTGTGTATATCAAGCCACTGAGGTACATTACTCAGCAAGCTTCCTCTACTCCTCCCTCACCAACACCTTTTATCCCCCTCTCTTCCTGCGTAGGGGGTACTACCAAAAATCTCTCAGCTGCCTTGAAGAGGGACTTTGATAAGTTCCTTGAGTGCATACGTTGGTCTGTGTGGTTGGTACCAACAACCTGGTCGATCAGGCCAGCAACCAGAATACCTAGCCTGGAACCGGGCCTCAGAGGGAAGTGACCCTCCAAAAACTGACTACAGATAACCCACAGACAACCTCCTGCAAATTTCCTCGAATCTCTCAGCAACTCTCTACACCGGAACCGCATTAGTTGTTGAGCAGTGTGACCAGCATTGTGGACGGCTGAATGAGCTACCAGGAGCATCTTTCTCTCCTGCAAGTTGAAGAATAAAGATATCTCCAATGTATTTTTCGAGTGAAATTAACATTATATTGTGATTGTATATGCTAAACAAACAAAAAAGGCGTAGCATAAATGGGCCAAAAGATGGGATTAACTGGTCAGATTAGCCATTCTCCCTGGGTTCCATGAACGAAGTCTGTCTACGTACCCGAACACAGGCTGTTACATTCTGTGTGCAGTTGCAGAGTCAGGATACTGCATGATGATGCCTTAACACAGCTATTTTAAAAATAAATAACAAAAAGACAATATCTATTGTTGCAGATAATGGTAGAGAGTAGATAGTCCCGTAGCTCGGTTGGTAGCGCACTCAGCTAACGCACTGAGGTCAGTGGTTCGATCCCCTCCACAGCTGGAAACATTGGGGGGTTCCTTAAGATACCTGCTGTCCCTGTTCACCTAGCAGTAAATAGGAAACCTGGGTGTTAGCCGACAAGTGCCAGTCGCATCCTGGGGACAAAATTAATTTGCCCGAAATGATCTGCATTACAAAGGGCTTTTCATACAGTATATCATTAATGTCAGCTATGGTCTGTATACGTTGTATCACGTACTTGTAAAAATAAAGATTATTATCATTATTATTATCATTATGTTATAGTGCTGTAAAGGTTGTGTACTCTATGTAAGACCAGTAAGTCCACTGCCATAGCTCACCACCACCCCAGTAATGTTCCGCCAGAATACACAACCTAATAAGTATCATACATTAAAAAAATAACAACTGATATAAAATTATAAATAGGTGAGAGATGTTATTTCTGATATTCAGTGTGTAATTAACTTTTCAATTAATGTCTCAGTAAACATTAACTTCCCCAGAGCCAAGTCTGAAACCAAACCTACTAGGTTGAAAACCAGGCCAACCAGGTTGAAAAACCAGGCCTAGTAGGTTGGAAACTAGGCCTACTAGGTTGAAAAACAGGACTACTAGGTTGGAAACTAAGCCTACTAGATGAAAACCAGGCCTAGTAAGTTGGAAACTAAACATACTAGGTACGAAACAAGGCAGGTCCTTCTGGGTGGCAGGCAGCTCCCAGCAGTAGGTAATGAATGCCGAGCAACATATTGTAGGAGATAAATTCAGAAGCATAATGCAAGGCATTGTTGCAACCACCAGCAGTGTTGTCAGATGTCAGTCAGCTCTCCTTCTGCCAACCCATCAATATCTAGGTCCAACCTGTAAGACCAATCTGCAAGACCAACCCAAGACCAACCTGCATTTAGATGCGATCTCAGAATTCCCTGAATAAGAGCCCTTCACCAGAATATAGGCTTGATAAGATAAAATTAATCTGGCTATGTACTTTGTACTAGAGTACAGTGGTATCAACAGGGTTATATGGGTGTGAGGCATGGAATTTAAATGATGCAGCTAGTAGGAGGCAGTAGAGATGTCGTGTTTGAGGGCAATGTGTGGTGTGAATATTATGCAGAGAATTAAAAACTTGGAGTTAGGGGTTTTCTTCCAATTTCTTAATTCTTCTTGGCCTTGTAATGTTTAAAGAGCGTGATAAAAAGTACTTATTTTGGAGTTTCTGCACAATATATGACTTGTTAGAGAAGGTGACTATAATGCCGGGATCAGAGGCCTAGCAACCCCTCCTGTATCACTTACTAAATACACAGCAGGAAATTCCCCTTTTACACATTAATACGTCACGGTGTACAGTACCGACCACTTGATGAGTAACAGATTAGATTTTAGATTTTGCCACTGAAGTGGCTAGTTTATTGTGCACTCCTTATCCAAAAGGCCTAGTTCCTAGGCCTTTTGGATAAGACCTCGTAACTAGGCCTTTTGTGCATCCATATGCTCTTGCAGTACCATCCACAGGACGGATAAGAAATACACAATAAACTAGCCACTTCAGTGGCAAAACCTAAAATCTAATCTGTTACTCATGAACTGGTCGGTATTGTACACTGTTAATAATATGATGTATTAATGTGTATAAGGGGAATTTCATACTGATGAGTAACATAGGTGCAAGATTCAGGTTTCTTTACTGTGGAAACGTTGTGCCCGTGCTGCAAGCTTCATTAGCTTATTACAGGCGAGTACTCATGTTTCCTGACAAAGAGAAACACCTTTACAAGACCGGTACCGGAAACCGGAAAAGGTGAGGCTACAGGTTCCTACAAAACCACAACGATCAGGTAAACACAACTGAGAAAGCTGGACAAAAAAAGGCAATGTGACTCACTCACACCTTGGCAACTGGCATAGGTACTGGAGGAGACAAAGCAAGAATCACCATGTAGGCCAGTAACCGAATCTACAAAACTGTCCTTGTAGAATCATCTACAGAAGTGACTATGTACCACCGGACCCAAAATACCCCGGCACGATAGTGGCTATCTTTATACTTAGCAAATCAAAAGAAATAAACTTTATCTTATCTTATCTACAGAAGTGACCATGTAGCACCATCTACAGAAGTGACCATGTAGCACCATCTACAGAAGTGACCATGTAGCACCATCTACAGAAGTGATCATGTAGCACCATCTACAGAAGAGACCATGTAGCACCATCTACAGAAGAGACCATGTAGCACCATCTACAGAAGTGACCATGTAGCACCATCTACAGACGTGACAATGTAGCACCATCTACAGAAGAGACCATGTAGCACCATCTACAGAAGTGACCATGTAGCACCATCTACAGACGTGACAATGTAGCACCATCTACAGAAGAGACCATGTAGCACCATCTACAGAAGTGACCATGTAGCACCATCTACAGACGTGACAATGTAGCACCATCTACAGAAGTGACCATGTAGCACCATCTACAGAAGTGATCATGTAGCACCATCTACAGAAGTGACCATGTAGCACCATCTACAGAAGTGATCATTTAGTACCGTCTACAGAAGTGACCACGTAGCACCATCTACAGAAGTGACCATGTAGCACCATCTACAGAAGTGACCATGTAGCACCATCTACAGAAGTGACCATGTAGCACCATCTACAGAAGTGACCATGTAGCACCATCTACAGAAGTGATCATTTAGTACCGTCTACAGAAATGACCATGTAGCACCATCTACAGAAGTGACCATGTAGCCCCATCTACAGAAGTGATCATTTAGTACCGTCTACAGAAGTGACCATGTAGCACCATCTACAAAAGTGACCATGTAGTACCATCTACAGAAGCGATCATTTAGTACCGTCTACAGAAGTGACCATGTAGCACCATCTACAGAAGTGACCATGTAGCACCATCTACAGAAGTGACCATGTAGCACCATCTACAGAAGTGATCATATAGTACCGTCTACAGAAATGACCATGTAGCACCATCTACAGAAGTGACCATGTAGCACCATCTACAGAAGTGACCATGTAGCACCATCTACAGAAGTGACCATGTAGCACCATCTACAGAAGTGATCATTTAGTACCGTCTACAGAAGTGACCATGTAGCACCATCTACAGAAGTGACCATGTAGCACCATCTACAGAAGTGACCATGTAGCACCATCTACAAAATTGACCATGTAGCACCATCTACAGAAGTGATCATTTAGTACCGTCTACAGAAGTGACCATGTAGCACCATCTACAGAAGTGACCATGTAGCACCATCTACAGAAGTGACCATGTAGCACCATCTACAGAAGTGACCATGTAGCACCATCTACAGAAGTGACCATGTAGCACCACCTACAGAAGTGACCATGTAGCACCATCTACAGAAGTGACCATGTAGCACCATCTACAGAAGTGACCATGTAGCACCACCTACAGAAGTGACCATGTAGCACCATCTAAAGAAGTGACCATGTAGCACCATCTACGGAAGTGACCATGTAGCACCATCTACGGAAGTGACCATGTAGCACCATCTACGGAAGTGACCATGTAGCACCATCTACGGAAGTGACAATGTAGCACCATCTACGGAAGTGACCATGTAGCACCATCTACGGAAGTGACCATGTAGCACCATCTACGGAAGTGACAATGCAGCACCATCTACGGAAGTGACCATGTAGCACCATCTACGGAAGTGACAATGTAGCACCATCTACGGAAGTGACCATGTAGCACCCATCCAGAGCATCCAGGGAGCTATCTTGTAGATTCAATTCCCTAGAACTAATCACCTTGTTTATCAATACACAAATATCGTCTGGGACAACACGAAAAAACGAAGAACTGAATCCTTTTAAGGTAAACATGAGACACTCAAAAAGTGAGTATCATATTTAGGGAAGCAACGGGATCTTCTCCCTCTCAAAGAGACTCCAACACTCTTAAAGAGTATCCAACACTCTTCAAGAGAATCCAACACTTTCAAAGAGATTCCAATACTCTCAAAGATAATCCAACACTCTCAAAGAGAATCTAACACTCTTAAAGAGAGACTAACACGCTTAAAGATACTTCAACAGTGGTGGCAATGCTACTCACTTCATCTGCTTCACGATGGTGCTCTTCCCGGATTCTCCCGCGCCTGCAAAATAAGAGAACACGTGTTAGAACTCCACACAGACACACACTACAAACACACAATGAACTCAGCTGCCAATTAATTGTAAAGCAAATATACGTAAAATAAAGAAAATTGTTAATAAACAGATAAATGGACGAGGATTCGAACCGTGGCCCTGAATGGTAGCAGGTCCAGCGCTCTATCACTGGGCTGCGAGGCTTCACAGACAGTGTACTGCTGTGTCTGGTCTGCGTCAGAGGCCACCATCTGTGACCTTTGCGGGTAAAGACAACTGGGTCACAGTCGGTGGCCTCTGAGGCAGACATGACATTACAATGCTGTCTGTAAAACGTTCGTATTAGAAGCCTCGGAGCCCAGTAGTAGAGCGCTGGACCTGTTACTATTCAGTACCACGGTTCGACACCGTCAATTCTTCTGTTTATTCGTTACTACTTATCTCGAATTCAAAGAAATTATAATATATTATATATATATATTATAATTATATTATATATTATATATATATATATATAATATTATATAGATAATATAATATATATATATATGCAATCGTGTTCATTACGATTTCGTGATATATATATATATATATATATATATATATATATATATATATATATATATATATATATATATATATATATATATATATATATATATATATATATATATATATATATATATATATACATGTCGTGCCGAATAGGCAAAACTGATCAATTAGCAAGAAATCATTTAAAATTAAGTACTTTCTAAAATTTTCTCTTATACGTTTAAAGACATGTTTTTAATTTATGTTAATATAAAAATTTATGTTAATACAAAATCATTAAATTCTGTATTAACATCAATGAAAAAAATTCTGTAAATGTATAAGAGAAATTTTTAGAAAGGACTTAATTTTAAACGAGCTCTAGCTAATTGACAGTTTTACCTATTCGGCACGACATTTCATATATATATATATATAATATATATATATATATATATATATATATATATATATATATATATATATATATATATATATATATATATTAAACATTATCTCTCAGTCCACAGCATAATTGGAACCTGCACACTCTACATCAAAGTACACAGTATTTTTACCACATAGCCAGACCCCACAATGAGTACGGGCGCCAAGCCGATGTAAGGCAGTGTACCGACACCCCGGAGCACCAGGCTTACATGTTTCTTCATCAAATCCTGCCACATGCAGTGAACTTCGAAAGAGATTTTGGATTGATTGTCTCGTGCACTGAGGTACAGGGGGCTGGATTATGCAATACGGAGATACCTTTCTCCGAATCATGAAATCTTAATAACACGACTGCCAACAAATCAGTGTGCTATCACAGCTAGTTTAGGACTCACTAGCCATGGGTTCGATCCCCAACCGTTCCGTGACTTGCTACTTTTCTATGGTCGCGCAGAAACTAATATATATCTAGTCTACAGCAACTCTTAAAAGTTTAAAGATTTGCAACCAGATTAGTACGAGATCTGAAAGAAATTCAATGCAAGACATCTGTGGCAACTGTCCCCAGCGAGGACCAGGGACCAGGCGCCACTAGTTACCTGTGTACCTGGAGGGTGTTCTTGGGGGTCATGGACTGCGGCCCGGTCCATGACCAAGCTCGGTCCCAGACCAAGCTTCTTGTCTGATGACCTGATCAGGTGACAGCTAGAGTAATACAAAACATGCAATGTTCTTTGTCAGGACGTGGTGGTGGAAATTACGGACGTGGTGGAGGAGACTAAGAACGTGGTGGAGGAGACTAAGAACGTAGTGGAGGAGACTAAGGACGTGGCGGAGGAGATTAAGGACGTGGCGGAGGAGATTAAGGACGTGGCGGAGGAGATTAAGGACGTGGTGATGATGACGACGCGGCCCTGAAGCCTCAATATTGACCAACGTAACACAACATGCTGGGCCGGGAGCTGAGACTCGACCCCCGCAGTAACAAATCGTTGAGCACAGGTCCAGGGGCTAAAAAAAAACCTGCACACGCACACAGTTTTGTAAGTACACATACACGATGTGTATACACAACTATACCACACACAGCTTGATGTGTACACACGCACGCACAGCTCAGCGTGTACATACACGCATAGTTTAGTGTACACACGCACACAGCTCAGTGTACACGCATACACAACTCAGTATGTACACACACAGCTCGGTATGTACAAAGACAGCTCAGTGTACACACTAGAGTTTTCCTACTCCTGAAGCCTAGCCCGGACCAGGCGTGACAAGTCAGCACTGAGGCAGGGTGCTCCTGTGATGTACAAGTGAACCCTGTTCCCAAGTATATTACTGTACAAGAATTAAATAAGTGTATTTGAGTGGAAGAAAATATTCACCGTTCCTATCATTACTTATATTTTATTATTTTAAATGAGGTGAGAGTTGAAGTGGAGGTGGGTAGGACCAAGGTAGTGAGGTAGGTATAATGTTGGTCTGGTATGAGGACAAGTGTTTCCTGACGCGGGTCATAGTCATGTGATGAACCACAGCAGGAGCTTCTGGTCATGTGACCGAGGTCTTCAGCTAGCTTACCGGTTCACCTCTTTAAAAATCATGGTTATGATTATAACCATTAATTGTTCAGAATAGTGAACGTAGTGTAGTGTAAAGGAGTCACCAATGACCTCCACTCTCCTGCCATTACTGCTCGTACTCCCTTTAACCTCCACTCTCCTGCCATTACTGCTCGTACTCCCTTTACTCTCCTTATGCCCTTGTTCCCGACAACGTATATGACAATACATTAAGATAATAAACGTTCATTTAAGACAAACAAAAGTACAAGATAAGGAACGTTTAAGACAAACAAAAGGACAGCAATATAAAGAAAAATGTTCATTTAAGACGAGCAAAAGTACAGCAAGATAAGAAACGTTTATTTAAGACAAACAAAAGAACAAGACAAGAACTTTCTTTGTAAGACAAGCAAACATTCAATGAGACTAAAAATGTTAATTGTAAAACAAGCAGACGAACATCACGACCAAAAGTGTTCGATACAAGACGAGGTCAACGAACATTAAGACGAGAAACGTTCATTTAAGGCAAGGAAACGTTTAAGACAAGCAAACATGTGTAGTGACCATGTTTGTCCGGCTCCACCAAACATGTGTAGTGACCATGTTTGTCCGGCTCCACCAAACATGTGTAGTGACCATGTTTGTCCGGCTCCACCAAACATGTGTAGTGACCATGTTTGTCCGGCTCCACCAAACAAAAACACTGTAATAAGTGTTTCCAAGTGGCGCTGACACACACACGCACGCACACATACACCACATTGATGACCATTAACAAGACACTGATGACCATTAACAAGACACTGATGACCATTAACAAGACACTGATGACCATTAACAAGACATTGATGACCATTAACAAGACATTGATGACCATTAACAAGACACTGATGACCATTAACAAGACATTGATGACCATTAACAAGACACTGATGACCATTAACAAGACACTGATGACCATTAACAAGACATTGATGACCATTAACAAGACATTGATGACCATTAACAAGACATGATGACCATTAACAAGACACTGATGACCATTAACAAGACACTGATGACCATTAACAAGACACTGATGACCATTAACAAGACACTGATGACCATTAACTAGACATTGATGACCATTAACAAGACATTGATGACCATTAACACAAGACACTGATGACCATTAACAAGACATTGATGACCATTAACAAGACATTGATGACCATTAACAAGACATTGATGACCATTAACAAGACACTGATGACCATTAACAAGACATTGATGACCATTAACAAGACATTGATGACCATTAACAAGACATTGATGACCATTAACAAGACACTGATGACCATTAACAAGACACTGATGACCATTAAAAAGACATTGATAACCACTAACAAGACATTGATGACCATTAACAAGACTGATGACCATTACCAAGACACTGATAACCATTAACAAGACAGTGATGACCACTAACAAGACATTGATGACCATTAACAAGACTGATGACCATTAACAAGACACTGATAACCATTAACAAGACAGTGATGACCACTAACAAGACACTGATGACCACTAACAAGACACTGATGACCACTAACAAGACATTGACAACCACTAACAAGACATTGATGACCATTAACAAGACTGATGACCATTAACAAGATACTGATGACCACTAACAAGACACTGATGACCATTAACAAGACATTGATGACCACTAACAAGACACTGATGACCACTAACAAGACATTGATGACCACTAACAAGACACTGATGACCACTAACAAGACACTGATGACCATTAACAAGACACTGATGACCACTAACAAGACACTGATGACCACTAACAAGACATTGATGACCACTAACAAGACATTAATGACCACTAACAAGACATTGATGACCACTAACAAGACACTGATGGCCACTAACAAGACACTGATGACCACTAACAAGACATTGATGACCACTAACAAGATATTGATGACCACTAACAAGACATTGATGACCACTAACAAGATATTGATGACCACTAACAAGACATTGACGACCACTAACAAGACATTGATGACCACTAACAAGACACTGATGACCACTAACAAGACATTGATGACCACTAACAAGACATTGATGACCACTAACAAGACACTGATGACCACTAACAAGACACTGATGACCACTAACAAGACATTGATGACCACTAACAAGATATTGATGAACACTAACAAGACACTGATGACCATTAACAAGACATTGATGACCACTAACAAGACACTGATGACCACTAACAAGACATTGATGACCACTAACAAGACATTGATGACCACTAACAAGACATTGATGACCACTAACAAGACACTGATGACCACTAACAAGACACTGATGACCACTAACAAGACATTGATGACCACTAACAAGACATGATGACCACTAACAGGACACTGATGACCACTAACAAGACACTGATGACCCACTAACAAGACATTGATGACCACTAACAGACATTGATGACCACTAACAAGACATTGATGACCACTAACAAGACACTGATGACCACTAACAAGACATTGATGACCACTAACAAGACATTGATGACCACTAACAAGACACTGATGACTAATAAGACACTGATGACCACTAACAAGATACTGATGACCACTAACAAGACACTGATGACCACTAACAAGACACTTATGCCCATTAACAAGATACTGATGACCATTAACAGACATTGATGACCATTAACAGACATTGATGACCATTAACAAGACATTGATGACTACTAACAAGACATTGATGACCATTAACAGACATTGATGACCATTAACAAGACATTGATGACTACTAACAAGACACTGATGACCATTAACAGACATTGATGACCATTAACAGACATTGATGACCATTAACAAGACATTGATGACTACTAATAAGACATCGATGACCATTAAGAGACATTGATGACCATTAACAAGACACTGATGACTACTAACAAGACATCGATGACCATTAACAGACATTGATGACCATTAACAAGACATTGATGACTACTAACAAGACATTGATGACCATTAACAGACATTGATGACCATTAACAAGACATTGATGACTACTAACAAGACATTGATGACCATTAACAGACATTGATGACCACTAAGACATTGATGACCATTAACAGACATTGATGACCATTAACAAGACATTGATGACTACTAACAAGGCATTGATGACCATTAACAGACATTGATGACCACTAACAAGACGATACTGATGACCACTAACAAGACATTGATGACCACTAACAAGACGATACTGATGACCACTAACAAGGCATTGATGACCACTAACAAGATATTGATGACCACTAACAAGACATTGATGACCACTAACAAGACAATACTGATGACCACTAACAAGGCATTGATGACCACTAACAAGGCATTGATGACCACTAACAAGGCATTGATGACCACTAACAAGACAACACATTTACCCTCACGCGACACCCAACTTAACTATTTGTAAAATAACGTAATGTCAAATTACATCTGTCACGCAACGTCACAATACATCTCTGTAACGTAACGTCACAATACATCTCTGTAATGTAACGTCACTATACATCTCTGTAACGTAACGTCACAAAACATCTCTGTAACATAACGTCACAATACATCTCTGTAACGTAACGTTACTATATATCTCTGTAACGTAACGTCACAATACATCTCTGTAGCGTAACGTTACTATATATCTCTGTAACGTAACGTCACAATACATCTCTGTAGCGTAACGTTACTATATATCTATGTAACGTAACGTTACTATACATCTCTGTAACGTAACGTCACAATACATCTCTGTAATGTAACGTCACAACACATCTCTGTAACGTAACGTCACAATACATCTCTGTAACGTAACGTCACAACACATCTCTGTATCGTAACGTCACAATACATCTCTGTAACGTAACGTTACTATACATCTCTGTATCGTAAAGTCACAATACATCTCTGTACCATAACGTTACTATACATCTCTGTATCGTAACGTCACAATACATCTCTGTAAAGTCACAATACATCTCTGTATCGTAATGTTACTATACATCTCTGTATTGTAACGTCAAATTACATCTCTCCCACGTAACGTCATAATACATCTGTGTAACGTAAAGTCACAATACATATGTGTAACGTAAAGTCACTATACATATGTGTAACGTAACACTGCCGCTATATGCTATGTAACCTTAAGGTGAACAATGGTCTGGTGATACCAACAAGGTATGGAAAAAAAACTTATGTACAGTTGAGGACATTTATTAAAGGAAACGTTTCGCTACTCTTGGAAAAACGTTTCTTTAATAAATGTCCTGAATTGTACATAAGTGTCTTTTTCTTAAGGTTGATCAGGCGCTGATCCACCAGGAGTCCTGGTCACAGACCGGGCCGCGGGGGCGTTGACCCCCGGAACTCTCTCCAGGTAAACTGAGGTAAACTGAGACAGATATATGTCACATATTATTAACAAGGGGAGGAGAGGTGGATGGAGGGGGGGGTTGGATGGAGGGTGTGATGGGAGGGAGGGAACAAGATGGAAGGGACGATGGTAAGGTTCAGAGAAGACGTTCAGCTAACTATTCCACTCTACTTAACAGCTATCCCCACCCCCCTGCCCTTGCTCCCTGTCCCTGCTCCTGCCCACTGCCCAACCCTTCATCCTCCGCCCCATCCCTCAACGCCACTTGAAGTTACAAATCACATATCTTGCCACCCGCTGTGTGTGTGTTCCATTCATACACTTATATACATACAATGTTACAATACACTTACACAGTTACCTCACTGAGAAGAGAGAGAGAGAGAGAGACAGACAGACAGATATAAACAGATAGAGACAGAGATTACAATATGTGATGCTTTATGTGTTAAGTTTATAAAAGTCAGGCCTCTAACACTCATATTATCACAGAGATGTTCCTCTATTTGGACTTGTTTAACAAGACTTTGTTGTCAATTACAGAGAAAGGCTAAAGAGCACCATGAGAGCAGTGGCAGAATCATTTAAATTACCGAGAACGCCCCAAATATGTACTTACTGGAGTGAATTACAGAGATACATGGTAATATATACAAGGAATGTACTTGAGGATCTGGCCCCAAATCTGCACAATGCCATTACGACATTCTGGAGTGAGAGATATGGAAGAATGTGTAGAATAAACTCAATGAAAGGCAGGAGCACCGTGGGCACAATAAGAGAACACTGCATCAACATCCGTGGTCCTGGACTATTTTAACATATTGCAAGATGTCAGAAACAATGCTGGGACAAGTGTAGAAGTCTTCAGGGGGAAGCTAAACAATTTCCTCCACCTAGTGCCGGATAAACCAGGTGTGATGGATATGTTGACCAGCTGGCCGCCAACAGCAACTGCCTGGTTGAGCAGAAAAGCACCAGACAAGCCTGGCCTAGGGCCGGGCTGTGACAGTAGGAAAACTCTCGGAACCCATCAAAGGTATAAACTCATGATTCTCACATTATTTTCGCAGCATTCACATTCATTAACTCTCTTCTAATATCACTTATGTTGCCTAACACAGAAAAGAAAAGTTATATTCAACTTCTTTCAATGTTCTCGTTTGTGATTTCCCTGTAACCTGTAATTTTTCCTGTGACCTGTAAGTTCCTCATTACCTGTGATTTCCATGTGACATGTTCTGGGTGGCAGCAAATCTTGGAAAATGACCAGTTACTAAAACAGTGTAACACTTAAATCCAATGATGTATCTACCCTGCCTTCCCCTCCTCGAGGCTACCCCCTCCCCTGCCGTCACCAATGATGTATCTACCCTGCCTTCCCCTCCTCGAGGCTACCCCCTCCCCTGCCGTCACCAATGATGTATCTACCCTGCCTTCCCCTCCTCGAGGCTACTCCCTCCCCTGCCGTCACCAATGATGTATCTACCCTGCCTTCCCCTCCTCGAGGCTACTCCCTCCCCTGCCGTCACCAATGATGTATCTACCCTGCCTTCCCCTCCTCGAGGCTACTCCCTCCCCTGCCGTCACCAATGAACAGCACTCTCCTGTAAGGTAATTCCTAATACAAAGTTTTATAAACATACTTATAATGAGAAGAGCCTGAACCCAACCCACCCTCTTCCACCCACTAACCCCACCCACCCTCTTCCACCCATAACCCCACCCACCCTCTTCCACCCACTAACCCCACGACGTCCCCAAACTTGTGAATGCCCTGGGTTGCGTTGGGCTACTCGACCCACATGAGGGTGATTCCTGGCTGGACATCCACCCCAGGCTACTCTTCCCTTCTGTCCCTGCAATGCCTATTCGAAGACTACTCACAGTGCCATGCTCTGAGGAACCTCACATGCCATGCTTCTGAGACCACTCACATTGCCCATCTTCATGAACACCTCACATGCCATGCTCGAACACCTCACTGCCATCTCTGAGAACACCCTCACAGTGCCATGCTCTGAAACACCTCACAGTTTTTGGAGAAGGCGTTGGCACCCACAACATGCCATGACACCCACAAGCCAACCTCTGAACCCCTCACAAGCCATGCACTGGACAAACCCCACAGTGCCCAAGCACCCACCTCTCCTCACCACATGCCAGCCTAGCACCCACGGCCCCTGCTCGAGCACCTCTGCCTGCCGACCCTCACGGCCAAGCCAGAAACCTACTGCCGCTCTGAGGCACCTCACAGTGCCATCCTGAGACACCCCATTCCATCTCTGAGGCACCTCACATGCCATGCTCTGAGACACCTCACAGGCCTGCCTTTAACCCTCACAGTGGGGCCCTGCCTTGAGCACCTCACGTGCCTTTCCTGAGACACCCAGTGCCTGCTAACACCTCACAGTGCCCCCCTGAGACACCCACAGGGCCAGCCCGAGACACCTCACAGTGCCAGTCTGAACACCTCACAGTGCCCGCTCTGAGACACCCCAAGGCCAGCTCTACACCTCACAGTGCCATGCTCTGAAACCTACATGCCAGCTCTGAGGCACCTCCCGTCCAGCTCTGAGAACCTCACATTCCTGCCGAGGCACCCCAATGCCATGCCTGAGGGGACCTCACAGTGCCCTGTCTGAGGCACCTCACCCGTGCCATGTCTGAGGGGACCTCACAGTGCCATGCCCTAACACCTCACATGCCATCTCTGAGACACCTCACATCCTGCTCGAGCACCTCACAGTGCCATCTCGAGGCACCTCACATGCCATGCTCTGAACCCACAGGCCATGCTCTGGCACCTCACAGTGCCATGCGGACACCTCACTGCCATTTCTGAGACACCCCACATGCCATGCCCGAGACACCCACGTGCCATGCCGAACACCTCACAGTGCCATCTCTGAGGCACCTCACAGTGCCTGCTGAACACCTCACAGTGCCATGCCCGAGCACCTCACAGTGCCATTTTAGACCCTCACAGTGCCTCCTGAGACACCTTCACGTGCCCTCTCTGGACACCTCCATGCCATGCCTGAACACCTCCAGTGCCATGCTCTAGGGCACCTCACAGTGCCATTTCTGAGGCACCTACAGGGGCCCTGCCTTTTAAAGGGGGCCCTCAAGTGCCATTTTTAGCACCTACAGTTGCCATCTTGAGGCACCTCACAGTGCCATGTCTGAGACACCCCACAGTGCCAGCTCTAGGCACCTCACAGTGCCATGCTCGGAACCCACAGTGCCATGCCCGAGGCACCTCACAGTGCCATGCTCTGAGACACCTCACAGTGCCATGCTCTGAGACACCTCACAGTGCCATGCTCTGAGACACCTCACAGTGCCATGCTCTGAGACACCTCACAGTGCCATGCTCTGAGACACCTCACAGTGCCACGCTCTGAGACACCTCACAGTGCCATGCTCTGAGACACCTCACAGTGCCATGCTCTGAGGCACCTCACAGTGCCATGCTCTGAGACACCTCACAGTGCCATGCTCCAAGACCACCTTGCAGCTCTTCTTCATATCATGATACTTGGTTTATCATTTACTTAATTAACTGTTTGGATCAACACTAGGCAGGTCGAACTCACAACTCACATACTAGTCCAACTTATTTTTAAAGCTACCCAAGGTTCTGGCTTGAATGATGTTCACAGATTCAAAGAACACAGAAAGAAGACATATAAATCTTCCACAGTAAATGTCAACAAACCCCATCAAGAGTACTATGATTTACAACCACGCAACCTAACACGAGTAGCTAGAAAGATAAGTATACTGAATCTATGCGATCAGTGAAGGTTCTCTGCACATTCTCCAGGTCTGCAATTTTACCTGCCTTGAACGGAGCTATTAGAGTACAGCTGTACTCCAGAACTGGAGCAACCATGTTGAGCTAGGCATAATAATTAAACAACTAGACGTCTACACTTCAAACTGAGTTGTTTGCCATGTTATTGGCACTAAAGTTAACCTGAGTACTTCCATTCATACTGTTGATATCTTTATACCTTCTACCTTCATATGATACTAAGCTTGACTTCGACTATTATTGATTCAGTGTTATCAGTGACTGCTCCAGACTTACATAATAACTAATATCATGTTCACTGGAGAAGCCAAGCGGAGATACACCAAAGTGAGAGGGGAAAAAAAAAGAATAAATATGCAATTCTTACGGATTCCGTCACACACGCTGAATTATTCCTTCACGATAAAGTTGATAAGTTAACCAAGGTATTGTACCTTGAAGGAAACACTAGAATATAACTTGGGTATATCTGTGTCAAACATTAGGAATAACATTAGGGAAGAACTAAAAGCCAGAGTAGATCTGTCACTCACTACGATAACATAACGCGTAGATAAGCGTGCTAACGGAGTCACTTGCAATGTAAACACACCTGACGTTGTAGTGACCAGGTTTAGTTTTGTTTACAAGTACTGCTGGCAGTCTGGCAGACACGCAGATGATGATGATAAAACTAAAAGCCAAGTGTATGTGGTCAGCCTTATGGAGACTTTCTTCAGCACTATGTGCTTCATTATCCATTTACTGAGGAATATAGAGATCAACGGTATACTAACCTAT
>NC_069430.1:19813446-19853446 GCF_026875155.1 Cherax quadricarinatus | reverse complement strand
AAAAAGTTCTACATTTTTCCCTCTTGGAAAAGCTTTTTACCAAATTTTCCTCTTGGAAAGTTTTTTACCAATTTTGTTCCTTTTGGAGGCTTCTAAAAAATTGTTCCTCTTAAAAATTCTTCAACTTTTTTCCTTTGGGAGCTCTACATTGTTCCTCTTGGGCTTCTACATTTGTTTCTTGGAGGCTTCTACACTTTTTCCCCTTTGGGAGGCTTCTCCCTTGTTCCCTTAAAAGCTTCTACACTTTTTCCCCTTTGGACTTCAAACTTTGTTCCTCTTGGGGGGCTCTACATTTTTTCCTCTTGGAGTTTCTACATTGTTCCTTTGAGGCTTTACACTTTTCCTTTTAAAAAGCTTCTACACTTTTTTCCCTTTTGGGAAAGGTTCACCTTGTTCCTTTTAAAAGAAAGCTTTTTTTACATTTTCCTTTTGAAATTTCACCTTTTTTCCTCTGGAGGTTTAACTTTGTTCCCTTTGGGGGTTCCAAAGTTTTTTGGGGGTTTCCTTTTTTAAAAGGCTTCTACACTTGTTTTTTAAAGGCTTCTACCCCGTTCCTTTTAAAGGGTTTCTACACTTGTCCACCGTATTTCGATATCTTTGGTAAGATTTGAATACCCTGGGACCCCATGTTATACGTGTTCCCTTATTTTCCCCACCCCCCCCCCTTTCCCCTTTTTGGCTTTATTTTCATTTCCAGACCGGGGCCGCGGGGGGTTGACCCCCGAAACCCCTTCCGGTAATACCCCATAGTATGTTGTTATGGCAGTGTGTAGTTTGGGACCAAGCCCTCCATATCTCCAGGTATATATTATAATGTACTCACTCTCCTCCGCAAAAATGATATTGTTAAAGACCTGAAGGGGTTTCTTATTTTTTAATGCTTACTGGCTCAAGAAAGCCGTAAACGATCTCTGTTTTTGTTCCAGCCTGATTTTTTCCCCCTTAAAACGGGGCCGTCAGCATGAACAATATTTTAAATAAAAGGGGCACACGATTAAGAGACACCTTGGCACATTTTCCCTTTTTTGAAAGTTCTTTTAAATACCCCCCCCCAGCACCCCTGGCGTCGTGATCTTTGTCCTGTTTCGTTCTTAAAAGAAAGGGCAGTGCATAAAATTTTTCCCCAAAACTTTAACGGTTTTTCCCTTTTGTTTATTTTTGACCCCTTGAGTTTTTTTATATGTTCCTTTGAGTTTTTATTTTTCCATACCTAAGCGCTGGAAAATTATCACCCTTGAACGTCTGCTGTTCCCACTGCCCCCTGGGAAAAACCCTGCTTTTGTCTTTCCCGTAATTTTTACGTCCCTACCGCAGTGATTTCAGCTTATTTTGTGTCATCTGCAAAGATGATAACAAAAGTGTGCGGTGTTTTATCTATGTCTTTTATGAGGGTGAGAAACAGCAAAAGGGACCCCTCTTCACCACCACACCCTACCACTAGAAGCACCCTTGCCCTCACCACCAGAAACACCACGCCCTCCACCAGAAGCACCCTGCCCTCCCACAAAGCACCCCCACCCCCACCCCCAAACACCACACCCCTTACCACCAGAAGCCCCACCACCGACGAACCATCAACAACATAATGTCCGTACTGCAGCAGAAACGGTACGAACAACCCTCGCAAAAATGAGGAAGTGTCGAGTGGGACTGTAAAAAGAGGTCAGTGTGATCGATAAATCGAATTCACTCGATAACATTATAAAACATTTTTTTTTAATTTTGTTTTTCTCTATTCTTATTTTTTTTTTATGCTGTTACTCTATTCTATAGACTGCACAACATGGACACCCATGGTTTTTTACTTGGGCTTTTCCCAATTCCTTTGCACTATGGCAAGCTCTTGAATCCATTAATTTCCCACCACAGTGGGGGAAACTGGGGGAGTCATTGTTGCAATATCCTCTTAACATTTTAAAAATACATTATTTGCCTACGAATGCAATCTTTCACCAGCCTGGCAACAACCGGCCTGAACATCACGAAAGAAGAAGACTAGACTGGGACTTGAACCGTGGTCTTTACATGTGGAAGGCTTATGATGTACCATTAAGCCAAGAAGCTTACAATAGGAAAACTTTTACAAAGAGTACTTGTGTGGCATGTGTGTATTAGGGGCACCAACCGTGACCCTGCTGTCTCTTCCCAGGAGCTTGTATGGTGCCACACCCCTTAGAGCCCAGCCTGGGTCAAGGCTTTCCTATTAGGAAATGCTCTTTCAGAGTGATGGCTAAGTGGAACGCACTACATGAAGTGGTGGGCGAGGCAACTACTATACAAAGTAACCACTATACACAGCTTCAAGATTAGATGTGACCGCACCTTGCAGAAAGACTCTGTAAACCCTGTCTATAAAAATTTTAATGTAAGGCCATGAGCTATACCTCGGCCCCTGCAAGCACAAGCAGGTACGTATACAGTCAGCTGAACAGCTGGTCAATTAATAAGAAAAAAAGTAAACAAAAGGAGTAAAAATGACTGAATCTGACGAGGGAACCAGAAGAAATCTAGTTAAAAACACTGGAAAACATGAGAGGTGTGTGTGTGCGTACCTGTCAGAGGGAAGACTTGAGGGTGAGAGTAAACACGGCAGCCTCAGTGTACTCTCACAGCTATACTGTACTGTGGGTGTACACATTGCAGCCTCAGTGTACTCTCACAGATGTACTGTATTTTGGGTTTACACCGAGCTGCTAATGTAGCTATACTGTACTGTGGGTGTACACATTGCAGCCTCAGTGTATTCTCACAGTTGTATTGTGTTGTGGGTATCAAGTATCAGCTCTTGGCCCACTTCTTCCATAAGCTGCAGATTGAAGCATGATTTGAAAAAGCTCTACACAGTGAAACATGACTTGATAAAGATCTACACAATGAAAAGTAACTTAATAAAGCTGCACACAGTGGCACACTGGAAGACTGTTTAAAAAAAAACTGTTTATGTTAGCTTGGAGGTTAACTGCCCCCACAAAGCATGCTTCTCTCATATACATTCTAGTATCGTTTGCCAAGAACGATATAGTGCTATGATTTATACCTCTGTCTATGTCCGACAGAATGAGAAAGAGAACAGGGGCCAGTACTATGACTTGGGGCACAGATTTTTTCACTATGGCAGTATCTCATTTCTCTCTTGTTCGCTATTACCCTTTGGGTTCCACTCATCAGAAAAATTAAACACTGATGATCGCGCTTACCAAACGCTCTGGTAGTCTCTGTATACTACATCTGCATTCTTTTGTTTTCTAGTGCATCCAGGACCATGTTATAATGGTCCAGTAGTTGCGAGAGGCAGGAACTACCTGTTCTCAACCCATGTTGCTCTGGGTTGTGCAAGTGTTGTGAACCCATGTGGTTCGTGAACTTGTTTCTTAAAACTGTTTCAAATGTGTTTATAAAGTGGGACGTCAGCGCTTTCGGTCTATAGATCTTTGTTTTACTCGGCTGCCACCTTTATAGAGCGGGCTTATATCTATTGTTTGTAACGACTGTAGGAATGGCCCCCGTGTCTAGGTTCCTTCTCCACAGAATATTTAAGGCACGTGATAGATGCTCCTCATGACCATGGAGTTACAACAGTTCCACGGGTTTGGGTCCGGGACAGAGTGTACGGGCATGCTGTTGATGGTTGTTTCAGAGTCAAGTGGGGTTAATGTTGTGTCGGAAATTTTGGAAAAGCTGACAAGTTGCGAGTCTTGTTCATAAAGAATTTATTTGAACTGTCAACCTTTAGTCTAATTAATGGTTCACTGAACACAGTGCTGTTGAGACTTGGCTCTTTCACCCATTTCTTTGCTATTATCAGTGCAAGTTCTGTCTTGTTTGATACTGAATCTAGATTTTGCATGTAAGTAGAGATATTTTGGCCTTTTTTCATTGTCATTAATTGCTTTTAGCTCCATCTGTCTTTCCTGGACTTCGTAAGGTTCATTAAAACTATGTTAAATATTTTCTGTTTCTGTAGTCAGCGTTTCATTCTGCTCTTAAGGTAGTCTAACAACCTTGAGAAGTTCTGTGATTCTTCGTCTTCGCCTGTCGAGGGAGCGCCTCTGTCTTTCTAGCTTACATCTTGTCTTTTTCTTTAGTGGTGTTTTCCTCTAGTATACTTAGAGTGCCACAAAACTGATCCACTTTAGACTCGGTTCAGATCCATCTTCTTCAGTATATCATCACAGAAGGTTTCGTTAAGGACATGATTTATTTGATCCAAATTGATGTTTTTGTTGTTAAAAGTTAACTTTGGTGAAAATATCCTGATAACTGTTATGCTGCTCAGGACCCGTCTGCATGCAAGTTTGAATCTGGACTGGGTTGTGGTCTGAGTTTACTGTTTTCGACAATTATATTTCATACCAGATCATCATTTTCTAGTCTAGTCGGGTCAACTATTTGCTGAATTAAGGTGAATCTATTACAGACTTAACAGATCATTTAAGTGAAACATTTCATACAAAAGTCGCTCCTGAAATTTTCTCTGCTAGTACAGTATTTACTACATTTTACCGTATATCTGTACCTAACACAATATCTTTATACCACACACACATAATTTCCTCAAGTGTCAACACTTGGACCATCCCGTGCAACGGTCCAGCAGCACAGTATAAACTATGACACTCCAGATATACATTTCCTCTTTTCTTCCATTAAGATATATTACGTAGATGATGTGTTTGGTAACCAACGGGAATATCCTTCACGAAGCCACCGTCACTGTGTTTTCGTGTCGATTTCAGGTGAATGTCTGGAGCCTTCCCGCCAGTGTCTACAACTGGTACTCAGGAAATACTTTTCCAGTCTCAAGGTGGTAAATAAATGAAAAGAGTCAGATGATGAAGTGGTAAAGGCAAACTCAATACTGAGTTTCAATAGTAGGTAAGACAGGACCCGTGACGCCAGGAACCAATAATGCCGGCGATTGTGGTGGAAGAGGCGGCGCCCGGAGCTGGATAAGACCCCCCCCCCAGGAAACATATCGGTGCGTACACACACACACACACACACACACACACACACACACACACACACACACGTACAACAGACCTAGTGTCTAATCGACATGTGCCTAGGACAAAATGGTAACTAACACATACACACACACACATGCACACACGCATGCGCGCGCGCACACACACACACACACAAGGAATCATTCAAGACACTGTACACCGTGTATGTCAGGCCCATACTGGAGTATGCAGCACCTGTTTGGAACCCGCACTTGATAAAGCACGTCAAGAAACTAGAGAAAGTACAAAGGTTTGCAACAAGGTTAGTTCCAGAGCTAAGGGGAATGTCCTATGAAGAAAGATTAAGGGAAATCGGCCTGACGACACTGGAGGACAGGAGGGTCAGGGGAGACATGATAACGACATATAAAATACTGCGTGGAATAGACAAGGTGGACAAGGACAGGATGTTCCAGGGAGGGGACACAGAAACAAGAGGCCACAATTGGAAGTTGAAGACACAAATGAGTCAGAGAGATAGTAGGAAGTATTTCTTCAGTCATAGAGTTGTAAGGCAGTGGAATAGCCTAGAAAATGACGTAGTGGAGGCAGGAACCATACACAGTTTTAAGACGAGGTTTGATAAAGCTCATGGAGCGGGGAGAGAGAGGGCCTAGTAGCAACCGATGAAGAGGCGGGGCCAGAGGCTAGGACTCGACCCCTGCAACCACAAATAGGTGAGTACAAATAGGTGAGTACACACACACACACACACACACACACACACACACACACACACGCACACACACACACACACACACACACACACACACACACACACACACACACATACACGGCAGAATATATAGGTCATCCTGAGAGGTGAAAAAAATACACATTTCCCAATTTTTTGATATGGAAAGGGAAAATAACATATTCGCCCCATAAAAAAAATCATGTCCATAAATTTGCAATATAAAAAATGTATGAAGGAAGGCCAGGACGGCGGAGGACCACCTGCAGTGTTACCAATAAAAAAAAAACACCAATATTTGTAACACCAGAAAACGTCAACAACAGCAACAGAAATATCAACAGCAAGAGCCAAATTAACAGTAATAACAGCAGAAAGAGCGAAAGTAGCAGGAATAACAGCAGCAACAACAAAAAAATATAAGTAGCAGCAGCATCAGTAGCTGGAATTAACAGCAACAATAACACCATCAATAACAGCAACGGTAACAGCAGTAGTGAAAAGAGCAGCGACAAAAGTAAAAATATAAACAATAACAGTAGCAGGAGCATCAATAGCAGCAGCAGCAGCAGCAGCAGCAGCAGCAGCAGCAGCAGTAGTAGTAGTAGTAGAAGCGGTGGTGGTGGTAGCAGTAGTAGTAGTACTAGCAGTAATAGTAGTAGTAGTGGTAGCAGTTGTGGTGGTGGTGGTAGCAGCAGTAGCAGTAATAGTAGTAGTAGTTGTAATCGTAGTGGTGGTGGGAGTAGTAGTAGTAGTAGTAGTAGTAGTAGCAGAAGCGGTGGTGGTGGTAGCAGCAGTAGTAGTACTAGCAGTAATAGTAGTAGTAGTGATAGCAGTAGTTGTGGTGGTGGTAGCAGCAGTAGTAGTAGCAGTAATAGTAGTAGTAGTTGTAATCGTAGTGGTGGGAGTAGCAGTAGTAGTAGCAGTAATAGTAGTACTAGCAGTAATAATAGTATTAGTGGTAGCAGTAGTTGTGGTGGTGGTGGTGGTGGTAGCAGCAGTAGCAGTAGTAGTAGCAGTAATAGTAGTAGTAGTTGTAATCGTAGTGGTGGAGCAGCAGCAGTATCAGCGTATCAGCAATAGCAGCAGTAATAGCAGTATCAACAGCAACAGCAACAGCAGCAGCAGCAGCAGCAGTATCAGCGTATCAGCAGCAGCAGCAGTGGCAGCAACCTCAGCAGTAGTAGCAGTATCAACAGCAGCAGCAGCAGCAGTATCAGCGTATCAGCAACAGCAGTATCAGTAGCAGCAACAGCAGTATCAGTAGCAGCAGCAGCAGCAGTATCAGCGTATCAGCAGCAGCAGCAGTGGCAGCAACCTCAGCAGTAGTAGCAGTATCAACAGCAGCAGCAGCAGCAGTATCAGCGTATCAGCAACAGCAGTATCAGTAGCAGCAACAGCAGCAGTATCAGCGTATCAGCAGCAGCAGCAGCAGTATCAGCGTATCAGCAGCAGCAGCAGCAGTATCAGCGTATCAGCAGCAGCAGCAGCAGCAGTGGCAGCAACCTCAGCAGTAGTAGCAGTAGTAGCACTAGCAGCAGTAGTAGCACTAGCAGCAACAGGACACGAGACAGCTCGTGCAAGAGGCAATCATCAACTTTATCAATAAACATTATCAGGTTGCAGAGTCGTAAGTTGCATACCTTATGACTGCAACCATTATGACACTGGGGAGTAGTTGTGGTGATGGTAATTGTAGTTGTGGTGATAGTTGTTGTCGTAGTTCTGGTGGTTATGTGATGATTGTTGTGGTTGTGGTGATGGTTGTAGTTGTGGTGGTGAGGGTTGTGATGATGGTTGTAGTTGTGGTGGTGATGGTTGTTGTTGTGGTGATGATGGCTGTTGTTGTGATGGTCGTTGTAGTTGTGGTGATGGTTGTTGTAGCTGGGGTGATGGTGCTGTAGTTGTGATGGTTAGGTGATGTTGTGGTGATAGTTGTTGTGGTTGTGGTTATGATGGTTATAGTTGTGATGACTGTTGTGGTTGTGATGATGGCTGTTGTTGTGGTGATGGTTGTTGTAGTTGCAGTGATGGTTGTTGTAGTTGTGGTGATAGTTGTTGTAGTTGCAGTGATGGTTGTTGTAGTTGTGGTGATGGTTGTTGTAGTTGCAGTGATGGTTGTTGTAGTGGTGATGGTTGTTGTAGTTGCAGTGATGGTTGTTGTAGTTGTGGTGATGGTTGTTGTAATTGTGGTGATGGTTGTAGTTGTGGTGATGGCTGTTGTAGTTGTGGTGATGGTTGTTGTAGTGATGATGGTTGATGTAGTTGTGGTGATGGTTGTTGTGTAGTTGTGATGGTTGTTGTACTTGTGATGATGGTAGTTGTTGTGGTGATGGTTGTAGTTGTGATGATGGTTGTTGTAGTGATGATGGTTGATGTAGTGATGATGGTTAGTTGTGTTGTGATGGTTGTTGTAGTTGTGATGATGGTTGTTGTTAGTTGTGGTGATGGTTGTTAGTGTGATGGTGTGTACTGGTGTTTTTAGTCGTGATGGCTGGTGTTGTAGTCGTTGATGGTGGTGTTGTAGTCGTGATGGCTGGTGTTGTAGTCGTGATGGCTGGTGTTGTAGTCGTGATGGCTGGTGTTGTAGTCGTGTGATGCTGGTGTTGTAGTCGTGATGGCTGGTGTTGTAGTCGTGATAGGTGGTGTTGTAGTCGTGATAGCTGGTGTTTGTAGTCGTGATAGCTGGTGTTGTAGTCGTGATAGCTGGTGTTGTAGTCGTGATAGTGGTGTTGTAGTCGTGATAGCTGGTGTTGTAGTCGTGATAGCTGGTGTTGTAGTCGTGATAGCTGGTGTTGTAGTCGTGGATAGCTGGTGTTGTAGTCGTGATAGCTGGTGTTGTAGTCGTGATAGCTGGTGTTGTAGTCGTGATAGCTGGTGTTGTAGTCGTGATAGCTGGTGTTGTAGTCGTGATAGCTGGTGTTGTAGTCGTGATAGCTGGTGTTGTAGTCGTGATAGCTGGTGTTGTAGTCGTGATAGCTGGTGTTGTAGTCGTGATAGCTGGTGTTGTAGTCGTGATAGCTGGTGTTGTAGTCGTGATAGCTGGTGTTGTAGTCGTGATAGCTGGTGTTGTAGTCGTGATAGCTGGTGTTGTAGTCGTGATAGCTGGTGTTGTGGTAAATCGCTTATTATTACCAATATTATCATTACATAGTACTATTACAATTATTATTATGGTACATATTAATATTGGTCAAGATATAATAATTTTAAATAACAGCAGCATTAAAATTATTTTAGGAAAAACAAGGTCAGATGACCTGTCATTTATGGGAAATAATAAAACAAATACAACAAAGGTCAGAAAAATGACAGTGTGGATTATGATATTTAAAAAAAAAAAAAATGCCACCAGTAGCGGTGCTGTTCAAATCACTTGTGTTCCCAGGGCCAGAATACTGCTGTGTTCTGTGTTCCCAGGGCCAGAATACTGCTGTGTTCTGTGTTCCCAGGGCCAGAATACTGCTGTGTTCTGTGTTCCCAGGGCCAGAATACTGCTGTGTTCTGTGTTCCCAGGGCCAGAATACTGCTGTGTTCTGTGTTCCCAGGGCCAGAATACTGCTGTGTTCTGTGTTCCCAGGGCCAGAATACTGCTGTGTTCTGTGTTCCCAGGGCCAGAATACTGCTGTGTTCTGTGTTCCCAGGGCCAGAATACTGCTGTGTTCTGTGTTCCCAGGGCCAGAATACTGCTGTGTTCTGTGTTCCCAGGGCCAGAATACTGCTGTGTTGTGTTCCCAGGGCCAAAATACTGCTGTGTTCTGTGTTCCCAGGGCCAGAATACTGCTGTGTTCTGTGTTCCCAGGGCCAGAATACTGCTGTGTTCTGTGCTCCCAGGGCCAGAATACTGCTGTGTTCTGTGTTCCCAGCGCCAGAATACTGCTGTGTTCTGTGTTCCCAGGGCCAGAATACTGCTGTGTTCTGTGTTCCCAGGGCCAGAATACTGCTGTGTTCTGTGTTCCCAGGGCCAGAATACTGCTGTGTTCTGTGTTCCCAGGGCCAGAATACTGCTGTGTTCCCACGGCCAGAATACTGCTGTGTTCTGTGTTCCCAGCGCCAGAATACTGCTGTGTTCTGTGTTCTCAGGTCCAGAATACTGCCCTGTGTTCTGTGTTCTCAGGGCCAGAATACTGCTGTGTTCCCAGGGCCAGAATACTGCTGTGTTCTGTTCCCAGGGCCAGAATACTGCTGTGTTCTGTGTTTCCAGGGCCAGAATACTGCTGTGTTCTCAGTGCCAGAATACTGCTGTGTTCTGTGTTCCCAGGGCCAGAATACTGCTGTGTTCTGTGTTCTCAGGGCCAGAATACTGCTGTGTTCTGTGTTCCCAGGGCCAGAATACTGCTGTGTTCTGTGTTCTCAGGGCCAGAATACTGCTCTGTGTTCTCAGGGCCAGAATACTGCTCTGTGTTCTTAAGTTCAGAATACTGTTCTGTGTTCTCAGGTCCAGAATACTGCTCTGTTTTCAGGTCCAGAATACTGCTCTGTGTTCTCAGGGCCAGAATACTGCTCTGTGTTCTTAAGTTCAGAATACTGCTCTGTGTTCTCAGGTCCAGAATACTGCTCTGTTTTCAGGTCCAGAATACTGCTCTGTGTTCTCAGGGCCAGAATACTGCTCTGTGTTCTCAGGGCCAGAATACTGCTCTGTGTTCTCAGGGCCAGAATACTGCTCTGTGTTCTTAAGTTCAGAATACTGCTCTGTGTTCTCAGGTCCAGAATACTGCTCTGTTTTCAGGTCCAGAATACTGCTCTGTGTTCTCAGGGCCAGAATACTGCTCTGTGTTCTCAGGTTCAGAATACTGCTCTGTTTTCAGGTCCAGAATACTGCTCTGTGTTCTCAGGGCCAGAATACTTCTCTGTGTTCTGTGTTCTCAGGGTCAGAATACTATGTGTTCTTAGGGCCAGAATACTGCTCTGTGTTCTCAGAAATACCCTGGCTTTGCTAGCTGTAAATAATGCAATACCATGTGTGTGTGTGTGTGTATGCATATATTAGTACGCTCATGTGCATGTGTCTGTGCGTGCGCCCTCGTGTGTGTATGTATGCGCGCGCGCTCGTGTGGGTGTATGACCCACTTAATATTTGTATTTATAACTCATTACAATTGTGACCAGGTGTGGACGTATCAGTGGTTCATTACTTTGTAATTTGTTCATGACTGTAACCATGTATAGTAGAGAGGCTGATTTATTACCTCTGTAACTTGCCATGATTGTGACCAGATCTACCTGGAGTTCATTACCTTTATAACTAGTTCAGCTATCATAACTTTGGGGTCCAGTCACTGGACCCATTATGTACCTTTGTAATCTTTTAACTACCGCCCACAGGATGGGTATGGGGTGCATAATAAAGATATTAAACTGTGTTCTCAGGGCCAGAATACTGCTCTGTTCTCAGGGCCACACACACACACACACACACACACACACACACACACACACACACACACACACTGGAGTTTAACCCCACCAAGTGCAAAGTCATGAGGATTGGGGAAGGGCAAAGAAGAAAGCAGACAGAGTACAGGCAAACCTCACTCAAGGAAAACGATCTCGGGGTGAGAATAATACCGAGCACATCTCCTGAAGCGCATAACAAGCAAATAACTGTTGCAGCATATGGGCGCCTGGCAAACCTAAGAACAGCATTTCGGCACTCATTAAACAATCGTTCAAGACTGGACACCGTGTTCGTCAGGTCCATATTGGTATGTAATATCAGTATGGAACCCACATCTGGTCAAGCACGTCAAGAAATTAGAGAAAATGCAAAGGTTTGCAACAAGTCCCGGAGCTAAGAGGCATGTACTATGAGGAGAGACTAAGGGAAATCAGTCTGACGACACTGAGGACAGGAGGGATAGGGGAAATATGATAACAACACATAAAATACCGAGAGGAATTGACAAGGTGGATAGTGACAGAATGTTTCAGAGTTGGGACACAAGAACAAGGGGTCACAATTGGAAGTTAAGACTCAGATGAGTCACATGGATGTTAGGACGTACTTCTTCAGCCATAGAATTGTCAAGAAGTGGAATAACCTGGAGAGTGATGAAGTGAAGGCAGGATCAATACATAGCTTTAAGAAACGGTATGATAAATCTTATGGAGAGGGGAGAGAATGGATCTAGTAGCGACCAGTGAAAAGGCTGGGCCAGGAGTTATGAATCGACTCCTGCAACCACAATTAGGTGAGCGCACACGCGCGCGCGCGCACACACACACACAGGAGCTGAATCTCGACCCCTGCAACCACAATTAGGTGAGTACACACACAAACACACACACACACAACACACATACACACTACACCTGCAACCACAGACAAGTTATTACTGACCTATATGTGGTTGCAGTGGTCGATCAAGACAGTGAACTGGCAGAGGCAGGATCCAGACATAGATTTTAAAATACCCTAAGTATGATTGTGCTCACGCAACCAGGAGAGTGACCCCAGTAGCGGCCAGAGGAGCGGGGCAAGAAGCTGAGACTCGACCCCTGCAACCACAAATAGGTGAGAACACGCTCTTCTATCACCCTCCACACATGTACCCCAACTCCTACACAGGCAAAGCTGGGAGAGGAGGGATGCACTGCACACCTCGACTGGTGAAGTGTTTGGGCAGTAAACAGAGCGGCCATTGAGCCTGGGCTTGCCTGCCTCTGATGGCTGACTCAAGGCAGCCACAGCTCATTCTGCCCAAGTCGTGCCCTGAGGCACACCAGTGCCACACACGCTGCTCAGGGGAAGAAGGGAAGGGGCGGTGTCAAGGGGCAGGTGAAGTGTAAGCACGGGAGGTAGAAGGGCAGGGGGCATGTGGGGTGGGTTTTAATAAATCAGGTACACCCGCAGTGTGCTGATGCCTACTCTCTTAACTATGTAATGTATCCTAGATAAATTACGTTAAATGTCAAGTGCTGAAAATACCTTCGATGATTTCCGAGAGATTTTCTTCTCCCAGAGCTCGGCCATGGGCCAAATTCGTCTGATTATGTCTGGTCAACCAGGCTGTGGCTGCTGGTGGCCCACATATCCATCACAGTCTGGTTGATCTGGTACCTGGTGAAGACACTTGTCCAGTTTCTTCTAGAAGATTTCTACACTTGTTTCCGCAGTGTTTCTTATGTCTTCTGGTCAGACCATTGAATTGTCTGGCATCACAGACGTTGATACAGTGTTCTCTTACTGTGCCCACGACGCCACTGCTTTTCACTGGGTTTATTTTGCACTTCCTAAAAAATTATCATTGCAGTATGTTATTACGGCAGTGTGCACATTTGGGACAAGGCCCTCAAGTACTTTACAGGTATATATTATTAGGTATCTCTCTATGCTCCAATAGGAACATATGTAGGATTTTGAGGTGTTCTCAGTGTTGGTGGACCCTGAATAGGTCTGTCAACACTGAACAAGATTCCAAATGAAAGAGCACAAGCTATTTGAAAAGTGTTACCATTGGCACTATGTCCCTTGTTTTGAAAGTTCTCATTATCCACCCATCATTTTCCTGGCTGTTGTGACATCGGTCTTATTGAGATTTTTGAGAGGCCAGCTGACATAATTAGTCTCAGGAGTTTCACATGTTCCTTTCGTTCTGTAGATGAATGGTTCAGAGAACCGACATGTTGATAAATTAGACACATGTGCAACTCTTGGGTATCTTTATCTTTATCTTGGGTACCTCAATAAAGATACCCAAGAGTTGCACATGTGTCTAATTTATCCTTTCGTTCTATTTGATGATCTTCTTGAGTTTTGTATACAGTGTCCCTTTCGAGTTCTTCATTCTTTGGATAAGTAAGCAGCTGGAACTTACCATCATTGAACGTCATGTTGTTCTCCCCTGCCCACTGGAAAACCCTGCTTATATTATTTTCAGTTTCTACTTCCAAGGTGACTTTCATGTTTATTTTAATGTCATCTGAATGATACAAAACTGTGACGAGTATTTATACCTATTTCTGCAGAGGTGTCAGTACAGTGCCTTGGGGTACTGAGCTTTCACCTCACTAATTTTGGATTTTGCTCTGTTTAGTACTACTCTTCGCGTTCTGTGTGGTAAAAACCTGAAAATCAATCTGCCTACCTTCCCAGTTATGCATGCCCATTTTGTGTGCAATCACCCCATGATCGCATTTGTCAAATGCCATTACAAAATCAGTGTATATTATATCTACATTTGGTTTTCTTCTAATACCTCCGTAATTCTGTCACAGTGGTTGTGCAGCTGTAACAGACATGATCTTACAATTATAAAACCGTGCTGGTTTGGGTTATGCAGACTGCGCTACTCCATGAAGTTTGTAATCTGACATCTCTTCTGAAGATTTTTATGATGTAGGATGTTAGGGATACTGGTCTGTAATTTTGGCTAGTTGATCTACTACCTCATGCAACGGAGCTATGTCTGCACTTTTTAAGGTCTTCGATATTTCACCTGGACCTAGGCTCTTTCTCCTAAGAACACCGAGGGCTCGTGTTAGTGTACTTTTCTATAGTGACCAACGTCAATTACTTAACGTTTCCTTGTAACTTACAAATACTATTTTATCTAAATTTAGGCTGGGTTGGTCTAGATACGTAGGTTAGGTCGGGTTACTTAATCTACAAAAAAATTATATTTTACCACAATTAAACAAATGAAACGTTTCCCGAATAAAATTTCCCAAATGTTGCCCAAGTATCTCATATCATAACCAGGAATCGTTCAGATTTGCACGAATATCACTGGTGATACGAGAATAGGCTAGTATATCATAGTTAATCAAATTACAGATCAACAATCCACATGTTTTTTTATTACCTAAACCTTTACCGATATACCTGTGATGAGTATAAATATAAATAAAACATTGCAAAGATAACCCATCAAATGCCTTAAACATTTTAAGGAGACGGAGTGTGAACACAGGAGTCATCCCAGAGTCATTATAAACCACGTTCGTAGCCCCACTCCACAAAAGGTGGCAGTTAAGCAATTAAAACACTATATCAGATACCACTGACGTCCCTCATTACTGCAATATTTAAAAGTGTTTGAAGAGGCACGATTTTAATAACTTTAAAATTCAGGTCATTCCTGCACTTACACAGGCGTCGGCGCGACAACACACAACACACACACACACTCAAAACACAAACACACAACAACCACATAACCAAACTACAACTAAACACACACAATACACAGCAAGCACAACCACAGCCACACGCACAGCTACACAGACGTCATCCCAAGTCAAACAACCACGCAGCCACTCACAAATATACACACACACACACATACACACACACACCACACAGCCACCATACGACACACACAACACACAGACACAGACACACACACAAACATCAAGCACATCACATCACACTGCACATTACACAGCGCCCCACACACACACACACACACACACACACACACACACACAACACACACACTACACACAACACACACACACACACAGCACACACCACACACACACACACACACACACACACACACACACACACACACACACAGCACACACACACACAGACACACACACAGCACACACACAGCACACACACACACACACACACACACACACACACACACACACCACACACACACACACAACACACACACACCAGTGAACAGGCGGGGCCAGGAGCTATGACTTGACCCCTGAAATCACAGTTGAGTACAATTAGGTGAGTACTTTTATTTTTTGCTGCATTAAAATTTGTACTGTGGTGTACTGAAGTAGAGGAGGCTAGGCTTATTGGATTCAGGGATAAGTTTCTACATGTAGTCAAGATAATGTGTGTCTCGCCAGGAATATTTAAAACATAAATATTATCCTCCACTGTGTGGGTTTGTGGACACACACAGCACATGTTCGTGTGTATATACACACAATCTTCAAAGACTACACATAGTTCTCTAGAGTCTGTGCACACATGGACTGGTCTACGTTATACATGTACACATAGCTCGGTGAAGGTTTTAGATACATACACAGGTCTGTGTAGGAAATGAGATGCACCCAAAGCTCTGTGTAGGTTTTACATGTACACATAACTAAATGTTAGGTGTATAAGAACGTCTGTTTTACGTTTATAGGTGCACACACGACTCTACATAGATGTTAACACGCACACGTTCTTATATGTACAATTATATACGCACACACAAATCTGTGATTAATTTGTTTTTAATTTTGAAGTTAAAAGACGACAACGCTCGTGGTGTTCCACTTTCATTATTATTAGTTCAACTGTAAACTCCTTCCCAGGATGAGACCCACAACACTAACACAGGAACCTACTTATTGCTAGGTGAACAGAAACTAATGAACATTCTGATTTCTCTTCATTGTAACAAGTTCTTGGCTGCCTTTTGGCCAGCCACGCCTCAATTGTAGAGAGTATATTTCCTCCAATACCCTGTGCTGCCACTTAACACTTTTGTGGGACTATTAAAACCTTACTGATATAAAGATAAACAAGTGGGGTCCGTGCCTGGTAGGCAAAACTCCCGCTTCACACGCTGAAGGTCCCCGGTTCGATTCCCGGCAAGGGTTGGAACATTGGGCGTGTTTAATTACACCCGTTGTCCCTGTTCACCCATAAGTAAAATCGGTACCTGGGTGTTAGTCGACTGGTGTGGGTCGCACCCTGGGACAAAACTGACTCTAATTGGCCCGAAATGCTTGCATAACAAGGGTCTTTCTATATAGTAGTATGGCATTAATGTCAGCTAGGTCTGTATACCTTGTATATGTACTTGTAGAAATAAAGATATTTATTCATTCAAAGAACTTGCCAACAGGTCCAGCCTAACCTGGTTAATTAAACTTTCTGGTTGTGCACCTGATGCTCAGCACTGAGCTGCCAGATGAGCACACACCTCTCCAAGAGAATGGCCTTTGTAAATCAGGCAAAGAAATGTGTCCGTTTGAGATGGAAGACTTGAGTAAGGGAACGAGGAAGATACTGTTAAGAATTCAGTTGTTGAGGCAGCTTCAAAGGTTTCGTCACAGCAGGACTGGAGTTACTATCACTTAGGAGGAGAAAGTGTGTAGTATGAGAGGAAGAGGACAAGCTAGGGTTACATATACTGGAGACTGGCTTCTTGACGACCTCCTTAGACACGATGGGTCGTCTCAGGCTGGATATGAGGGTCGTCGTGAGTGTCGTGGAAGAGCAGCGCTGACATTACTTACTGGAGGGTAAAGGTGGAGGGTAAAACTACCTCCCTCCCTCCCTCCATCTATGTTGGAAGGAGAGGGGTTGATGATGGAGGGTAATTCTGCCTCCCTCCCTCCCTCTATACCTTTGAAGGTTTTCGAGAGTTCTCCTACTCTCACAGCCCGACTCTAGGCCAAGCTTGTCTGGTGTATGCCTGATCAACCTGGTTGTTACTGTCGGTGGCCTGCTGGCCCATATACCAATCACAGCCTGGTTGATCTGGCACTTGGTGGAAGTACATGTCAGATTTCCTCTTGAAAACTTCTACACTTGGTAACATAATGAACAGAAGATGCAGAAGATAAAGGAACAAGGCAAAGGGGGTTGAGGGAAGAAGAAATTAAAAGAAGCAAAGATGAAAGAGAAGAAGCAAGCAAAAAGAGATAAAATGGGGAAGACAGGTAAGATGGGGGGAAGAAAAATGAGCACTTACCTTACAGATGCCATAAAATCTTGTGTTGAGCGAACCTCATTAATCTTATTACTGCTAAAACAGTGTGAAGGAAGACTAGGAGGAGGAGGAGGAGGAGGAGGAGGAGGAGAGGAGGAGGAGGAGGAGGAGAAGGAGAAGGGAAAGGAGGAAAACAAGGAGGTAGAGAAGAATGCAAGAAGGAGGAGGAAGGCGAGGAGGAGGAGGAAGGCAAGAAGAAGAGGAAGAAGGCAAGGAGGAGGAGGAGGAAGAGACGTGGAGTTTGAAGATAAGAAAAGCACTGGGCCCAGGTCAGTCAGGAATCTACACACTATATAAATCCTTCACAGACGCTACTACAATCAGCATGAGAGTGACAACCACTGAGGTCATGGCACATCTCCGCGCTGATATAAACCAGGTCTTGCAGTGGGCCGCAGAAAACAATGTGATTTTCAATGAGGACAAATTTCAGTTACTCTGAGTGTAAGCATTACAAAAGGTTGACTCAGACGTGCACATAAACAACTGTGGTATATGATAGGCTGGGAAGTATAAGGTTGACCTTCACAAATCTAAACAAAGACTCCAAGTCTCTCTTCACCACATATGTGTAAGAAGTAGGGTAAGGGAGGGAGGGAGGGAAAGAGGAAGAAACGGATGGAGGAGAGAGAGAGAGAGAGAGAGAGAGAGAGAGAGAGAGAGAGAGAGAGAGAGAGAGAACCTGACGAACCATTATCCAACCAAACACAGAGGAAAGTTCTAGAAAGTACAAGAGTACGTCTCCAGACTGGTGGCCGGACAGCAAGGCTTGAGCCACGAGGTAAGACACGCAGGAGAGACATGATAACTACGTACAAGATACTCCAGGGACAAAGAAAGTGTAGACAAGGACATATTCAGTACCAGGAAGGAATTCTCTCGTTTAACAAACTGACTCACCCAAACTGCTTGGCGACACTAATAAAATCAATATAACAGCTACAAGTCAATACATACGACCGGGTTCAGTTTAGTGCCGCATACACCACACACAATTTTCTCTCTCTCTCTCTCTCTCTCTCCCCTCTCTCTCTCTCTCTCTCTCTCTCTTTCTACTATATATATATATATATATATATATATATATATATATATATATATATTTTATATAAACACTGATCTCTGGCTGAAGGAGACTCGAACCTACGAACCTTGGAACAAGGTACGCAGTGCTATACCAAACTCATCACACTTTGATCCAAGGCAGCCAGCTTTCAGGGAGAAGGCTTACAGCTTTTCATCTCATCCCCTGCATGCATCAACCTTACTAGAGATTTTAACAATGCAAGGAATTAGCAAGAGCAGGCGAAATGTACACAAACACTGATCTCTTGCAAATTTCTTACATTGTTAAAATCTCTAGTAAGGTTGATGCATGCAGGGGATGAGATGAAAAGCTGTAAGCCTTCTCCCTGAAAGCTGGCTGCCTTGGAGCAAAGTGTGGTGAGTTTGGTATAGCACTGCGTACCTTGTTCCAAGGTTCGTAGGTTCGAGTCTCCTTCAGCCAGAGATCAGTGTTTTATATATATATAATATTATATATATATAATATATATATATATATATATATATTATGTCGTGCCGAATAGGCAGAACTTGCGATCTTGGCTTTAATAGCAACGTTCATCTTGCCATATAGGACAAACGAAAATTTGTGTATGCAATAATTTCGCCAAAATCATTCTGAACCTAACGAAAAAAAAAATTTCACTGTGTTTGTTTAGTATTAAATTACTGTAAACAAATCTAAAATATATTTAGTTGGGTTAGGCTAAAATAAATTGCGCTTGTTATAATAAGGTTAGGTAAGTTTTCTAAGATTCTTTTGGTGCAAAATAAAAAAATTTTACATAAACATTAATGAAAAAAAATATATATCTTTAAACATATAAGAGAAATTTTCAGAAAGAACTTAATTTTAAATGAGTTCTTGCTAATTGACCAGTTTTACATATTCGGCACGACATATATATATGCAATAAGATCACAATAAACAGGTGATATCACAATATGCAGAACAACCATTGTGAAAAAATAGTGAAATTCCAAGCGCTTTCGTGACTTCTCACATTATCAAGGAATATTTTTTCACAGTGGTTGTCAGTCCTCGGCACAGTTGCATCAATTCTTTTCTCTGAATTAACAACCTCCGTCAACAACTGTTTGGCTGGGCGGATCCCAGAAGAAATTAAACCCTTCTTTTTCGGAGCCTCATTATGAGCTTTGAAGAAGGATGGGGGTATCAGATCCATTGCTGTTGGTAACACTCTTCGCCGGCTCGTTGCCAAAGCAGCAGTAAGAAACATTCGCGTAGAAGCCGCTAGTTTACTCCATCCAAACCAAGTGGGTTTGATGTCTCTCAAGGCAGTGAAGCGGCAGCTCAGGGACTTAACAAAAGACAAGGCCGTAGTCAAACCTGACTTTATAAATACCTTTAATATACTGAAAACAGATGTGGTCTTGCCAGCTATTCGGGATCAGTTCCCCAGTCTTTTTCCTTTCATTTCACTTGGCTACAGCAAACCCTCAATTCTTCTGTTTGGCGAACATGAAATTCCCTCATCAGAGGGTGTTCAGCAGGGTGACCCACTCGCTCCGTTTCTCTTCTGCTTTGCAGTAAGAGAACTATGCGCAAGCTCAACATCTGGTACCTGGATGATGGAACTCTGACAGGTACAGAAGAGTCCCTGCTAGAGGACGTACAACAGGTGAAGACACAGGAAGAAGCCTTAGAACTCATCCTCAATCTCTCCAAGTGAAAAATCATCACAACCAACCAGGTAATAATTACAGCTGTGCGAACAATCGTTCCTGAAGTCTCTACTACCACTCCATCCAACAGCACCCTCTTGGGAGCACCACTGGGTCATCAGGCCATCAACACAGTCCTCAAGGACAAACTGAATGACCTGAAGAGAATTGAGCGAGAGAATAAGTGATCTTGATGCCCATGATGCCCTGTATCTCCTCACAAGGTGTCTTACCTTGCCAAGACTCACTCACTTCTTGAGGTGCGCAACTTCTTTCGACAACCTAACACTTAGCGAATATGACTCACTCCTGAGATCTATCTTTAAAAGGCACTGAATCTGTCACTGGAAGATCAGCAATGGAATCAAGCAACTCTCCCAGTGCGACTGGGAGGTATAGGGATGCGCAAGGCAACGCAGGTAGCTTTACCTGCATTTCTGTCCTCGTGCATGGCTTCCAGTGGACTTGTCAAGGCTATTGTCCAGGAACGCTTGAGAGGTGCGGCAGGAGCTCAAGACCCAATGCTTATTGAAGCAGCCACGCGGTGGGACACCCTTGCAGACTCCTCCAGCAGACCAGCTCCCCCCCCCCCCATAGAGCACAAACAGTCCCACTGGGACAAACCGATCATGGAAAAAATTGCCAGCACAATGCTCAGCAAAGCTCTTCTCCTAGCGGAGAAGGCACCACATTCGAGAGATTTCCTTTTAGTTGTTCTCAATTCCTCTCTGGGCACTCGACTCGACCATTCGGATTGGTGTTGCTCTTCGCCTAGCCGCCCCCATACTCACCGAACATAGGTGCATTTTCGGCAGGGAGTCGGCTAATCAATTCGGACTTCATGGTCTCGTGTGTCATACATCAGAAAGGAAGTATGCTAGACATGAGGAGGTTAACGACACCATAAAGAGAAGTCTCGCCACAGCCCGTTGCCCAGCTCAATGGGAACCCCAAGTATGGAGGTGCGACGGAAGTTAAAAGCGTCCAGATGGAGCCACTATGCTACCCTGGAAGGATGGCAAGCAGACTGCCTGGGACTACACTTGTGATTCCAGGTTGGCGAACACCTACTTGCCATACTTTGAAGTTGAAGGGGGTGGAGCCGCCAGTTACAGGGAGACCTAGAAGATCTGCAAATATGGAGACCTACCCCCTTCCTATAACTTCGTCCCAGTAGAGTCGGAGACCCTTGGAGCATGGGGCAAATGTGCCTAAAGCTCTTCAGAGAGCTGGGTGAAAAGCTCATCACAGAAACCAAGAATCATAGAGCGGCCAGTTTCCTCTTTCAGAGACTCAGTGTTGTGATCCAGAGGGAAAATGCCTGCAGCATTCTGGGCACGCGGCCCACCACCAGGAAGCTAGATGAAGTGTTTGAGATGGAGGCTCTGAGATGTTATGTTGTTCTCATTTCTATTGTATCTTTGTTAATGTATTTTATTTATAAATAAAGTTTACATAGAATACATGGGGTGGTAGGAGAAGAAAATATTCAAACGCTCCAGAGAGAATCTCAAGTTTTCCTTGAAGTAAGTTTATTCTTTCCTCTGAGGATGAGGGTCCCCAGCCCAATTCCAGAGGTGGTAGGTACCTCCCTCCCTCTCTCTCCCTTTCTCTCTCTTTCTCTCTCTCTCTCTCTCTTCTCTCTCTCTCTTCTCTCTCTCTTCTCCTCTCTATCTCTCCTCTCCTCTCTCTTAACTCTTTATATATATTATTTTATTATTTTTTATATATAATATATATATATATATATATATATATATATATATATATATATATATAACACTGATCTCTGGCTGAAGGAGACTCGTACCTACGAACCTTGGAACAAGGTACGCAGTGCTTTACCAATCTACCCACACTGGACCAATACCTTGGAGTCCAGCTTGCGCTAGACTTTGATCCAAGGTAGCCAGCTTTCAGGGAGAAGGCTTACAGCTTTTTATCTCATCCCCTGCATGCATCAGCCTTACTAGATGCATGCAGGGGATGAGATGAAAAGCTGTAAGCCTTCTCCCTGAAAGCTGGCTGCCTTGGATCAAAGTCTAGCGCAAGCTGGATTCCAAGGTATTGGTCCAGTGTGGGTAGATTGGTAAAGCACTGCGTACCTTGTTCCAAGGTTCGTAGGTTCGAGTCTCCTTCAGCCAGAGATCAGTGTCTGTGTATATTTCGCCTGCTCTTGCGAATTCCTTGCATATATATATATATATATTATATATATATATATATATATATATATATATATATATATATATATATATATATATATATATATATATATATATAGAGAGAGAGAGAGAGAGAGAGAGAGAGAGAGAGAACAACAGTGCGACTAACAGATCGACTGGTGTTGTTGTAGCCCGCCTCTTGACGAACGAAAATTCACGATGCTCTAACCCACGGGACCATACAATCCTCCAGATTGTTATTGATTAAATACCACTCGTTCGTGGTTACAATACTATATATATATATATATATATATATATATATATATATATATATATATATATATATTCAACAAGTTGGCCGTCTCCCACCTAGGCAGGGTGACCCAAAAAGAAAGAAAATCCCCAAAAGGAAATACTTTCATCATCATTCAACACTTTCACTTCACTCATACATAATCACTGTCTTTGCAGAGGCACCCAGATACAACAGTTTAGAAGCATATATAAAGATATATAACATCCCTTCCAAGAGCCAATATCCCAAACCCCTCCTTCAAAGTGCAGGCATTGTACTTCCCATTTCCAGTACTCAAGTCCGGCTATGTAAAAATAACCGGTTTCCCTGACTCATTCACTAAATATTACCCTGCTCACACTCCAACAGCTCGTCAGGTCACAAAAACCATTCGTCTCCATTCACTCTTATCTAACACGCTCACGCACGCTTGCTGGAAGTCCAAGCTCCTCCCCCACAAAACCTCCTTTACATCCTCCCTCCATCCTTTTTGAGGATGATCCCTACCCTGCTTTCCTTCCCCTTTCTACTTTGATCCATTCTCTCTAAATGACCAAACCACCTCAACAACCCCTCTTCAGCCCTCTAATATTTATTTTTATTAACTCCAAACCTTCTCCTAATTTCCACACTCCGAATTCTCTGCATAATATTCGCACCACACATTGCCCTTAGACAGGACATCTCCACTGCCTTCAACCGCTCCTCGCTGCAGCATTTACAACCCAAGCTTCACATCCATAAGAGTGTTGGTACTACTATACTTTCATACATTCCCTTCTTTGCCTCCACAGATAATGTTTTCTGTCTCCACATATACCTCAACGCACCTACCTGGAGGTTATTCCGGGGATCAACGCCCCCGCGGCCCGGTCCATGACCAGGCCTCCCGATGGATCAGGGCCTGATCAACTAGGCTGTTACTGCTGGCCGCACGCAGTCCAACGTACGAGCCACAGCCCGGCTGATCCGGCACTAACTTTAGGTATCTGTCCAGCTCTCTCTTGAAGGCAGCCAGGGGTTTATTGGCAATTCCCCTAATGCTTGATGGGAGGCTGTTGAACAGTTTTGGGCCCCGGACACTTATGGTGTTTTCTCTTAGTGTACCAATGGCGCCCCTACTTTTTATTGGCGGCATTTTGCATCGCCTGCCCAGTCTTTTACTTTCGTAGGGAGTGATTTCTGTGTGCAGATTTGGGACCATTCCTTCCAAGATTTTCCAAGTGTAGATTATGATATATCTCTCCCTCCTGCGTTCCAACGAGTACAAGTCAAGTGCTTCCAAGCGTTCCCAGTAGTTAAGGTGCTTGACAGAACTTATACGTGCAGTAAAGGATCTCTGTACACTCTCTAGATCTGCGATTTCACCTGCTTTGAATGGAGATGTTAATGTACAGCAGTATTACAGCCTAGAGAGAACAAGTGATTTGAAAAGGATCATCATGGGCTTGGCATCTCTCGTTTTGAAAGTTCTCATTATCCATCCTATCACCTTTTTTTCATCAATTCTATAGTTAACTTCATCCTTCATAAACTCATCCGCTGACATGTCAACTCCCAAATATCTGAAAACATTCACTTCTTCCATATTCCCTCTCTCCAATGTGATATCCAATTTTTCTTTATCTAAATCGTTTGACACCCTCATCACCTTTTATCTATGTTCATTTTCAACTTTCTACCTTTAAACACTCTCCCAAACTCATCCACTAACATTTGCAGCTTTTCTTTAGAATCTCCCATAAGCACAGTATCATCAGCAAAAAGTAACTGTGTCAACTCCCTTTTTGTACTTGATTCCCCATAATTTAATCCCACCCCTCTCCCCAACACCCTAGCATTTACCTCCTTCACAACCTCATCTATAAATATATTAAACAACCATGGTAACATTAGACATCCCTGTCTAAGACCTACTTTTACCGGGAAGTAGTCTCCCTCTCTTCTACACACTCTAACCTGAGCCTCACTATCCTCATAAAAACTCTTTACAGCATTTAATAACTTACCACCTATTCCATATACTTGCAACATCTACCACATTGCTTCCCTATCCAATGAGAGCTTCCCTACCTTTATGTAAATACTGTTCACATATATGCTTCAATGTAAACACTTGATCTACACATCTACTACCCACTCTAAAGCCTCCTTCCTCATCTGCAATCCTACTTCCTGTCTTATCTCTAATTCTCTCAATAATAACCCTACTGTACACCTTTCCTGGTATACTTAGTAAACTTATTCCCCTATAATTTTTACAATCTCTTTTGTTCCCCTTCCCTTTATATAAAGGAACTATACATGCTCTCTGCCAATCCCTATGTACTTTCCCCTCTTTCATACATTTATTAAACAAAAATACCAACTACTCCAACACTATATATCCCCCTGCTTTTAACATTTCTGTCATGATCCTGTCAGTTCCAGCTATTTTACCCCCTTTCATTCAACTTAATGCCTCACGCACCTCCCCCACTCACATCCTGCTCTTCTTCACTCCAGTGCATGAAATTACCGCCTCCCTTTCCTCATCGACATTTAAAAGTTCCTCCAATATATATATATATATATATATATATATATATATATATATATATATATATATATTATATATATATATATATATATATATATTATATGTGTGTGTGTGTGTGTGTGTGTGTGTGTGTGTGTGTGTGTGTTGGGTGTGTTTTCTATTCTCTATTTGGATTGATAAACCCCCTGGTGGGCGAAACGTCTCCTTAATAAATGTCCTAATTAGTGCTTGTTTTTGTTAATCTCTATTTACAATTTAAGTTTGGGTGATTCAGTGCTTGACAGAAGCAATGGTACTGTTTCCTCTTGAACACTCCTAGCTTTCTTCCGATATTGTTTCTTATCTGCTGGCAGCAACTTCAAGTCTTGGAGTACTGATGTTGACACAGTGTTCTCGTACAGTGCCCTTAGCCTCCCTGCTTTTCATCGAGTTTATCCTACACTTCCTCCACGATAGCCTCCAGATATACTAATGATGTGATGTTAAATTTAAAATTCCCAACATCCAGAACAGCACAACTAACATGATACCACAATTATACGCATAGACAGAGAAGAAAGACCAGAACAGAGTGTCTATACAACTAAGTACAAGAGAAGTACTGTGGGCTACAACTCACAAAGTACTCAAGACAGGACACAAGCCAGCTTCACCCAGTTTCACCAGTTTAAATGGAAACAAGACAAAGACCATTTTATTCGTGTATCATATTAGTTATATATTTAATATCTGTTTGTGACTGTGGGGGTCATCGCCCCCGCTTCTCCCCCTCAAACTAACTCTTATCAACTGGAAAGAAAATATTACCAGAACAAAAGCTATTAATAAACATACAATATAAATAAATGAATACTGACTGTAACTAGAAGTTCGCACATTTTATCAGGCATATCGCATGTTCATAAGCCAGAAAAAAAAAAAGAGACGCGACACTCCTGCCAAGGTGAAAAATATTTAACAGTCTTCCGTTTGACACAGGTATAACAATGTTGTGTAAGCTACCAGGATGGGGAGGTACGTATAACCTCACTCCCGCACGACTATAATAGTTTGCTTTACGTTAGCTGTACTACCCAGAGCGTATTGATTTCCCCAGATGCCTTGCATGCAACCCCTATGTTGGTGTTATTGCATGCATGACTGATGGTAACACAAGCCAGGGTTACAAAGCCTCCAGCTTGATCTCCTCCAACACCACAACAAGGCGGAAACACCCACACCAACACCACGGCAAGGTGGAAACACCCACACCAACACCACAACAAGGTGGAAACACCCACACCAACACCACAACAAGGTGGAAACACCCACAACAACACCACGGCGCAAGGTGGAAACACCCACACCAACACCACAACAAGGTGGAAACACCCACACCAACACCACAACAAGGCGGAAACACCCACACCAACACCACGGCGCAAGGTGGAAACACCCACACCAACACCACAACAAGGTGGAAACACCCACACCAACACCACAACAAGGTGGAAACACCCACACCAACACCACAACAAGGTGGAAACACCCACAACAACACCACAGCATGGTGGAAACACCCACACCAACACCACAGCATGGTGGAAACACCCACACCAACACCACAGCAAGGTACAAACACCCACACCAACACTACAGCAAGGTGGAAATACCAACACCACAGCAAGGTGGAAATACCCACACCAACACCACAGCAAGGTGGAAACACCCACACCACAGCAAGGTGGAAACACCCACACCAACACCACAACAAGGTGGAAACACCCACACCAACACCACAGCAAGGTGGAAACACCCACACCAACACCACAGCAAGGTGGAAACACCCACACCAACACCACAAGGTGGAAACACCCACACCAACACCACAACAAGGTGGAAACACCCACACCAACACCACAACAAGGTGGAAACACCACACCCAACCACACAAGGTGGAAACACCCACACCAACACCACAACAAGGTGGAAACACCCACACCAACACCACAACAAGGTGGAAACGCCCACACCAACACCACAACAAGGTGGAAACACCCACACCAACACCACAACAAGGTGGAAACACCCACACCAACACCACAACAAGGTGGAAACACCCACACCAACACCACAACAAGGTGGAAACACCCACACCAACACCACAACAAGGTGGAAACACCCACACCAACACCACAACAAGGTGGAAACACCCACACCAACACCACAACAAGGTGGAAACACCCACACCAACACCACAACAAGGTGGAAACACCCACACCAACATAGTACAAACAGGAACAAAGTGTCAGAACTCCGAGGACCAGGAACAAGGAAACATAGTTGAAAGTTAAATATACAGTTGAGAAACAGGGACGTTAGGGAGTATATTTTTTTCAGTCTCAGGGCAGTAGAGAAGTGGAATAAACTGTATGTGGAAGTGGTGGAGGCAAACTTTAAACACGCTTTTACGAGTAGGTATGATAAGGTTCATCCTCTCAACTACCATAGTAGTGTCAGTAAAGATATCTTAACAAAGAAACAGAGCCAGAAGTCACAAATCGCTCCCTCAACCATAAATCGGCGTGAACATAAACCCAAATATCCTGGGTTTGCCTCACTTGAAAAAAAAAGCGTAGGTGTTAAAACACAAAAGTCACTAGAGAGAAGTGCAGATGTTAAAACATGAGAGCCACTAGAGAGAAGTTTAGGTAGTAAAACATGAGAGAGGACGCGTGGGAAACACATTTTGAGGGTAAACACGGACTAAATGATAAAATGTTGAGTTACAAACGAACCGCATCATCTACATGTAACTGAGTTCTCATGATAGTTATACACGAGTAAAATCTTGTGTACTCACATGAGAACTCACCTAGAAGTACTTGCAGGGGTCGAGTCACAGCTCGTGGCGCCGCAGTACTGATTCCTGGTCTCAAGGGCTTGATCATACCTACTGGACCTGTGCCCAAGGAAACAATATTATTTCTAAGGATAACATAAATTTTAAAAGAAACGTTAGTCCAAACAAGGAAGCCTCTTTTATCTTGCTTTACACAGATGAAAGCTCAAAACGCTTGAGTGAGCAACCATCACACCCACAGGGTACATACTGACACCAGAGGTTAGTGACAATAACATCTAAGGATGAGGAAAGTGAAACTTAGTAGAGCCCTTGATAATAACAATGCAGACACCTCGCCAACACAAAATAAACTTGCAAGTACACGTGAATATTAATAGACTGAGGAGGGTACAGGTGCTCTGTCAGACCTTGACAGTAATATTACACAGGGTTCGGAAGTAAACTGTGTACAAACCGAGGCCTTGGCTTCCTTTCCTCGCACAGAATCCAATGCCTCCGAGGTCATAAGAGACCACGAAGTAATCCATCAAATAAACCAAAATAAACTAGTTAAAAACAATTATGTTAGACCACTTATACACACAAACTTTACATTAACTAATACCAAAAACTCGAGTGAAACAAATGAAACAGTGGGTAAGTCAAACAGAATAGTGGGCACTGTGTCCTGGATGTTGGCAAGTTTAGAGAGACTGGTGCGGAAATGACATGTAAATACGACCATCCAAAGAAATGACAAAAAATCTTCTACATACAGAGAGGCGTATGTCGTTCCACGACCTGCAACATTTTCCACCCAAAATTCTGTTGCAGCTCAATAAACGAGAAAAAATTATACGACAAAAACTGTCTTACAAACAACATGAACAAAACAAGGTGAGTTGAGCCTTGTATGTTATACTGACCCTGGCCATGTAGTTCGTATACTTGCTGCCATAGTGACCCGCCTATGAGTATCTGACCTGTACAAATGTTGATACTGACCAGTGACACGCCATGAGTCCTTGTATACTTGTATCGTATCTGACTCGACTTGCCTTAACTGCCGTCGAAAACCTTGTATGTTATATGACCCTGGCCATGAGTCAGACACATGCAAGCAATGCATGGTAGACTCCCAATGGTATGACCGGGAGCGAAGCACAACGCAAATGCAGAAACGCAATGGAAGGAGAGTGTCTAGTACGTAGAAGCTGAGCAGGGCTTGACACGAAAGGCCGGCGATCGTGGGACAGACTGGGAGAAAAACGAGAGAAGAAACGGAGAGAGTGTATGGAACTGAACTTCTCCAGGCGCAACCGGATCCACACTGCAGCGAGGACACCACAACTCCACGACTCCACGTGGGCCCTTGACGAAGACGCCAGGAGCAAACGCCCCAACACACTCCTCTCCCGCCCACCTTCTGTACTGACAGCCTACTGTGTAGGGAAGCCCCGGAACAAAGTCGCCACATCTGTTGTCCTATAGTGTCTCACCCGACAGTCTCGTGGTAGGGAGGTCTTTTGAGTCTCGAGAGCTGGAGTTTCCAGGTCGCAGTGCGAGGGCATCAGACATGTGGGAGGTTATTGTTGTAGTTGAGAGCAGGTTTGCAGTGGAAGCCATTTGCAAACTACTTGAAGCTGATCCTGGAGAGGTGGTATAAACGTTGTTCTGTTGGAAAAAGTTTAAACGAAGAGGCTTGATGAACTCAAGAACTTGCGTGAGTGTGAAGTGAAGAGGTGATTCGCAGGCATACTTGACTGTTCCATCACCAAGGCCTTTGTATAGTTCAGAGCAGGTCATGGTGTCAGCGTTCGAGGGAGAGGTGTAGAAAGTAAGGTTTTCCCAAGAGGGTGTGCTGGAGTCGTCGCTGTCTGCTTCGTCGGGGGATTCGTCAGGAAATTCTTGTTCAATTGTTTCTACAGTGATTGTGTCAAGAGGAGGCTGGAGTCTAGAGTATTTTGCGGTCTGGCTGGTTGTTGGTGGTTGTTGAGAAGTGGCAGTGGTCACTGGGCGTGGTTCAGGAGTGTTTTTTGGGGCAGAGTTAGGATTTGGGCCTGAAGTTGATGTGAAGTTAGCGATGTTTGGGATAATCTTGAGAAGTCCTGTGATGTTGGCGAGTCAGGAAAGTTGAATGACGGCATGTTGTTAAGACGAATAGTTCGTTAATTGTAGTGTTGAATGTGCCTGGGTTTTGCTGCATTTGCAAGGTGTGCATACATCATGCAGTACAACACCTTAGAGGGAGCAGCGTCAGGGAGTGCAGAAAGGGAATTGCTGGATAGAGATGACTGCTGTGTGGCTTGTAGAATTCTGGTGGTGTCCGACTGGAGTTTTGAAATGGCGGTGTATGTCGGCGATTTGGGACTATTCTTCTTGGTTTCTTCTTTAATTTTTTTCGACATTACTTCTTTTCGTAGTGGCCATTTAGCTGCAAGGGTATGATGAGTACCCTTGCAGTTAAGACATGTTGGAGTGGCATTGGTGGTGGTGTAGCTTTGAAGTTGTGACCTTCTTTTCCACAGGTAGAACAGAACTTTTTGTCTTTAATGGGGCAGTCCTATGTTGAATGTTGATAAGAGTAACAGTTCCAACAGGGAGAGACATGGGCAAAACGTTCAGGTTCAATGTGGCGTGGATGTATGTGGTAATATGAGATAGCTAGTCCATTAGCGAGTGCTTGGGTAGCCATATCTATGTTTGAAAAGTGATTTTATCATAGATGAGGCATTGGGAATTCGTGTGTATGGTGTCTACAGAGGCCCAGGTGTTTTGGTCTTCGATAGAGGTCTTCAGTTCATCCGTTGGAATAGATGTTTATCTTATCCAATTGTTTAACAAAAACTGAACGTTTCGCCAGCAAGAGGGAGACGGTGATATGATGAATTGTCGGTCCCGTAATGTGTTCATTGCAGTGTCGTCCATAAGTTTAGCTGCTTCACTGTCGTCGGTGCAGACGACAATAAAGGAATCCTTGAGTGAGTGGATCGCTGTGAATTTGAGATGTAGGCAGGTCCTCATAGCGGCAACAAGTAATAGTTTAGTGGAATCATTTATAACACCACTAGCTGGTTTGATTTTAACACGATGTGCGAACATTGTCGAACAGGTAGAGGTTACCCTCCCCAACGGGAATCGTAGGGAGACTGGGCCATGAGTCGAACCTTGTATGTTATACTGACCCTGGCCATGAGTCGAACCTTGTATACCATAGTGGCCCTGGCAATGAGTCGAGCCTTGCATGTCATACTGATCCTGCCCATGAGTCGAACCTTGTATGTTATACTGACTCTGGCCATGAGTCGAACCTTGTATGTTATACTGACCCTGGCCATGAGTCGAACCTTGTATACCATAGTGGCCCTGGCCATGAGTCGAGCCTTGTATGTTATACTGACCCTGGCCATGAGTCGAACCTTGTATACCATAGTGGCCCTGGCCATGAGTCGAGCCTTGTATGTTATACTGACCCTGGCCATGAGTCGAGCCTTGTATGTTATACTGACCCTGGCCATGAGTCGAACCTTGTATGTTATACTGACCCTGGCCATGAGTCGAACCTTGTATGTTATACTGACCCTGGCCATGAGTCAAGCCTTGTATGTTATACTGACTCTGGCCATGAGTCGAACCTTGTATGTTATACTGACCCTGGCCATGAGTCGAACCTTGTATACCATAGTGACCCTGGCCATGAGTCGAACCTTGTATGTTATACTGACCCTGGCCATGAGTCGAACCTTGTATACCATACTGACCCTGGCCATGAGTCAAGCCTTGCATGTCATACTGACCCTGGCCATGAGTCAAGCCTTGCATGTCATACTGACATTACAATCATACAGACACCGGAGACTATTTAGTGCCAAGAAACGAAAAAGACTGACAAGAAATTATAAGAATGTAACACCACCTGAGAGCCATGTTGGACAGTAAACAAAGCCAGTGACTGGCTTATCACAGCCACATATATTAATGACAACAAAATAACAATTAATGCATCAATTATGTTTACAAATATACAAGATCTCAAACCAAGAAATAACAAAAAAAAAAAAACCTGTTTATTAGTGGGCTCGTCACCGAGTCAAATGCAATTTTTATAGTTTTTAAGGAAATCCATATTATAGACTATTTTAACAAAACAACGAAATACAGATATCTGGGTAGAGTATACTTCGACGTGACGGGTGAAACAGATATCTGGGAAGAGTATACTTCGACGTGACGGGTGAAACAGATATCTGGGTAGAGTATACTTCGACGTGACGGGTGAAACAGATATCTGGGAAGAGTATACCTCGACGTGACGGGTGAAACAGATATCTGGGTAGAGTATACTTCGACGTGACGGGTGAAACAGACAGCGAGGAAAAGACAACATCTGTGTTAGAGTCGTTCATTTGTACTGAGTTCATTATAATTATTATTATAATCAAGGGGGAAGCGCTAAACCCGGAGGATTATACAGCGCCTGGGGGGGGGGATGTGGAAGGCATTCAGGCTTAATTCGGGGAACTGGAGCACAGATACAATTCCCTAAATCAAGAGCCCCTCACCAACATCAAGGAACCTTCCTTGAGGGGGGTACTGCGAGCAAAACGGGACAAATGAATAAGTAGAAGTTTTGGAGGTAAAGACTGAAAATTAGAATAAAGTTATTGTACTTGTATATAAACCATCATATGCAATTTTCCAGCGGTTTAAAGACCAGCTACTAAAAACCAAAGTCCTGTCCTTAAAAATTCCTCAAATCCGCTGCCTGGTGATTTCAACTTAAAACAGCTAAAATGGAAGAATGTAGTAATTATTGTACTAGCCGAGAGAATTCCAGGAGGCACTTTGGTATGAACTGTGTCACAAAAATGATCTATTAAATCTGTAATTGATTTAAATCAGCAAATAGTTGACCCGACTAGACTAGAAAATGATGATCTGGTATGAAATATAATTGTCGAAAACAGTAAACTCAGACCACAACCCAGTCCAGGTTCAAACTTGCATGCAGACGGGTCCTGAGCAGCATAACAGTTATCAGGATGTTTTCACCAAAGTTAACTTTTAACAACAAAAACATCAATTGGGATCAAATAAATCATGTCCTTAACGAAACCTTCTGTGATGATATACTGAAGAAGATGGATCTGAACCAGAGTCTAAAGTGGATCAGTTTTGTGGCACTCTAAGTATACTAGAGGCAAACACCACTAAAGAAAAAGACAAGATGTAAGCTAGAAAGACAGAGGCGCTCCCTCGACAGGCGAAGACGAAGAATCACAGAACTTCTCAAGGTTGCTAGACTACCTTAAGAGCAGAATGAAACGCTGACTACAGAAACAGAAAATATTTAACATAGTTTTAATGAACCTTACGAAGTCCAGGAAAGACAGATGGAGCTAAAAGCAATTAATGACAATGAAAAAAAGCCAAAACATCTCTACTTACATGCAAAATCTAGATTCAGTATCAAACAAGACAAGACTCACATATCAACATCTCCAAAATTTCCGACACAACATTAACCCCACTTGACTGAAACAACCATCAACAGCATGCCCGTACACTGTCCCGGACCCAAACTCATGGAACTGATGCAACTCCATGGTCATGAGGAACACCTATCATGTGCCTTAAATATTCTATGGACACGGGGGCCATTCCACAGTCATTAAAAACAACACTGAACTACAAACCATCAGCACTAACGTCCATTATAACAATATTTGAAACTTATAAAAGAGCAAGATCGCTGACCTCGTGGATTCACAACACTTTCACAACCCAGGGCAGCATGGTCTCTCCTGCCTGCCCCTAGCATCTACTGTATCACTACTACATGGTCTTGGATGCGCTAGAAAACAAACAAAATGCAGCTGCAGTATACATGGACTTTGCCAAATCCCTCAATAAATGCGATCATGGCATGGTATAATAATGCACAAAATATACGTCACAGTGAAAAGCTCTGTTCCCTACGGCATAACACTCGCCCCATCCTTTTCCTCATCCTTATATCCAACACAGACAGGGACATAACTTATAGCACCATTTCATCCTGTGCATGAGAGTGGCGTCCATGGAGGACGCTAAACCTCCAAGTGGATATAAACCAAATCTTCCAGTGAGCCACAAAAAAACAATATGATATTCATCGAGGATAAATTTCAGTTACTTCGTTATGGAAAATTAAGCCAAGAAATAAAACAAAGTATAAAACTAATTACACAATATAACGAAAAGTTAAGTTGAAGGACTTAAGAGTGAAAACATCAGAGGATCTCGCTTTCAATTATCACATCAATGTCCTGTATAGTCCTTGTGGCTTAGCGCTTCTTTTTGATTATAATAATAATAATAACACATCAATGTCATTATCACAATCTTGAGGAAAATAATTAGATGGATAACGAAAAACCTTAAAAACAAGAAATGCCAAGCGAAAGATGGTCCTTGTTAAATCACTTGTCCTCTCTACCCTGGATTATTGTTATACATTAACAGCCCCTTTTAAAACAGGGTAAACTGCAGACCTAGAAAATGCGCAGATGCCTTCACTGCTTATGTAAACTGTGAAGAACCCAAATTATTGGGAATGTTTGACGTCCCTTGACATGTACTCTCTGGAACGTCAGCAAGAAAAATAAATCATAATTTACACCTGAAAGATTCTAGAGGGATTGTTCATAAATCTACACACAAAAATCACTCCCTACAAAGGCAAAAGGCTCGGCAGACAGTGCAATGAGGAAACTAGGAGATAATATAAGTGTCAGGAACCCAAGACTTTTCAAGAGCCTCGCATCACATGTAAGGAGAACTACTAGCAAACTCTCGGCTGTCTTCAAGAGGGAGCTTGATATGTTCCTTAAGTCAGTTCCCGATTAGTCATGCTGTGATTCGTATGTTGGACTGCGTGAGGCCAGCAGTATCAGACTGGTTGATCAGGCCTGATCCACCAGTCCTGGTGTGGGAACCGGGCCGAGGAGGCGTTGAACCCCCCGACATCCTTCAAGTACTGCTACTTCCTCTAGTCACGTTACAGGGCCTTCCACTTACCATCCCTATGGTTGATCTGTCTTGAGTCGCCGCCATTTTCAGCAGCCTCTGAGCCACGACTTAGTAAAGCCGGTCATATACCTATCACCTGTTTAGTTTTTTATTTTAGAGAACAATACACAACTAATCCGCAACTAAGAGACTGAAACTTATCGCTAGTTAATGGTCCAAATCGGACCGAAATGTCGTCATAACTTTCGTTCTCCTATATGAGGGTTGCGTTTTCATTTCAGGCTGTTGCTGTCTGTTGTCGGTCCGCTATCCCACATAACCATCATAGCTTGGTTGATCTAGCACTTGAAGGTAGTGATCCAGGTTTCTCTGGCAATATTTCTAATATCTGCTGTTAGCAGGTTGAAGAGTCTTGGACCACACATGTTGACACCTGCCAGGAGTCAGGTAAGGTGGTCTCACCTACCTCTGCGTGTTTACAGTGCCGCAGCCTCGCTCGTTTTTTTTCACCGTCAAACATCAAAGAGAAGGCGTCAGCAAACACGTCCACCATGTGTGTTTGTGACAACACGTGGTGTGTTTGTGACAACACGTGGTGTGTTTGTGACAAGTTGTATGCTTGTGACAACACGTGGTGTGTTTGTGACAACACGTGGTGTGTTTGTGACAACACGTGGTGTGTTTGTGACAACACGTGGTGTGTTTGTGACAACACGTGGTGTGTTTGTGACAACACGTGGTGTGTTTGTGACAACACGTGGTGTGTTTGTGACAACACGTGGTGTGTTTGTGACAACACGTGGTGTGTTTGTGACAACACGTGGTGTGTTTGTGACAACGCGTGGTGTGTTTGTGACAAACCGTGGTGTGTTTGTGACAACACGTGGTGTGTTTGTGACAACACGTGGTGTGTTTGTGACAACACAGTGTGTGTTTGTGACAACACGTGGTGTGTTTGTGAACGTGTGTGTTTGTGACAACTGTGTGTGTTTGTGCATAGTGGTGTGTTGTGTGACAAATGTGGTGTGTTTGTGACAACGTGGTGTGTTTGTGATAACACGTGCGATGTTTGTGACAACACGTGGGCGTTGTACAATGACAGTGTGACTCGTGTGACAACACGTGGTTGTCATCATGATTTGTGAAACACGTGTTTTCGATACCCGCGTCCGGTCTTATGACAACACTGCACTGTTTGTGTGACTAACAGCTGTTGCTGTTGTGACACCGTGGCCTATTTACCAACACGGCTATTTATGTGACCACTGGGTGTTGACAAAGTGGGGTTTGTGATCACACGTTTTCTTAGTGACAATTGATTGTACAAACGCTGCAACGCTGGTGTTAATCTGCCCATCTTTTTTGGTGATTCCCACGTGTTCTCTGTACAAAAGTATTGCTTGGAAAACTTCGTGGTAGGGTACAACAACTCTGTATATTTTCCAGTGTCGTGTTTTGACCGTGCTTGTTCGTGCCGTAACACTGTGGTTGTGACAACACGTGGTGTCTGAACACACGGGATGGTTTGTGACAAATGTTATTTGGACAAGTGTAATGTTTGTGACAAACGTGGTGTGTTGGAAACATATTTGTGTGTAGAATGTGGTGTGTGACAGGGATGGGATGTCAACAGTGACGTCAACAATGATAGGTGATCAGGCACACAGGTCATGCAGATTTGGGAGGTTTTTCGATTCGAGCGGTAGCCAAGCTTCAAGAATCGTATAGTGTCAAACCAGGCTGTTGCTGTTGGCGGCCCGCTGGCCCATATATCCATCACAGGATAATTAATCTGGCATGGGGGGAAGGGGGTAGTGATCCAGTTTCCTTAGGACAATTGAGTCGTCAAACTCGCTAGCCATGGTTTCAATCCCTCCCCCATCTTCATTAGGCACCCCCTCTATTCAACTCTTCAGAAAGTACTGCAAGACGTTCCGCGTAGGCAGTAAACCATCTCTGTATATTTTCCAGTTCTGATATCTCTCCTGCCTTGAACGGTGCCGTTAACACTGAACAGTATTCTGAACCGGAGAGTACAAGTAATATGAACAGTGTCACCATTTAGTGAGGGAAGGTGGAAATATAGTGAGAGAAGATAGGAATAGTGGGAAAAGGGGAAGGGATGAATAGTGAGGGAAGAGATGAATAGTGAGGGAACGGATGAACAGAAAGGGAAGGGATGGATAGTGAGGGGAAAGTAAGAATAGTGAGGGAAGGTAGGAACATAATCAAGGCAGAAACGAAGTGAAGAGCAGGATAAGTCAAAAGTAGCGAGAGAATAGAGAATTAGGGGGAAGAGAATAGTTTGGGAGGGAAATGTGAAGCGAGGGAATAGCATGAGGGGGAAAAAGAGGGAAGGAGGAAGGCAGACACCACTAGGTGGGTTATATATAGAGGGAAGCTGACGAAACCCTTGTTTCAATAAACACAGCCCAGATGCCCCGCTTCATGCAAGATGGAACCCTCATGGCGGTGGTAGTGATGGTGAGGTGGTGGTAACAATGGTGGTAGTGATGGTGAGGTGGTGGTTACAATGGTGGTAGTGAGGGTGAGGTGGTGATAACAATGGTGGTAGTGATGGTGAGGTGGTGGTTACAATGGCGGTAGTGAGGGTGAGGTGGTGGTAACAATGGTGGTAGTGATGGTGAGGTGGTAGTAACAATGGTGGTAGTGGTGGTGAGGTGGTAACAATGGTGTTAGTGATGGTGAGGTGGTGGTAACAATGGTGTTAGTGATGGTGAGGTGGTGGTAACAATGGTGGTAGTGATGGTGAGGTGGTAACAATGGTGGTAGTGATGGTGAGGTAGTGGTAACAATGGTGGTGTAGGGTTGGTAACGGGGTATGGGGTGGTGGTAACAATGGTTAGTATGGTGAGGTGGTGGTAACAATGGTAGTAGTGATGGTGAGATGGTGGTGACAATGGCGGTAGGTGGTGAGGTGGTGGTAGTGATGGTGAGTTGGTGGTAATAATGGTTGAGGTGGTGGTAATAATGGTGGTAGTGATGGTGAGGTGGGTAATAATGGTGGTAGTGATGGTAAGGTAGGTGGTAATAATGGTGGTAGTGATGGCGAGGTGGTGGTAATAATGGTGGTAGTGATGATGAGGTGGTGGTAATAATGGGGTAGTGATGGTAGGGTGGTATAATTGTGGTAGTCATGTGAGGTGGTGGGAATAATGGTGTAGTCATGGTGAGGTGGTGTAATAATGGTGGTAGTCATGGTGAGGTGGTGGTAATAATGGTGGTAATCATGGTGAGGTGGTGGTAATAATGGTGGTAGTCATGGTGAGGTGGTGGTAATAATGGTGGTAATCATGGTGAGGTGGTGTAATAATGGTGGTAGTCATGGTGAGGCGGTGATAACAATGGTGGTAGTGATGTGAGGTGGTGGTAATAATGGTGGTGTGATGGTGAGGTGGTGTAATAATGGTGGTATCATGGTGAGGTGGTGGTAATAATGGTGGTAGTCATGGTGAGGTGGTGGTAATAATGATGGTAATCATGGTGAGGTGGTGGTAATAATGGTGGTAGTCATGGTGAGGTGGTGGTAATAATGGTGGTAGTGATGGTGAGGTGGTGGTAATAATGGTGGTAGTGATGGTGAGGTGGTGATAATAATGGTGGTAGTGATGGTGAGGTGGTGGTAGTGGTGGTGGTTGTGGTGGTGGTTGTGGTTGTAAGGTGAGTGAGGGGAAGAGTGAGGGAGGCAGCACATCTAAGACAGGACAGTAATCTCCAGTGAGTGCACAACAACATGCCTCACACTCCACCCTGGTACTACAAACATTCCATTCCCCTTGCATCTTCTTTCATGCCACCTCCCTCCCCCTTCTTTCATGCCACCTCCCACTTCTTTCATGCCTCCTCCCACTTCTTTCATGCCTCCTCCCACTTCTTCCATGCCTCTTCCCACCCACTTCTTTCATGCCTCCTCCCACTTCCTTCATGCCACTTCCCTCCCACTTCTTTCATGCCTCCTCCCACTTCCTTCATGCTACCTCCCTCCCACTTCTTTCATGCCTCCTCCCACTTCATGCCACCTCCCTCCCACTTCTTTCATGCCTCCTCCCACTTCCTTCATGCCACCTCCCTCCCACTTCCTTCATGACACCTCCTCCCACTTCTTTCATGCCCTCCTCCCACTTCCTTCATGCCACCTCCCTCCCACTTCCTTCATGCCACCTCCCTCCCCCTTCTTTCATGCACCTGCTCACTTCTTTCATGTCGCCTCCCTCCCACTTCTTTCATGCCTCCTCCCTTCTACTTCTTTCATGCCACCTGCCTACGTCTTCCTTCATACCACCTCCCTCCCACTTCTTTCATGCCACCTCCTTCTCACTTTCATGCCTCATCTCCCCATTTCCTTCATGCCTCCTCCCACTTCTTTCATACCTGCTCCCTCCCACTTCTTTCATACCTGCTCCCTCCCACTTCCTTCATGCCACCTCCCTCCCACTTCCTTCATGCCACCTCCCTCCCACTTCTTTCATGCCACCTCACTTCTTTCATGCCGCCTCCCTCCCACTTCTTTCATGCCTCCTCCCTTCCACTTCTTTCATGCCACCTGCCTACGTCTTCCTTCATACCACCTCCCTCCCACTTCTTTCATGCCACCTCCCTCCCACTTCTTTCATGCCACCTCCCTCCCACTTCTTTCATGCCACCTCCCTCCCACTTTCATGCCACCTCCTCGCTTTCATGCCTCCTCTCTCCCATTTCCTTCATGCCTCCTCCCACTTCTTTCATACCTGCTCCCTCCCACTTCTTTCATGCCTCCTCCCTCCTACTTCTTTCATGCCCCTCTCTCCCACTTCTTTCACTCCACCTCACACCTCTTTCATCCCACCTCCCTCCCACTTCTTTCACTCCACCTCCCTCCCACTTCTCATAACCCCCACCCTGCCCAATCCACACCTCTCTTATCCCCCTTCCACCCTCTCTCTTCAATCATGCTTCCTCTCCCTCCCATCCCCCCTCCCTCTCTTCTCATCCTGCCCTTTAATTCCCACTTCCTCACCTTCCCCCTTC
>NC_069430.1:19805946-19808446 GCF_026875155.1 Cherax quadricarinatus | reverse complement strand
GCAGGAATAACCACTGCATCCAAAAATGACATCCATCTAAAAAGGTGTTTCTGGAACTGTAATAAGGATGTGGAACTATGGACAGATATCAGGAAAGTACTCACGAGGTTAATAAACAATAAGCATGAAAACAAAGAGGAACTACTTGATAGTCTACCCAGAATATACAGAGCAAGGGAGGATAGGAGAGGAGTAAATTTAGCACACAGAATGTCCAGTCTACAACAGCTGATCCAAAAATAAACAGACACCCACTGGAAAAAACACAGGAAGCAAAAAAAATCAGCTAGCTCAGTCCCAAACCCTAGGGCTGCCCCCCTGACCCAGCCCCCAGGCCCCCCGACCCAGCCCCCAGCCACAGTGCAAATCTGGATTCGGATAAAGACCCCTTCACCGCCACCACAGCCATAGCTCCTAGCACAGATGTGGTAAAGGAGTCCTCTTCCGGGAAAAATGTTGGCCTGACAATGGATGGTGGTGTCTCTGGTTTAGATATGGAGGACTGCAGTGCAGTTTTAGGATCTGCACAGATTAGGAATACATCCAGTACAAACTGTATCACGCCAAAAGCAAAATGGTGCAAATTCTATGTTTGGGGCATCTGTAAGCATGGAATATCAGGGACATGCAACTTTTAGCATCCCAAAAAATGCTGCCACTTCCTGTCTAAAGGAGTGTGTCGTTCTACCTCTTGCAGATTCTTCCACCCTGTGATGTGTCAATCTTCAGTCCTCGAAAAACAATGTTACAATACCAACTGCCCAGCATACCACCTAAAAGAGACCAAGAGGCACACACCACGTATAACAAATCATAGTAGCTATGACAACTCCACTGCAAGTGATTTTTTAGTGGTAGGAAACGAAGAAAGAAAATGGAAAGAGGTAAGCAATATAGTCCACCACCTTGGAGCCTTGTTGGACTGGAGACACAGCCAGTGGCCCCTCCGGACTCACAACTACTGATCCCAACAATGAAATCCCCCCAACATGCAACATAACCTCATTTATATTTGCTAATATACAGGGCCTTAAGCTATCCACCAACAACAAAATACCCATGATTAGTGGACTTTTAGGGGAGTCAAATGCAATATTCACAGCCTTCAAAGAGACCCACGCAAAAGATTACTTTGACAGTGAAATATGGATACCTGGGTACAACACTTACGGATGTGACAGAAAGAACAGTCAACAAAGGGGGTTGGCCTGTGTGTCAAAGAGTCGCTCATTTGCATGGAGATACTGAATACCACAAATGATGTAGTTGAAGTTCTAACAATGAAAATCGAGAACCAAAACTTAGTCACTGTACTTGCATATAAGCCACCAGATGCCACTTCCCAATAGTTCAAAGAACAGCTATCAAAAACTGACTCCTATCTGCAAAACCTTCCATCCCCATCCCCAAACATCCTGCTGCTTGGTGACTCCAATCTAAAACATACAAAATGGAAAAATATAGAAAATAATGTTGCAGCAGAAATAATCCCTGGAGGCAGTTCAGATGAAAAGTCACACACACATGAGCTGCTGAATTTCTGCAATACACACACCCTAAGTCAGCAAATTGTGGAGCCAACAGGGCTGGAGAACGCACTAGACCATTTTCACAAATAATGAGGACCTGGTAAGAAACAACAATATCAAAAACAACTAATTCTGATCACAATCTAATCGGAATCCAGACTTACAAGTTCTGGGACCAGGTAAACTATGCTCTAAACAAAACTTGTTGGGAAGATATCTTAAATTACATGTACCCTAACCAGTGCCTTGAAAAGATCAACCTCCTGGTAGCTGAAGTATGTTCAAAGCATATTCCCCAAAGAAAAAAGAAGAGAAGAAGTAAACTGGAGAGAGAGAGAGATGCTCTCAATACAGGAGAAGGCGAAGAATCACTGAGCTCCTCAAGAATGCCAGATTATCTGAAACACGGAAGGAAGTGCTAACCAGGTGTGTGGAAAATATTGAGCTAAAGTTAAAGGACGCATACAAGATCCAGAAGAGACAAGATGAGCTAAAAGCAATTAGTGGAATTTAAAGAAATTCGAAATATTTCTTTTCATATGCCAAAAATAAGGCAAAAACCACTTCTAGTATAGGGCCCCTGCTCAGACAAGACGGATCCTACACAGACGACAACAAAGGAGTGAGATACTGAAATCTCAATATGACTCTGTGTTCAGCGAGCCACTAATCAATCTAAAGATAGATAATCCAAACAATTTTTTCATGAATGAGCCTCAAAACCTTGCCAATGTATGCCAAATTTCTGACGTAACCCTAACTCCATTAGACTTTGAGAAAGCCATCGACGACATACCCATGCACTCAGCCCCAGGCCCAGAATCGTGGAACTCTGTGTTCATTGAGAATTGCAAGACACCTCTCCCACAGGCCCTAAGTGCTACGGAGAAGGAACATAGACACAGGTGAGATTCCACAGTCACTAAAAACAACTGATATAGCCCCACTCCGTAAAGGTGGCAGCAAAGCAG
>NC_069430.1:19708446-19800946 GCF_026875155.1 Cherax quadricarinatus | reverse complement strand
GACCTACAACCATGTGGATCACTTTCCCAGACCTACAACCATGTGGTCACTTTCCCAGACCTACAACCATGTTGATCACTTTCCCAGACCTACAACCATGTGGTCACTTTCCCAGACCTACAACCATGTGGTCACTTTCCCAGACCTACAAACTATGTGGTCACTTTCCCAGCACCTACAACCATGTGGTCACATACCAGAACTACAACCATGTGGTCCTTTCCCAACCTACAACCATGTGTTCACTTTCCAAGTCTTGTACAACCATGTGGTCACTTTCCAGACCTACAACCATTGGTGTACACTTCCAGACTACAAGCATGTGGTCACTTCCCAGACCTACAACTATGTGGTCACTTTCCCAGACCTACAACTATGTTGTCACTTCCCATGCCTACAACCTTTGTGGTCACTTTCCATATCTACAATAATGTGGTCACTTGCTCCCCAGACTCAACCTGTGGTCACTTTCCCGACCTACAACCATGTCCACTTTCCCAGACCTACCAACCATGTGTCACTTTCCCAGACCTACAACCTATGTGGTCACTTTCCCAACCTACAACCCATGTGGTCACTTCCCTCAACAACCGTGTCACTATCCCAGACCTACAACCAGTGGTCACTTTCAGACTACAACTATGTGGTCCCTTTCCCAGACCTACAACCATGTGGTACTTTCCCAGACCTACAACCCCATGTGGTCACTTTCCCCACCCTACAACCATGTGGTCACTTTCCCCCAGACCTACAACCATGTGGTCACTTCCCAACTAAACAGTGGTCATTTCCAGACCTAAACCATGTGGTCCTTTCCCGACCTACAATCATGTGCACTTTCCAGACCTCAACCATGTGGTCACTTTCCCCGACCTCAACCATGTTGGTCACTTTCCCAGACCTACAACCATGTGGTCACTTTCCCAGACCTACAACCATGTGGTCACTTTCCCAGACCTACAACCATGTGGTCACTTTCCCAGACCTACAACCATGTGGTTACTTTCCCAGGTCTACAACCATGTGCTTAGTTTCCCAGACCTACAACCATGTGGTCACTTTCCCAGACCTACAAACTATGTGGTGACTGTCCTCCACTGCATCCAAGACCATGTTTGCAAGAAGCAAAGACAACCTGTTTTAAACCCATGCTACCTCGAGTTGTGTAAGTCTTGTGAATGAATGTGGTCTGTGATCTTGCGTTTTACAATTCGCTGAAGTTTTATAATGTAGTACGTCAGTGCCATCTGTCTTCGGTTCATTTTTGCTAGTACTTTGCTGCTACCTTTGTGGAGTGAGGTTATAATTACTGAATGACTGTGGTATGACTCCCCAGTGGCTGGGTCACTCTCCCCATCCCTATGTTTATACTCCCCCCTCTCCCTAACTCCCCCCCCCAATGTTTACTCTCTCCTCCCTCACACCCTTATATTTATTCCCTCCTCCCTCACCTCCATGTTTACTCCCTTCTCTCCCTCACACTCAACCCCCACAATGTTTATATCTCCCTCCTCTCCCTTGCTCTCACTCCACCCGTGTTTATTCCCTCCTCCCTCCACCTCCATGTTTACCTCCCTCCACCCTCCTCTCCATGTTTGCTCCCTCCTCCCTCCCCTCCATGTTTACTCCCTCATCATAAACTAGTTAACAAACCTCTGTCCTCCTAGCCTCCCCTCATACATGTATTATAATCTCCCTGTTCCACCCCCGATCTGCCGTCCCTTTCCAGCTTTGTCTCCTTCCTTCCCTCCCCCATCATCATACCTTCTCCCCCTCTCACCCTACTCCCTTCTACCATACTTTTTCCTTCTCTTCCTCCCTTCCTTACAGTCATGATGGACACACTGGGTTACCAGAGCCACTCAAACCTCTCTCCTTCTCCTAAATATACATTAACCACCCTACTCCTCCATACACATTAAACCACCCTACTCCCTCCATACACATTAACCACCCTACTCCCTCCATACACATTAACCACCCTACTCCATCCATACACATTAACCACCCTACTCCATCCATACACATTAACCACCCTACTCCATCCATACACATTAACCACCTACTCCATCCATACACATTAACCACCCTACTCCCTCCATACTCATTAACCACCGTACTCCCTCCATACACATTAACCACCCTACCCCTCCATACACATTAACCACCCTACTCCATCCATACACATTAACCACCCTACCCCTCCATACTCATTAACCACCGTACTCCCTCCATACACATTAACCACCCTACTCCCTCCATACACATTAACCACCGTACTCCCTCCATACACATTAACCACCCTACTCCCTCCATACACATTAACCACCCTACTTCCTCCATACACATTAACACCCTACTCCCTCCATACACATTAAACGGCTCTACTCCCTCCATACACATTAACCACCCTACTTCCTCCACACACACATTAACACCCTACTCCCTCCATACACATTAACGGCTCTACTCCCTCCATACACATTAACCACCCTACTCCCTCCATACACATTAACCACCCTACTCCCTCCACACACACATTAACCACCCTACTCCCTCCACACACATTAACCACCCTACTCCCTCCACACACATTAACCACCCTACTCCCTCCATACACATTAACCCACCACTCCATACACATTAACCACTTACTCCCTCCACACACATTAACCACCCTACTCCCTCCATACACATTAACCACCCTACTCCCTCCATACACATTAACCACCCTACTCCCTCCATACACATTAACCACCCTACTCCCTCCATACACATTAACCACCCTACTCCCTCCATACACATTAACCACCCTACTCCCTCCATACACATTTAACCAACCTTACTCCCTCCATACACATTAACCACCCTACTCCCTCCATACACATTAACCACCTACTCTCCATACACATTAACCACCTTACTCCCTCCATACACATTAACCACCCTACTCCCTCCATACACATTAACCACCCTACTCCCTCCATACACATTAACCACCTTACTCCCTCCATACACATTAACCACCTACTCCTCCATACACATTAACCACCCTACTCCCTCCATACACATTAACCACCTTACTCCCCTCCATACACATTAACCACCCTACTCCCTCCATACACATTAACCACCTTACTCCCTCCATACACATTAACCACCCTACTCCCTCCATACACATTAACCACCCTACTCCCTCCATACACATTAACACCACTTACTTCCTCCATACACATAACCACCTTACTCCCTCCATACACATTAACCACCCTACTTCCTCCATACCATTAACCACCTATACCATTACTTCCTCCATACACATTAACACCTTACTTCCTCCATACACATTAACCACCCTACTCCCTCCATACACATTAACCACCCTACTCCCTCCATACACATTAACCACCTTACTCCTCCATACCACATTAACCACCTTACTTCCTCCATACACATTAACCACCCTACTCCCTCCATACACATTAACCACCCTACTCCCTCCATACACATTAACCACCCTACTCCCTCCATACACATTAACCACCCTACTCCCTCCACACACACATTTCTCCCTGCCTCATCAACTTACCTTGATTTTCCTTCATTAATTTTCTTAAGTGATTATGAACGTCACCTTGTGAACCTTGACTCTTACCTCACAAACAGTATTGTCTTTAATTCAAGCAATATTACTTGGTGAATAAGACACTTGTGCAACACCTGGGTATCTTTATTCTGGAAACATTTCGCCATCCAGTGATTTCTTTTGTCCATTGCAGAGAAACGGTCTTAGGTGAGGAGTGTGTTCAGTCCATTAGTCTTGATAAAAGTGCAGCGTATTCGGCTAGGCAAGATTCGTCAGGAAACAGGACAAGTTTTTCCTGACGCGGATCTTAGTCATATGATGATCCGCCACTGGAGCTTTTGTTTCATCTGACCGAGGCCTTCAGCGGAGATGGGGCTTATATACTGTAAACAGACGAGTTGGAACAGTGGTAGGCGAAGTCACCTGTGGAAAAACCCACGACTGGAAGTAGGTCGTGCCTATAACTTAGGCAAGCTATGAAGAATTTAAGATCTCAAGACGTTGCTGTGTCTGTCACAGTTTGTGTAAATAGTTTAGAAACCGAACTAGTTGATAAATAAGACATTTATGCGACATTTGGATATATTTCTTCTAGTTTAGATAATATAGACCAATTTTAAGCTAGGTCAGTTTAGGTTACATAAACCTATTTTAAGCCAGGTTAGTTAACAAAGTTGACAATGTACATTTAACTACTAAAAAAGCAAATTAAAAAAAAAAAAGCTGCGACACGTCTGGCAGGGTGGTGGTTGAGGAGCACCAGGAAACGTTGAGATGTTCACGAACATCACTGATGGTGCTGAGGGTAATGTGTTGGATGACACCCGCATAGCACTGTTAATAACCCCCCCCCACACACACACACAGGCAAGCTAGAATAAGACACGTGTGTATTACACGTCACTATCATACATACACTCCCCCTTCTGACTTACACCAGACCCGCCACGTGTGTGTGTGTGTGTGTGTGTGTGTGTGTGTGTGTGTGTGTGTGTGTGTGTGTGTGTGTGTGTGTGTGTGTATTTTACAACACTCCGTTCCACCTTAGTACCACCACACACTATACCAGTACCAATCAACCACCACACCACAGCATTATTACACTACCACCGTATCAGCACCACCACACTACACACCACCACATTACACACCACCACACTACACACCACCACATTACACACCACCACACTACACACCACCATCACATTACACACCACCACCACATTACACACCACCACCACATTAACACCACCACACTACACACCACTACATTACACACCACCACACTACACACCCACCACCACATTACACATCACCACATTACACACCACCACCATATTACACACCACCACACTACACACCACCACCACATTACACACCACCACCATATTACACACCACCACACTACACACCACCACCACATTACACACCACCACCATATTACACACCACCACACTACACACCACCATCACATTACACACCACCACCATATTACACACCACCACCATATTACACACCACCACACTACACACCACCACCACATTACACATCACCACATTACACACCACCACCATATTACACACCACCATCACATTACACACCACCACACTAACAGGTAATCAGAGTGAAGGTACACAAGGCTGCCGCCACACCTCCCACATCCGGCCCAAAGAATAACAATCATCTTGATAAACTGCTCTCCACAAGAAGCCATAGCCGGATACCCCCACAGCAGGTGGGGGAGTATGAAGGGTGGCAGGTGGGTGGCGGGGAAGGCCACATGTGGGAGGAAAGGTGAGGGGGGGAAGTGAAACTGGGTGTTCAAAAGCCTAAGACTAAAATAAGACTTCCAGATGGACCTTGTTTGAAGATTACAAAGATATCAGAAGATAACTAAGACATCAGAAGATAGCTAAGACATCAGAAGATAACTAAGACATCAGAAGATAGCTAAGACATCAGAAGATAGCTAAGACATCAGATGATAGCTAAGACATCAGAAGATAGCTAAGACATTAGAAGATAGCTAAGACATCAGAAGATAGCTAAGACATCAGAAGATAGCTAAGACATCAGAAGATAGCTAAGACATCAGATGATAGCTAAGACATCAGAAGATAGCTAAGACATTAGAAGATAGCTAAGACATTAGAAGATAGCTAAGACATCAGAAGATAGCTAAGACATCAGAAGATAGCTAAGACATCAGAAGATAGCTAAGACATCAGAAGATAGCTAAGACATCAGAAGATAGCTAAGACATCAGAAGATAACTAAGACATCAGAAGATAGCTAAGACATCAGAAGATAGTTAGGACATCAGAAGATAGCTAAGACATAAGATAACTGAGACATTAGAAGATGATTAAGTGGGAGTGTTAAGCAGAAGTGGAGGTGGAAGATTTCTAGATTTTTATCGCCGAAGTGGCTAGTTTATTACTGCACCGCATATCCATCCTCTTAAGAGTTGCACAAGAACATACGGATACACAAAATGCCTAGGAACTAGGTACCAAAAGTGTTAACAGGAAGTGTTAACAGATGGCAAACAATTCAGTTTGCAGTGTAGAGTCCCAGTTAATTATTATGACTAAATCAACATGGTTGCTACAGTTCTTACCTAGAGAGGTGGCAACAAGAACAGTGCAGCCCTGCCAGTAGACTCCTGTGTAGATCCATCAATACCTGGAGAGGGTTTTGGGGGGAGGGGTCAACGCCCCCGCGGCCCGGTCTGAGACCAGGCCTCGATATACAAGGAATAAGGTAAATTGAGTTATTGACATTAACATTAAAGAGATGATCAGCTTTCAGTAACAAGTACATGAATGTTCACTCACTACTATAATATATTGTTACTAACAATTAAGTGAGGAATTTCTTCTTGAGCAGTTGCCAGTGATTTAAAGACGGGATTACAAGTGATGATCTTCTTGGGAGGGGCTGTAAGATGTGTCATGTTAAATAACTGCAACTTCCATAGGGTAGTGGAGAGACTACAGGTGGGGTAGAGCAGTGTAGGGGTTGGTAGGGTGGCAGGGTTAGGTAAAACAGGGTAGGACTGGATGTAATAAGACAAGTGTGGTGGTAGAGTAAGCAGCTTACACCAGGATCATCCAGGTTTAAAGGTGTTGTGGGGCTGCTCTGGCTTATTTCTTATGTACACACAAAACAATATTAATTTCTGGTATCGGGCAAGATTACAGTGATCAACGTTGGTGTTTTGGGGTTGTGTGTTGCGTTCTGGTGTTGTTCTGGTGTGAGTCTTACATGACTCCCACAATCACTGCTGAATCTTACAAGGCTCACACCAGTCACTGCTGAACACACAAATAACCCGAACACAGGAGAGAGGATTTTACGACGACGTTTCGGTCCGACTTGGACCATTTACAAGTCCTTTCTGTTAGTGTGACTTTGTATATGGTCCAAGTCGGACCGAAACGTCGTCGTAAGCTCCTCTCTCCTATGTGCGGGTCATTTGTGCATTGTTCCAGTCACGGTATTGTGCCTTTTTGTTATTTATCACTGCTGAATCTTTCGAGACCCACACCAGTCACTGCTGAATCTTACGAGACCCACACCAGTCACTGCTGAACCTTACGAGACTCAGAGCAGCCATCACACATACACTACCATCGGTGATACAAGTGGGTGACAGGCTGCTTCAGTCCTGCTAATCCAGCTCCGCTCAGAGACTGCCAAGCAAGTTGGCAAACAATGCATTAGCTGACCAAACACTTGCCATCTTTCCCCTTCCCCCCCCCCTCCCGCTTCCTAGTGGACCACTGGTTCACCTGTCTTATCGTACACTGAGTCCTGGTTATAGTAGACCAATGATTCACCACCAGAGCCCTGGTTGAAGTGGACCACTAGGTTCACCACCTGAGACCTGGTTGTAGTGGACCACAGGGTTCACCACCTGAGACCTGGCTGTAGTGGACCACTGGTTCACCACCTGAGTCCTGGTTATAGTGGCCCCACTGGTTCACCACCTGACTCCTGGTTGTAGTGGACCACTGGTTTACCACCTGAGTCCTGGTTATAGTGGACCACTGATTCACCACCTGGGTCCTGGTTGTAGTGGACCACTGGTTCACCACCTGAGTCCTGGTTACAGTAGACCACTGGGTCACCACCTGGGCTCTGGTTGTAGTGGACCACTGGTTCACCACCTGAGTCCTCGTTGTAGTGGACGACTGGTTCACCACCTGAGTCCTGGTTATAGTGAACCACTGGTTCGCCACCTGGGCCTTGGGTGTAGTGGACCTGAGTTCACCTGGGTTCTGGTTGTGGACCACTGGTTCACTACCTGAGTCCTGGTTATAGTGTATCACTGCTTCACTACCTGGGTATTGGCTGTAGTGGACCACTGGCTTCACCCGATTCATTGTGGCTGGCTGTGTGGTGGAGGATGGAAGATAACGCAAAGGGCCATTTACAGAAAATAACCTTGTTTCTGTAAATGGCGTCTCGTACCTGGGTGCTTGGTCATTCAGGTACAAACTAAAATGTAAAAAGCATTTAAATGTTTCAAGAGTGAGGAAACTGAATAACGAGGCTGCAGCATTATATATATATATAAAATATATATATATATATATATATATATTATATATATATATATATATATTATATATATATATATATACTTAATTACAGTGAAGAGATGTAACGAGCTGTAAACACAGTTTAGTATTGTTATATGTAGTGAGGGGGAGCGCTCAACTCTGGTAAGATTCAGGGACGGGAGAACAGATCCAATTCCTTGAATCAACAGTCCCTCACTAGCATCCAGGCGCCTCCCTTCAGGGGTGAAAGCACAGAGCAATATTCTCTACGTGACTTGAATAGTACCACCACCACCACCACCACTACTGGTATATTTCTCGTTTTGAAAGGTCTCATTATTCACACTTATTATTTTTCTGGCCTTCGTTGCATTTGCTTTATTGTGTTCTCTAAATGACAGGTCATGTAACATTTTTTCTTAGGTATTTTACTTATTTCTTATGTTCTGAGATATGGTATATCTAAGTTCTGTATTCTGTTCTCTTTTGAGTTCATTTTCCCATTTCTAAGCAACTGAAATATGTCACCACTTATCCTTATGATAAATTTAAACTCCCACTGACAGATTTTATTGATATCTGGTGAAAGTTTGTTGTATCTTCTACTAAAAGTGACTTTCATAGTTACTTTGGTATCATCCACAAAGGAAGATGGAAGTTGTAACTAGTGTCTTTATCTATGTGTACTTTAAGGATGAGAAACAGAGGTGGTGTTAGTACCGTGCCTTGAGGTACTGAACTTTTTACTTTGCTGACACTCAATTTCGTTTTGTTTACTGCCAATCTTTGTGATCCAATTGTTAGAAAATTAATATTCACCTCTCTACTTTTCATGTTATATCTTTTTGACCTTATTTTATGGGCTATCACTCCACTGTCATATTCGTCAAATAGCTTCGTAAAATCTGTGTAAACCAAATCTGCGTTTTAGTTTAATTCTAAAGCTTCATAATGATCTAACAGCTGTGACAAGCAAGATCTTCTCTTCTAAATCCATCTTGACTTGGGCTAAATAGGTCTATATTTTTCACCCTTTTTCTTGACAAATTCTCTCACAGACTAGGCCACTATTGTGAGGTCTACCAACCATGTTATACACAGCGCGGTCTACCAACCATGGTATACACAGCGCGGTCTACCAACCATGGTATACACAGCGCGGTCTACCAACCATGCTATACCCAGCGCGGTCTACCATGTTATACACAGCGCGGTCTACCAACCATGCTATACACAATGCGGTCTACAAACCATGCTATACACAGCGCGGTCTACCAACCATGCTATACACAGCGCGGCCTACCAACCATGCTATACACAGCACGGTCTACCATGTTATACACAGCGCGGCTTACCAACCATGCTATACACAGCGCGGTCTACCAACCATGCTATACACAGCGTGGTCTACCAACCATGGTATACACAGCGCGGTCTACCAACCATGTTATACACAGCGCGGTCTACCAACCATGCTATACACAGCGCGGTCTACCAACCATACTATACACAACGCGATCTACCAACCATGCTGTACACAGCGTGGTCTACAAACCATGCTATACACAGCGCGGTCTACCAACCATGCTATACACAACGCGATCTACCAACCATGGTATACACAGCGCTTTCTACCAACCATGCTATACACAGCGCGGTCTACCAACCATGCTATACACAGCGCGGTCTACCAACCATGCTATACACAGCGCGGTCTACCAACCATGCTATACACAGCGCGGTCTAACCAACCATGCTATACACACGCGGTCTACCAACCATGCTATACACAGCGCGGTCTACCAACCATGGTATACACAGCGCGGTCTACCAACCATGGTATACACAGCGCGGTCTACCAACCATGGTATACACAGCGCGGTCTACCAACCATGCTATACACAGCGCGGTCTACCAACCATGCTATACTACAGCCGGTCTACCAACCATGCTATACACAGCGCGGTCTACCAACCATGCTATACACAGCGCGGTCTACCAACCATGCTATACACAACGCGATCTACCAACCATGCTATACACAGCGCGGTCTACCAACCATGGTACACACAGCGCGGCCTACCAACCATGGTATACACAGCACGGCCTACCAACCATGCTATACACAGCGCGGTCTACCAACCATGCTATACACAGCGCGGCCTACCAACCATGGTATACACAGCGCGGTCTACCAACCATGCTATACACAGCGCGGCCTACCATCCATGGTATACACAGCGCGGCCTACCAACCATGCTATACACAGCGCGGCCTACCAACCATGGTATACACAGCGCGGTCTACCAAACATGGTATACACAACGCGATCTACCAACCATGGTATACACAGCGCGGCCTACCAACCATGCTATACACAGCGCGGTCTACCAACCTTGCTATACACAGCGCGGTCTACCAACCATGCTATATACAGCGCGGTCTACCAACCATACTATACACAGCGAGATCTACCAACCATGGTATACACAACGCGGTCTACCAACCATGGTATACACAGCGCGGTCTACCAACCATGGTATACACAACGCGGTCTACCAACCATGCTATACACAGCGCGGCCTACCAACCATGGTATACACAGCGCGGCCTACCAACCATGCTGTACACAGCGCGATCTACCAACCATGGTATACACAACGCGGTCTACCAACCATGGTATACGCAGCGCGGTCTACCAAGCATGCTATACACAGCGCGGTCTACCAAACATGGTATACACAGCGCGGTCTACCAACCATGGTATACACAGCGAGATCTACCAACCATGGTATACACAGCGAGATCTACCAAACATGGTATACACAGCACGGTCTACCAACCATGCTATACACAACGCGATCTACCAACCATGCTATACACAGCGTGGTCTACCAACCATGCTATACACAGCGCGGTCTACCAACCATGGTATACACAACGCGATCTACCAACCATGGTATACACAGCGCGGCCTACCATGGTATACACAACGCGATCTACCATGGTATACACAGCGCGGCCTACCAACCATGCTATACACAGCGCGGTCTACCATGCTATACACAGCGCGGTCTACCAACCATGCTATACACAGCGCGGTCTACCAACCATGCTATACACAGCGCAATCTACCAACCATGGTATACACAACGCGGTCTACCAACCATGCTATATACAGCGCGGTCTACCAACCATGGTATACACAACGCGGTCTACCAACCATGGTATACACAACGCGGTCTACCAACCATGGTATACACAGCGCGGTCTACCAACCATGCTATACACAGCGCGGTCTACAAACCATGCTATACACAGCGCGGTCTACCAACCATGCTATACACAGCGCGGTCTACCAACCATGCTATACACAGCGCGGTCTACCAACCATGCTATACACAGCGCGGTCTACCAACCATGGTATACACAGCGCGGTCTACCAATCATGGTATACACAGCGCGGTCTACCAACCATGCTATACACAGCGCGGTCTACCAACCATGCTATACACAGCACGGTCTACCATGCTATACACAACGCGATCTACCAACCATGCTATACACAGCGCGGTCTACCAACCATGCTATACACAGCGCGGCCTACCAACCATGGTATACACAGCGCGGTCTACCAACCATGGTATACACAGCGCGGTCTACCAACCATGCTATACACAACACGATCTACCAACCATGGTATACACAGCGCGGCCTACCAACCATGGTATACACAGCGCGGCCTACCAACCATGCTATACACAGCGCGGTCTACCAACCATGGTATACACAGCGCGGTCTACCAACCATGGTATACACAGCGCGGTCTACCAACCATGGTATATACAGCGCGGTCTACCAACCATGGTATACACAACGCGATCTACCAACCATGGTATACACAACGCGGTCTACCATGCTATACACAGCGCGATCTACCAACCATGGTATACACAACGCGGTCTACCAACCATGGTATACACAGCGCGGTCTACCAACCATGGTATAAACAGCGCGGTCTACCAACCATGCTATACACAGCGCGGCCTACCAACCATGGTATACACAGCGCGGCCTACCATGCTATACAGAGCGCGATCTACCAACCATGGTATACACAACGCGGTCTACCAACCATGGTATACACAGCGAGATCTACCAACCATGGTATACACAGCGCGGTCTACCAACCATGGTATACACAGCGCGGTCTACCAACCATGGTATACACAGCGCGGTCTACCAACCATGGTATACACAGCGCGGTCTACCAACCATGGTATACACAGCGCGGTCTACCAACCATGGTATACACAGCGCGGTCTACCAACCATGGTATACACAGCGCGGTCTACCAACCATGCTATACACAGCGCGGTCTACCAACCATGCTATACACAGCGCGGTCTACCAACCATGGTATACACAACGCGGTCTACCAGCCATAGTATACACAACGCGGTCTACCAACCATGGTATACACAACGCGGTCTACCAATCCATGGTATACACAACGCGGTCTACCAATCATGGTATACACACGCGACTACTCATGTATACACAGCGCGATCTACCAACCATGGTATACACAACGCGGGTCTACCAACCATAGTATACACACGCGGTCTACCAACCATGCTATACACAGCGCGGTCTACCAACCATGCTATACACAACGCGGTCTACCAACCATGGTATACACAACGCGTCTACCAACCATGCTATACACAGCGCGGTCTACCAACCATGCTATACACAGCGCGGTCTACCAACCATGGTATACACAACGCGGTCTACCAACCATGCTATACACAGAGCGGTCTACCAACCATGGTATACACAGCGCGGTCCTACCAACATGCTATACACAACGCGGTCTACCAACCATACTATACACAACGCGGTCTACCAACCATGACTATACACACGCGGTCTACCAACCATACTATACACAACGCGGTCTACCAACCATGGTATACACAACGCGGTCTACCAACCATGGTATACACAACGCGTCTACCAACCATGGTATACACAACGCGGTCTACCAACCATGGTATACACAACGCGGTCTACCAACCATGGTATACACAACGCGGTCTACCAACCATGGTATACACAACGCGGTCTACCAACCATGGTATACACAGCGCGATCTACCATCCATGGTATACACAGCGCGATCTACCAACCATGGTATACACAACGCGGTCTACCAACCATATTATACACAACGCGGTCTACCAACCATGCTATACACAGCGCGGTCTACCAACCATGCTATACACAGCGCGGTCTACCAACCATGCTATACACAACGCGGTCTACCAACCATGGTATACACAACGCGGTCTACCAACCATGCTATACACAGCGCGGTCTACCAACCATGCTATACACAGCGCGGTCTACCAACCATGCTATACACAACGCGGTCTACCAACCATGCTATACACAGCGCGGTCTACCAACCATGGTATACACAGCGCGGTCTACCAACCATGCTATACACAATGCGGTCTACCAACCATGGTATACACAACGCGGTCTACCAACCATGCTATACACAGCGCGGTCTACCAACCATGCTATACACAGCGCGGTCTACCAACCATGCTATACACAACGCGGTCTACCAACCATGCTATACACAGCGCGGTCTACCAACCATGGTATACACAGCGCGGTCTACCAACTATGCTATACACAACGCGGTCTACCAACCATACTATACACAACGCGGTCTACCAACCATACTATACACAACGCGGTCTACCAACCATGGTATACACAACGCGGTCTACCAACCATGGTATACACAACGCGGTCTACCAACCATGGTATACACAACGCGGTCTACCAACCATGGTATACACAGCGCGGTCTACCATGGTATACACAACGCGGTCTACCAACCATGGTATACACAACGCGGTCTACCAACCATGGTATACACAACGCGGTCTACCAATCATGGTATACACAACGCGGTCTACCATCCATGGTATACACAGCGCGATCTACCAACCATGGTATACACAACGCGGTCTACCAACCATAGTATACACAACGCGGTCTACCAACCATGCTATACACAGCGCGGTCTACCAACCATGCTATACACAGCGCGGTCTACCAACCATGCTATACACAACGCGGTCTACCAACCATGGTATACACAACGCGGTCTACCAACCATGCTATACACAGCGCGGTCTACCAACCATGCTATACACAGCGCGATCTACCAACCATGCTATACACAACGCGGTCTACCAACCATGCTATACACAGCGCGGTCTACCAACCATGGTATACACAGCGCGGTCTACCAACTAAGCTATACACAACGCGGTCTACCAACCATACTATACACAACGCGGTCTACCAACCATACTATACACAACGCGGTCTACCAACCATGGTATACACAACGCGGTCTACCAACCATGGTATACACAACGCGGTCTACCAACCATGGTATACACAACGCGGTCTACCAACCATGGTATACACAACGCGGTCTACCAACCATGGTATACACAACGCGGTCTACCAACCATGGTATACACAACGCGGTCTACCAACCATGGTATACACAACGCGGTCTACCAACCATGGTATACACAACGCGGTCTACCAACCATGGTATACACAACGCGGTCTACCAACCATGGTATACACAACGCGGTCTACCAACCATGGTATACACAACGCACACACCATTATTTACATAAGTAAAATCACGATTGTGTTCAACAACTTTCAAATGTTCAACACTTACGTACGGTAATGACACAGACTGTTGAACAACTGCATGTGTACGTCGCTAGACGCAGTTGTGTTGTCATCCCCAAACCTGAATGGTTGGATAATGCAAAATCGCTGGGTACCAAACTTCCATGTTTAAAAAAAAAGTCTCTCAAACGCAAGAACTTTGAGTGAAATTTTAATATGTAGCTGCAAAATTGATTTTATGTGAAATAGTGTGGACTAATTATTCCATGTAATACGTTAAAATTGTTTTAGGTTCTCATCTGAACGTCTTCAGACCTGGCATCTTCAGCTGACATCTTCATGGTACTGACATCTCAGACCTGGCATCTTAGACCTGGACATCTCAGACTGGCATCTTCAGGACCTGACAACATTCAGGTACCAACCTGGACATCCAGACCTGGACATCCAGAACCCGGGACATCTCAGGACCTGGAATCTTCAACCTGGAATCTTCAGGACCTGGACATCTCAGGACCTGACATCTCAGGACTGGACATCTCAGGACCTGACATCTCAGGACCTGGACATCTTCAGGACCTGGACATCTCAGGACCTGGACATCTCAGGACCTGGACATCTTCAGGACCTGGACATCTCAGGACCTGGACATCTTCAGGACCTGGACATCCAGACCTGGACATCTCAGGACCTGGACATCCCAGGACCTGGACATCCCAGGACCTGGACATCCCAGGACCTGGACATCTCAGGACCTGGACATCTCAGGACCTGGACATCTCAGGACCTGGACAGCGACCATTAAGTTGCATCTGCATGCCGGCAACTTTTTTTACGTAGTAAACAGAAAAAAAAAACTTGAAATCGTTGGAATCCGAACATAACTGGAGAATGACACATCTGATCGGCTTCAAATTTTCACCACTGATGTAGTTCACGGAAGACAAAGTTTACGCTGCTTCCGAGCGGCACACGACCCAATTTTCCAACTTTATTGAATGGTCACACTTATTTATATTCAACTAAGAATGATTCTTCTGGTTGGCTTCAAAATATTACTGAATCACAGTAGATGCAAATTTTAAATTATACTTAAATTTAAAGAAAAATAGAATCGCTACAATATCAACTACTGGCGAATGCATTTTCTGATCGCCTTCAAATTTTTACCATTAGTGAACTTAATTAGAACCAAGTTTGTCACTCTGAGTTATGCAAATTTAAATTTGCTAATTTTATAGGTATGTTCTGGTGTATCTTAACCGGAAGTGTTTTTGTCTTGGTTTTCGACTGCCAGTTTGCCATTTTTGCTAATTTTATCAAATTGATTTACAATAAAAAAAAACTAGATCAAATACTTTTGCCACAAACTTGTCGAGAATTTTAAACAGAACGTAAACAAGAAAACTGGAAAAATAAAAGATCTGCGTTTTTAAGTTTAACGAGGAGAAACTTTCCTATTTTAAGAAAAAAATGTCTACTTCTCACAAAGTTTCTTTAATTACTCGAGAATGCCTTGTTCAGTCGGCTTCAAACTTTCAACGCTAGTGTACTGTATCTTGGGCAATATTCAAGGGAGTATTTACATGGATGGGCCACCCATATACAATGCTACATAGGCCATGTCCAAATTTGGTTTCCTAATATAACAACAGAAATGGTTATATAATTATAACCTTAATTTTTAAAGGGGTGGAGGGGTAAGCCAGCGGAAGGCCTCGGTCAGACGACCAAAAGCTCCAGCTGTGGGTCATCACAAGACTAACACCCGCGTCAAGAAACACTTGTCCTGTTTGCAGACAAATCTTACCTAACCTAACCTTATGTTAACTGTACAAAGGTACCTGTGGTCACCACCAGAACTTATTAACACTCACGTCACCTACTGGAGACAAGTGTTGCTGCCAGTTTTGCGTCACCTACTGGAGAGAGTGTTGCTGCCAGTTTTGTGTCACCTACTGGAGAGAGTGTTGCTGCCAGTTTTGTGTCACCTACTGGAGAGAGTGTTGCTGCCAGTTTTGTGTCACCTACTGGAGAGAGTGTTGCTGCCAGTTTTGTGTCACTTTCTGGAGAGAGTGTTGCTGCCAGTTTTGTGTCACCTACTGGAGAGTGTGTTGCTGCCAGTTTTGTGTCACCTACTGGAGAGAGTGTTGCTGCCAGTTTTGTGTCACCTACTGGAGAGTGTTGCTGCCAGTTTTGTGTCACCTACTGGAGAGAGTGTTTGCTTGCCACTTTTGTGTCACCTACTGGAGAGAGTGTTGCTGCCAGTTTTGTGTCACCTACTGGAGAGTGTGTTGCTGCCAGTTTTGTGTCACCTACTGGAGAGAGTGTTGCTGCCAGTTTTGTGTCACCTACTGGAGAGAGTGTTGCTGCCAGTTTTGTGTCACCTACTGGAGAGAGTGTTGCTGCCAGTTTTGTGTCACCTACTGGAGAGTGTTGCTGCCAGTTTTGTGTCACCTACTGGAGAGAGTGTTGCTGCCAGTTTTGTGTCACCTACTGGAGAGAGTGTTGCTGCCAGTTTTGTGTCACCTACTGGAGAGTGCTGTTGCCAGTTTTGTGTCACCTACTGGAGAGAGTGTTGCTGCCACTTTTGTGTCACCTACTGGAGAGAGTATTGCTGCCAGTTTTGTGTCACCTACTGGAGAGAGTGTTGCTGCCACTTTTGTGTCACCTACTGGAGAGAGTGTTGCTGCCAGTTTTGTGTCACCTACTGGAGAGAGTGTTTGCTGCCAGTTTTGTGTCACCTACTGGAGAGAGTGTTGCTGCCAGTTTTGTGTCACCTACTGGAGAGAGTGTTGCTGCCAGTTTTGTGTCACCTACTGGAGAGAGTGTTGCTGCCAGTTTTGTGTCACCTACTGGAGAGAGTGTTGCTGCCAGTTTTGTGTGTCACCTACTGGAGAGAGTGTTGCTGCCAGTTTTGTGTCACCTACTGGAGAGAGTGTTGCTGCCAGTTTTGTGTCACCTACTGGAGAGAGTGTTGCTGCCAGTTTTGTGTCACCTACTGGAGAGAGTGTTGCTGCCAGTTTTGTGTCACCTACTGGAGAGAGTGTTGCTGCCAGTTTTGTGTCACCTACTGGAGAGAGTGTTGCTGCCAGTTTTGTGTCATCTACTGGAGAGTGTGTTGCTGCCAGTTTTGTGTCATCTACTGGAGAGTGTGTTGCTGCCAGTTTTGTGTCACCTACTGGAGAGTGTTGCTGCCAGTTTTGTGTCACCTACTGGAGAGAGTGTTGCTGGCCAGTTTTGTGTCACCTACTGGAGAGAGTGTTGCTGCCAGTTTTGTGTCACCTACTGGAGAGAGTGTTGCTGCCAGTTTTGTGTCACCTACTGGAGAGAGTGTTGCTGCCAGTTTTGTGTCACCTACTGGAGAGAGTGTTGCTGCCAGTTTTGTGTCACCTACTGGAGAGAGTGTTTGCTGCCAGTTTTGTGTCCACCTACTGGAGAGAGTGTTGCTGCCAGTTTTGTGTCACCTACTGGAGAGAGTGTTGCTGCCAGTTTTGTGTCACCTACTGGAGAGTGCTGCTGCCAGTTTTGTGTCACCTACTGGAGAGAGTGTTGCTGCCACTTTTGTGTCACCTACTGGAGAGAGTATTGCTGCCAGTTTTGTGTCACCTACTGGAGAGAGTGTTGCTGCCAGTTTTGTGTCACCTACTGGAGAAAGTGTTGCTGCCAGTTTTGTGTCACCTACTGGAGAGAGTGTTGCTGCCAGTTTTGTGTCACCTACTGGAGAGAGTGTTGCTGCCAGTTTTGTGTCACCTACTATAGAGAGTGTTGCTGCCAGTTTTGTGTCACCTACTGGAGAGAGTGTTGCTGCCAGTTTTGTGTCACCTACTGGAGAGTGTTGCTGCCAGTTTTGTGTCACCTACTGGAGAGAGTGTTGCTGGCCAGTTTTGTGTCACCTACTGGAGAGAGTGTTGCTGCCAGTTTTGTGTCACCTACTGGAGAGAGAGTGTTGCTGCCAGTTTTGTGTCACCTACTGGAGAGAGTGTTGCTGCCACTTTTGTGTCACCTACTGGAGAGAGTGTTGCTGCCACTTTTGTGTCACCTACTGGAGAGAGTGTTGCTGCCAGTTTTGTGTCACCTACTGGAGAGTGTTGCTGCCAGTTTTGTGTCACCTACTGGAGAGAGTGTTGCTGCCAGTTTTGTGTCACCTACTGGAGAGAGTGTTGCTGCCAGTTTTGTGTCACCTACTGGAGAGTGTTGTGCCAGTTTTGTGTCACCTACTGGAGAGAGTGTTGCTGCCAGTTTTGTGTCACCTACTGGAGAGAGTGTTGCTGCCAGTTTTGTGTCACCTACTGGAGAGAGTGTTGCTGCCAGTTTTGTGTCACCTACTGGAGAGAGTGTTGCTGCCAGTTTTGTGTCACCTACTGGAGAGTGTTGCTGCCACTTTTGTGTCACCTACTGGAGAGAGTGTTGCTGCCAGTTTTGTGTCACCTACTGGAGAGTGTTGCTGCCAGTTTTGTGTCACCTACTGGAGAGAGTGTTGCTGCCAGTTTTGTGTCACCTACTGGAGAGTGTTGCTGCCAGTTTTGTGTCACCTACTGGAGAGAGTGTTGCTGCCAGTTTTGTGTCACCTACTGGAGAGAGTGTTGCTGCCAGTTTTGTGTCACCTACTGGAGAGAGTGTTGCTGCCAGTTTTGTGTCACCTACTGGAGAGTGTTGCTGCCAGTTTTGTGTCACCTACTGGAGAGAGTGTTGCTGCCAGTTTTGTGTCACTACTGGAGAGTGCTGTTGCCAGTTTTGTGTCACCTACTGGAGAGAGTGTTGCTGCCAGTTTTGTGTCACCTACTGGAGAGTGCTGTTGCCAGTTTTGTGTCACCTACTGGAGAGTGCTGTTGCCAGTTTTGTGTCACCTACTGGAGAGTGCTGTTGCCAGTTTTGTGTCACCTACTGGAGAGTGCTGTTGCCAGTTTTGTGTCACCTACTGGAGAGTGCTGTTGCCAGTTTTGTGTCACTACTGGAGAGTGCTGTTGCCAGTTTTGTGTCACCTACTGGAGAGTGCTGTTGCCAGTTTTGTGTCACCTACTGGAGAGTGCTGTTGCCAGTTTTGTGTCACCTACTGGAGAGTGCTGTTGCCAGTTTTGTGTCACCTACTGGAGAGAGTGTTGCTGCCAGTTTTGTGTCACCTACTGGAGAGAGTGTTGCTGCCAGTTTTGTGTCACCTACTGGAGAGAGTGTTGCTGCCAGTTTTGTTGTCACCTACTGGAGAGAGTGTTGCTGCCAGTTTTGTGTCACCTACTGGAGAGAGTGTTGCTGCCAGTTTTGTGTCACCTACTGGAGAGTGTGTTGCTGCCAGTTTTGTGTCACCTACTGGAGAGAGTGTTGTTGCCAGTTTTGTGTCACCTACTGGAGAGTGTGTTGCTGCCAGTTTTGTGTCACCTACTGGAGAGAGTGTTGCTGCCAGTTTTGTGTCACCTACTGGAGAGAGTGTTGCTGCCAGTTTTGTGTCACCTACTGGAGAGAGTGTTGCTGCCAGTTTTGTGTCACCTACTGGAGAGAGTGTTGCTGCCAGTTTTGTGTCACCTACTGGAGAGAGTGTTGCTGCCAGTTTTGTGTCACCTACTGGAGAGAGTGTTGCTGCCAGTTTTGTGTCACCTACTGGAGAGAGTGTTGCTGCCAGTTTTGTGTCACCTACTGGAGAGAGTGTTGCTGCCAGTTTTGTGTCACCTACTGGAGAGAGTGTTGCTGCCAGTTTTGTGTCACCTACTGGAGAGAGTGTTGCTGCCAGTTTTGTGTCACCTACTGGAGAGAGTGTTGCTGCCAGTTTTGTGTCACCTACTGGAGAGAGTGTTGCTGCCAGTTTTGTGTCACCTACTGGAGAGAGTGTTGCTGCCAGTTTTGTGTCACCTACTGGAGACAGTGTTGCTGCCAGTTTTGTGTCACCTACTGGAGAGAGTGTTGCTGCCAGTTTTGTGTCACCTACTGGAGAGAGTGTTGCTGCCTATTACAACCCAGGATTTCAAATGGCCTGTTATCCCAGGTGTAATGGGAGCAAATAAACACAGTAGAAAAAGTTTAGACTTATATTATCCTTCACCAATTTAGAACAGCAATATGTACACTATGTACAGTGATAAATATAGTGCACTCCACGGTAAGCAAGGCAGAAATAGAAGCCACAAGATAGCAGACCGTGCTTCAACCAGCTCTAGAATGGGAATGACAAGGGCAGACAGGAGAGCGGTATCCACATAACCTCTGCGATTGCCAATCCCACCTTCTTATTGGCTAGAACCTGGTCACTAGTTGAACGATGGGGCCCCATCATCAACTCTTAGCAACCTGGTTCGCTGGTTGGGGGAGATAGCCTGTAAATGAGGGTGTGTCCATGCGCCGAATAAAGGTTACGTACTCTTTGCATGCCACACTGCCAGTTTTGTGTCACCTACTGGAGAGAGTGTTGCTGCCAGTTTTGTGTCACCTACTGGAGAGAGTGTTGCTGCCAGTTTTGTGTCACCTACTGGAGAGAGTGTTGCTGCCAGTTTTGTGTCACCTACTGGAGAGAGTGTTGCTGCCAGTTTTGTGTCACCTACTGGAGAGAGTGTTGCTGCAGTTTTGTGTCACCTACTGGAGAGAGTGTTGCTGCCAGTTTTGTGTCACCTACTGAAGAGAGTGTTGCTGCCAGTTTTTGTGTCACCTACTGGAGAGAGTGTTGCTGCCAGTTTTGTGTCACCTACTGGAGAGAGTGTTGCTGCCAGTTTTGTGTCACCTACTGGAGAGAGTGTTGCTGCCAGTTTTGTGTCACCTACTGGAGAGAGTGTTGCTGCCAGTTTTGTGTCACCTACTGGAGAGAGTGTTGCTGCCAGTTTTGTGTCACCTACTGGAGAGAGTGTTGCTGCCAGTTTTGTGTCACCTACTGGAGAGAGTGTGTGCTGCCAGTTTTGTGTCACCTACTGGAGAGAGTGTTGCTGCCAGTTTTGTGTCACCTACTGGAGAGAGTGTTGCTGCCAGTTTTGTGTCACCTACTGGAGAGAGTGTTGCTGCCAGTTTTGTGTCACCTACTGGAGAGAGTGTTGCTGCCAGTTTTGTGTCACCTACTGGAGAGAGTGTTGCTGCCCAGTTTTGTGTCACCTACTGGAGAGAGTGTTGCTGCCAGTTTTGTGTCACCTACTGGAGAGAGTGTTGCTGCCAGTTTTGTCACTTTTAATCTCGAAAAGTTATAATGTTTTACACTGCATTAGTTTTTCCTTGACACTGATAAGGGGCTCTTGCTCCAAGGAACTGGACTTATTGTCCCCTTACTTGGATCTGATTTGAATGCCTCCCATTCCACAGGAGCTACATGACCCCTACGGGTTTAGCGCCTTCCTCCGACTAAAATTGTATAGCAGTTCCTACTGCCATCAATCTTCACTGACTGAACAAAAAGGAATAATATCATGGCTGGAACAATAAACAAATAACCCGCACATAAGAGAGAGAAGCTTATGACGACGTTTCGGTCCAACTTGTACCATTTACAAAGTCACACTGTGACTTTGTAAATGATCCATATGTGCGGTTTATTTGTATATTCAGTGACTGATGCATCGTATAAATAGATGGAAGGTTTCTGGGACTCAGGCTGTGTAGACACAGATTTTATTGGATTCTGTGCAACAGCTGGAGAATGCATCTTCAGCTCAGCTTTAAACTTTTAGTGCTGATGTGTTTTCCTTAAGAAAACAATCTCTTGATATTAAATTGTGTAAGTTAACATGTGTTAATTTCATTAATCGAATTGTTTTTTGTGAAACAACTGGAGACAATTTCTTCTGATCAGAAATAAGTCACAATGTTTGACTTGATCTGCTTGTTCTGAGTTGAATCAACATTATGTACTTATAGGTGTTTATAACATCTATGTGGCCTGAAGACCATTATTAAAAATGTGTATGTTACGTACACTAGGTCTAGTGTATGTTACGTACTCTAGGCCTAGTGTATGTTACATACACTAGGCCTAGTGTATGTTACGTACACTAGGTCTAGTGTATGTTACGTACTCTAGGCCTAGTGTATGTTACATACACTAGGCCTAGTGTATGTTACGTACACTAGGTCTAGTGTATGTTACGTACTCTAGGCCTAGTGTATGTTACATACACTAGGCTAGTGTATGTTACGTACACTAGGTCTGTGTATGTTACGTTACTCTAGGCCTAGTGTATGTTACATACACTAGGCCTAGTGTATGTTACGTACACTAGGACTAGTGTATGTTACGTACACTAGGACTAGTGTACGTTAAGTACACTAGGACTAGTGTATGTTAAGTACACTAGGACTAGTGTACGTTAAGTACACTAGGACTAGTGCATGTTACGTACACTAAGACTAGTATATGTTACGTACACTACGTCTAGTGTACGTTGCGTACACTAGGACTAGTGTATGTTACGTAAACTAGGACTAGTGTACGTTAAGTACACTAGGACTAGTGTATGTTGCGTACACTAGGACTAGTGTACGTTAAGTACACTAGGACTAGTGTATGTTAAGTACACTAGAACTAGTGGACGTTAAGTACACTAGAACTAGTGTGCGTTAAGTACACTTGAACTAGTGTACGTTAAGTACACTAGAACTAGTGTACGTTAAGTACACTAGAACTAGTGTACGTTAAGTACACTAGAACTAGTGTATGTTAAGTACACTAGAACTAGTGTACGTTAAGTACACTAGAACTAGTGTACGTTAAGTACACTAGAACTAGTGTACGTTAAGTACACTAGGACTAGTGTATGTTAAGTACACTAGAACTAGTGTACGTTAAGTACACTAGAACTAGTGTACGTTATGTACACTAGTGTATGTTACGTACATTTGTGTATGTTACGTACACTAGTGTATGTTACATACACTAGTGTATGTTACGTACACTAGTGTATGTTACGTACACTTGTGTATGTTACGTACACTAGTGTATGTTACGTACACTAGTGTATGTTACGTACACTAGTGTATGTTACGTACACTAATGTTACGTACACTAGTGTATGTTACGTACACTTGTGTATGTTATGTACACTAGTGTATGTTACGTACACTGTTACGTACACTAGTGTATGTTACGTACACTTGTGTATGTTACGTATACTAGTGTATGTTACGTACACTAGTGTATGTTACGTACACTAGTGTATGTTACGTACACTAGTGTATGTTACGTACACTAGTGTTTGTTCGTTTTTATATAGTGTATGTTACGTACACTAGTGTATGTTATGTACACTAGTGTATGTTACGTACACTTGTGTATGTTACATACACTTGTGTATGTTACGTACACTAGTGTATGTTATGTATACTAGTGTATGTTACGTACACTAGTGTATGTTATGTACACTAGTGTATGTTACGTACACTTGTGTATGTACATACACTTGTGTATGTTAGTACACTAGTGTATGTTACGTATACTAGTGTATGTTACGTACACTAGTGTATGTTATGTACACTAGTGTATGTTACGTACACTTGTGTATGTTGCATACACTTGTGTATGTTACGTACACTAATGTATGTTACGTATACTAGTGTATGTTTACGTACACTAGTGATGTTATGTACAACTAGTGTATGTTACGTACACTTGTGTATGTTACATACACTTGTGTATGTTACGTACACTAGTGTATGTTACATACACTAGTCTTACATAAAACCAATTTAACTCTCTTTACTTTCTTAAAATTAAAGTTCTGATTGATTTTGCTTCTTGTTGGTCCCAACTTCCTTTTATGAAAAAATTTAAAAAAAATTGAAATGGTGCTTTCCATGCCATAATTTGTGAGTGTGGCATCTGATTAGCTTCATCCCTTCCATGCTGATTACCTGAAAACGTAACAAGTGAGCAGCTTAATATTCTTGTGTATTTTATGATACTGGTCTTTGGTCTCTCTGATAGATACGAATTAGAATTCAACTGTGTATGACCTAATTTACCATTTTTACTGAAAAACTTTGGACATTAGTTTCTATGTGATGACTTGTGAATGCCTTTTCTGATTCCCTTCAAACCTTCAGCAATAATATTTAACTGCATTATAAACTTACGGCGCACTCTGCACTATTCCAGTCTCATGGAGTCCGGCGCAGGGGACTGGAGCTACGGAATACGGGGATAACGTTATAACTTGTTGCTGCGCTTAATATATCAACTCATTTCAACGAATACTGTTGTAGGAGAGTACAAAGAAAGGGTCAATATAACCCGGCTAGGTATCACCATACGGATCGGGTCACTCCGGTTAAAAAAAACATTCGTTTAAGTCATGATTTTTCAACACACCCTTTCAAACACTTTGATAATGATGATGTGTGATGTTAGTGCTGCTGGTCTGGACTTTGTTATGGCAATGTTGCCTCCTTTACCTGAAGTCTACCTGGTCAAAGACCGGGCTGTCCCCGCGGCCTAGTTTTTGACTAGGCCTCCCGGTGGGCCTGATCAACCAGGGTATTACTGCTAGTCGCACGTAATCCAACGTAACAACCACAACCCGGCTGGTTAGGTACTGATTTTAGGTATTTGTCCAGCTCCCTCTTGAAGGCAGCCAGGAGTCGAGTGATAATTCCCCTTATGCTTGGTGGGAGAATGTTGAACAGTCTTGGGTCCTGAACACTGGTTGTCTTCCCTTAGTGTCATGTTAGTACCACTGCTCTATACTTTGTTAAGAGTTCTGTTGTGAGAAGGCACAATTAATTTTTTTTAAGACTTCTGAAAATTCTTCTGAATGTATGGTAGGTGTGCACTCTCAGTGGCCAGTTTGACGCTGTTAGTGTTAGACACTGTTAAGCAGTTAAATATTTATAGACGAGCCTGACGCATGGCCGGGCACCGGGAGTAGAAAGATTCGGAACTCATCAAAGGTAAGGTAAGGCAATTAGACGTTTTGAGTTTAGCGCTGACAGGTAGTCTGGCAAACGTTGACAAGCAGACGGTGCTATGTAATTAACCACTGTGTAAGTAGTTAGACGGTGCTAGGAAGTTAGAAGTCGCTTAGTAGCTAAACATTAGTTAACCAGGCGGAGTTAAGTGTATGGTGTTACATAGTTAAACGTTACGCAGTTTAACGATGCTGGGCTGCAAGACGTAGTTAGGTGGAATATTTAGCCGGTAGCTATACTGGAGTTCCCAGCTCCATTCACGTTGTACAGCCAAGACAAACTTGACGAAGATAACTATAGTCATCACACCATACAGTTTTAGAGCGGAGACTACCTTAAAATGTGTGTGTGTGTGTGTGTGTGTGTGTGTGTGTGTGTGTGTGTGTGTGTGTGTGTGTACTCATCTAATTGTACTCACCTAATTGTGGTCGCAGGGGTCGAGACTCAGCTCCTGGCCCCGCCTCTTCACTGATCGCTACTAGGTCCTCTCTCTCTCTGCTTCCTGAGCTGTATCATACCTCTTCTTAAAACTATGTATGGTTCCTGCCTCCACTACTTCACTTGCTAGGCTATTCCACTTCCTGACAACTCTATGACTGAAGAAATACTTCCTAACGTCCCTGTGACTCGTCTGAGTCTTCAGCTTCCAGTTGTGACCCCTTGTCCCTGTGTCCCCTCTCTGGAACATCCTATCTCTGTCCACCTTGTCTATTCCCCGCAGTATCTTGTATGACGTTATCATGTCTCCCCTGACCCTTCTGTCCTCCAGCGTCGTCAGTCCGATTTCCCTTAACTTTTCCTCGTACGACATTCCCTTGAGCTCTGGGACTAGCCTTGCTGCAAACCTTTGTACTTTCTCTAACTTCTTGACGTGCTTGACCAGGTGTGGGTTCCAGACTGGTGCTGCATACTCCAGTATGGGCCTAACATACACAGTGTACAGTGTCTTGAACGATTCCTTATTAAGGTATCGGAACGCTATTCTCAGGTTTGCCAAGCGCCCGTATGCTCCAGCAGTTATTTGGTTGATGTGTGCCTCCGGTGATGTGCTCGGTGTTATGGTCACCCCAAGGTCTTTCTCCCTGAGTGAGGTCCGTAGTCTTTGTCCACCTAGCCTATACTCTGTCTGCGGTCTTCTTTGCCCCTCCCCAATCTTCATGATTTTGCATTTGGCTGGATTGAATTCGAGAAGCCAGTTACTGGACCACATGTTCAGCCTGTCCAGGTCTCTTTGCAGTCCTGCCTCATCCTCGTCCGATTTAATTCTTCTCATCAACTTCACATCTGCGAACAGGGACACTTCAGAGTCTATTCCTTCCATCATGTTCACATATATCAAAAATAGCACTGGTCCTAGAACTGATCCCTGTGGGACCCCGCTCGTAACAGGCGCCCACTGTGATACCTCTTCACGTACCATGACTCGTTGCTGCCTCCCTGTCAGGTATTCCCTGATCCACTGCAGTGCCCTCCCTTTTACATGCGCCTGATCCTCCAGCTTCTGCACTAATCTCTTGTGGGGAACTGTGTCAAAGGCCTTCCTGCAGTCTAGGAAAACACAATCTACCCACCCCTCTCTCGTGTCTTACTTCTGTTACCTTGTCATAAAACTCCAGGAGGTTTGTGATACAAGATTTGCCTTCCATGAACCCATGCTGGTTTTCATTTATAATCTTGTTCCTTTCCAGGTGTTCGACCACTCTCCTCCTGATAATCTTCTCCATGACTTTGTACACAATACATGTCAGAGACACAGGTCTGTAGTTTAGCGCCTCGTTTCTGTTTCCTTTCTTAAATATGGGGACTACATTAGCTGTCTTCCATTTCTCAGGTTTAGTTGCCCAGTTCAAGGGAGGTGTTGAAGATTGTGGTTAGAGGCACGCACAGCATCTCTGCTCCTTCTCTAAGGACCCATGGGGAGATGTCCGGTCCCATTGTTGGTATATTCCCTCTGTGTGTGTGTGTGTGTGTGTGTGTGTGTGTGTGTGTGTGTGTGTGTTGTGTGTGTGTGTGTGGGGTGTGGTGTGTGTGTGTGTGTGTGTGGGGCGCGCGCGCGTGTGTGTGTGCGTGTGTGCGTGTGTTTGTGTGGTGTGTGTTTGTGTGTGTGTGTGTGTGTGTGTGTGTGGTGTGTGTGTGTGTGTGTGTATGTGTGTATGTGTGTGTGTGTGTATGTGTGTATTGTGTATGTGTGTGTGTGCGTGTGTGTGCTTTTGTGTGCGTGTGTGGTGTGTTGCGTGTGTTTTGCGTGTGTGCGTGTGTGTGCGTGTGTGTGGGGTGTGTGCGCGTGTGTGTGCGTGTGTGCGATGTGCGCGGTGTGTGTGCGTGTGTGTGCGTGTGTGTGCGTGTGTGCGTGTGTGTGCGTGTGTGCGTGTGTGTGCGTGTGCGCGTGTGCGTGGGTGTGGAGAGAGAGAGAGAGAGAGAGAGAGAGAGAGAGAGAAAAGAGAGAGAGAGAGAGAGAGAGAGTGGAGGGAAGGAGGGAGCAGTGTTGCCACATCCACGGGACAGATGTCCTGGTCAAATCGATTTTTGCCGCCTGGTGGTGTTGGTTGCAGCGTTGCCAGCTGTGCCCAGCACCAGGAAGGTTCCTCTCACCCCCCACCTCCCCCTTAATTCACTAACACCATCCTTACCACTAACACCATCCTTGCCAGTCACTAACACCATCCTTGCCAGTCACTAACACCATCCTTGCCACTAACACCATCCTTGCCAGTCACTAATACCATCCTTGCCAGGCACTAACACCATGCTTGCCAGTCACTAAGGCCATCCTTGCCAGTCACTAGGGCCATCCTTGCCAGTCACTAAGACCATCCTTGCCACTCACTAACACCATCCTTGCCACTAACACCATCCTTGCCACTAACACCATCCTTGCCACTCACTAGCACCATGCTTGCCACTCACTAACACCATCCTTGCCAGTCACTAACACCATCCTTGCCAGTCACTAACACCATCCTTGCCACTAACACCATCCTTGCCAGTCACTAACACCATCCTTGCCAGTCACTAAGACCATCCTTGCCACTCACTAACACCATCCTTGCCAATCACTAACACCATCCTTGCCACTCACTAACACCATCCTTGCCACTCACTAACACCATCCTTGCCACTGACACCATCATTGCCAGTAACTAACACCATCATTGCCAGTAACTAACACCATCCTTGCCACTAACATCATCCTTGCCACTCACTAGCACCATCCTTGCCACTAACACCATCCTTGCCAGTCACTAACACCATCCTTGCCAGTCACTAACACCATCCTTGCCACTCACTAACACCATCCTTGCCAGTCACTAACACCATCCTTGCCACTAACACCATCATTGCTAGTCACTAACACCATCCTTGCCACTAACACCATCCTTGACAGTCACTAACACCATCCTTGACAGTCACAAAACACCATCTTGACAGTCACTAACACCATCATTGCCAGTCACTAACACCATCCTTGCCACTCACTAACACCATCCTTGCCACTCACTAACACCATCCTTGCCACTCACTAACACCATCCTTGCCACTCACTAACACCATCCTTGCCACTCACTAACACCATCCTTGCCAGTCACTAACACCATCTTTGCCAGTCACTAACACCATCCTTGCCACTCACTAACACCATCCTTGCCACTCACTAACACCAATCTTGCCACTAACACCATCCTTGCCACTCACTAACACCATCCTTGCCACTAACACCATCCTTGTCACTCACTAACACCATCCTTGCCACTAACACCATCCTTGCCAGTCACTAATACCATCCTTGCCACTCACTAACACCATCCTTGCCACTCACTAACACCATCCTTGCAAGTCACTAACACCATCCTTGCCACTAACACCATCATTGCTGGTCACTAACACCATCCTTGCCACTAACACCATCCTTGCCACTAACACCATCCTTGCCAGTCACTAACACCATCCTTGCCAGTCACTAACACCATCCTTGCCAGTCACTAACACCATCATTGCCAGCCCACTAACACCACCCCTTGCAGTCCTAACACCATCCTTGCCACTCACTAACACCATCCTTGCCACTCACTAACACCATCCTTGCCACTCACTAACACCATCCTTGCCACTCACTAACACCATCCTTGCCAGTCACCAAAACACCATCTTTGCCAGTCCCCTAACACCATCATTGCCACTCACTAACACCATCCTTGCCACTCACTAACCCATCCTTGCCAGTCACTAAACCATCCTTGCCACTCACTAACACCATCCTTGCCACTAACACCATCCTTGCCACTCACTAACACCATCCTTGCCACTAACACCATCCTTGCCAGTCACTAACACCATCCTTGCCACTCACTAACACCATCCTTGCAAGTCACTAACACCATCCTTGCCACTAACACCATCATTGCTGGTCACTAACACCATCCTTGCCACTAACACCATCCTTGCCACTAACACCACCTTGCCAGTCACTAACACCACCCTTTGGGCCACTAACACATCCTTGCCAGTCACTAACACCATCATTGCCACTCACTAACACCATCCTTGCCAGTCACTAACACCATCCTTGCCAGTCACTAACACCATCCTTGCCACTCACTAACACCATCCTTGCCACTCACTAACACCATCCTTGCCAGTCACTAACACCATCCTTGCCAGTCACTAACACCATCCTTGCCACTAACACCATCCTTGCCAGTCACTAACACCATCCTTGCCACTCACTAACACCATCCTTGCCACTAACACCATCCTTGCCACTAACACCATCCTTGCCACTCACTAACACCATTTTTCCAAACTCACTAACACCATCCTTGCCAGTCACTAACACCATCATTGCCAGTCACTAACCACCATCCTTGCCACTAACACCATCCTTGCCATCACTAACCCCCATCATTGCCAGTCACTAACACTATCCTTGCCAGTCACTAACACCATCCTTGCCACTAACACCATCCTTGCCAGTCACTAACACCATCCTTGCCACTCACTAACACCATCCTTGCCACTAACACCATCCTTGCCAGTCACTAACACCATCCTTGCCACTAACACCATCCTTGCCACTAACACCATCCTTGCCACTAACACCATCCTTGCCACTCACTAACACCATCCTTGCCACTAACACCATCCTTGCCAGTCACTAATACCATCCTTGCCACTCACTAACACCATCCTTGCCACTAACACCATCCTTGCCAGTCACTAACACCATCCTTGCCAGTCACTAACACCATCCTTTCCACTAACACCATCCTTGCCAGTCACTAACACCATCCTTGCCAGTCACTAACACCATCCTTGCCAGTCACTAACACCATCCTTGCCACTCACTAACACCATCCTTGCCACTAACACCATCCTTGCCAGTCACTAACACCATCCTTGCCAGTCACTAACACCATCCTTGCCACTCACTAACACCATCCTTGCCAGTCACTAACCCCCATCCTTGCCAGTCACTACACCATCCTTGCCACTAACACCATCCTTGCCAGTCACTAAAAACCATCCCTTGCCACTCACTAACACCACCCTTTGCCAGTCACTAACACCATCCTTGCCAGTCACTAACACCATTCTTGCCACTCACTTACACCATCCTTGCCACTCACTAACACCATCCTTGCCACTCACTAACACCATCCTTGCCAGTCACTAACACCATCCTTGGCATTTCACTAACATCATCCTTGCCACTCACTAACCCCCATCCTTGCCACAAAACCACCACCCCTTGCCCACTAACACCATTCTTGCCACTCACTAACACCATCCTTGACACTAACACCATCCTTGCCAGTCACTAACACCATCCTTGCCACTGTAACAAACATCCTACCTTATATCAAGTGAGTCTCCTCCCGTAACACTCCTTTAATGGTAGACTGCAATAAAAAAATATTACAAGACGATTTTTAAAAAGGCTTTAAGTCTGCACGTACTCAACGTATATAGGCTTTAAATCTGTACGCACTGAGTGTAAAAGGCTTTAAGTCTGCACGTACCGAACATATGTAGGCTTTAAATCCGTACTATGCACTGAACGGAGGAGGGCTAAGTCTGCACTAACTTTGAAGGGACTAGACAAATACCAGTTTCTCCGGATAATTTAGTCAAAATAATCAGTGTATAAGGCAACAAGGAACCCGGTTCTCGCCGTGCCTGAGGTACTGGGTGTACTGTCTGGTGACCACACCACTGACCGCACATCTTATTTCAAACACACCTTTACACCACGGAAGAGCCACTGTTTACGGACCATGGAACTTGATCATGTACACACAGATGAGTGAGCTGATCCGGGATGTGTGGATAACATGGTTGTCGTCTGGGTTGCCTGGTTGTTGCTTGGATGTGTGGGTAGCTTGGTTGTTGTTGGGGTAGCTTGAATGTGTGGGTTGCTTGGTTGGGTTGGTAGCATGGTTGTGTGCGTAGCTTGGTTGTTGTGTGGGTTATGTCAGTGCTGGACAAAGCTAATGGGACCCAGGTTGTGTGTCAGGGCTAACCTTCCCTCATGAAATAAGTTGTTTTACATCCATCTCAAATTTGACCTTAAATTGGGCTGGCGTGAGCTCTTTCCACTGCAGGCTATAAACATGATGACACTGTAACATGCTACACTATCTCTTTAACACACACGGGGAGGCATACGCAAGCGCACACGCACACGCACAACTGCACTTTTCTGCTGCAGCTGAATGCAATATTCTTGTAAATAACTCCCTACCGCTTTAGCTTAGCTAACAATGCTTGGGTCAGTTCTTGGACCCATTATGTACCTCTCTAATCTTCTGATCACCATCCACATGATGGGTTTAGGGTGCATAATGAACATGTTGAACAAACTCGCCAGGGATTAATAAACAAAATAGAAAAAAAAAGGCAGGAGTAAAGGGAAGTGTATTGCCGTGGACGAGGGAGAACCTGAGGGACTGGAAATAAAACAGTGAGGAAGTGATGAAAATTACGACACTTGTGCAACATCTGGGTATCTTTATTACAGACATTTCGCCAACCAGTGGCTTTATCAATACAAATTCAAGGACATAATTGGAAGACAGTAAAACTATATACAAAAGATGATGGAACCAGTCCCTCAGCCTTGGAGTTGAAGAGCACCGTAGTCATGATAAAGCCACTGGTTGGAGAAGCGTCTACAATCAAGAAACCCAGATGTTGTACATGTATCTAATTTTAATCTAGTCGATACTGTGCACCATTGATGTAGTACAGTGAGAAAGTGAGCGAGAGAATGCGTGAAAGCAACTTGCAGCAGAGTAGTTACGAGATCACATAATGTAATCACACACATGGCTACCTTAATTCAACCCGAACAAATGAGGGATCGGAGAAAGAAGACAAGTGGAATAAAAGCTTTGGAAAGGAACTGTTCACATCCGAGAATGAGTGACTTACGCGTCATCATTACGATAAACATAACACACCAGAGGTGCACAAACACCACATAAAACAGTCGGTACACACGTCGGTAAGTCCCGAACTGAAACAAAGAATCAAACATAAACAAACGCAACACCAAATGTCTCAGATCAGAAAGGAATGCAATAGTCGAAGAGACTCGAGGAACTGAACCCGGTGACCTTTGAGTAGAGAAGCGATGGGGATGATATGATAATGGCGTAGAAGATTCTAAAAGGTATTGACTGAGCAGACAAGACAGCCTCTTGATAAGCGTAGACCAGCAACCGGGGGGCTACAGGAAGCTAAGGCACAGCCATAATGGTAGCCAGAAAGTATTTCATCAGTCCTCAGAGCAATACAAAACTGGAATGAACTACAAAATGAAATGAACTCCAACTCCGCTCACAGATTCAAGATCAAGTATGGCAGGGCTTGGGAGGCTAGTATACAGTAAATGTCGGTAAAGCTAACATATGAAGCAGGGTCAGAAGCGGTGTATCGACCCCAGCAAACAACAGAGTACACACGCGTGCACTCGCACGCACGCACACACTCGCACGCACGCACGCACGCACGCACGCACGCACGCACACACACACACACACACAAAACAGGCCAAGTGTCTAATCGACATGTGCCTATGACAAAATGGTAACTAATTCATAGCAATTTAGTTAATGAATCGCCTCCTGCAACTAATGCTTCCAGTGTCTATTCTATTTCCTGCTCATCTTGTCCTCTCCAACACTTGTAGAAACTGGCAGCTATCTTTTCTGACAAGACTTTTATAGCACAAAAGACTTGCCGACGCCAAGCATGATGTTTAACCCACTTGTAAGATACCTGCTAGGATAACTTGTTCCCTCAGGATACATCACTATATAGCGACCCCTTGTTTAATAACCATGGTGTGGGAGCTAGCTGGGGTAGGCCAGTGGATGCGTAATAAATCAATGAATGGATCAACATGTGATCAAGATCCTGACGTACAAAAAAAAAAAACTTATAAGGAAAAAGAATGAGATATAAGCATACCAAAGCCATGGGAGTGCGAGAGAGAGAGAGAGAGAGAGAGAGAGAGAGAGAGAAGAGAGAGAGAGAGAGAGAGAGAGAGAGAGATAATGCTGTGGCGTGACCAGCACTTGATTATAATTATAATCATGGGGAAGGGCTAAACCCGTAGGATTATACAGCGCCTGTGGGTGGATGGAAGGTATTCAGGCTTAATTCAGTGAACTGGAGCATACATCCAATCCCCTAGATCAAGAGCCCCTCACCAGCGTCAAGGAACCTCCCTTGAGGGGACCAGCACTTGAACCCAAGCCGCAGCACTACGCGAGAACAGGGAACTAGATACCTGACGCTTGAGTCCATTACACTACTATGCTTCGTAAGTTTAAGTGACCAGCGGAACTAATAGCTGTATTTCCGCCCAGAGCTAGGCACATTCAGGGGATGAACCTCACCTATCATTCTCGTCCGTATTTCCACCCTTGGGAGTACAAATATTCATACATCCAGATTCATGAGAATTTGGAAGCTTATTACATCTAGTGTCTGCTGTCTGTAAATACCTTCTCGTGTACTGCAGTGACTGATGAGTGCTCGGGATGGTGGAAGAGGGAAGCCTATTTTTACTGTAATTCTATGCTTAAGCAGTTAACAAATGCCCCGTTTTCTGGCATAGGAAAATCACACTAAGTTAACTCTGAAACCGCACTGAGCCTCGTCATCCGTGCAGTGTAGAGGCGAGTGTGGCCTGGCTCCTCAGGAACAATCTACTCGAACATTCCAGTCACACTTGGGTATAGATAACTGATCAGATATCAACAGTAACTGCATATTTCCCGCATTATAGTGAAGATACCTTTGATGGGATTCTAGAGTTTTCCTTCTCCCGCAGTCCGGTTATGAACTTAAGTCACCTTGATATCCCTCCTCACACTCTACTTCCACAATATATCCTCATTTTACTACAATTTTATGGTGAAAGCATCTAAGACAGGACTCGCAGCAATGGATTTACGTCAGACAAATTTAGATTTAAAAGAGACATAGGGACGTACTAGTCTGGCGATAGAGTTGTGAATGAGTGAAACAAATTCCAGGTAACGTTATTGAGGCCGGAACTTTGGGTAGCTTGAAATATAGGTTGGACGGGTATAAGTAGATGTAGGTAGGTGGGTGTGAGCTGGATCAACAGGTCTGTTGCAATGTTGCTTCGGTCTTGCGTTATGGCGTCTCCAGCGAATGTTTCTACAAGCTTCGTGTAACTTTACAAATACTATACTATTTGTTTTAAATTAAATATCGTTAACTAAGGTAAAGTAAGATTAGGTTAGATAAACGCAAAAAGAATAAATTAATTCACAATTAAGTAAATTTCAAAACAGCAGCAGCAACACGTCTGGCAACGCGGCGAGTTAAGTCTAACCAGGAAACGTTCAAATCTACACGAGTACCACAATGCGTTGGAATGTTGAATAGTTCGGTGCGATGGATCCTATATTCCCTTATTTTACACTTTCTCCCATCTCTCACTCCAGCATGTTGTTATGGCAGTGCGCAGATTTGGGGCCAGGCCCTCAAGTACATTCCACGTACATATTATCATGTATCTCTCCTCTCCTCCAGCGAGTACACATTTACGACTCTGAAGCATTCCCAGTAATTTATATGCTTTACTATGTGGGCGTAAATGATCTGTGAATCTGTTCCAGCTGTGATCTCTCTCTCCTGCCTTGAACGAAGACATCAACATGAACACACAACACTTTGCTCTCTGGCCAACTTCTACCATCCGTTCATGTGTGTGTGAAAGTTAAACGTTTTAAAAAAATGTACTCTGGCACGACCGCTGGTTCCTAATGTCCTGCTGCAGAGAATATTGAAGAAAACACACTGCAGAACTGGTCTTTACCGAGAAAACGTTTCGCTCACACCATTATCAAGTGGTAATAAAAATTTGTCCTAATATAGCTTATCATGCAATGTAACTTCATGATAACTGCACTTTTCTGTCTCATGAACATGAAAGATGACAGGTATCACACACACACACAGTGGTGTAGTGGAGGCAGGATCCATACATAGCTTTAAGAAGAGGTATGATAAAGCTCACGAAGCGGGAAGTGTGACCGGGTAGCGGCCAGTTGAAGAGGCGGGAGGCGGGGCCAGGAGCTGTGACTCGACCCCCGCAACCACAACTAGGTGAGTATACACCTACTTACATTCAGTTCACATTTATCTTTAATTTCTTGTTCGTCTCTTAACTGTTCGTATTCCTGTAATAAGAAATTTTTAATTAAGGTTTGGTATGAGAGCTGGCCACTGTGTGATAATCCAGCAACCACTGATATGCCAGGATAAAACCACTGTGCCGTTGTTCACTCACACACTAGTCAAGAGTGTCGTGGTGGGAGGGCATCACGTCGTTGTTCACTCACACACTAGTCAAGAGTGTCGTGGTGGGAGGGCATCACGTCGTTGTTCACTCACACACTAGTCAAGAGTGTCGTGGTGGGAGGGCATCACGTCGTTGTTCACTCACACACTAGTCACGAGTGTCGTGGTGGGAGGGCATCACGTCGTTGTTCACTCACACACTAGTCACGAGTGTCGTGGTGGGAGGGCCATCACGTCGTTGTTCACTCACACACTAGTCAAGAGTGTCGTGGGTGGGAGGGCATCACGTCGTTGTTCACTCACCACTAGTCAAGAAATATCGTGGTGGAGGGCACACATCGTTGTTCACTCACACATAGTCAAGAGTATCGTGGTGGGAGGGCATCACATCGTTGTTCACTCACACACTAGTCAAGAGTGTCGTGGGGGGGGCATCACGTCGTTGTTCACCACACACTAGCAAGAGTGTCGTGGTGGGAGGGCATCACATCGTTGTTCACTCACACACTAGTCAAGAGTATCGTGGTGGGAGGGCATCACATCGTTGTTCACTCACACACTAGTCAAGAGTGTCGTGGTGGGAGGGCATCACGTCGTTGTTCACTCACACACTAGTCAAAAGTGTGTGGTGGGAGGGCATCACGTCGTTGTTCACCACACACTAGTCACGAGTGTCGTGGTGGGAGGGCATCAGTTTGTTGTTCACTCACACACATCAGAGTGTCGTGGTGGGAGGGCATCACGTCGTTGTTCACTCACAACACTAGTCAAGAGTGTCGTGGTGGGAGGGCATCACGTGTTGTTCACTCACACACTAGTCAAGAGTGTCGTGGTGGGAGGGCATCACGTTGTTGTTCACTCACACACTAGTCAAGAGTGTCGTGGTGGGAGGGCATCACGTCGTTGTTCACTCACACACTAGTCAAGAGTGTCGTGGTGGGAGGGCATCACGTCGTTGTTCACTCACACACTAGTCAAGAGTGTCGTGGTGGGAGGGCATCACGTTGTTGTTCACTCACACACTAGTCAAGAGTGTCGTGGTGGGAGGGCATCACGTTGTTGTTCACTCACACACTAGTCAAGAGTGTCGTGGTGGGAGGGCATCACGTGTTGTTCACTCACACACTAGTCAAGAGTGTCGTGGTGGGAGGGCATCACGTTGTTGTTCACTCACACACTAGTCAAGAGTGTCGTGGTGGGAGGGCATCACGTCGTTGTTCACTCACACACTAGTCAAGAGCGTCGTGGTGGGAGGGCATCACGTTGTTGTTCACTCACACACTAGTCAAGAGTGTCGTGGTGGGAGGGCATCACGTCGTTGTTCACTCACACACTAGTCAAGAGTGTCGTGGTGGGAGGGCATCACGTTGTTGTTCACTCACACACTAGTCAAGAGTGTCGTGGTGGGAGGGCATCACATTCATACGTGTAAAGATGACCAATCTTAAAATTCCCTGACAAAATTACAATTTTCCCCCCTGACAATATTTCAGTACCTGGCAGACTCCAACTTCCCCTCAGTCAACCATTCCTCCCAAAACATGTTTTTACATAGCTATATTACATAAATAAGAATAATAATAATAATAAGAATAATAATAATAATCACGTTCAGCGCTAGACCCAAAAGGGTCATACAGCACTATGACCACTATAACATAAATCAGACTAGAGTGGTCAATATTCCAACATTTTACAATATTCACAAACTCTCATTAAAAGAGACATTATATTTTACATGATCATTTCACAAATGTCACTTGGTGATCAATGTTGTTTGATAACAACATTGTAATGTCAATACTTTCGGGAAGTATAGAGCAAAATATTTTTTCTAAAAAAAAAAAAAAAAATATTTGCAGAGAACGTAACAGAGCATCATTAACTACAACTGGTAAATGAGATTAACGAGGAACCGTAATGACCTCGTTTACACACTTTATAACAGTAAATAAATCAACAGAACAAAAATTACAATTTCAGCTGATTGATGTGAATGTTAAAGTGTTCAAATACTATGATGATGTGATGAAAAATACAGGGAATTCTTCAGTTGCCTAACCTGTAGTCATGACTTACTTCCACATGTGGATTTGTCCACTGTGACATCGCCTACGACAGCTTCACCTCACCTGTCTAAATTATATAAGCCACTTCTTCGCGCATATGCTGTATTCTTTTCAAGACTGATGGACTGGTTACATCGACTCCAGGCTGAGGGACTGATCACCTCAAACTCCTTCTGATATTCATCATACTTCTTTGTATAGGATTGATGAAACCACTGCGTAGCGAAACGTTTCCTCAATAAAGATACCCAAGTGTTGCACATGTGTCTAATTTATCAACTTTTCGGTTCTCTGAACCATTTGTACATTATTATGATGCTGTGTTGATAAACAAACACAAATGCAGAATAATGTGGTCAATAAAGGATGGCATTTGGGTTTATTTTCCATCATGTCGGTATTTTATACCTGTTATCTCCACTATGATGTTGTGTTGAAAATGGTATAAAAATTCCAACAAGATTAACTCTTCCGCAGACTGAGGGACTGACCACCTCAAACACTATTTCTCCAAGGCTGATGAACTGATTACATCATCTTCGCTGCTGCTCCTACTGACTCTGACTGAAGAACCCTACTGTGTATGCGAAACGTTTCAACGTGCGTCTTACCCATCACTATGATGCTGCCATTCAGTTTGTTCTATTTTTTCTGCAATTTCAGTTTTTTTTTATTTCCACTGCAATTTTTCTTTTTTGCTCGACACCGTTCCTCGGAGGATCATCTTGTTGATGCGTAAGATATATGTGCAACAGTTGGCTGTTTTATTGTTGAAACGTTTCGCCTACACAGTAGGCTTTTTCGGTCAAATAGAGTCAGCAGGAGCAGCAGCTAAGTAAAAATGATGTAATCAGTCCATCACCCTTGGAGAAAATAGTATATGAAGTGGTCAGTCCCTCAGCCTGGAGAAGAGTTCAGGTCCAAGGTCTGGAACGACATGTTGTTCCAGACCAAGACGTCGTTCTTGACCCACACACTCGAAGGAGGATGACAAAATACATACAAGTTGGGTGACAAATAGGCTTGAACAAACGTTGAACGTTTCGTTCAAAGGTGACTTAAAAAGAGCTCATGTTTGAGCGAAGCGTTTCATATAGGTTTGAGCTAAGAGTGCCGTACAGGGGCTGCTACGAAGCTTGCTGCCTACATCACCACAATGACGTTAGTTACTAAACTGGTCTTAACCCGCAAACGGTCCAAGCAGATCTACGTTCGGCTGGGTTTGAGAGGGACCTGCCCTCCCAAAGCAACCTACGTCTCACCTCCTGACACTATATAAGGCCTCCATTCTGTCACTTCAACTTCATATTGTTTCAGACAACGGAACAATGTTCTTCTCCAGACTGAGGGACTGACCACCTCAAAACTTTAAGGGTGATGGACTGATTACATCATCTTCAAGTATCTTCTGCTTCTATCAACTTTTCTGTACTCGACTGAAGAAGCCTACTGTGTAGGCGAAACGTTTCGAAATAAAGATACCTAACTGTTGCATAGGTGTCTTACCTAACAGATCTACGTTCACATGTGTAGTGCTACAAAAGTAGATCTACGTTTTTTTTACATATTTTCAAATATAACAAAAAAAATAGATCAAAGTTTTTTTACACATTTTCAAATGTAAAAAAAAAAAAAAAAAAAAAAGATCTACTTTTTTTACATACTTTCAAATGTTGAAAAAACGTATATATACGTTTGGACCGTTTACGGGTTTTAAAGACCTATCAGCTTGTCACCTGTTCACCACCAGTCAAGACTACTTTTATGTTTATCTGAACTTTAAGGGTACAAATACAAAAATAAAGAGGATATAAATAACTTTCTGGTATGAGAGGTACATTAATGGGTGTAAGTTGGATTTACCTAGCGTGAGCCAGTAGGCCTGCTGCAGTGCTCCTTCCTAATGTACTTAAACTGAGAGATATACACTTCTCGGTGTATATATTCTGTTAACACTCACGACCCTCCAGGTGACCTCTCAGCACACTCATCACCCTCAGCGTTGACCATGATTAACACTCGACAGCGCTGATGCAGGGGACACGAATCAAATGTCACCAGCAACACTGTGGGCAGTGTCAGTGTAGACGCGGGGTTTATCTGGCCAGGAAGCTGCCTCTCACGCTCTCTAACACGTACACACACACATACACACATACACACACGTACACACACACACACACACACACACACATACACACACGTACACACACACATACATACACACGTACACACACACATACACACGTACACATACACACACACACATACATACATACACACACACAACACACACAACACACACACAAACACACACACACACACACAACACACACACACACACACACACACACACACACACACACACACACACACACACATAGCTACTACTACTAAAATTATTTTAGTTCTACCTCAATAAAACAAAAGCCATTAAAGCTATGCCACAGTCTTCAACCTACCAATCCAGAAACTACAACTGCTCATCACCACCATTCCAACAATGTACACACGTCTCCCTCACACCAACAAGGGAGGTCTCCCTCACACCAACAAGGAAGGTCTCCCTCACACCAACAAGGGAGGTCTCCCTCACACCAACAAGGGAGATCCCCCTCACACCAACAAGGGAGGTCTCCCTCACACCAACAAGGGAGATCTCCCTCACACCAACAAGGGAGGTCTCCCTCACACCAACAAGGAAGGTCTCCCTCACACCAACAAGGGAGGTCTCCCTCACACCAACAACGGAGATCTCCCTCACACCAACAAGGGAGGTCTCCCTCACACCAACAAGGAAGGTCTCCCTCACACCAACAAGGGAGATCTCCCTCACACCAACAAGGAAGGTCTCCCTCACACCAATAAGGGAAATCTCCCTCACACCAACAAGGAAGGTCTCCCTCACACCAACAAGGAAGGTCTCCCTCACACCAACAAGGGAGGTCTCCTTCACACCAACAAGGGAGATCTCCCTCACACCAACAAGGAAGGTCTCCCTCACACCAACAAGGAAGGTCTCCCTCACACCAACAAGGAAGGTCTCCCTCACACCAACAAGGAAGGTCTCCCTCACACCAACAAGGAAGGTCTCCCTCACACCAACAAGGAAGGTCTCCCTCACACCAACAAGGAAGGTCTCCCTTACACCAACAAGGAAGGTCTCCCTCACACCAACAAGGAAGGTCTCCCTCACACCAACAAGGAAGGTCTCCCTCACACCAACAAGGAAGGTCTCCCTCACACCAACAAGGAAGGTCTCCCTCACACCAACAAGGAAGGTCTCCCTCACACCAACAAGGAAGGTCTCCCTCACACCAACAAGGAAGGTCTCCCTCACACCAACAAGGAAGGTCTCCCTCACACCAACAAGGAAGGTCTCCCTCACACCAACAAGGAAGGTCTCCCTCACACCAACAAGGAAGGTCTCCCTCACACCAACAAGGAAGGTCTCCCTCACACCAACAAGGAAGGTCTCCCTCACACCAACAAGGAAGGTCTCCCTCACACCAACAAGGAAGGTCTCCCTCACACCAACAAGGAAGGCACTCTTGACGGCATTTTTGGACTAGGTCAAGCCGGATATTACTCGTGAGGTAGGGTGGGGGGAGGGAGGGTAGGAAGAGGGGGAGGATGGTTATGTGGAAGAGGAAGAAGTAGTAAGAAGGGAAGACATGACATAAAAGACAGGAGAAGACTTTCAAGTCCACACTGAGGGTATCCACTGAAGACTGTCTAGTACACTACTGTTTTGATTGTTATCTAAAGTAAAGGGGGGATTAGATGGGAAGAAATGGATTAGGTATGGGGAGGAGGAAAAGTGGTACGAAGTGCATGATGATAGGTAGGAAGAGATAATGATGATAGAGATGGCAGGTGTTACAGGTGTGAAGCTAGAGGTGAGGATCCCCAGGACTGACCTGGGGCTCGTCACGCTGATGCTGTGATACGTTTTATTATTAACCGTGGCATAACACAGCTGGTATCACACATCAGCTGTGTGATGCGTAACACAGCTGCAGCTGGCTATGCTGCAGCTTCATCAACACTTGCGCACAGGGGTTAAATCACATAGCCCACCTTCCCCATAACAAAAAAAAAGTCAACAAAAATGCTAATAATTTTTTCAAACGCCCTGTGGTTCCCAAAATAAGATTGATGACGCCACTCCTCCGCACTCCAAAGAAGAAAAAAGAGCCAAGTACTATTCAGCGCTGCTGTTGGTTATGTGGGATCAACCAGACTGTGAGGAGTATGTAGGGGAGGATAAGGATGATGCTTGGCATTAGGTGGAGAGGTAGGCCGTGACATGGGCCTCTCCGTACATAATCCGGCACACAACCTTAACTTACGTAGGTTTCCAGAGTTTTCTTGTAACTTGGCCCCGGGCTAGGCTCTTGCTGCACAAGCTATTAAACAGCACCCTGTAGGCCTAGGCACCAAAGCTCTAAAATGCTGGCGGGAGAAGCCTACAATTTAGTCTCCGCACAAATATGTAAGTTAAATTTTACATAGGCCATCAATACATCAAAGAATTATGAGAATAATGAGGAGTGTAGAAAATGACACTGGCACTCAGATGTGTATTGCATTATGCAGATTAACCTAAGATGACCTAATAACATTAAACAATGTGATCTGATGACTGTTTTTCTTTCAAGATAACTGCTGAGTTGCTTAATACTCATCAAGGACAAGGTGAGTGTGTTGCAAGACCCAGGGTAATGTTCAGTTTTGTTAGACTGTGATGACTGTGTTGACCTGTGGATCACTGATGGTTGTGTTGACCTGTGGATCACTGATTGTTGTGTTGACCTGTGGATAACTGATTGTTGTGTTGACCTGTGGATCACTGATGGTTGTGTTGACCTGTGAATCACTGATGACCGTGTTGACCTGTGCATCATTGATGGTTGTGTTGACCTGTGCATCACTGATGACTGTGTTGACCTGTGAATCACTGATGGTTGTGTTGACCTGTGGATCACTGATGGTTGTGTTGACCTGTGGATCACTGATGGTTGTGTTGACCTGTGGATAACTGATGGTTGTGTTGACCTGTGGATCACTGATGGTTGTGTTGACCTGTGGATCACTGATGGTTGTGTTGACCTGTGGATCACTGATGGTTGTGTTGACCTGTGGATCACTGATGACCGTGTTGACCTGTGGATAACTGATGGTTGTGTTGACCTGTGGATCACTGATGGTTGTGTTGACCTGTGGATAACTGATGGTTGTGTTGACCTGTGGATCACTGATGGTTGTGTTGACCTGTGGATCACTGATGGTTGTGTTGACCTGTGGATCACTGATGGTTGTGTTGACCTGTGGATAACTGATGGTTGTGTTGACCTGTGGATCACTGATGGTTGTGTTGACCTGTGGATCACTGATGACTGTGTTGACCTGTGGATAACTGATGGTTGTGTTGACCTGTGGATCACTGATGGTTGTGTTGACCTGTGGATAACTGATGGTTGTGTTGACCTGTGGATCACTGATGACCGTGTTGACCTGTGGATAACTGATGGTTGTGTTGACCTGTGGATCACTGATGACCGTGTTGACCTGTGGATAACTGATGGTTGTGTTGACCTGTGGATACTGATGAGTTGTGTTGAACCTGTGGAATCACTGATGATGTGTTGACCTGTGGATCACTGATGACTGTGTTGACCTGTGGATCACTGATGGTTGTGTTGACCTGTGGATCACTGATGGCTGTGTTGACCAGTGCATACTGATGACTGTTGACCTGTGCATCACTGATAACTGTGTTGACCTGTGCATCACTGATGGTTGTGCTGACCTGTGCATACTGATGACCGTGTTGACCTGTGGATAACTGATGGTTGTGTTGACCTGTGGATCACTGATGACCGTGTTGACCTGTGGATAACTGATGGTTGTGTTGACCTGTGGATAACTGATGGTTGTGTTGACCTGTGGATCACTGATGACCGTGTTGACCTGTGGATAACTGATGGTTGTGTTGACCTGTGGATCACTGATGGTTGTGTTGACCTGTGGATAACTGATGGTTGTGTTGACCTGTGGATAACTGATGGTTGTGTTGACCTGTGGATAACTGATGGTTGTGTTGACCTGTGGATCACTGATGGTTGTGTTGACCTGTAGATCACTGATGACCGTGTTGACCTGTGGATAACTGATGGTTGTGTTGACCTGTGGATCACTGATGGTTGTGTTGACCTGTGAATCACTGATGACCGTGTTGACCTGTGCATCATTGATGGTTGTGTTGACCTGTGCATCACTGATGACTGTGTTGACCTGTGCATCATTGATGGTTGTGTTGACCTGTGCATCACTGATGACTGTGTTGACCTGTGGATCACTGATGACTGTGTTGACCTGTGGATCACTGATGACTGTGTTGACCTAGTGATCACTGATGACTGTGTTGACCTGTGCATCATGATAGGTGTGTTGACCTGTGCATCACTGATGACTGTGTTGACCTGTGCATCATGATGGTGTGTTGACCTGTGCATCACTGATGACTGTGTTGACCTGTGGATCACTGATGACTGTGTTGACCTGTGGATAACTGATGTTGTGTTGACCTGTGATCACTGATGTTGTGTTGACTTGACCTGAGCTGGTTGACTGGCATCATGATGGTTGTGTTGACCTGTGCATCACTGATGGTGTGTTGACCTGTGACATCACTGATGTTGTGTTGACCTGTGCATCACTGATACTGTGTTGACCTGTGGATCATGATGACTGTTGACCGTAACACTGTACGGTTTACTCTGTGGAATCACTGAAGACTGTGAAATGTGGATCACTGATGTTGATGGACCTGTGGACACTGATGGCTGTGTTCGACCAGTGCATACTGATGACTGTTGACACTGTGCATCATGGATAACTGTGTTGAACTAGCATCAAACGATGGTTGTGCTGACCTGTGCATACTGATGACTGTTTGACCTTGCATCACTGATGACTTTTGACCAGCTCATCACTGATGACTGTTTGACCTGTGACACCACGATGGTGTGTTACGTGCATCCACTGAACGGTGTTTGCTGTGAATCACAGTCTTGTGTTGACGTGGATCGTGATAATCTGTTACTGTAGGAGCGGCCCACAGCTGGTTTATTAGGTAATCAACAAAGGAATGTGGCCGCCAGACTGGACTACGAGTGTAAACAGAGTCTCTCAAACATCATGGCACGTATCAGAAAATGAACTAACCACATACGGCGAACCCAACAAGACTCACTGACTCAACACTCTTCACCACGACATCATCACCAATCATATATTTGTCCGTCGACAAAAAGCACACCATGACAAACGTTATTGGGACGCCTTTGCATGGGTGGTTTATGTCTGGGGTAAGTGGTGGGTTGCAAGGTGACCGCCGCCACTGTCTTGCACTGTACCCTTCACCCCCACTCACCGTCAGCTGCGGTAACACGCGGCGCCACACTCACCACCAGCTGCGGTAACATGCGGTACCACACTTAACGCAAAAATCGTCCGCAAAATAGCTACAATGAACAAAGTATAATGTGACGCTGCTACTGTGAGGAGCTATCTTCACAGTACTCGCCCAGGGGGTTTATCAAGTACGTCCGAAACCCTGAAAGGGCTAAGAGACATAAGAATGGAATGGAGCCAGTGGAAGGCGTGGAGCTATACAGCGGTAGTAGACGTGGCCACTTGCGATCATGGCTCACAAGTGAGAGGTCAGGCTCAGAGCCTCTGGCGAGTGAAACACCTCTCAATAAAGACACTCAGGTGTGACCTATACAACTGCTACCGAAACGTCTTTCAGTAAAAAGACCCAAGTGTTACACGTGTCTTATTCATCAACTCGTTCGTATTATGTAACTTTAGGTTAATTCTCTTTCTTTTTCTCGGATCCAACATGGACAGAGACATTTGGTAAGTCACTGCAGTGTATTATATGACCTTCGTACACAACACTAGAATTTATACGAATGTCTTCCAACGAGGACCCAGCAAACCTCGAAGTTGATATCAATCAAGTCTTCCAGAGGACCACAGAACATGTCATGTTCAATGAAGACAAAATTCAGTTACTCCGCTACTGCAAAAACTGAAGGATTTAAGACTGGAACTTGGAATACAGAACAAACTTAAACCCTTCAATAAAACAGAAGAGGAATGTGGGGAACTTAGGAGTGATAATGTCAGAAGATTTTACGTTCAAGAATGACAGAAGTGTTGCTATCAGAGACGCAAGGAAAGTGATAGGCTGGATAACAAAAACCTTCAGAACAAGAGATGTCAAAACACAAATAACCCGCACATAGGAGAGGGAAGCTTACGACGACGTTACGGTCCGACGTGGACCAGTGCGACTTTGTAAATGGTCCTAGTCGGACCGAAACGTCGTCGTAAGCTCCTCTCCTATGTGAGGGTTATCTGTGTACTGTTCCAGTCACGGTATTGTGCCTTTTTGTTATTTAAGAGATGTCAAAGCAATGATGAGTGGAATGTTGCAGCACAATAATACTACATTTTAAGTGAGGTCAGACCACGAGTAATGGAGAATATAAGAACCTTCACTTAATTTCCATTTGTTGGGGGTAATTTCTCCACCCACCACCCTCCCTCCCCCACACCCTCTTTCCCTCTCAACCTACCTTCCCTATCAACCACCCCACCCCACCTACCTTTCAACCTCCCTTCCATAAAAACCACCCCGCTCCGCCTCCCTCTCAACCTCGCCTCCCTCTCAACCTCCCCTCCCTATCAACCACCCCGCCCACCTCCCTCTCAATAACCCCTCCCTATCAACCACCCTATCCCATCTCCCTCTCAACCCCCGCCACACCTCCCTCTCAACCACCCCATCCCACCTCCCTCTAAACCCCCCCTATCAACCACCCCATCCCACCTCCCTCTCAACCTTCCCTCTCTATCAACCACCCATCCCACCTCCTACTCAACCCCCCCTATCAACCACCTCGCCACACCTCTCTCTCAACCATCCCTCCCTATCAACCACCCCATTCCCCTCCCTCTCAACCCCCCCTATCAACTACCCCACCCAACCTCCCTCTCAACCACCCCTATCAACCACCCCACCCCACCTCCCTCATCACCTACCTGGAGGTACTGGGGCTACAATATCAACCACCCCGCCCCACCTCCCTCATCACCTACCTGGAGGTACTGGGGCTACAATATCAACACCCCGCCCCACCTCCCCGATCACCTACCTGGAGGTACTGGGGCTACAATATCAACCACCCCGCCCCACCTCCCTCATCACATACCTGGAGGTACTGGGGCTACAATATCAACCACCCCGCCCCACCTCCCCCATCACCTACCTGGAGGTACTGGGGCTACAATATCAACCACCCCGCCCCACCTCCCTCATCACCTATCTGGAGGTACTGGGGCTACAATATCAACCACCCTGCCCCACCTCCCTCATCACATACCTGGAGGTACTGGGGCTACAATATCAACCACCCCGCCCCACCTCCCTCATCACCTACCTGGAGGTACTGGGGCTACAATATCAACCACCCCGCCCCACCTCCCTCATTACCTACCTGAAGGTACTGGGGCTACAATATCAACCACCCCGCCCCACCTCCCTCATCACCTACCTGGAGGTACTGGGGCTACAATATCAACCACCCCGCCCCACCTCCCTCATCACCTACCTGGAGGTACTGGGGCTACAATATCAACCACCCCGCCCCACCTCCCTCATCACCTACCTGGAGGTACTGGGGCTACAATATCAACCACCCCGCCCCACCTCCCTCATTACCTACCTGAAGGTACTGGGACTACAATATCAACCACCCCACCCCACCTCCCTCATCACCTACCTGGAGGTACTGGGGCTACAATATCAACCACCCCGCCCCACCTCCCTCATCACCTACCTGGAGGTACTGGGGCTACAATATCAACCACCCCGCCCCACCTCCCCGATCACCTACCTGGAGGTACTGGGGCTACAATATCAACCACCCCGCCCCACCTCCCCCATCACCTACCTGGAGGTACTGGGGCTACAATATCAACCACCCCGCCCCACCTCCCTCATCACCTATCTGGAGGTACTGGGGCTACAATATCAACCACCCTGCCCCACCTCCCTCATCACATACCTGGAGGTACTGGGGCTACAATATCAACCACCCGCCCCACCTCCACCTATCACCTACCTGGAGGTACTGGGACTACAATATCAACCACCCCGCCCCACCTCCCTCATTACCTACCTGAAGGTACTGGGGCTACAATATCAACCACCCCGCCCCACCTCCCTCATCACCTACCTGGAGGTACTGGGGCTACAATATCAACCACCTCGCCCCACCTCCCTCATTACCTACCTGAAGGTACTGGAGCTACAATATCAACCACCCCGCCTCACCTCCCTCATCACCTACCTGGAGGTACTGGGGCTACAATATCAACCACCCCGCCCCACCTCCCTCATCACCTACCTGGAGGTACTGGGGCTACAATATCAACCACCCTGCCCCACCTCCCTCATCACCTACCTGGAGGTACTGGGGCTACAATATCAACCACCCTGCCCCACCTCCCTCATCACCTACCTGGAGGTACTGGGGCTACAATATCAACCACCCCGCCCCACCTCCCTCATCACCTACCTGGAGGTACTGGGGCTACAATATCAACCACCCCGCCCCACCTCCCTCATCACCTACCTGGAGGTACTGGGGCTACAATATCAACCACTCCGCCCCACCTCCCTCATCACCTACCTGAAGGTACTGGGGCTACAATATCAACCACCCTGCCCCACCTCCCTCATCACCTACCTGGAGGTACTGGGGCTACAATATCAACCACCCTGCCCCACCTCCCTCATCACCTACCTGGAGGTACTGGGGCTACAATATCAACCACCCCGCCCCACCTCCCTCATCACCTACCTGGAGGTACTGGGGCTACAATATCAACCACCCCGCCCCACCTCCCTCATCACCTACCTGGAGGTACTGGGGCTACAATATCAACCACCCTGCCCCACCTCCCTCATCACCTACTTGGAGGTACTGGGGCTACAATATCAACCACCCCGCCCCACCTCCCCCATCACCTACCTGGAGGTACTGGGGCTACAATATCAACCACCCCGCCCCACCTCCCTCATCACCTACCTGAAGGTACTGGGGCTACAATATCAACCACCCCGCCCCACCTCCCTCATCACCTACCTGGAGGTACTGGGGCTACAATATCAACCACCCCGCTCCACCTCCCTCATCACCTACTTGGAGGTACTGGGGCTACAATATCAACCACCCCGCTCCACCTCCCTCATCACCTACTTGAGGTACTGGGCTACAATATCAACCACCCGCCCCACCTCCCTCATCACCTACCTGGAGGTACTGGGGCTACAATATCAACCACCCCGCCCCACCTCCCTCATCACCTACCTGGAGGTACTGGGGCTACAATATCAACCACCCCGCCCCACCTCCCTCATCACCTACCTGGAGGTACTGGGGCTACAATATCAACAAAGCCTCTCACTAATTACCTCAAGACAACCATAATTAGTTCCTCACTATTTGTTCCTTTCAAGACGAGCCAATTAGCAAACACCAGGGAGTAAAAGCAACCAATGATGATGATGATGATAATGATGGAGGCGATGTGATGATGGTGATGATAATGATGTTGGTGATGGTGGCTATGATGATGATAACGATGTTGGTTGATGGTCGTGATGATGATGAAAATGAAGGTGGTAATGAGGCTGTCTACAATGATGATGATGATAATGTTGGTGATGATGGTGATAGTGATAATGAGGGTGATGATAATGATGGTGGTGATGATCATGATGGTGATGATAATGATGGTGATGATAATTGTGATAATGATGGCCGTGATGATAATGATGGTGACGATGATGATGATAATGGTGAAGATGGTGGTGGTGAACATAAGAATGAAGGAACACTGCAACAGGCCTACTGATCCATGCGAAGCAAGTCCATGTCCCCCCCCCAATTAGCCCAATGACCCACCTAGTCAGGTCAGGTCACATTCACTTAAGGAAGGAACACGGCAACTGACCTAGTAGCATAAGCTAGTCAGGTCCAACTCGCACCCGCCCCACCCCCACTCATGTATTTATCTAACCTATTTTTAAAACTACACAACGTTTTAGCCTCTATTACCTGGAGTTTACCTGGAGAGAGTTCCGGGGGTCAACGCCCCCGTGGCCTGGTCTGTGACCAGGCCTCCTGGTGGATCAGAGCCTGATCAACCAGGCTGTTGCTGCTGGCTGCACGCAAACCAACGTACGAGCCACAGCCCGGCTGGTCAGGAACCGACTTTAGGTGCTTGTCCAGTGCCAGCTTGAAGACTGCCAGGGGTCTGTTGGTAATCCCCCTTATGTATGCTGGGAGGCAGTTGAACAGTCTCGGGCCCCTGACACTTATTGCTATAACTCAGTTTGTTCCACTCACCCACAACTCTATTACCAAACCAGTGCTTTCCCATATCCTTCCTGAATCTGAATTTTTCCAACTTGAAACCATTGCTGCGAGTCCTGTCTTTATCTATTCCTGTTTTCCATTTATACACCTCGATCATATCCACCCTAATTCTACGCCTTTCGAGAGAGTGCAGATTAAGGGTCCTCAGTCTATCCTCATAAGGAAGATTTCTGATACATGGGATCAACTTTGTCATCCTCCTTTGTACGTTTTCCAGAGCATTTATATCCATTCTGTAATACGGTGACCAAAACTGTGCAGCATAATCTAAACGAGGCCTAACCAAGGATATATAGAGTTGAAGAACAACCTGAGGACTTCTATCATTTATACTTCTAGATATGAAGCCAAGCATTCTATTAGCTTTATTGCGAGCACTAATGCACTGTTGTCTTGGTTTTAGATTACTGCTAACCAGAACTCCTAAATCCTTTTCGCAATCAGTAGCATTAAGATCTACATTATTTAGGTTATATGTCGCATGGTTATTTTCCTGTCCAACATTTAGAATTTTGCATTTGTCTATACTAAACTGCATCTGCCACTTCTCCGACCATTGCATCAATCTACTCAAATTATCCTGGAGTGCTTTAGTGTCCTCATTAGAATGAATTGGACGGCCTATTGTGGTGTCATCAGCAAATTTCCTTGTCGCTATTTATTCCTTCATCTATGTCGTTTATGTAAATTGTGAACAACAACGGGCCCAGCACTGACCCCTGCGGAACACCGCTTGTGATGTGCCCCCATTCTGATTTCTCCCCATTTATGCAAACTCTCTGCTGTCTATTTGTCAGCCATGCCTCTACCCAGGAAAAAGTTTCTCCTATTCCGTGTGCCTTAAGTTTCCTCAATGGCCTCTGATGTGGAACTATATCGAAAGCCTTACTGAAGTCCATATACACAATATCATATTCATTACCACGATCTACCTCCTCAAACACCTTAGTGAAAAAAAGTTAGTAAATTCGTAAGACAGGAACGCCCCTTTGTAAAACCGTGTTGAGATTCATTAATCAATTTATGCCTATCAAGATGGCTACGAATTGCTTCGGCAATTGATTCCATAAATTTTCCCACTATGGAGGTAAGGTTTATTGGTCTATAGTTCGAAGCTAAAGACCTGTCACCTGCCTTGTAAATAGGTATTACATTTGCCATTTTCCACTTATCAGGCACTATGCCAGTTTGTAGTGATGCGTTGAAAAGATTAGCCAAAGTTATGCTAAGTTCCTCTTTACATTCCTTAAACACCCTTGTAAACGGTTCATCAGGGCCTGAGGATTTGTTAGGTTTTAATTTCTCTTTTTGTCTGAGGACCATGTCACTAGTTACTCTAATCGTGCATAGTTTATTATCGTCCTGATGATAATGATGGTGATGAAAATGGCTTCACTCTGCCAAGGACGACACACACACACACACACACACACACACACACACACACACAAACTGACGAGGTGTGAAGAGTGGGTCAGTCCTAAGTCCGGTGCTCTTTCTGGTATATGTGAATGACATGACGGAAGGAATAGATTCAGAAGTGTCCCTGTTTGCAGATGATGTGAAGTTGATGAGAAGAATTCAATTGGACGAGGATCAGGCAGAACTACAAAGGGATCTGGACATGCTGCAGGCCTGGTCTAGCAACTGGCTCCTGGAGTTCAACCCCAAGTGCAAAGTCATGAAGATCGGGGAAGGGCAAAGAAAACCGAAAACAGAGTACAGTCTAGGGGGGCCAAAGACTACAAACCTCACTCAAAAAATATCTTGGGGTGAGTATAATACCGAGCACATCTCCCGAGGCATACATCAACCAAATAACTGCTGTAGCACATGGGCGCCAAGAGCTAAACCTAAGAATAGCATTCTGACATCTCGGTAAGGAATCGTTCTGGACTCTGTACACCGTGTACGTCGGCCCATATTGGAGCATGCAGCACCAGTTTGGAACCCACACGTGGATAAATTAGACACATGTACAACTCTTGGGTATCTTTATTAAGGAAACGTTTCGCCACGCAGTGGCTTCATCAGTCCATATACAGGAGAAGCTTGAAGAACAGGAAGAGAATGAGGTAATCAGTCCCTCAACCTTGAGTCGATGTGGTCAGTCCATCAATCTTGAATAGAGTACCTACTTCCACATTAAACAAATGTGACACCACCTACGACTGCTGCACCTCTCCTGCCTACGGTTTATAAGCTCCTTCGCTCATATCCCGTACTCTATTCAAGATTGATGGACTGACCACATCGACTCAAGGTTGAGGGACTGATTACCTCATTCTCCTCCTGTTCTTCAAGCTTCTCCTGTATATGGACTGATGAAGCCACTGTGTGGCGAAACGTTTCCTTAATAAAGATACCCAAGAGTTGTACATGTGTCTAATTTATCAACGTGTCGGTTCTGTGAACCATTCATCTACAACCCACACGTGGCCAAACATGTCAGGGAATTAGAGAAAGTGCAAAAGTTTGCAACGAGACTAGTCCCGGAGCTAAGGAGCATGTCCTACGAGGAGAGGCTAAGGGAAATCGACCTGACGACACTGGAGGACAGGAGAGATAGGAATATGATAACAACATATAAAATACTGAGTGGACTCGACAAGGTGGACAAAGACGGGATGTTCTAGAGATGGGACACAGCAACACGGGATCACAATTAAAAGTTAAAGGCTCAGATGAGTCACAGGGATGTTAGGAAGTACTTCTTCTGTCATAGAGTTATCATGAAGTGGAATAGTTTGGAAAGTGATGTAGTGGAGGCAGGATCAATACATAGCTTTAAGAAGAGGTAGGATAAAACTCATGGAGCAGGGAAGTGTGAGCTAGTAGCGACCAGTGAAGAAGCGGGGCCAGGTGCTATGAGTCGACCTCTGCAACCACAATTAAGTGAGAAGAATTAGGTGAGTACACACACAAACACAGTTTCTCTCTCCACATTCAGGATGTGACGTGTTTATGCTCTTATCTGGGTCGCTACACACACACACACACACACACACACACAGGAGCGGGCCCAGGAGCAGAGTCTCGACCCCTGCAACCACAATTACGTGAGTACAACTGGTAGCTACCATCAGGGCAAGTTTCTATGGACAAGTGCCTTTGACAACTGGCATCTAACGCACAGGAATATCAACTGTCATTCAAGGATCTAGATACAACATAGGTTAGGATTATCTTGGAGTACGCAGCACCAGTACGGAACCCACACCTGAAAAAGCATGTTAAGTACCTGCAGTTCAGAAGTATGCAACAAGGCTAGTTCCTGAGGCAAGGGGCGTGAGCTACGAGGAAAGGTGCATAAGTGTTCGCAATAAAGCTAACAGAATCATTGGCTTCATATCAAGAAATATAAATAATAGAAGTCCTCAGGTTATTCTTCAACTTTATATATCCTTGGTTAGGCCTCATTTAGATTATGCTGCACAGTTCTGGTCACCATATTACAGAATGGATATAAATGCACTGGAAAACGTACAGAGGAGGATGACAAAGTTGATCCCACGTATGAGAAATCTTCCCTATGACGATAGACTGAGGGCCCTAAATCTGCACTCTCTAGATAGGCGTAGAATTAGGGGGGATATGATTGAGGTGTATAAATGGAAAACAGGAATAAATAAAGGGGATGTAAATAGCGTGCTGAAAATATCCAGCCAAGACAAGACTCGCAGCAATGGCTTTAAGTTGGAAAAGTTCAGATTCAGGAAGGGCGTAGGAAAGCACTGATTTGGTAATAGAGTTGTGGATGAGTGGAACAAACTCCCGAGTACCGTCATGGAAGCTAAGACCTTGTGTGTTTTAAAAGCAGGCTGGATAAATACATGAGTGGGTGGGGGTGGGTGTGAGTTGAACCTGACTAGCTTGTGCTACCAGGTCTGGTGCCGTGCTCCTTCCTTAGGCTGGGGGGGTGTCATGGACCTGCTTCGCATGGGCCAATAGGCCTGTTGCAGTGTTTCTTCTTTCTTATGTTCTTATGAATTGAGCTTAAGGACAGTGGAGGACAGAAGAACCAGGGAAGGCATGATAATATACAAAACACTCAGGGGAACTGATAAGGTAGATAGGGATAAGCTGTTTGAGAGGCGAGAAACGGGAACCCGGGAACATCGCTGAAAAATTAAGTCGCAGGTGAGCCACATGGATGTTAGGAAGTATTTCTTCAGTCACAAAGTGGTCGGGACATGGAATGATCCTGGTACAGGAGTGGTGGAAGCAGGCTTCACACAGAGTTTTAAGACCAGGTACGACAGGAGCCCACGAGGTTAAGAACATAAGAAAGAAGGAACACTGTAGCAGACCTACTGCCCCATGCGAGGCACGTCCAAGTCTCCTATGGGCTCAAGCAAATGCCCTAACCTAGTCAGGTCAGGTCACATTCACTTAAGGAATGAACACGGCAACTGACTTAGTAGCACAAGCTAATCAGGTCCAACTCACACCTACCCACACCCACTCATGTATTTATCTAACCTATTTTTAAAACTACACAACGTTTTAGCCTCTATAACTGTACTCGGGAGTTTGTTCCAGTCATCCACAACTCTATTACCAAACCAATGCTTTCCTATATCCTTCCTGAATCTGATTTTTTTCCAACTTAAAACCATTGATGAGCTTGGGGAAAGTGATCACAAATCACTCAGTTTTAATATATCATGGAATTCCCCTAATAATGGCAATCAAGTCTCCGTCCATGACTTTCGCTTGGCTGATTTCATAGGACTGAAAAATTACTTAGGTGGGCTGAACTGGAATGACCTGACTAAGGGTCAGGTAGGTGGTGATGGTTGCCGATATGACGCTTTCCAGGGCATAGTTCTAGCCGCTCAGTCAAATTATGTTCCAAATAGGGAAATCAGATCAAACAAAAATGATCCTAAATGGATGAACAATAGATTAAAATATCTGACTGGTCAAAAGAGAGGCATATATAGGCAAATCAAAAGAGGAGAGGGGCAATTAAGAAATCGATATATTCAGTTAAAGAGAGAAATAAAAAAGGGAATTAGAAAAGCAAAAAGAGATTATGAGGTTAAAGTTGCAAGAGAATCGAAGACTAACCCAAAAGAATTCTTTCAGGTATACAGAAGAAATTAAGACACATGTGCAACATCTGGGTATCTTTATTGTAGACGTTTCGCCATCCAGTGGCTTTATCAATACAAATTCTAGGACATAACTTGAAGACAGTAAGACTATGTACAGAAGATGAGGTAATCAGTCCTTCAACCTTGGAGTGGCTGCGAAGAGCACCGTATTCGTGGAGATTCTGAAGCAGAAGCAAGGAGCCTGGCGCTTATATAGTAACGTCAGATGTAGCAGACGAAGGCATAGTCACTGGTAGGCGGGATTCCCAAGTGGAAGTAGGTCCTTCCCAAAGAGATGGGTTAGTTGTAGTAGTAGTTGTCGTAGTCGTGAAGGTTATGTACATGTCCTCAGAATCAAGATTCCATGATGTTGCAGTGTCTGACAATGGAATCTTGATTCTGAGGACATGATGTTGCAGTGTCTGACAATGGAATCTTGATTCTGAGGACATGATGTTGCAGTGTCTGACAATGGAATCTTGATTCTGAGGACATGTACATAACCTTCACGACTACGACAACTACTACTACAACTAACCCATCTCTTTGGGAAGGACCTACTTCCACTGGGGAATCCCGCCTACCAGTGACTATGCCTTCGTCTGCTACATCTGACGTTACTATATAAGCGCCAGGCTCCTTGCTTCTGCTTCAGAATCTCCACGAATACGGTGCTCTTCGCACCTACTCCAAGGTTGAAGGACTGATTACCTCATCTTCTGTACATAGTCTTACTGTCTTCAAGTTATGTCCTAGAATTTGTATTGATAAAGCCACTGGATGGCGAAACGTCTACAATAAAGATACCCAGATGTTGCACATGTGTCTTAATTTCATCTTGTCGGTATTATATACCATTCTTGCACAGGTATACAGAATGGAAATATAAACACAAATGCAGTATAATGTGATCCTTTATTGACAACGTTTCACCCACACAGTGGGCTTTTTCAAGTCACACACGGATCTATCTGGGGTTGGAAGGTACGAGAGTATTTATAGTCAGAATGTTGAGGTCAGGTGGAGAATGCTGCATCTGATGATCTACCGGGTGGGGTTATAGAGCCTTGGGTAGCTTGGCAGGGGTATTGGACAAGTTGTAGACCTTCTGCAGTGTTCTTAAGTGGGATAGCGATGAAGAAGTTTGAACATTAAAATGGTATAAAATACCGACAGGTTGTTAGGTAAGACACATATGCAACAGTTAGGTATCTTTATTATGAAACGTTTCGCCTACACAGTAGGCTTCTTCAGTTAAGTACAGAAAAGTTGATAGAAGCCGAAGATACTTGAAGACGATGTAATCAGTCCATCACCCTTAAAGTTTTGAGGTGGTCAGTCCCTCAGTCTGGAGAAGAGCATTGTTCCATAGTATGAAACAATATGGAGATGAAGTGACAGAATGGAGCTTTTTATAGCGCCAAGAGGTGAGACGTAGGCCACTAGGAGAAGTAAGAACTCAGATGTTGAAAGGTCAGGTCCCTCTCAAATCCAGCCGCTCTCACTAGTGGAAGTTGTCGAAGTTGATTGCAGGTCTGTACCAAGATACCCTTGTGTTGCAGTGTCTGACAGATTGAACATTAAAATGGTATAAAATACCGACAGGTTGTTAGGTAAGACACATATGCAACAGTTAGGTATCTTTATTATGAAACGTTTCGCCTACACAGTAGGCTTCTTCAGTCAAGTACAGAAAAGTTGATAGAAGCCGAAGATACTTGAAGACGATGTAATCAGTCCATCACCCTTAAAGTTTTGAGGTGGTCAGTCCCTCAGTCTGGAGAAGAGCATTGTTCCATAGTATGAAACAATATGGAGATGAAGTGACAGAATGGAGCTTTTTATAGCGCCAAGAGGTGAGACGTAGGCCACTAGGAGAGGTAAGAACTCAGATGTTGAAAGGTCAGGTCCCTCTCAAATCCAGCCGCTCTCACTAGTGGAAGTTGTCGAAGTTGATTGCAGGTCTGTACCAAGATACCCTTGTGTTGCAGTGTCTGACAGATTGAACATTAAAATGGTATAAAATACCGACAGGTTGTTAGGTAAGACACATATGCAACAGTTAGGTATCTTTATTATGAAACGTTTCGCCTACACAGTAGGCTTCTTCAGTCAAGTACAGAAAATGTTAGGTAAGACACATATGCAACAGTTAGATATCTTTATTTCGAAACGTTTCGCCTACACAGTAGGCTTCTTCAGTCGAGTACAGAAAAGTTGATAGAAGCAGAAGATACTTGAAGTCTCTGTCCCTGACTTCCGTTTGGCTGATTTCATAGGACTGAAAAATTACCTGGGTGGGCTGAACTGGAATGACCTGACTATAGGTCAGGTAGGTGGTGATGATTGCCGATATGACGTTTTCCATGGCATAGTTCTAGCTGCTCAGACAACTTATGTTCCAAATAAGGAAATCAGATCAAGCAAAAATGATCCTAAATGGATTAACAATAGATTAAAACATCTCATTGGTCAAAAGAGAGGCATATATAGGCAAATCAAAAGAGGAGAGGTGCAATTAAGAAATCAATATATTCAGTTAATGAGAGAAATAAAAAAGGGAATAAGAAAAGCAAAAAGAGATTATGAGGTTAAAGTTGCAAGAGAATCGAAGACTAACCCAAAAGGATTCTTTCAGGTATACAGAAGTAAGATCAGGGACAAGATAGGCCCACTCAAAAGTTACTCGGGTCAGCTCACAGACAGTGATAAGGGAATGTGTAGAATTTTTAACACATACTTCCTCTCAGTTTTTACTCAGGAGGATACTAGCGATATTCCAGATAATAAATTACGTAGAACAGGATGATAATACACTATGCACGATTAGGGTCACAAGTGACATGGTTCTTAGGCAAATTGATAAATTAAAACCTAACAAATCCCCAGGTCCTGATGAACTGTATGCAAGGGTTCTAAAGGAATGTAAAGAGGAGCATAGCAAACCTCTGGCTAATCTTTTCAACATATCACTACAGACTGGCATGGTGCCAGATAACTGGAAAATGGCAAATGTGATACCTATTTTCAAAGCAGGTGACAGGTCCTTAGCTTCGAACTATAGACCGATAAGCCTAACCTCGGCATTAAACATCTTCAACACACCCAGAGAAGACACTGCCGAGAAGAGATACATAGTCCTTCCCACCAACTCCATTGCCAAACATGTTTCCAACATCTTTGCCAAAACATCATTCCAAGTATCTACCTCCACAACCAAGACCATCAAGGACATCACCAGTAGTAGGCAGGACAAGCCTCCATCCTCTGCAGGGGTATACATAATCCCTTGTAATGACTGCAACAAGTTATACGTGGGCGAAACATCAAGGGACCTCCAAACACGTATTTCAGAACACCAATACGCAAGCAGGTCTGACGACACAAGGAATGCCTGCGTACAACACCGTAATTCACACAACCACTTGATAAACTACAGAAACTCAAGACTTATCGCCACAGAAGACAACACTCAATACCGAAGAATCCTGGAATCATCACTTATTTCTATATCCGACAACTTCAACCAGAATAGTGGCTTCTATAACATAGCTGAACCACTTGCCAAGAAACTTCTTCATCGCTATCCCACATAAGAACACTGTAGAAGGTCTGCTCACAAACTTATCCAATCTCCTTTCCAAGCTACCCAAGTTTTTAGACTCTATAGCCCCACTCGGTACATCATCAGATGCAGCATTCTTCACCTGACCTCAGCCGGACTATAAATACTCGCGTTCCTTCCACCCCAGGTAGTTCTGTTTGTGACTTGAAAAAGCCCACTGTGTGGGCGAAACGTAGTCAATAAAGGATCACATTATACTGCATTTGTGTTTATATTGCCATTGTGTCGGTATTTTATACCATTTATTTCCAAGCTTAACCTCCATAGTGGGAAAATTTATGGAATCAATAATTGCCGAGGCAGTTCGTAGCCACCTTGAAAAGCACAAATTAATCAACGAATCTCAGCATGGTTTTACAAAGGGGCGTTCCTGCCTTACGAATTTATTAACTTTTTTTTCACTAAGGTATTTGAGGAGGTAGATCATGGTAATGAATATGATATTGTGTATATGGACTTCAGTAAGGCTTTTGACAGGGTCTCACATCAGAGACTATTGAGGAAAATTAAGGCACATGGAATAGGAGAAATTTTTTCCTGGATAGAGGCATGGTTGACAAATAGGCAGCAGAGAGTTTGCATAAATGGGGAGAAATCAGAGTGGGGAAGAGTCACGAGCGGTGTTCCACAGGGGTCAGTGTTGGGCCCCCTGCTGTTCACAATCTACATAAACGACATAGATGAGGGCATAAAGAGCGACATCAGCAAGTTTGCCGATGACACCAAAATAGGCCGTCGAATTCATTCTGACGAGGACATTAGAGCACTCCAGGAAGATTTGAATAGACTGATGCAGTGGTCGGAGAAGTGGCAGATGCAGTTTAATATAGACAAATGCAAAGTACTAAATGTTGGACAGGACAATAACCATGCCACATATAAACTAAATAATGTAAATCTTAATATTACGGATTGCGAAAAAGATTTAGGACGATTGCCGTGTTCCTCCCTTAAGTCAATGTGACCTGACCTGACTAGGTTGGGTGCATTGGCTTAAGCCGGTAGGAGACTTGGACCTGCCTCGCATGGGCCAGTAGACCTGTTGCAGTGTTCCTTCGTTCTTATGTTCTTATATTCCTTTATATCTCTCCAAGAATAAAGATCTTTCCGCACCCTATCCTTCATAACACCGCCTTCCCCAACCTCACCTAATCCCCGTTAACCAGTTTCCCCAGCCCCACCACTCAAATGCAGATGAACTATAGTGATTAACTGAATAAAAGCTAAAAGAAACAAACCCAGGCATTATAATTTTCAGAGAGAGACAAAGCTTACGGAGGTAACTTATGTATATCCGGTACGGGTAGGGGCAAAGAGTGACCCTGCTAATCACAGGCCAGTGAAGTTTATAAATGATGATGATTATTATTATTATTATGGTTATTCAGTGACTGAGTGATCTGAAGCAATCAGGTTTGATGCACGATAGGGAGAATAGCTTCAATTCCTATGATGAGGAGTCCTTCATCAGCATAAAAAAATTGAAGATTGAGACACTTATGCAGCATATGGGAATCTTTATTCAGGAAACGTTTCGCCACACAGTGGCTTCATCAGTCCAATACAAAGAGGAAGGCGTAAGGAGAGGTTTTTCAAACCATTCATCACATAAAAAAAATTAGTTAAGCTGAGATCAGAGAGATAACCAGAGGTGAGCTGAGTAACTACACAGAAAGTACAATCAACACTATGGAACTCAAGGTAACGGTAATTAAAAAAATTAAATTCATTATTTTCAAATATTTGTGGATAAAATCGTCTTCATACGACAGAAATAAAGCGAGAGGAGCGTTTTGTTCTCTAAAGAAATGCTCCGGCATCTATAAATCTTAGCCAATATAGCGAAATATAATCGAATGAAGCTTCACAAATAAAAACATTGATTACAATACGAATTTGTGAGGATTTTAAACTGCGCCTGCCATGTTGCTCTTAAAATATTTTATTTCATATGCGACCCGATTATCTCTTCACTACGCTCCCATGCTTAGTGAGTCGAGTCATATGTAAAGTCGTATCTTAGCTTTATAAGTCTTCTATTATTTCTATTATTCCTTGAGACTGTGAGAAAGCGCATGGAATTGCACTCTTTCCTCACTGCTCATTATATATATATATATATATATATATATATATATATATATATATATATATATATATATATATATATATATATATATATATATATATATATATATATATATATATATTGTCTAGGTAAAAAGGTACAATCACAAAGTAGAGGCAACTGCTAGTTTGGTCAGTCAGGTGGGACTAGAATATCAGCTAAGCACTACTATTGAGGAGTGTTGTGTACCTGTCACCAGCAGTCCCATACTTCGTACTGGTGTGTGATGTCTGCTCTGCTCTGCACACGCTGTCACCCCGTCACTTGCCATTCTGGCATCGGATCAGTGCTCATGTGTCAGAGCTCAGCCTGAAGTGAGATCGCGGTCTAGTCATTGCCTGTGACTCTCCATGTTCATAGCAGTAATTGTGTTATTGAGAACTGGGAGGTTTCAGAGGCAGTTGGTACTAACACGTCACTATCACTGTGGTTTAAAAAGAGCAAACACCCGGACATACATATTACAAAAATGTATCGTTTGATCGAGGTCCCAGGACCGACACCATTTTCCTGGTGTTTACTCATGTGTGGTTTTAAAGTACCTGTGAGTATCAGTTACTTAGGTTTATACTACTATTACCGTGTGCAGCTACCTACCTACATCTTATACAAAGCCTCGCTGGTTATTTACGCCCTCAAATAACTGGAGTTAATAATTGGAATTCCAGAGCCTAGTCTTAAAATACGTGTGTTAAAGACGTTATCATGGACTGGTAAACTGTTTAGTCCCAGCCAATCCTCTTTTTTTTCCATTAAAAAAGTATACGCATTTCTCTAAGAAAGGTTTGCAGTAAATTTCTCAGTTAGCTTTGGGTGTTCTTTGTGCGCCGAAAATAACTAATTATAAGGCACCACACCGGAAAAAATATAAGATATGTATATGGCCTCCACTCCAAACCAACAGATACAGATACTAATGCCGGAAAAAAAATCCCCCCCCCCCAGTACCAACAATACCACCAGTCCGATAACATTCTTTTTGAAAATATACAGGGTCTAAAGCCAGCAACAAACAACAAAATACCTTTCATCCGTGGACTGCTTGCAGAGGCAAAGGCAATGTTCGCGGCTTTCACTGAGACCCACAACGAAATATGGATCCCAGGTTACAACCTATACAGATGTGACAGAGTGAACAGGCAAAAGGGGGGGGGGGGTTGGCCTGTACATTGCAGAGTCACTTGTTTGCACAGAACTGCTTAATGCCTCAAATGATGTAGTGGAAGTTTTAGCAGTAAAGGTCGAGAACCAAAACCTAGTCATTGTGGTAGTCTACAAGCCTCCGGATGCAACATCCCAGCAATTCCAGGAACAGCTGTTAAAAATTGACCACTGTCTGGAAAATCTTCCAGCTCCTGCACCCAACATCTTGCTCCTGGGGAAATTTCAACTTAAGGCACCTAAAATGGAGGAATATAGCAAATAATATTGTTGCAGTAATAACACCAGGAGGCAGCTCTGATGAAAACTCACACTCACACGAGCTTTTAAATCTCTGCACAAAATTCAATTTAAACCAGCAAATAATAGAGCCTACTAGACTGGAGAATACACTAGACCTCATCTTCACTAACAATGATGATCTGATAAGAAATGTCACCATATCAAAAACAATATACTCAGATCACAATATAATTGAGGTTCAGACATGTATGCGTGGAGCCCCAGACCGACATAATGAGACTAGTCACGAGGGAGCATTCACCAAATTCAACTTCAATAACAAAAACATAAAGTGGGACCAAGTAAACCAAGTCCTAACCGATATAAGCTGGGAAGATATACTAAGCAACACAGACCCCAACTTATGCCTAGAACAGATTAACTCGGTGGCACTCGATGTATGCACAAGGCTTATTCCTCTAAGAAAAAGGAGGAGTAGATGTAAAATAGAAAGAGACAGGCGCTCCCTTTACAGGCGACGGAAAAGAATAACAGAGCGGCTAAAAGAGGTCAATATATCTGAAATGCGTAGAGAGACACTGGTCAGAGAAATAGCAAGCATCGAACTTAAGCTAAAAGAATCCTTTAGGAGTCAGGAATCGCGGGAAGAACTAAAAGCCATAAATGAAATCGAAAGAAACCCAAAGTATTTCTTCTCCTATGCCAAATCAAAATCGAGAACAACGTCCAGTATTGGGCCCCTACTTAAACAAGATGGGTCCTACACAGATGACAGCAAGGAAATGAGTGAGCTACTCAAGTCCCAATATGACTCAGTTTTTAGCAAGCCGCTAACCAGACTGAGAGTCGAAGATCAAAATTAATTTTTTTATGAGAGAGCCACAAAATTTGATTAACACAAGCCTATCCGATGTTATCCTGACGCCAAATGACTTCGAACAGGCGATAAATGACATGCCCATGCACTCTGCCCCAGGGCCAGCCTCATGGAACTCTGTGTTCATCAATAACTGCAAGAAGCCCCTATCACGAGCCTTTTCCATCCTATGGAGAGGGAGCATGGACACGGGGGTCGTCCCACAGTTACTAAAAACAACAGACATAGCCCCACTCCACAAAGGGGGCAGTAAAGCAACAGCAAAGAACTACAGACCAATAGCACTAACATCCCATATCATAAAAATCTTTGAAAGGGTCCTAAGAGGCAAGATCACCACCCATCTAGAAACCCATCAGTTACACAACCCAGGGCAACATGGGTTTAGAACAGGTCGCTCCTGTCTGTCTCAACTATTGGATCACTACGACAAGGTCCTAAATGCACTAGAAGACAAAAAGAATGCAGATGTAATATATACAGACTTTGCAAAAGCCTTCGACAAGTGTGACCATGGCGTAATAGCGCACAAAATGCGTGCTAAAGGAATAACAGGAAAAGTCGGTCGATGGATCTATAATTTCCTCACTAACAGAACACAGAGAGTAGTCGTCAACAGAGTAAAGTCCGAGGCAGCTACGGTGAAAAGCTCTGTTCCACAAGGCACAGTACTCGCTCCCATCTTGTTCCTCATCCTCATATCCGACATAGACAAGGATGTCAGCCACAGCACCGTGTCTTCCTTTGCAGATGACACCCGAATCTGCATCACAGTGTCTTCCATTGCAGACACTGCAAGGCTCCAGGCGGACATCAACCAAATCTTTCAGTGGGCTGCAGAAAACAATATGAAGTTCAACGATGAGAAATTTCAATTAACTCAGATATGGTAAACATGAGGAAATTAAATCTTCATCAGAGTACAAAACAAATTCTGGCTACAAAATAGAGCGAAACACCAACGTCAAAGACCTGGGAGTGATTATGTCGGAGGATCTCACCTTCAAGGACCATAACATTGTATCAATCGCATCTGCTAGAAAAATGACAGGATGGATAATGAGAACCTTCAAAACTAGGGAGGCCAAGCCCATGATGACACTCTTCAGGTTACTTGTTCTATCTAGGCTGGAATATTGCTGCACACTAACAGCACCTTTCAAGGCAGGTGAAATTGCCGACCTAGAAAATGTACAGAGAACTTTCACGGCGTGCATAACGGAGATAAAACACCTCAATTACTGGGAGCGCTTGAGGTTCCTAAACCTGTATTCCCTGGAATGCAGGAGGGAGATACATGATTATATACACCTGGAAAATCCTAGAGGGACTAGTACCGAACTTGCACACGAAAATCACTCACTACGAAAGCAAAAGACTTGGCAGACGATGCACCATCCCCCCAATGAAAAGCAGGGGTGTCACTAGCACGTTAAGAGACCATACAATAAGTGTCAGGGGCCCGAGACTGTTCAACTGCCTCCCAGCACACATAAGGGGGATTACCAACAGACCCCTGGCAGTCTTCAAGCTGGCACTGGACAAGCACCTAAAGTCAGTTCCTGATCAGCCGGGCTGTGGCTCGTACGTTGGTTTGCGTGCAGCCAGCAGCAACAGCCTGGTTGATCAGGCTCTGATCCACCAGGAGGCCCGGTCACAGACCGGGCCGCGGGGGCGCTGACCCCCGGAACTCTCTCCAGGTAAACTCCAGGTAATAAATAGTGCAGCTGCCGAAAAGAAAACGGGCATCACTGAGCTTGGTAAATATAACTCAAATTTTTCGCTGTTTAAGGCGCCTTTCAGTCCACAGTTTTATTTTATCTTCAGCTGCGTTAATACTATTTTTGTGCCAAAAGCACCTTGGAAAACTTACCTAACCTTATAACAAACGCAATTTAAATTAGCCTAATCGAACTAAATATTTTAAAAAGTTTACAATAATTTAATAAACACAATGAAATATATTTTTCTCGTTAGGTTCAGAATAATTTTTGCGAAATTATTGCATACACAAATTTTCGCTTGCCTTACTAGGCATGAAGAGCGTTGCTGCCAAAATCGCAAGTTTTACCTATTCAGCACGACAATATATATATATTATATATATATATATATATATATATATATATATATATATATATATATATATATATATATATATATATATATATATATAATCTAGGTAGTAGGTTGGTAGACAGCAACCACCCAGGGAGGCACTACCGTCCTGCCAAGTGAGTGTAAAACGAAAGCCTGTAATTGTTTTACATGATGGTAGGATTGCTGGTGTCGGTAGTAAGACACATAGGCAACAGTTAGGCAACTTTATTCCGAAACGTTTCGCCTACACAGTAGGCTTCTTCAGTCGAGTACAGAAAGTAGGCAGGAACAGTAGAGATGTGAAGACGATGTAATCAGTCCATCACCCTTGAAGTCGTAGAATTTGAGGTTGTCAGTCCCTCGGCCTGGAGAAGTTCAGTTCCATAGTCAGGAACTATCTGATAGTTCCTGACTATGGAACTGAACTTCTCCAGGCCGAGGGACTGACAACCTCAAATTCTACGACTTCAAGGGTGATGGACTGATTACATTGCTGGTGTCCTTTTTTCTGTCTCATAATACATGCAAGATTTCAGGTACGTCTTGCTACTTCTACTTACCTTAGGTCACACTACACATACAAGCATATATATACACACATCCCTCTGGGTTTTCTTCTATTTTCTCTCTAGTTCTTGTTATTGTTTATTTCCTCTTATCTCCATGGGGAAGTGGAACAGAATTCTTTCTCCGTAAGCCATGCGTGTCGTAAGAGGCGACTAAAACGCCGAGAGCAAGGGGCTAGTAACCCCTTCTCCCGTATAAATTACTAAATTTAAAAAGAGAAACTTTCGTTTTTCATTTGGGCCACCCTGCCTTGGTGGGATACGGCAGGTTTGTTGAAATATATATATATATATATATATATATATATATATATATTATATATATATATATATATATATATATATATATATATATTATATTTATTTTATATATATATTTTATATATATATATATATATATATATATATATATATATATATATATATATATATATATATAAAATGTCGTGCCGAATAGGCAGAACTTGCGATCTTAGCTTAAATAGCAACGCTCATCTTGCCATATAAGACAAGCGAAAATTTGTGTATTAAATTACTGTAAACAAATCGAAAATATATTTAGTTGGGTTTGGCTAAACATAAATTGCACTTGTATAATAAGATTCTTGTGGTGCAAAATTAATTTTTTTTACCATTAACATTAATGAATAAATATATCTTTAAACGTATAAGAGAAAATTTCAGAAAGGACTTAATTTTAAATGAGGTCTTGCTAACTGACCAGTTTTAAATACTCGGCAATGTGTAATGTATATATCTATATTATTTATATATATATATATTATATATATATATATATATATATATATATATATATATTGCGACTAGCTGCGGAATCGAACCCATTATATTTTAGCACGCCCTCCGAGATGCTTCCAAAATTTCGAGACACCTTGGTCCACTTGCCCATCAATGCTTCAAACATCAGGTGCCCAGTTCAATCCCCGTTTAGTCACAGTATTATTTGCTTAAAAACCACTCGTTCGTGGATGCATTAATATATGTACTGCTCGTGAAGACATATTCCAAACGGGAGAAATTAGTCCTGCAGCTTCCAAGGCCACGTATGTGTTAGCATCGGGGGTGACATTTCCAGTAGTACTGGGCACCTGATGTTTGAAGCACTGAAGGCCCACTGGACTAAGGTGTCTCGTTATTTTGGCAGGATTCTCGAGAGGCGTGCTAAAATATCAAGGTTTGATCCCCGGCTAGTCGCATGATTTATATTTACTTAAAAACCAATCGTTCATGGATGCATTATAAATAATTTATTAATATATATATATATTATATATATATATATATATATATATATATATATATATAGTATATATATATATATATAATATATATATATATATATATATTATATATATATATATTTTATCACACTGGCCGATTCCCAACCAAGGCAGGGTGGCCGGAAAAGAAAAACTTTCACCATCATTCACGCCATCACCGTCTTGCGGAAGGGTGTTTACACTACAGTTTTTAAAAATACTGCAAAACATTAAACACCCCTCCTTCAGCGTGCAGGCATTGTAATCTTCCCAACCTCTCCAGGACTCAAGTCAGGCCTGCCGGTTTCCCCGAAACACCTTCATTAATGTTACTTTCGCACATATCACACTCCCACAACACGCACGTCAAGTATTAAAAACCATTTGGCTCCATTCCACTCTATCAACACGGCTTCACACATGCATGTTGGATGTCCAAAGGCCCCTCGACACAAAACCTCCTTTTACCACTCCCTCCAACCTTTCCTAGGCCGACCCTACCCCGCCTTCATTCACTACAGATGATACACTCTTGAAGTCACTCTGTTGCGCTCAATTAGCTCTACATGTCGAACCACCTCAAACCCTTCCTCAGCCCTCTGGACAACAGTTTTGGTAATCCCGCACTTCCTCCTAACTTCCAAACTACGACTTCTCTGCATTTAATATTCACAACAAACATCATTGCCCTCTGACATGACATCTACACTGCCTCAGCCTGCTCTCACTGCAAAATTCATCACCCATGCTTCACACCCATTATAAGAGCGTCGGTTAAAAACTATACTCTCATACATTCCCCTCTTTGCTCCAAAGGCAATGTTCTTTGTCTCCAGCGTCTGCTAAGTGCACCACTCACTCTTTTCCCCTCATCGATTCTAGATTCACCTCATTTTCATAGACCCATCCGCTGACACGTTCCACTCCCAAATATCTGAATATTAACTTCAACCTCCTCATTTACTCTCTCCCTTCAAATCTGATATCAATCTGTCATCACCTAATCTTTTTGTTATCCTCAGAACTTACTCTTCCTGTATTCACTTTTAATTTTTTCTTTTGCACACCCTACCAATTTCATCCACCATCTCTGCAACTTTCTCTCAGAATTCCCAAGAGCACAGTTTCTCAGCAAAGAGCAACCTGTGGCAACCCCCACTTTATGTTTGATTCTTTATCTTTTAACTCCACGCCTCTTGCCAAAGTACCCTCGCATTTACTTCTCTTACAACCCCATATATAAATATATTAAAACAACCACTGGTGACATATCACATCCTGTCTAAGGCCTACTTTTTTACTGGGAATTAATTTTCCCTCTTTCCAACATACTATAACTGAGCCTCACTTTCCTCGTAAAAACTCTTCAACTGCTTTCAGTACCTACCTACTACACCATTACACCTGCAACAAATCTGCCAACATTGGACCCCTATCCACCTGTCATACGCCTTTTCCAAATCTATTAATGCCAACACAAGACTCTTTTAGCCTTATCTAAATACTGTTCACTTATATGTTTCACTGTAAACACTGTCCACACACCCCTAACCTTTCCTAAAGCCTCCTTGTTCATCTGCTATTCCTATTCTCCGTCTTAATCTTAATTCTTTCAATAATAAACTCGACCATACACTTTGCCAGGTATACTCAACAGGACTAGCCCCTATAATTTTTGCACTCTCTTTTATCCCCTTTGCCTTTATTACAAGGAACTATGCATGGCTTCTGCCAATCCCTAGGTACCTTACCCTCATTCCATACATTTATTAAATATTGCACAACCACTCACAAAACTATATCCCACCGGCTTTAACATTTTTCTATCTTTATCCCTCATTCCCGGCTTGCCTTACCCCCCCTTTAATTTTAACCTACTGCCTCACGAACTTCCCCCACACTCACAAACTGGCTCTTCCTCATCTAAAAGATGTTGTTCCTCCTAGCCTATTACACGAAATCACAGCTTACCTATCGTCATCAACATTTAAATTCCTCAAAATATTTCCCTCATTCTTCCCAATACCTTAAATCTTACATTTAATAAAACTCTCCCTCCTATTTTTACTGACAAAATCATTTGTTCTCTTGGCTTTCTTAACTTGTTAATCTCACTCTCAAAACTTTTTCTTAATTTTCACAAATTTGTTGATAACATCTCACCCACTCTCTCATTTGCTCTCTTTTTACATTGCTTCACCACTTCCTTAACCTTCTCTCTTTTTCTCCATATACTCTTCCTCCTTGCATCACTTCTACTTTGTAAGAAAACTTTCTCATATGCTAATTTTTCTCCCTTAATACTCTCTTCACCTCATCATTCCACCAATCGTCCCTCTTCCCTCCCGCCACCCCAACTTTCCTGTAACCACAAACTTCTGGCTGATCACTCTAACACTACATTTTTAAAACTAACCCATACCTCTTCGACCCCATTGGGCCTATGCTCTCATTAGCCCATCTATCCTCACAATAGCTGTTTATATCTTACCTAACTGACTCCTCTTTTAGTTTATAAACCTTCACCTCTTTCTTCCCTGATGCTTCTATTCTCTTGTTTTCCCATTACTTATACTCTCAGTGTAGCTACAACTAGAAAGGTGATCTGATATATTGTGGCCCCCTATAAACATGTACATCCTGAAGTCTACTCAACAGTCTTTTATCTACCAATACATAATCCAACAAATACTGTCATTTCGCCTACATTCATATCTTGTATACTTATTTTTCCTCTTTTTCTTAAAATTGTATACGATAAACTAGCCCTTTCTATACAAAGTTTTCATTCAAAGGGGGACCTTTTTTTTTTTCCCATTTTTTGGGGGAAAAATCATTTTCACCTGGCACCCAAACTTACCTTCCACACCCTCTCTAAAAAAAGCTTCTCCTTACTTTTGCACTTGCAGGTACCCTACCAATCTTACTCTCTCACTTGGTTCAAAGGTCCTATACATTACTTACCATCTCCCAAAATCTCTCTCCTCTGCATTCCCTCTCTTCTCCAGGTGCATACACGCTTATTATGGACCCACTTCTCGCAATCAACCTTTACTTTAATCCACATAATTCTTGAAATTACAATAAATTCACTATTCTCTTTTCTCTTCCATAAACTGATCAAATCACCATTACTGCTACCCTTTCCTTCTGCTCTAACTCTTCTGATACTCCTGATTTTTCCCTTTATTTCCCCCCACCGAAAACTCCCCTACCCCCTTCAGCTTTGTGTGATGGGCAAGGACATCCCAACTATCCTTTTCATTCATAACATCAGCAATATCTTGTTTCTGTCATTGCATACATCAGCACATTTAAGCATCCCGTTTTATAAAGTTCTTTCTTTCTCTTTTTTAGTTAAATGTCTACTGAGGTAATGGTTACTAGCCCATTGCTCCGGCCATTTTAGTCGCTCATACGACACGCATGGCTTACGGAGAGAAAGGATTCTTTTCCACTTCCCCATGGGGACATTGAAAGAAATAAAGGGAACAGAGCTATTTAGAAAAAAGGAGAAAAACCTTAAGATGTATGTTATATATAGCTTTTGTGGTGTCTGTGAAGGGTGACCAAAGTGTAAGTAGGAGTAGCAAGATATCCCTGTTATCTAGCGTGTTTATGAGACAGAAAAAGAAACCAGCAATCCTACCATCATTGCAAAACCGTTACAGGTTTCTGTTTCACAGTCATCTGGCAGGACGGTAGTACTTCCCTGGGTGGTTGCTGTCTACCAACCTACTACCTACCTACCCTATAATTTTTGCACTCTTTTGTCCCCTTTGGCTTTATACAAAGGAACTATGCATGCTCTCTGCAATCCCTAGGTACCTTACCCTCTTCCATGCATTTATTAAATAATTGCACCAACCACTCCAAAGCTATATCCCCACTTGCTTTTAACATTTCTATCTTTATCCCATCAATCCCGCTGCCTTTCATACCCTCTTTCATTGTACCTACTGCCACACGAATTCCCCCACACTCACAACTGGCTCTTCCTCACTCCTACAAGATGTATTCCTCCTTGCCCTATACAGAGATCACAGCTTCCCTTCTTTCATCAACATTTAACAATTCCTCAAATATTCCTCCATCTTCAATACTCTAACTCTCCATTTTTATAACTCTCCTCTCCTATTTTTAACTGGACAAAGCCCATTGTTCTCTAGGCTTTCTTAACTTTGTTATCTCACTCAATACTTTTTCGAATTTTCAACATATATTTGTTGATAACATTACTCACCCACTCTCTCATTTGCTCTATTTTTACTTTGCTTCACTCTCTCTTAAACTCTCTCTTTTTACATATACTTTTCCCTCCTTGCATCCACTTCTACTTTGTTAAAAAACTTCTCATATGCTATCTTTTTCTCCACTTAATACTCTCTATACATCATCATTCCACCAATCGCTCTCTTCCCTCCCGCACCCAACTTTACTGTAACCACAAAAACTTCTGCTGAACACTCTAACACTACATTTTTAAACTACCCCATTGGCCTTGCTCTCATTAGCCCATCTAGCTCCAATAGCTGTTTATTTCTTACCCTAACTCTTCTTTTAGATTTATAAAAACTTCACCTCTCTCTTCCTGATGCTTCTATTTCCTTGTATCCCCATCTACCTTTACTGTCAGTGTAGCTACATCTTGGAAAGGATCTGACGTATCTGTGGCTACTCTATAAAACATGTACATCCTGAGTCTACTCAACAGTCTTTTATCTACCAATACATAATCAACAAAACTACTGTCATTTCGCCCTACATCATATCTTGATTTATTATTTATCCTCTTTTTATTAATATATGTATTACTTTAACTAAACCCTCTTTCTATACAAAAGTTCAATCAAAGGGTCCCATTATCATTTACACCTGGCACCCAACACTTACCTACCATACCCTCTCTAAAAAGTTTCTCATACTTTAGCATTCGATCCCCTACCACAATTACTCTCTCCACGTGTTCAAAGGCTCCTATACATTTCACTTAACATCTCAAAATCTCTCTTCTCTCTCTACATTCCTCTATCTTCTCCAGGTGCATACACGCTTATATTTGACCCACCTTTTCGCATCCCACCTTTACTTTAATCCAATAATTCTTGAATTTACACATTCATATTCTTCTTTCTCCTTCAATAACTGATCCTTCAAACATTACTGCTACCCCTTCCTATGCTCTAACTCTCTCAGGACTCCAGATTTAATCCCATTTATTTCCCCCCACCGGAACTCCCCTACCCCTTCAGCTTTGTTTCGCTTAGGGCAGAGACATCCAACTTATTTTCAGCATAACATCTGCAATCATCTGTTTCTTGTCATCCGCACCACTACATCCACGCACATTCAGGCATCCCAGTTTTATAAAGTTTTTCTTCTTCTCTTTTTTAGTAAATGTCTAAAGGTGAAGGGGTTACTAGCCCATTGCTCCGGCATTTTAGTCGCCTCTTACGCACGCATGGGCTTACGGAGGAAAATTCTTTTCCACTTCCCCATGACAAATAGAAGAAATATAGATGAACAAGAGCTATTTAGAAAAAAGGAGAAAAACCTAGATGTATGTCTTATATATGCATGTACGTGTCTGTGAAGTGTGACTAAGTTGTAGGTAGGAGTAGCAGATTTCCCTGTTATTCTAGCGTTGTTTTATGAGACAGAAAAAGAACCAGCAATCCTACTAATCATGCAAAACAGTTACAGGTTTCTGTTTCAGTCATCTGGCAGGACGGTACTACTTCCCAGGTGGTTGCTTGTCTACCAACCTACACATCCCCCCATTATATATATATATAATATATATATATATATATTATTTATATTTATATATATATATATATATATATACACATAAGGGAATTCGCCGAGAGCAGGCGAAATGTACACAAACTCAGATCTCTGGGCTGAAGGAGACTCGAAATACGAACCTTAGGACAAGGTACTCAGTGCTTTACCCCAAAAAAATTTTTTTTTTCTTAAACCCCCACAATGGACAATACATTGGCGTGTAGCTTGCCTACACGTTTTGATCCCAGGAGACAGCTTTCAGGGGAGAAGGCATACAGCTTTTCATCTCAATCCCATGCATTGCACCAGCGCCTTACTAGAGATTTAAACAATTCAAGGAATTCGCGGAGAAGCAGTGTGGATATATACACAAACACTGATCTCTGGCTGAAGGCGACTCGAACCTACGAACCTTAGGACAAGGTACGCAGTGCTTTACAAATCTGCCTGCTCTCGCGAATTCCTTGCATTGTTCAAATCTCTAGTAAGGCTGATGCATGCAGGGGATGAGATGAAAAGCTGTAAGCCTTCTCCCTGAAAGCTGGCTGCCTTGGATCAAAACGTGTAGCGCAAGCTACACGCCAAGGTATTGTCCAGTGTGGGTAGATTGGTAAAGCACTGCGTACCTTGTCCTAAGGTTCGTAGGTTCGAGTCTCCTTCAGCCAGAGATCAGTGTTTGTGTATAATAAATAAATAAATAAATAAATAAATAAATATATATATATATATATATATATATATATATATATATATATATATATATATATATATAATGTCGTGCCGAATAGGCAGAATTTTGCGATCTTGGCTTAAATAGCAACGCTCATCTTGCTATATAGGACAAGTGAAAATTTGTGTATGCAATAATTTGGCCAAAATCATTCTGAACCTAACGAAAAAAATATATTTCACTGTGTTTGATTATTATTAAATTATTGTAAACAAATCTAAAATATATTTAGTTGGGTTAGGCTAAAATAAATTACTCTTGTTATAATAAGGTTAGGTAAGTTTTCTAAGATTCTTTTGTTGCAAAATTAAATTTTTTTACATTAACATTAATGAAAAAATATATCTTTAACGTATAAGAGAAAATTTTAGAAAGGACTTAATTTTAAATGAGTTCTTGCTAATTGACCAGTTTACATATTCGTCACGACACACACACACATATATATATATATAATATATATATATATATATATAATATATATATATATATATATATATATATATATATATATAATTATATATAATATATATATTATTAGTTTTAATTCATTTAAAGGATTAATAATCCTAGGTAATTAATCCTTTAATTTGTCATGTTTGGGCTATGACAAATGTGGCAAGAAGAACTTAAATCCAAACAATTGGATTTATTATTATGGAATTAAGCACTAAACTCTCAAGTCATACAGCTCTGCATGAAATGATGTGGGAAGAAGATATGTGCGAAGGTTAAGAATGAAAGAGACAGCGATGGCTAAAGTTAGGAATTAGTAAAGGTGCGGATTAGTACAAATAAAACTAAAATCGAAGTTGGTGTCATAGCTTAATTTCAGGTTACAAGGTAAAGAGTTTGCGTCAGAAATGGGACTTTCAGCAAGGAGGCTAGGGAATTAGATCTATCTGCCTCTTCCTTGAACAATAAGTGATTACCTGTCACTCCCCAGGCGCTGTATGACCTCCAAACACTTAGCACTTCCAAACCAACAACTATTACTACTGAAGAGGTCTCGGCTACAGAAAAAAGTAGCACAATTTAGGTCAACATGGCCCCTGTCTCCCTAAAGGCTGCCAGAGCTCTACAAGCAAACACACACACCACTTGTTAAGAGGTCTTCAATAGCAATTTTCCATCCACCGGAATGCCATGCAGCTCGTGGATTGATTTCACACGCAATTTACACACCCACAGTCAGTCACCTCTTGGGTGTAGAAACTTGACTAGCGCAAGAAGACAATGAACTTGACTATCACCAGAAGGTCAGGAAAGGTAGGAACTTAACAGGCACCTGGAGGGGGAGGCAGCAACTTCACACAAATCAAGGCTTCTCAACACTGACACAAGATGTTGCTGTGGTAACTCGGGGACTGGTTTTAGGATTCTTGAGGGGTGGTGGGTGGTTGTTTTGGGTGGTGAAAGTGTGAAGTGGGGAAGGTGAGTGTGGAATCTGAGGGATAGAGAGAGAGAGAGAGAGGTGGAAGGGTAGGTGAGAATGAGAGGGGTTGCTGATGGTGGGTGAAGGAGACTGCTGATGGAGGGTAAGAGGGGGGGGGGGTTGCTGACTGGGATAAGCCAGCCAGTCAGTCAGGATGGGGATGGTAGGGCGGGAGGGAGGGAGGTGTCAGCAGGATGGAGCAAGACTGGTCTGCTCTCAGGTTCAAGTTGGTCGAGAACGGCAAGACTGTTTTTATTAAGTAGCAAAACCGGTATATCTGCAGTGTGCTGCAACTCTGCTGTATATGGGTTACATTTTGAGAACACTCGCAGTGTGCTGCTACACTATGCGAGTTACATTGTGAGAGCACTCCCAGTGTGCAACTACACGGTGATAGTTACATTGTGGGAATACCCTGAAGTATGCAGCTACACTATTTTGTATGACGGTTAAATTCTGGGAAGACGAGCTAGCTATATTTTCCCGTCATATTCGGTCACACAGGATGGATTTCTCAAGATAATGAAATTTGTTATCTGGGAGATTTCAGTAATGTGATGAGTTACTCTTGAGTTGCTCTCAAGTGTGAGCTATACACCGTCTCTGAAAATGGTCTACCCTAGACTCGGAAAATTGCAATTTATGAAGATATTATCAGTCTTGAATTTAATTTGTTTTACCATTTTTTACAATAAAATGGCAAAAAGGAAAATATAGTTGTCGGCATATGGTGGCAAAACTAATATAGTATTTAGAGAGGTTCAGGGATGGCTGATCACAACAACCTCAACACGTGCACCACTAGTGGCCCGTAAAGTAGCGAAACGTTGCAACAATAAAGATACCCAACTGTTGTACATGCGTTGTACTCGTTGTCTACACCAACATCTGTCTGCTTGATAACACATAACACATCAGCCTGATCCACGGTTATTCCTGCGTCATGACCACATCTCGTCTGCTTGCAGTGTCGTAATGTCAGTGACTTGTAGCAGCAAAACAATCTTTCATAAACTCCCACAAGATGTCTAAAGGAGTGGCATCAGGAAAGCGTGAGGAGCATTTGATGGAAGCATAACCTCCCCCAGTCCATCTACCAGGAAACTTCGTGTTATGATAATTACGCTATTTTATGCAGAGAACTGCGTTTTCATATCTTCTGCCATAAATATTGTAATAGTTTTAAAATTGGAAAAGGAATCTGCGGATATCGTACATGGGGGAATAATTCCTGCTGCATCTTAGGTTCCCAGCCGGAGTCTTATAAGGTGTTCACTCAGCTAGATAAATTTCCAAATTGTAATTTTGCTTGTATACAAATTCCTCAACAAAACTGTACCAATATACAAACAAATTTGAAAAAATACCATTATATGGGGGCAGGAGAAGGAAAAACACTCAAAACAATTTCAAGAAAACTCTCAAGCCTTATTCCTAGAAAGTATTTTATTTACGAGCCTACCTCAGTACTAACTCGTCCCTGATGAGTTTAGTGTGAAGATCTCAGATCGTGTGTATACTTCACCTCGGTAAGGTTGAGCAGCATCACCGTTTGCGACCCGACCTACCTACCTAGAGGTTGTTCCGGGAATCAACGCCCCCGAGGCCTGGTCCTCGACCAGGCCTCCTGGTGGATCAAAGCCTGATAAACCAGGCTGTTACTGGTGGCCGCACGACATCCAACGTACAAACCGCAGCCCGGCTGGTTGGGTTACCCCGCGGAATCAAAAGGACATGTAAAAGACCTGGGTATAATAATATCAGCTGCACTATCTTTTAAAGAACACAACGAAGAAACTTGTGAAAACCAGAAAACTAAATGGCTGGATGGTGAGAAGTCTGAGACTTGTTGGAATATACTCTATGAAGAGAAGAAGAGATACGTGATAATATATACTAGCAGATACTGGAGGGCCCAGTGTCAAATCTGCACACTACAATAACATCATACTGGAGATACTGGAATGTGACGTAGACCCAGTGACACACGGGAGCCATAGACCCAATAACAAAATAATGTGTCAATATCCGTGGTCAAAGGCCCTTCAACTTGCTACCACCAGATATTAGAAGTATTACCAGAACAAGATAAAAAATGGATCCCTACAGCCGCGATATTCCAGATCAACCAGGCTGTGATGGCAGGCCGTGGGGCCACCAACAGCAACAGCCTGTTTGAGGAGGCAATCAACTGAGAGCCCTAGTCCTAAGCCAGGCTGCAAAAGTTGGGAAAAATTTCGAAACTATATATATATATATATATATATATATATATATATATATATATATATATATATATATATATATATATATATATATATATATATATATATGTCGTGCCGATATGTAAAACTGGACAATTAGCAAGAACTCATTTAAAATTAAGCCCTTTCTAAAATTTTCTCTTATACGTTTAAAGGTATATTTTTTTCATTAATGTTAGTGTAAAAATTTTTAATTTTGCTCCAAAGGAGTCTTAGAAAACTTCCCTAACCTTGTCATAACAAGAACAAGTTATTTTAGCCTAACCCAACTAAATATATTTTAGATTTGTTTACAATAATTTAATACTAAACAAACGCAGTGAAATACATTTTTTTCGTTAGGTTCAGAATGATTTTGGCGAAATTACTGCATACACAAATTTTCGCTTGTCCTATATGGCAAGATGAGCGTTGCTATTTAAGCCAAGATCGCAAGTTCTGCCTATTCGGCACGATATATATATATATATATAATATATATATTATATTATATATATATATATATCTATATATATATATATATATATATATATATATATATATTAATATATGTGTTGTTGTAAGCAACAGAGAGAGCATGAAGGTGGGGGAAGAGGGAAGAACTAGGGTTGCAGGTAGAGCGAGCTTAGTAGCACACTGGGCGAAGGTTGGGCGTGGGAAGTTACCAGTTAAATAGACTGGTACTCTTTTTATTTACTAATATCTGGTACACGGATACCTTTACTAGACACTAATATTTCCAGTGAATACAGGAGTAAGACAGAACCGGAGTGTTTCCTTACAAAGAATATGACATTACAGGACTGGAGTTTACTAACGTGTCCTTGGATGCGACCAACAACAGTCCGCAAACACACAGGTACCTAGTTTTTTTTTACTGTCAGGTTGGCAGAAGCAGCTGAGGTGTAAGGGAAACTGACATACGTTTCTCCCTACCAGAAAATCAAACCCGGGACCTGGCGATTGAAAGGCAAATGCTTTCACCAGTGATTGGTACACTTTATTATTATTAAACAAAATTGGATATATCAGAAATTTGCACATGTATTCAATTTTGCTACCCTATTCAGCATGATAGTACATAATGGGGAAAAGCTAGTAGTTTCCCGTCAGTTCATCACACAGGTCAAGTAACAAGGCTGACTCATACACTTCAACTATGTTTAAGTGGTGGCCTTCAGTAGGGCAATGAGGATATCGTCAAGTATTTTACCAAGGGTTCAGCAGCTACGGCAGCTTCAGAGGTATCGTTGATGGAAGAGTGGAAGAAGTGGTTGTATGTTAACTGACAGACTGATAGCAAGTCAACACGGAGAGTGTAACGTGAACACTGCTGACAACAGACCATGATGAGAGCACCTCAATGTTTATGACCTGGCCAAGTGTCTGGTGCTCGTCTGAGGGAGTGAAGGAGGCCAGGTGCTCGTCTGAGGGAGGGAAGGAGGCCAGGTGCTCGTCTGAGGGAGTGAAGGAGGCCAGGTGCTCGTCTGAGGGAGTGAAGGAGGCCAGGTGCTCGTCTGAGGGAGGGAAGGAGGCCAGGGATTTTTAACAAAACTGAATACATCAGTAGTGTGCTGCTATTCTATTCAGCACTTGCACAGTGGAAACAAAAGCTAGCTGTTTTTCCGTCATATTCCACACGCAGGATGGGTTGCATGCATGCGTACATACATACTACTACTACTAATAATAATTATATGGTGTTGAAATCTGTCAGCTTGAAGTAGGAGGCTTCGGTAAGGCAATGAGGATATCGTAAAACATTCTATACTACGCTCATTACGCTGTCCTATCCCCCACACAAGAAAAAATTAAGTTTTATAGAGATCTTCATGGCAGAACAGGGCTTTCTTTGTGCAATATTAACTTCCATTTTTGTACAAACGATGTATCGTGTAGAATTTATAAGTTTGAACAGGAGACAAACGAAAATGAGGGTAGGGGTTGATTCATACCTGAAGAATGGTCCTGGGGATCAGCGCCTAACGGCCCGGTCCCAGATCTTAAGGTGGATCAGAGCCTGATTAATCAGTCTATTACTACAGGCTGCATGCAACGCAACGTACAAACCACAACCCGGCTGGTCAGGAGCTGACTTAAAGACCGCCAGAGGTGTACTGAAAATTCCCCTTATGTTGAAGAGTCGGGGACTTCTGACCCTCAACGCGCGCTCTCTGTGCTCGTGCCGCTGCTTTTTACTAGAGGTACTTTGCACCGTCTGCCAAGTCTCTTGCTTTCACACAGTGAGTCCGGTGTGCACGTTTGGGAGCAGTCCCTCCAGGATTTTCCAGGTGTAAATTATGATGTACCTTTCTCGCCTGCGTTCCAAGGACTACAGTTGAGGGTAAATTCAGGCGTTCCTAATATCTTGGAAGTTTAAGGGAAAGAAATTTGGATGACAGTGTATCCAAATGCATCATTGTATAACAATGCAGTCATTATTCACCCAAGAATACATACCAGTGTTAGTCTTGAGACAACAGCAACATTCTAGTTGACTAAAGAATCATCAGGGAGTCTGGTTTGAGGCCGGGCCACAAGAGAAGGAAAATTCTCGGAACAAGTCACAGGTAAATCACATGTAAAACCAGCCTAAACATAACGAACAAAATCTATTTGTAAAAAGCAACACCGATTAAACGTGGGATGACCCACGGTAAGGTGGGCAGGACTGAGAGCTGTAGTAGTGAACATTTTATCAGTGGCCACACACAGCCACCCGTATATACTCATAACTCTAATTTATACATACAGAGGGAAGGTGGGAGAGAAGGAGAGAGGAAAGTGAGCAAAGGTGGGAAGCAAGGAGTTGGGCTGAGAAACAGGAAAGGGGAGAGGGAGAGGGAGAGGGAGAGAGAGAGAGAATCATTACTTAACTGAATCCTCTGGTTGCATGAAGGGTATAGTGGTATTTTTTATGACGTTAACCTCATACCCACACGATGGGTATAGTAACTACCACTCACATGATGGGTATGAAGTAACTATCCCATATCCTCCTTAATTCTACAACTTTCCAGAGTCCAGATTCAGTGCCCCCAAGTTTATCCTCGTAGGAAAGATTTCTGATACACGAGGTCAACTTTGTCATCTTTCTCTACGTTTTCCAGGGCATTCATGTCTATTCTGTAATAAGATCATAACTGCACAGCATAATCTAAACGAGGCCTTACCAAGAATGTATAAAGTTACAGTATAATTTGAAGATTCCTAAAATACTTCTTGATATGCAACCAGGAATTCTATTAGTTTTATTGCGAACACTTATGGACTGTTGCCTTGGCTTCAGATTACTGCTAACCAGAACTCCTAAATCTTTCTCTCATTCAGAGTGATTGAGATCTACATCACTCCGTTTTTTCCCAGGTTTAGAAATTTACAGTTGTCTACATTAAACAGTATCAAAATTTATCTGATGGTCTATTTTAGTGTGATCGGTAAGCTTGCTTATGTCGCTGTTTATTTCCTCATCTATTTAGTTTATGTATTCTGTGAACAAAGAGTCCGACACTAATCCCTGCGGAACACCACTTGTGACGTGTCCCCCACTCTGATTTCTTCCTACTTACGCAAACTCTCTTGTCCATCGGTCAACCACGGCTCTATCCAGAAACAAATTTCCCTTCCTATTCGGTGTGCCTCTACTATCTTCAACAATCTGTGTGAAAAAAGTCTAAATTTTTAAGGCTGGAACGCCCTTTTGTAAAACCGTGATAGAGATTCACTGATCAATTTGTCTTTCAATGTGGCTTCGGTCAGCCTCGGAAATTACGGATTCCATAAATTTTCCAAAAATGTATGTTAGGCTAATTGGTCTTTAATTCGAAACTACCGACATATCTCTTGCTTTCTAGATAGGTATCACATTTGCCATTTCCACTTATCTCGCCTTCAAAGACCACAACGATGTATCTACCTTATCCGCTAGGAAAATGATAGGATGGATAATGAGAACCTTCAAAGCTAGGGATGCCAAGGCCATGATGATTCTCTTCAAATCGCTTGTGCTGTCTAGGCTGGAATACTGCTGTACACTAACGGCTCCCTTCAAGGCTGGCGACATTGCAGACCTGGAGAGTGCACAAAGAACTTTCACGGCACACTTAAGTGCGTTAAGGCACCTAAACTACTGGGAACGGTTGAAGGTCCTTGATATGTATTCCTTCTAACGCAGGGGAGAGATGCATGATAATATACACTTGGGAGGTCCTGGAGGGACTGGTACCAAACCTGCACACGAAAATCACTCCATATGAAAACTAAAGACTCGGCAGGAGATGCAACATTCCCCCAATGAAAAGCAGGGGCGCCACGAGTACACTGAGACACAACACAATTAGTGTCCGGGGCCCAGGACTGTTCAATTGCCTCGCAGCATACATAAGGGGGATTACCAATAGACCTCTGGCTGTCTTCAAGAAGGCACTGGACAGGCACCTAGTCAGTACCTGACCAACCAGGCTGTGGTTCGTACGTCAGCTTGCGTGCGGCCATCAGTAACAGCCTGGTTATCAGACCCTGATCCACCATGAGGCCCGGTCTCAGACCGAGCCGCGGGGGCGTTGACCCCCGAAACCCTCTCCAGGTAAACTCCAGGTATCCGGCACTGTCAGTTTGTAGTAACATGGTTTGCTAAGATACTCTTTATAACCCCTGAGAACAGTTCTTCAGGCCCCGGTGATTTGTTTGGTTTTAATCTGAGAACCATGTCATTTGTGACTTCGATCGTGTATAACTTATTTTCCTCCCGACCTACATAATCTTTGATTTCTGGAATTTCACTAGCAACTGCCCGAGTAAAAAAAAACGAGACGAAATAAGTGTTAAGAACTGTATACATTTCTTTGCTCTTATAGACATGAAACTTTTTTTTTTGTTGGACTTTGATTCCATTGCTACCTTAATTTTATAATCCATTTTGGCTTTCGTTTCTTTTTATTTCTCTTTAAATGAACATGTGGATTCCTTAAAGTGCCCCTCTCATCTTTTTATTCGCCCATAAATGCTTCTCTTTTGACCTATATGATGTTTGTTTTATCATAGTGCTGATCCACTTAAGGTCATTTTTGTTTGATCTAATTTTCCCCCTCTGGAACATACGTTGTCTGGGCAGCTTGAACCATGCTTTGAAAAATGTCATATTGGCAACTATTTCTTAACCTGCTCCTCAAGACAATCACCTGTCAGGTCACACCAGTCCGCTCTACCTAGATAATTCCTGAACCCAATGAAATCGGCTGCACAAAAATCAGGAACCCTGACTTAATTATAGTTATTAAAGTAATTCCAAATACTGAAACTGAGTGATTTGTGGTTGCTTTCCTCAAGCTCATCATTATCCTCAAGATTTCCTTTCAAATTGCTCCAGTCAATTTGGCTTAATTTAAATTCTCCCCTTGAAACATTTTCATATTTAGTAATCTCATTCCATAGAATTTACCTGGGCCTGTAAATCACCCCCAAGATTAGTTTTTCATGTCCCACAAGAAACTCTAGTCACATTGTCGATCGCTTCCACTTTTATATTTTGTATAATGCAACAGTTTAAATTATCTCTGACATGCATCACCAAATATGTGAAATCATTTATAGCCTGGTATGTGGCATTCAGAAGGCATTTTTCAATCTTTCAGGTTGAATCAGGCCTCCCTTATTGTAATATGTTTTCTGCACATGCAATTAATCTCAACTAATCTCTTATTTCTAGCGCTCCTATTAACATCTTAAACCTTGAGAGAGTTAGTCACTCGCAGTTCTTTAATGAATCTTTGTTGACCAATTCCTTTGCTTATATTAGTAACTATATGATGAGCAATCATGTCTTTTGATTATTTCCATTAGGAATCTTTGCTTTCATTCCTCATGCTGCAACCTATTTCTCACACCCATGCTTCTACCTTCTATCAGTTTCAAGTGCTAGACAATTCAGCGAAGGCCAGCTCGACAGAGTTGACTAACGTTATCATCCCTGTAGCCCCATCCACTGCATAACACATCATGTTTGCTAAATAAATTATCCCAGATGTTAACGGATAGGACTGCAAGTTCTTTGCAGTACTTGTTTAGCCAACAGTTTACATCAAATGCTCTAGACATCCATTTATTGCTCACTCTTATATATGATGCTACATATGAAAGTGATCAATCCCTTGTACTTAAATTTATAGCTGTTCTGTACTTAATTAGCAACTCCCATTGCCTGACTTGATATTTTCCAACCCGCTGACTATGTAGCCAACACCAGCTCCAGGGAAAACACACCCCTTGTCTCGCCTTTCTATCCCTGTTACAATAGGCATGGTCCATATATCTAGCCTGCAAGCTGCCTACACACAAAAAATTTTCTTACCTTTATTAGCAAAGTTGACGAAACCTTTATCCTTTATTGACCACTGAAGTACATTCGTCCTGGAGAACAGAAAAAACGATTTCTTACCTTAATATCTGCTCCTCTAACCTTCTTCATTTTGACGTTTCTATTTTTACCGGAACCTAACCAAACCTTAGCTTCTCTGCTTTTGTGAGAACCAAAGAGAAGACTGTGCTTATCCAGTGTTGGTGCTGGACCCCCAGGTTACTGTGAACAATATTGGTGTGGGTGTGGCCGTTACTATCGTAAAGTCAAGAATAGGTTTCTCAGGTCAATAGGTGATCAGCCTCTCTTGCTGCTCTAGGTGCCCGTCTCTCACATAACAAGTAAAGCATTTTTCCCTATTGATACATGTAATGGCGGATCACAGCAATAATTTGGCAGGCCAAATTTGGTTCGGGGGTCACATCTTCCCCACCACTTGACCAGGAAGTCTAATTTTTTTTTTTACCAGAGCTCTACGGCCGCCTTTGTGCAGAAAATCTAAATTTTAAGGCCTCTCAGATTTCACCTGATCTAAGATCATTCTCCAACAAATACCGAGTACTCGTGCTAATGGAATTTTGCATCTCTATAAATCAGGAACGCTAAGAATCTGGCCCAAGTGCTGTATCTTTGGGCAAATTTTCCGAGTTTTTTTTTTTCCTAATTCTATGGGATTTGTGCTTATGTCAGATGTATGATTTGTAGGCCTGGAAGAAATAGTGGAAAAAGTGTCCTCCATTCTACGTACTTTCATTTAGTGGGTCACTGAACATTGATTCATACCGTTTTAAAATGTTGCTCAAATCGTTGTCGTCATCAGAGCAAGAACCTCCTGCGAGTGAAGTAATAATTCTACAGGTGGTTCCTGAAATTTTCAAGATAATTAACCATCTTCCATATCTTCTTAAAACCGGGAATTCCTCGGCCGTTTCTGACGGTGGCTTATATACAAAGATAATTAATAAATAGAAAAAAAGTCAGTACTGAAAGACGTCACGAGGGAGACAACTGGGAAGGATGGAGTCAGAAGGATAGAGGCTGACAAAGTATGGCTCGGGAGGGTGAGAGCCAAAGATAAAGAGAAATGCATTTTTACACTATCTTTCGGTTCAAGATTCACAATGGTAGATGTGGTGGACGTGATGAGTAGTGGTGGTGGTTGAGGTGGTAATGACTGTTGGCGTGGTGGTGATGCTGATGGGTGGTGGTTGAGATGGTGGAGATGGTGATGGTCGTAGTTGTGGCTATCGTTGTTGTGATGATGAATCGTGGTTGTCTTTGTGGAAATGGGTGGTGGTGTTTGAAGCCGATAAATGTTGCGGTAGTTGAAGTGGCTGGTAGCTGAAGAGTGGTGATGGTTGAAGTGGGTGAAGGTTGTTGAAGTGGGTGATGGTAGCTGAAGTGGGTGGTGATGGCTGAAGTGGATGGTGGTAGGGTTGAAGTGGGGTGGTAGTGGGGTAGGGTGTTATGATGGTAATGGGGTGGCAGTTGACGGTAGGGTGGTAGTGGGGTGATAGTGGTAGTGGGGTGCTGACGGTGGTAGTGGGCTGGTGATAGTGGTTGTGGGGGTGATATTGGCTGAGGGCGATAGTGGCGGGTAGTGATAGTAAGGGTGGTGGTATGAGGGGCAGTGTGGGGTTGTGGTGATGGTAGTGGGGGTGTGGTTGTGGTGGTAGTTGGGTGGGGTGGTAGGGTGGGGTAGTAGTGAGGGTGGTGGTGGAAGAGTGGGGTGGTGGTGGTAAGGTAGGGTGGAGGTGGTGATTATGGGGTGGTGGTGGTACTGGTGTACAACAAAGGTGGTATTATCCGCCTGTTAGACAATGTGAAGAATGCTAGGATGGCAGGATGTGAGAGCTGTAATGTAGTGGCACTCTGGTGGTGGTAGTGTCACTGATGGTCGTACTTATGGTGCCAAGTCGTACGGATAGTGGCAGTGGGTGGTTTTATTGGATGGCACTGTGTTAATGGTAGTTGATGGCACTGGTGGGGTAGTTGATGGCACTGTGGTAGTAGGGGTAACTGACGAGTGATGGTAGATGATACTGTGGTGACGGTGGCAGTCGATGGTAATGTGGTGATGGTGGTAGGTGATGGCACTATGGTGATGGTTGATGGCACTGTGGTGAAGGTGGCAGTTGATGGCAATGTGGTGATGGTAGGTGATGGCACTATGGTGATGGTTGATGGCACTGGTGGTGGTAGTTGATGGCACTGTGGTGGTGGTAGTTGATGGCACTGTGGCGGTGGTAGTTGATGGCACTGTGGTGGCGGTAATTGATGGTACTATGGTGGTGGTAGTGAGTGGCACTATGGTAGCTGATGGCACTACAGTGATGGTAGCTGATGGCACTACAGTGATGGTAGTGCATAACACTGTGGTAGTGGATGGCACTTTAATGGTAGTTGATGGCACTGTGGTAGTAATGAGCAGCATTATGGCGGTGGTTGCGAAAGTGGCACTGTGATGGTAGTTATGAAAGTGGCAATGTGATGATGGCGGTTGTATAAGTGACACTGGTGGGCGTAGTGCTAGTGGTATATACTGTGAGTGGGTGGCACTGACGATTGGGCGGTAGAAATACTGTGATGGGTATGGTGGTGGTGACAGTGGGGACGACAGTGGTGGTGGTGAGTGGTGGTGAGTGGTGGTGGTGAGTGGTGGTGGTGAGTGGTGGTGGTGGTGAGTGGTGGTGGTGAGTGGTGGTGGTGGTGGTGGTGAGTGGTGGTGGTGAGTGGGTGGTGGTGAGTGGGTGGTGGTGAGTGGGTGGTGGTGAGTGGGTGGTGGTGAGTGGGTGGTGGTGAGTGGGTGGTGGTGAGTGGTGGTGGTGAGTGGTGGTGGTGAGTGGGTGGTGGTGACAGTGGGTGGCCGCAGCTGCGTCAGTGGATGGCACTGGTACTTCTCCGGTCAGCCGCTAGGTGGCACCACCACCACCTCACCCCAGAAAGTCGGCATCACATTAAAACACCTTTAAATACTTCAACAAATGCAAGTTTTACCTGTAATTCACATCATTTTAAAGGTCTTCTTTCCTTCAAGACAAACAAAAGATGGTTTTTGTTAGGTTTTCTCAGAGGGGGAAGAATTGAAATGCGAGGAGCCACGCCCATATGGAGGAGCTGCGCGTAGTAGCTACCATTACGCCGCCCCGCCCACGCCCGCACGCCCATGTACTTACCCAGCAGCAGCAGTTTGATATCCTTGGCCGCCTGGATGCCGTCTTCCTTCAAGTTCTTCTCAATCTGTTTGCTGCGGGCCTGAGCAGCGCGCTCCTCCGCAGACATGGCACAGCCCATGGTTGCGGCGTCGGCTACCACTGAGCCACCAGGCTACACGGTGCTGCCCACCTCCAGCACAGAGCAGAGTGGCGGCGGCGCCACAACTCCAGCACACTAACACCACACTCACACACACACGCCACGCAGGAAGGGCAGCCGAGCTCCGCAACTAAGCCTCGCGCACTGCACACTGAGGTGGTTACCAGCGCGCACCCTGCCCACAGCCACCACCTCCCACACCCACTCTTATTATCACTCTCCTCCACACACTACACCCTCACACACTATTTACAAGCAACATATATAACTCCAAAACACTAATGTAAGTGTATAAGATGCTATATGAAGCTGGTGTCAGTGATGTAGGTAAATTGCAGTGGGATTATCCTACGCTTGGCTGTCTCTCCCCCCGTCTCCTCCCAGGCGCACGCGCACTGGCCACCACGCGCAACACTTGCATCCAACACGCCTTACTCACCTTAATATTTCCACCTTCCACGTAACACATTACCTCAGTATTATAGCAACCCCATACAAACACAACTCCATTCTTAACATCTACGAAAAATTCGAGAAACTGGAAACTCGGCAAAGACACTTAAAAAAGAATATAAAATAGGTATGTTATCACCTGTGGGGCAGGGCAGCGACACCCGCTACCACTGATACTCCGGCCTGTGGTTAAAACGTATCAGAAATATTCATCTCGTAGTCGCAGCTTCCTTTCATGATACTCCGCTGGATTATTTTTTCGCTTGCTACTCCTAACAGACACAAATTAAACCCTGGAACACAAATGAAACTCTCCAGTCTTATTCAACTGAGATTTTGCTACAAGTATCAATATATATATATATATATATATATATATATATATATATATATATATATATATATATATATATATATATATATATATATATATATATATTAGTAACCACAGACGAGTGTTATGTCATCAATAACAACACTGCGACTTGCCGAGGACTCTAACCCATGTCGTTTTGGCCCGCCTCATGGTGAGCGAAAATCACATGACGTCTGATCACTAAAGCTCTCGCTTTGCACGGCGAGGGTCTGCGTTCGATTCCCACAGCGGGTAGAAACATTGGGCGTGTTTCTTTACACCGGCTGTCTGTTCACCCATCAGTAAAATGGGTATTCAGGGATTAGTCGACTGGTGTGGGTCGCATCCCGAAATGCCCTGCATAACAAGAGGCTTTATAGTAGTATGTCATTGATGTCAGCTAGGCCTGTATACCATGTACATGTACTTGTAGTAAATAAATATATTATAGCCCACAAGACCACGAAATCCTACAAGAATCACGCACCCAGCAGAGCTAGGTGTTTTACCTTGATCCGAGGGCATACGGTGGTGTGGGTGCCTCAGAGTTAATTTCATTCTACTCCCCGTTTGATGTACTATATGCAGGCTAGTACACCAAACGGGGAGTAGAATGAAATTAGCTCTGAGGAACCCACACCACCGTATGTCCTCGGATCAAGGTAAAACACCTAGCTCTGCTGGGTGTGTGATTCTTGTAGGATTTGGTGGTCCTGTGGGTTAGAGCGTCATGTGATTTTCACTCACCATGAAGCGGGCCAAAACGACATGGGTTAGTCCTTGGCTAGTCGCAGTGTTATTGATCACATATAATGTCGTGCCGAATAGATAAAACTTCGGATTTTGGCTTAAATAGCAACGCTCTTGTTGCCGAATAAGACAAGCGAAAATTTGTGTATGCAATAATTTCGCAAAAATCTTTCAGAACCTAACGAAAAAAAATTCATTGTTTATAATTAAATAATTGTAAACTTATCCAAAATATATTTAGTTGGATTAGGCTAAATTAAATTGAGCTTGTTATAATAAGGTCAGGTAAGTTTTCAAAGTTTTCTTTTGGTACAGAATTAATTTTTACATTAACATAAATGAAAAATCTTTAACGTATAAGAGAAAATTTTAGAAAGGACTTAATTTTAAACGAGTTCTTGCTAAGTGACCTATATATATATTATATATATATATATATATATATATATATATATATATATATATATATATATATACAATATATTATATATATATGGAGTCTACCTGGAGGGTATTCGGGGATCAACGCCGCCGCGGCCCGGTCCACGACCACGCAAAAAGGCAAAAGGGCGAAATTTTAACAAACATTATCTCTGTCCACAGCAGGAATCGAACGTGCACACTCTGTATCAAATTACACAGTACTTTCGCCACTCGGCCAGGTCTGGGATCTGGCTGAGTGGCGAAAGTACTCTGTACTTTGATAGAGTATGCAGGTTCGAATCCTGCAGTGGACTGATCATATACATATACATATCAGCCTACCTTACTCTGAGAAAAGTTCCTCTTATTCCTCCCGTTGCTGCTCTTGCAACAATTCGTAGTTCCTGATGATGCATGGAGACGTGTGAAAGATCTTAAGCTGAAGATTTCCATCCCCTATGGGCCTACATAAAAAAAAAATCCGAATCTACTAAAATATTTTTTATATGTGAAAGGATTAAGCACATATTCAAATGAGTATTTAAGTCCAGACTTTGGAGAAACAACTGTGTATGACCCTTGTGGGCCTAGCGCTTAGTTTTTTGAAGGAAAAACATAATTACGTGGACGGTGGAGGTTAATTGGTATGGCAAACAATACAACACTACGAGCACACTAATGCATACACAGGCACACACATTATTCCCCAGGGCAAGTTTAGAAACTACAGGAAACAAGTTGGGTGGAGAGGTGAGAGCAGGATGGAGGCGAGACAGCAGCAGCCCACACGGCTCAGGTACACCAACAGCAGCGCTACTTTAACGAAAACTCGCAACAATACTTCACACAAAGTTCATCATAAGCAAATAGCAATTACCATTGTGAATATTACACAAAATAAATTTAAAAAACTGTTCTTTGTATTTAAGCGCACAAATGTAGTGTCAGGCACGTAAAGCAATTAATTAACATATTTAAGGAATAAATTGTTGCAGTTTATAAAATAATGAAGTCGACTCGAAAAATCTCCTTGTATTTAAGTATAAAACTAAAATGCCTATACATAAACCTTTTAATGTGAAACAGGATAAAATAATTGACGTTAAACATAGAAGCTGGCTAAAATAAATCCAATTAACAGAGGTTCACACACAGCTCATTAAAGCTTATGGCAGTTTTTTTTTTTTTTTGCGAAGTTCACTCTCTTCATTCACGTGACAAATCTCTCCATTTTAGCTCATAAACAATATTTTTAACCAAACAACTGTCGGTAAAATGTAAATTGTATGTAAACATGTGTGACATATAAACACATATTGTTGTGTATCGGAAAAACGAAATTATTTACATTTATTTAAGGCCAGCTGTATAGCCCTTGTGGCTTAGCGCTTCTTTTTGATTATAATAATAATAATAATATTTAAGGCCAGAGGAGGCTGGAACCTACAAACACTGAGATAAAGTTTACACCAGTTTTCACATCAAGCCAGACATCATATAACTCTGACGACCAATCTTTGCAAATGCTTTTCTTTATAATGAACAGATGACGCTGTATATTTGTTCAGTAACTTTGAAACCTTTGTATTATCGTTGTGTGTGTGTGTGTGTGTGTGTGTGTGTGTGTGTGTGTGTGTGTGTGTGTGTGTGTGTGTGTGTGTGTGTGTGTGTGTGTGTGTGTGTTTGTGTGTGTGTGTGTGTTTGTGTGTGTGTGTGTGTGGTTAAACACCTTGATTACTGGGAACGTTTGAAGTCCCTTGACCTGTACTCCTTGAAACGCAGGCGTGAAAGATACATCATAATTTACACCTGAAAATTCCTCGAGACTGGTCCCAAATCAGCACACAGAAATCCCTTCCTATGAAAGCCAACGACTACGCAGGCGGTGCAAAATACCACAATGAAAAGCGGGCTGTTGAACAATCTTCAATCGAGAGAAAAGTGGAGATTCATAACCAGTACCTCACCAGCCGGGCTATACGGCCAATAGTAACAACCTATTTGATCAGACCGTAATTTAAAATTTTTTTGAAAAATTCCAGTTTTTAAGGAAGTTCGGCCTATTCGAGATTATATATATATAATATATATAATATATATATATATATATATATATATATAATATATATATATATATATATATATATATATAATAATATAATAATATATATATATAATATATATATTATATATATATAACATAATTATATATAATATATAATATATATATTATATATATATATATACAAATATATATAATATAATATTATATTTATATTATAATAAATAATAATAAATATATATATATATATATATATAAATTTAAAATTAAAATTTTATATAAATATATTATATATTTTTTATATA
>NC_069430.1:19603421-19707946 GCF_026875155.1 Cherax quadricarinatus | reverse complement strand
ATATATAATTAACAAGTCGGCCGTCTCCCACCGAGGCAGGGTGACCCAAAGAGAAAGAAAATCCCCCAAAATAAAATACTTTCATCATCATTCAACACTTTCACCTCACTCACACATAATCACTGTTTTTGCAGAGGTGCCCAGAATACAACAGTTTAGAAGGATATACATATAAAAATACACAATATATCTCTCCAAACTGCCAATATCCCAAACCCTCCTTTAGAGTGCAGGCATTGTACTTCCCATTTCCAGGACTCAAGTCCGGTTATATAAAATAACCGGTTTCCCTGAATCTCTTCACTAAATATTACCCTGCTCACACTCCAACAGATCGTCAGGTCCCAAATACAATTTGTCTCCATTCACTCCTATCTAACACGCTCACGCACGCTTGCTGGAAGTCCAAACCCCTCGCCCACAACACCTTCTTTACCCCCTCCCTCCAACCTTTTCGAGGACGACCCCTACCCCGCCTTCCTTCCCCTACAGATTTATACGATCTCCATGTCATTCTACTTTGATCTATTCTCTCTAAATTACCAAACCACCTCAACAAACCCTCCTCAGCCCTCTAATACTTTTATTAACTCCACACCTCCTAATTTCCACACTCCGAATTTTCTGCATAATATTTACACCACACATTGCTCTTAGACGGGACATCTCCACTGCCTCCAACGTCTCCTTGCTGCAGCGTTACAACCAAGCTTCACACCCATATAAGAGTGTTGGTACTACTATACTTTCATACATTCCCTTCTTTGCCTCCATAGATAACATTGTTTGCCTCCACATATACCTCAATGCACCACTCACTTTTTTTCCTTCATCAGTTCTATGATTAACCTCATCCTTCGTAAATCCATCCGCTGACACGTCAACTCCCAAATATCTGAAAACATTCACTTCTTCCATACTCCTCCTCCCCAATTTGATATCCAATTTTTCTTTATCTAAATCATTTGATACTCTCATCACCTTACTCTTTTCTATGTTCTCTTTCAACTTTCTACCTTTACACACATTCCCAAATTCGTCCACTAACCTTTGCAATTTTTCTTTAGAATCTCCCATAAGCACAGTATCATCAGCAAAAAGTAACTATGTCACTTCGCATTTTGTATTTAATTCCCCATAATTTAATCCCACCCCTCTCCCGAACACTTACTTCTTTTACAACCCCATCTATAAATATATTAAACAACCATGGTGACATTACACATCCCTGTCTAAGACCTACTTTTACTGGGAAATAGTCTCCCTCTCTTCTACACACCCTAACCTGAGCCTCACTATCATAACTCTTTACAGCATTTAGTAACTTAACACCTATTCCATACACTTGCAACATCTGCCACATTGCTCCCCTATCCACTCTATCATATGCCTTTTCTAAATCCATAAATGCAATAAAAACTTCCCTATATATATACATGTCGTGCCGAATAGGTAAAACTTGCTATTTTGGCTTAGGTAGCAACGCTCTTCTTGTCGAATCAGACAAGCGAAAATTTGTGTATGGAACAATTTCGCAAAATTATTTCTTTATTATTATTAAGATTCGCCGGTATTCTCCCAGCCCGGGCCTTTTCCAAGTGGTGGCCCGGCTTTGGCTCCCTGTCTAGGGAGTGTCTGAGACCTAAGTCTCCCATGGGAGGAGGTACAAATACCTCTTCATCTTTGGGATCAATTGTCCCCAGGCCTAGCCACAAGCTAGGCCTCTCTGGTCTGCCATCCCCGCCCCAAGGGGACTAATGGGAATGACAGGCTTGTGAGCTGCAAGCTCCGGCTCAGGCATCTACCCTACCCTAGAAGGGCTGGGCATGGTGTCGATGAAATATTTCTGTTCTATTCTATTTTATTTGATTCGCCGGTATGGTATCCTGGCCCGGGTCTCTTCCACATTGGTTCCCCGGGTAGGGAAGTGTCGTTTATCTTTACTTGCACCTGCGTGGCAGGTCTTCAGTAGGAAGGGGGGGTACCTCACTGGCTCTATGGCCAGATGACGTACCAAACGTTAGTGTGCACTAACAGCGGCTGGTGGGCAGTGCAATGGAGGCCCAAAGCAGGCAACTTCAGCGGGGGGGGGGGGAGAGGATGACTTGCAATGACTGGAAGTAAGGTTTCCAAGTCCCTGACAGCTAAGTACACAAGATGTGCTGCCTCATCCTCTCGGGCCTGCCCCACTGGGGTCATTGGGAAGTGTGTACGGCGAAGGGGCATCGTAGCCGGGCAATCTAACAGGTAGTGCACCAAGGGCTTCGGAACCATTCGGTCACAATAGGCACAGAGCTCCTCTCGTGCCCGTTCAACAATCCGCGCAGTGGTGGGATACCCCAAGCGTAGGTGGTGGATATGCACCCTCAGTTCTCTGGACTGTGTCCGAATACTTGGAGGGGGCACCCTGTGGGTCGCCCTGACATACCAACAGAGGCTCCGTGAATCCCCAGGGTCAGGGAATGGGCGCCTGGCCGCACCGGCAGCCCACAGTGCAATCTGGCTGAGGCTGATGGAGATTGCAGCACGTGGCTGTGCCTCGAGGGTTGCAGTCCTAGCAGCCTCATCTGCAGCATCATTGCCAGGGATACCCACATGGCTTGGGATCCAGTTGATGGTAGCCCTGCGACCCTGGGCCATGAGAGTCTGCAGGTCACCCCAGATGGATATGATTAAGTGTATGTTGTCCTTTGGCTCTCTGTGCATAAGCGCTTGGATCGCTGCCTTGGAATCAACGTGGATGATGGGGGGATGCTGATGGTCTGCAAGAGCATGCTGCAGAGCTTGTTGGATGGCAAAGAGTTCGGCCTGGAGGATGGTACAATGGTCTGGGAGGCGCCAACCTGCTGTCAGATTGCTGTGGAATATCCCAGCAGCTGTGCGGCCTGCCACTGGGTCTCTGGAGCCATCGGTGTAATATGGCACACACCCTGGGCCTTCCGCACCCACAAGGCTAGCCGAGGCAAGTCGTTGCAGAATGTCCTGGGTGCAATGCCAATTGCTGTCTGGTAGGGTTGTCCAGTGCACCACAAACAGCTCTGGTGCCCAAGGGGGTGGCACCATGTAGTTCGCTGCCAGTCTGTCACAGCCTCCCACCTGGAGCAATGTCATGGGCAGGAGCTTCCGTGTGGCATCTGCTACCGACCACATCCATCGGCGGCCGGGATGCAGTGGAATGACCTGTCCCTGGCGGACCCGTAAATCTCTCATCAGTTTGTCAGCCCCTGGGAGTCTGAGATACTTTGCGATCCTCTTCGCAGCTACCAGTTGGATCCTGTCTTCAAGAGGCTGTAGCTGCACCTCAAGGTTCAGAGCCACTGCATTGGCCCACCTAGGAGCCCCCAGCATGGCCCGTACAGCTGTGTTCAGGATGACACAGAGGGATTTGATGTTTGTGGGTCTGGTGTGAACCAGAGCAAGTGCCCCATAGTCAACGAGGGAGCGTATTGCCTGGATGTAGAACAACCTCATGACCTCGAGGCTGGCCCCAACCCTAGGGTTGGCCATGGCACTCACTGCCCTGACCCTCTGCAGAGCCCTCTCTTTAATGTGGTGCACATGTTTCTGGAAGGTGAGGTGCCTGTCAATGTAGATGCCAAGGTACCTATAACTGTGAACCCACTCCAGGTCGATGCCCAGGACCCGCAGCCTCTGACTGGGTACCCTGGTGCGAAGGATCATGGCTTTGGATTTTGCCGCAGATATCTTGAGCCCCAAGTGACGGCAAGTGGAAGCCAGCAGATCGAGGTCCTCCTGGGCATGCTGCAAAAGCTGGCGCTTCCTAGGTACGACAAGTGCCAGGTCATCGGCATAGCTGAGGAGGAAGGTGCCTCTGGAGAAAGGCAGGCGCACCAGCTGGTGCATCAGTACATTGAACAGGGTGGGACTAAGCACCCCACCCTGTGGAGTGCCGTTGTCCAGGGTCTTGAGAGAAGAGGCATGCCCCTGGAAGCATACCCAGGCCCGCCTGTCCTGGAGATAGAAACGAAGCCATGAAAGCAGCCTGCTTTTAACCCCCCCTGCGAGCCAAGAGTGAGAGGATGGCAGGTGCACTGGCTAGCTCAAAAGCTTTCTCGAGGTCAAGAAAGACAACAATGTGGGCTTGGGTGTCCGACCCAATGCCGGCCAGTAGAGTGGTAAGGCTTTCGAAAGTGCCCACTCCTCTGGTGAAGCCATAGAGGTGTTTATGAGGAGGGCCAAGCTTCCACCTCAGGCGCTCCAACACCATCCTTTCAGACACCTTCGAGATGTAACTGGTGAATGAGATGGGTCTCACACTGCCAGGATCCCCAGGCTTAGGAATTGGTATGATGTCAGCTTCCTTCCATACAACAGGGAGTTTGCCAGCTCGCCAAGTCCGGTTGACGACCCCCAGGACAGCTGAATGTCCAGAATGCCCCAGTGCAGTGTCCTGATGATATGTGAAGGCTGCCTGGAGCTCCTGGTCGGTGAAGTCTTCATCCGTGATGTCCTTAGCCTGGCATGCTGCTTGGATCACCATCATCCTTCTAGGAAGGAGGGTGGCTTGGAGGTCCTAGAGATCCTGACGCAGTTGAGCCATGGCCGCTCTGGAGGTGAAAAGGTCCACCAGGCGTTCTGCCTCCGTTGCGGGGTCTGGGTGCAACCAAGCCACACTGCGACACTGCCCAATGGCCAATCGTAACTTGGTCCAAATCTCAGATAAGGTGGAGGAGTAGCTGAAGGAGGCACACCACTCGAACCATTTAGCCTGCCAGACCCTGTGTGAGACATGGCGTGCATGCCGCACCACTTCCCTGAGCAGACGCATAGACTCAACCATGGGATTACGCCTGTGCATCTTGCGTACGACATTGATGCGGTGGTTCTGCTCCCTGATGTCCTCATTGTAAAACCACCAGTCATGTTTATATGACCCTCCGCCTGTAATCTTAGGTATGGCTGCCTCAGCTGCACATGTGAAGGCCACCTGCAAGCTTTGAGCCGCCTCATCTGGATCTTCCGGAAGAGGAGACTGCCCACCAGCGCTCAATGACCTCCTGGAAGCACTGCCAGTCGGCCTTTTTTAGATTCCATCTGGGGGTAGGTGTGGGGAGCGGGCACTGCTGGACCATCAGCGTGGTGACCACTGCAAAGTGATCACTGGTGAGATGGGGGTGGACCTCCCATCTCGCACTCGAGAGCAACCGCCTAGAGATGAGTGTGACGTCCAAGCGGCCACCATAGTGATGGGTTGGCTCACCATTATTGAGGAGGGCGATCTCAGGGACCTCCTCCAGCACAGCTGCAAGGTGCCTCCCAGCTGCGTTGGTAGGAGAGACAGAAGAAAGTATTGGGTGGTGGGCATTGACATCCCCAGCCACAACAAGACCCTCCCGTGGGGCGAGTGCTGCCACCTCTGAAATGTCAAGGGTGTACCGAGAGCTTCTGTAAATATTGTAAACCACGAGAGGTCCATCTGGTAGGTGTAGGGTGACAGCCTGAACCTCTATGCTCTCCCCACAGTTGATGGGGTCATTGGAGATTGAATGAGGGATAATGGTCCTGACGTAGATCGCCATGCCAGTCCCTTCCAGGCGCTGAAGGTAGGCTGAGAATCCCGGGATACATGGCTGCATTTGATGTGACGAATTGGTAAGTGTCTCCTGGAACAGGAAGACATCAACCTCATCCTGACCTGCAGCTTCAATCACTAAGTGAATTTTCCGCTGCAGCCCGCAAATGTTCCACTGGAGGATCTTCAAGGGCCGCAGAGGTGGCCCTCTGATTCCATCTCTGCCTGGGACTCGTCGTCCGTTGTTGGCGACTCCGGGGCCTCCTCCATCACGGACTGGAAGGACTCCTGGATGATGGCCTGAAGTTCCATTGAGTCCTTCCTGTCCAGTAGGACCACGCCCAGCATCCATGACAGGAGCTGTCTGCAGGCGCCCCTGTCCTCCGCCGATGGCAGCAGGCGACAGAGGAGTGCTGAGATGACCCCGATGGTTTTTTTCAGTCGATCAGGAAATGATTCGACCATTACCTCTGCAGGCATTGAGCTGGATGACCCATCGAGTCAGTGCTGGGTCACTGGGTATTTCTGGGTGGCTGTTGACACTGCAGCAGCATAAGCTGGGTGCACCCTGGGCCCGGCCTGAGTAGCCATGGGCTTCTGGGTCCCCTGGCGGGGAACCTCTGTCTGACTCTGGCCGCTCACAGTAGGGGCCTGCCCTTGGGAAGAGGCCTGCTGGCGGTATAGCAAGGAATGTTAGTGCCCAGCTGGGACCTTCTGGGCAGTGTGCCTGGCCTGTGGCTGTTTTTCCCATTGGTTCTGTCTTCTTGGCCACCTTACCATCTGACCCCGTAGTTAACCACGCTGCTGCAAGCCAGTGTGTGCCCCCTGATGCAACTGCCGGGAGCCCAGTGCCAGGAACTCGCTGGTATTGCCCTCCTGCGGTATCTGGGGAACCACCGTCGGAGCCCATACCGACTGTTGCTGGGTGGTTCCAAGGCTGGGTGGCGTCGGGGCTGTCGGGTCGTTCTGATGACGAACCTGCTGAGAGTGCTGCACCATCACAGGACAGCTCCGGTTCCAGGCATGGTGCCTCTTTGAGCAGTTGGCACACTTGGGCTCTGGCCGAAGGACTTTGCCGGTTGGCTGTTTGAGGATGGCAATGCAGTCCTTCGAGTCGTGTGCCTTGCTGCACACACCACACTTCTTCTCTCGCTGGCAGGTGGCTGCAATATGATTGAACCCCTGATAGTTGAATTATTATTATTATAATCAAGGGGAAGCGCTAAACCCGGAGGATTATACAGCGCCTGGGGGGGATGTGGAAGGCATTCAGGCTTAATTTGGGGAACTGGAGCACAGATCCAATTCCCTAAATCAAGAGCCCCTCACCAACATCAAGGAACCTTCCTCGAGGGGCTGACAGTTGAAGCATTGTACTGGGCCCGACAGGTATGGTCGGGTTTTGAATCTTCCCCAGACCCCAAGGTCCAGGTGCGTGGGAAGTGGACCTTTGTGCTGGATCAGCACCTGGCGGGTGGGCACCTTGTTCACTTGCAGTGAGTCGCTCCGCCTTGACAATATTGGGCACTTTCAAAATGGGGTCCAGTGGGAGGGGCACAGGGACGTCTAAGAGCACCCCCTTGTACACCTTCTCCGAAGCAACCAGTTCCACCATGCTGGGATGGGTCACAACCAGCCCCTTCAATTCCTCGTAAGAACCCCCGTCCCGAGGAATGACCAAAACTTTTTCCCTGAGGGGTGAACTCGCGGGGAACTTGAGGCGGGGGTAATTTTCCAGATACCTTAAAAACCCCGTAATCCGGAAACCTTAAAATTTGTTGAAGGCCCTGGGTTGTTTGGGCCCCCGAGTGAGGGGAATTCCTTCTCCACGGGGAGTCAGCCGCCCCCGCCACTGGGGAGGCCAGCAAAACTGGTGTAGGGCCCGGGATGGCTCTATCTACAGCCCCCTGGTTTCCCTTTCAAAACCCCTAGGGCCCATTGGGGGGTGAAAGTCTCCTTGGGTAGCGGCGCCGAGGGATCTAGTGGCAGATTGGCAATAAAAAGTCCTACGGCATCCTTTGGCCTTTTGGGGGGGCCTCCCACCTGCCCCACGTCGCCCCAACTCGTCCCCGCATTCCAATGAACTTTTAGGCCGCTCTCCTGGGTCGTCATGGTGACTGTAGGTGGGGGGAAACAGAGCCAGACAGAGCTGCTGCTGTGACTCAAAGCCGCCCACACTGGGGCAGAACTATGAGGCTCATCCCCCAGTCAGGGCCGTAGCCACCCGCACGTGCCTCACCCCCTTTTAAGCACTGAACACAGTCCAGGCCCCTAGAAACGTCCCCAACTGTGCGTCAGGGGGGACATGAAACGACTAAAAAAATATGCGCAAAAATAGAAAAGGTGGACAAAGACGGGATGTTCCAGAAAAGGGACAAGACACAAGAGGTCACAATTGAAAGTTAAGACTCAGTGAATCAAAGGGAGTTGGAAGTATTTCTTCGTCTAGAGTAGTCGGGCCGTGGAATAGCCTAAAAGTGACTTGGGGAGGCGGGAACCATACATAGTTTTAAGGGGGGTATGATAGAGTCATGGGCAGGGAGAGAGAGGCCCAGTAGAATCAGCGAAGAGGCGGGGCCGGACTTTTGAATCGCCCCTGCAACCACAAATGGGTTGGTACAACACACACACACCACACACACACACACAAAACCACACATATATTTATATATATGAGAGAGGTAAATTTTGTGGTAGGGGACTTGAATGAAAAAGAGGAGAAACTTTTAAGGGGGTGTGGTAGGTAAGTTTGGGGTCCCGGTGTAAAGTAATGGGAGCCCTTTGATTGAATTTGATAAAAAGGGGGTTTGTTATAGGAAAATTTTTAAAAAAAAAGGGGATAAATAAGTATACCGATATGATGTGGGCGAAATGACGTAGTTTTTTGGATTATGTATTGGAAAAAAAGGGACGTTGAGTAACTTCAGGTGTACATGTTTATAGAGGGGCCAAGATATTTTCAATCACTTTTATTTGTAGTACATAGAGAAAAAGGAAATGGGTAAAAGGGAGAATAAAAGCATCGGGGAAAGGAGAGGTGAGGTTTTTAAAAATAAAAAGAGGAGGCAGTTGGGGTAAGATATAAAACAGCTTTTGGAGGATGATGGGCTAAGGGAAAGCTAGGCAATGGGGTCGAAGGGTTGGGGGTGGGTTTTTTAAAAATGTATTTAGAGTTTCGCAGAATTTTGTGGTTACGGAAAGGGGGCAGGGGGGAAGAGGAGCGATTGGTGGAATGATGATGTAAGGGAAAGGAGAAAAAGTTGCTAGAAAATTTTTCCAAAGAAAAAGGGATGAAGGAGGGAAGGTTATGGAAAAAAAGAGAGAGTTAAGAGAGTGGTGAAGCAATGTAAAAAGGAGAAAATGAGAGAGTGGGGAGATTTTTATCAAAAAATTTTTGTTGAAAATAAAAAAAAATTTTTGGAAGGAGTTAAAAAGTTAAGAAAGCCAGAGAACAAATGGATTTGTCAGTTAAAAATAGGAGAGGAGATTTTATTAAATGGAGATTTTAGAGGTATTGGAAGAGGGAAGGGAAATTTTTTGGGGAATTGTTAAATGTTGTGAAGATGGGAACGTGATTTCGTGTATAGGGGAAGGAGGAAAAACATTTGTAGGAGTGAGGAAGAGCCAGTTGTGAGTGTGGGGGGAAATTCGTGAGGCAGTAGGTTAAAAAGAAAGGGGGGAAAGGGAGCCGGGGGAGGGGGGAAAAAATAGAAATGTTTTAAAAACAGGTGGGGATATGTTTGGGGGTGGTGCAATTTTTAATAAATGTATGGAAGAGGTAGGTACCCGGGAATTGGGAGAAGATATAGTTCCTTTTTTAAAGGCAAAGGGGGATAAAAGAGAGTGCAAAAATTAAGGGGGATAATTTTGTTGGATGTACCTGGTAAAGGTATGGTAGAGTTATAATTGAAAGAATTAAAGTAAGACGGAGAATAGGATAGCAGTGAAAAAGGAGGCTTTTGGAAAGGGTTAGGGGGGGTGTTGGACCAGGTGTTTACAGTGAAAAAAAAGTGAACAGTATTTAGTAAGCTAAAGAGGTCTTTTTTGGATTTATGGATTTTGGGAAAAGGGGTTCAGGGTGGTGGGGGGGCATGTGGGAGATGTTGCAATGTTTTGGTGTAGGGGTAGGGTTTTTGAAACATGAAAAGGGTTTTTTCAGGATAGTGGGTAAGTTAGAGTATGAGGAAAGGGAAATTTTTTCCCAGTAAAAAAGGCCCAGACAAAGTTTGGGGGTTGTTTCAACGGTTGTTGTTTAAAAAATATTTAAGAGGGGGGTTTTAAAGAAGTTTAAATGCGGGGTTTGGCAAAGGCGTGGGTTTTAAAAGAAAAAAATCACACACAAAGTGGGAGTTGTCACAGTGCTCTTTTGCTATGACAATGGCTCTTTTGGAGATTCTGAAGAGAAGTTGCAGAATTGGGGGATGAATTTTGGTTTTGGGGGGCAAAAGAAGAAAATTAAAGGTGAAACAGGAAAGAGTAAGGTTATGAGGAAAAAAAAGATTGGTGGAAAGATTGAATATCAATTTGGAGGGGAGGGAGTAGGAGGGGGTGAAGTATTTTAAAATTTGGGGGTTTGGACGTGTCAGCGGGATGGGGCTATGAAAAATGAGGGGAACATAGAATTGTGAGGGAAAAAGAGTGGTGGTGCACTTAGGGGTCTGTGGGACAAAGAACTTTTCCTTTGGGGGGGGCAAAGGGGGAATGTATGAGAGTATAGTTTTTTCCCAAAGCTTTTATGGGTGGAAGCGTGGGTTTATGAAAGTTTTCAGCGAGGGGGGCTGGAGGAGTGGGAAAAGTCATGCGGGCAATGTGTGGGGGTTGGGAATATAATGCAGAGAATTCGTAGTTTTGGAAGTTAGGAGGAGGTGCGGGATTCCCCAAAAATGTTTTTTCCAGAGGGGTTTAGGAAGGGGTTTTTGAGGTGGTTCGGACATGTAGAGAGAAGGAGCGAAACAGAATGACTTCCCAAAAGGGGTAAAAAGCTGTGTGGAAGGAAGGGGGGGGTAGGGGGCGGCCCAGGGAAAGGGTTGGAGGGGGGGGGAAAGGGGTTTTTGTGCGAGGGGCTTGGACTTCCAGCAGGGATGCGTGAGCGTGTTTGATAGGGGTGAATGGAGACAAAAGGTTTTTTTAAAACTTGACTGCTGTTTGGGGTGGAGCAAAGTAACATTATGAAGGGACAGGGGAAAAAAGGGAGGCCGGACTTGAGTCCTGGAGATGGGGAAATAAGGGCCCGCATCTGAAGGAGGGGTGTTAATGTTGCAGTTTAAAAACTGTAGTGGTAAAGCACCCTTCTGGCAAGACAGTGATGGAGTGAATGATGGTGAAAGTTTTTCTTTTTTCGGGCCACCCTCTTGGTGGGAATCGGCCGGTGTGATAATAAATAAAAAAATATATATATATATATATATATATATATATATATATATATATATATATATATATATATATATATATATATATATATTAACATATATACATATATACATATATCATATATACATATATACATATGATATAAACCTTGGTAATAAATACCGACAAGTTGGTTTAAAAAGACACGTAAGCAAACACTATAACATATTTATTAGAACGTTTCGGTCTGGGACTTGATCACTTCTAACATACAGAGGTAGAAGACATTATATATATAGGCTGAGAGTGAGATGTGACGCACGTGACCTGAGGAATGTCATAAGAACATAAGAATGGAGGAACACTGTAGAAGGCCTGCTGGCCCATGCGAGGCAGGTCCTTATCAAAACAACCTCTACCTATGAGGAGGACGGGTAGACGATGAAATCATGTGACTCCTGTGTTGTTGGGTTGGTGCTGCTTAAGTATCATGTATGCCAATGTTTTTGAAATTTTGTAGTTTCAGTGTTGCGTTCTATAGTGTCGGTGACGGCGATTAGTGAGGCTTCTAGGCACCGTCGGGTCTGAGGTCTGGTTCGGTGAGAACGAGTGTGCCTCGTTCCAGTTCATCAAATGCCCGTGGAGTCTCTGTGGAGGACACAGGCGTACCTTACATCGTCTCTGTTAGAGGCATTTCGATGTTCATTCAGGCGGACTGCAAGATCTCTGCCTGTCTCGCCTACATATTTCTTGGGACAGAACCCACAGGGGATAGTGTAGACGCCTGCTGTAGAAGTTAGAGGTGTGGGGCTGCGTTTCGTAGTGAGGTCTTTGATAGATGATGTGTTTATGGTGGAAACGTTGATGTTACTCAGCAAGTGCCCGGCGAGTATTCGTGGCAACATCGCCACATGGGAGTACTATGAACTGTTTAGGGGGCTGTTCCATGGGCGGTTTTGTTGAGGATTAGCTTGTGCCTTGAGTCTGCAATCTCGGATGAAGAAAGATGGGAACTGAAGACGTGTAAAGGCTTGTGTTATGTAAGTGCATTCTTCTTCTAGAAAACAAGGGCTGGAGATGCGAAGAGCTCTCAAGAAGAAGCCAATGAGGACTCCTCTCTTAGTGCGGGTGTCTTGGTGTGAATAAAAATGTATAAGATCGTCCTTGTTGGTAGGTTTTCTATACACTTTGAAGAGAAGTTTGTCACTGTCGGGAGATTTGCACAGTAGAACGTCGAGGAAAGGAAGTTTGCCATCATTTTCGAGTTCATTGATGGTTCAACTGCATTGATCTTAATAAAGTTGGTAGAATTACCGACAATATGTAAAGTAAAAGGACACAAGTGCAACTAATGTGACATTTATTGTGGCAACGTTTCGCTCTCCAGGAGCTTTATCAAGCCATTACAAACAATACATGGACACAGAGGGTATATAAAGGCTCAGAGTGAGGTGTAATACTAGTGAGGTACCATTTCGATGTTCACTAGTGGTAGTAGTAGTAGTAGTAGTAGTAGTAGTGGTAGTGACAAAAGTAATACAATATGGTAGAGCAATTAATTCATACATGAGTTTCAGTGTTCACTCTCTGTGCTTTGTGTAGTATAACAGGAGAGACTATGTGATGGCAGGGTTTACTGTTTTCAGGAGGAACCAGAAATCATAAATAACTTATCTTCCTATACACTAACCGTCACTGAGACAGAAGCCCTCAGCCTAGGGCTCAAGTTTACTACTGGCATCAACAAGAAACATAATCTGGTGGATATGGTAACCAAGAACCAACATTTTGGAGACTCCGAGTTTCAAAAGGGCTTTGTCCAAGGAATTATCACTGCTGCAGCTACTGAGCCTTCAAGACCGGTCATTCCCAGAACATACATCCAAGCACTCAGGAACTTGGCCAACAACGATGATATCGTCATTACAACCGCTGACAAAGGAGGTGGTGTGGTGTTACTCGACACTGTCGACTACAACAATAAAGTCTTAAATCTCAACGATGCCAACACATACCAACCTGTATCGGAATCAGTACTACTTCAAAGTACCCAGACTTTCCTTCAAAAGGCTCGTAGCATCTTACGAAAATCAGAACAAGGCAAAAAGCTACTTAAACTTTTACCAGGGCAACCGAAACCAGCACGCCTGTATGGCCTTCCTAAGACACACAAACCTGGCATCCCACTACGGCCTATCACTTCGGGCATAGGGAGTGCACCACACAGACTAGCCGGCCACCTTGCCAAATACCTTTCAGCGCTTCTGGGCACCATCAGTCAAGCCCACCTCAAACACTCAGGTGACCTTCTCTCCCGAATTTCCAACCTGAATGTCAAAAACAAAAGCATGGCTTCCTTCGATGTCACAGCCCTCTTTACCAACGTTCCTACTGACGCTGCAATCAACATTCTGAGACAGAGGCTCACTGAAAACCACGAACCTCCCTTTACTCTTCTAGATTTCATCAATCTAGTGGAACTTTGTGTTAATTTCAACTTCTTCAAGTATCAGGACAACTGTTACAAACAATGCTTTGGGATGGCAATGGGCAGCCCGCTCAGTGCTGTGCTTGCCAACCTCTTCATGGAAAACCTGGAGACAGAGAAATTCAGCACCCTCATTCCAACACCGTTACCTGGCTAAGATACGTTGATGATATATTGGTTTTCTATCCGAGAGTCTCAATATCCAGGCCCTTCTCAAACAAGATCAATGCAGTTTGAACCATCAATAAAGTTTACACTTGAACTCGAAAATGATAGCAAACTTCCTTTCCTCGACGTTCTACTGTGCAGATCTCCGACAGTGACAAATTCTCTTCAAAGTGTATAGAAAACCTACCAACAAGGACGATCTTATACATTTTTATTCACACCAAGACACCCGCACTAAGAGAGGAATCCTCATTGGCTTCTTCTTGAGAGCTCTTCGCATCTCCAGCCCTTGTTTTCTAGAAGAAGAATGCACTTACATACACAAGCCTTTACACGTCTTCAGTTCCCATCTTTCTTCATCCGAGATTGCAGACTCAAGGCACAAGCTATCCTCAACAAACCGCCCATGGAACAGCCCCCTAAACAGTTCATAGTACTCCCATGTGGCGATGTTGCCACGAATACTCGCCGGGCACTTGCTGTGAGTAACATCAACGTTTCCACCATAAACACATCATCTATCAAAGACCTCACTACGAAACGCGAGCCCCACACCTCTAACTTCTACAGCAGGCGTCTACACTATCCCCTGTGGTTCTGTCCCAAGAAATATGTAGGCGAGACAGGCAGAGATCTTGCAGTCCGCCTGAATGAACATCGAAATGCCTCTAACAGAGACGATGTAAGGTACGCCTGTGTCCTCCACAGAGACTCCACGGGGCATTTGATGAACTGGAACGAGGCACAACTCGTTCTCACCGAACCAGACCTCAGACGCCGACGGTGCCTAGAAGCCTCACTAATCGCCGTCACCGACACTATAGAACGCAACACTGGAAACTACAAAATTTCAAAAACATTGGCATACATGATACTTAAGCAGCACCAATAGACAGGAGTCATATGATTTCATCGTCTACCCGTCCTCCTCATAGGTAGAGGTTGTTTTGATAAGGACCTGCCTCGCATGGGCCAGCAGGCCTTCTACAGTGTTCCTCCATTCTTATGTTCTTATGACATTCTTCAGGTCACGTGCGTCACATCTCACTCTCCGCCTATATATATAATGTCTTTCTACCTCTGTATGTTAGAAGGTTAGAAGTGATCAAGGTCCCAGGACCGAAACGTTTTCTAATAAATATGTTATAATGTTTGCTTACGTGTCTTTCTAAACCAACATATATACATATACATATATACACACATACACATATACACATATACACATATACACATATACACATATAACACATACACACACACACACACACACACACACACACACACACACACACACACACACACACGCACACACACACACACACACACACACACACACACACACACACACACACACACACACACACACACACACACACACACAATCAGCGAAGAGGCGGGGCCAGGAGCTGTGACTCGATCCCTGCAACCACAAATAGGTGAGTACAAATAGGTGAGTACACACACACACACACACACACACACACACACACACACACACACACACACACAGTGGGGTGGAATTAAAGCTCGTGGCACTTCTATTCCCGGACGGATTATTATTATTATTATAATCAAGGGGGAAGCGCTAAACCCATAGGATTATACAGCGCCCAGGGGAGGGGGGGATGTGGAAGGCATTCAGGCTTAATTCGGGGAACTGGAGCACAGATCCAATTCCCTAAATCAAGAGCCCCTCACCAACATCAAGGAACCTTCCATGAGGGGTCCCGGACGGAACCTTGGTCATAAGCTAAGGGATGAGGTAATTGGTTAAATAAACACATGCTTTCTGAACTACGAGGTCCAACTATGGTTTATCAGTAGTTAAGCTGTTAGGAATAGTTGCATCTCAGAACATCCAGTATTTTAATACTTTGACATTTTGAATGTTTCTTTATCCGTCATGAGAATAAAATTTGAGGAATTCTTAGTCGAGTTGAGTAATCTTGACGCTAAAGTTATTTTTTAATTACTCCCATTTTCATCCTTAAACTTCGTTTTCTACACGGAACATCATTTTCTAATATCGTTTCTAGATGCGGAAAATCATTGTTTAATTTACTTTTCTCTAAATCGGAAATTAGGAAAGGCAACAGTAGAATTAGGAAGACTCAGCTTGACCTTGAATTCCTCCATTTTTTCTGACTATGTTAAAAGGCTGGTTATCCTTAAGAGACTATGACTCACGAAATCGTAATGACACGATTGCAAACAAACCATACCAAGGGGAGGGGGGTAGAACCCGCGATCAGAGTTATAAAGCTCCAGACCGATTCGTTAGTCTTCAGTTTTATGACTGATCGCGGGTTCTAACCCTGCCTGTGATATGGTTTCTTAAGAAACTATACCACGCAAGTTCATTGAGTGAGACTTGGGAGTGACAATGGCAGAGGCTTACAATAATGTTGTTATCGCTAAGGTTAGGAAATTAATTGGCTGGATAACTAGAACATCTAAAACAAGAGAGTCAGATCCATTTATGATATTTTTTAAGTCACTTGTTCTGTCCAGTCTGGAATAGTACTGTATAATAACTGCTCCCTTCAAAGAACGAGAAATTGCAGAGCTAGAGAACGTATGGACAACCTTCACTGACCGTATAAATTCAAACATTTGAACTGCTGGGAATGCTTGAATTCCCTTGAACTTTACTCCTTGGAACGTAGGCGAGAAAGGTACACCATTATTTACACCTGAAAGATCTTTGAGAGACTGGTCTGAAACTTGAACACCGAAATCACTCCATATGAAAGCAAGTCACTTGTTAGATGGTGTAAAGTACCTCCAGTATAAAGCAAGGGTGCGATGAGTACACTAAGTACTGTGTTACAGGCCCTCAACTTTGCAGTGCCCTCTCAGCATGCGTAATGGGAAATGCCACCAAATCTCAGATGAATGAGGCATGTTCTCTCTCTCTCAGGAGGGAGCTTAATAAGTTTTTTCAAGTCAGTTCCACGTTGGACTGCGCGCGGTAAGCACCAACAGCCTGGCTGATCAAGCCAGGAACTGGGAGGTCTGATGTGGGACCGGCCCACAGAGGCGATGACCCTTGGGAATCGTTGTAAGATAAACCTAAGGTAACTGTGGTGTGTGTGTGTGTGTGTGTTTATATAAATATTAACTTTTGTGACTAGGATGTTATCACTAACATTACTAGTATCTAGTTAGGTATGTACGGCTGGAGTGTTAGTCACCTAGTTGTAAGGGGTGGGGGAGGACAAGATTATTTTGTTATTTATAATTATCGCTCTAGTTTTGCTACGTCCGTTCATTTCTAGACGATATGTTTATATCTTTTTACAGGGCCCAAACAAATCTCAATGGAAAGCTTTATAAACTGCTTTGACAAACACCTGATTAAAACTGGTCATGTGTCAAGGGATCCTTGCATGGGACCAGGATGCCTACTGAAGTGATGCACGTGTTCTTATGCAAACACTTGAGACTATACCAAAGATCTAGTAATATAAATGACTCAGTACAAAATTCATTTTATTAACTGTAGAAAAAAGGTAGAAGGAAGGAATTTTTTTTTCCTTCTGGGTAGTTACCTGGATATTATTGCATTCATTATAATAATAATAATAATAATAATAATAATAATTATTATTATAATGGGGCAGCGTTCAACTCGTACGGGACATACAATGGACAGGGAATGAAAGGTAGCTAAGTTTGATCCAAGGAAGAGAAGAGCAACTCTAATCCCTAGTATCAAGAGCCCTTCGTTTACATCAAGGCAACCGCCTTTCCCTTGCAGAGGGACGTTACAAGAAACAGGGCACTGAGCAGCCCAGCCAGCCACAGAATTCTACGAACTCTTAAGTGTCCCTTGAGAACTGGACCCCTGCTGGGTCTGGATGAAGTAACTTTATACTTTATGGCAAAGACTGTGACAGTCATGTCTTTAAGTAACACCTCAAGTTAGTCAATCTGTGACATTTATGACTTTAAGTAACACTTTAAGCACATCAATCTGTAACAGTTATTCTTGGCTTTAGGTAACACCTCATGCACCTCAGTCTGTGAGTAACAGTTCAAATCCTTCAGTCTTTGACAAGAATGGCTCTAAGTAACACCTAAAGCCCTTTAAGCTGGAACAGTCATGGCTTTAAGTAACACTTCAAGCCCCTCAGTCTGTGACAACTATGGCTTTAAGTAGTAGCTCAGCCCCCTAGCTGCAAATCTGCTGACCTTTTGCATATGAGAGAGCAGTAGATCGTTCCGTACCTTGCCATATTCACTGTAATTTCCGTACTAGCCTATAGCTTTACATAGAGAACTAGCTTTCCTTTTTATCTCATGCAGCAACTGATACACTATCTTCCACCCAATACCAACCTGACCCTTTTATACGACAACCCTTAGTCTGCACTACGGCACTGAGTCCTCCTATACCTCAATGGATTAAATCTACATTGTGTTTTTTCATGTGTCCATAATATGTGTACTCACCTAATTGTACTCACCTAATTGTGGTTGCATGGGTCGAGACTCAGCTCCTGGCCCCGCCTCTTCACTGATCGCTACTAGGTCCTCTCCCTCTCTGCTTCCTGAGCTTTGTCATACCTCTTCTTAAAACTATGTATGGTTCCTGCCTCCACTACTTCTCTTGCTAGGCTATTCCACTTCCTGACGACTTTGTGACTGAAGAAATACTTCCTAACGTCCCTGTGACTCGTCTGAGTCTTCAGCTTCCGATTGTGACCCCTTGTTTCTGTGTCCCCTCTCTGGAACATCCTGTCTCTGTCCACCTTGTCTATTCCCCGCAGTATCTTGTATGTCGTTATCATGTCTCCCCTGACCCTTCTGTCCTCCAGTGTCGTCAGTCCGATTTCCCTCAACCTATCCTCGTACGACATTCCCCTGAGCTCTGGAACTAGCCTTGTTGCAAACCTTTGTACTTTCTCTAACTTCTTGACGTGCTTGACCAGGTGTGAGTTTCAGACCGGTGCTGCATACTCCAGTATGGGCCTAACATACACAGTGTACAGTGTCTTGAACGATTCCTTATTAAGGTATCGGAACGCTATTCTCAGGTTTGCCAGGCGCCCGTATGCTGCAGCAGTTATTTGGTTGATGTGTGCCTCCGGTGACGTGCTCGGTGTTATGGTCACCCCAAGATCTTTCTCCCTGAGTGAGGTCTGTAGTCTTTGTCCACCTAGCCTATACTCTGTCTGCGGTCTTCTTTGCCTCTCCCCAATCTTCATGATTTTGCATTTGGCAGGGTTGAATTCGAGAAGCCAGTTTCTGGACCACGTTTCCAGCCTGTCCAGGTCTCTTTGCAGTCCTGCCTCATCCTCATCCGATTTAATTCTTCTCATCAGCTTCACATCATCTGCGAATAGGGACACTTCAGAGTCTATTCCTTCCATCATGTCGTTTGCATATATCAAAAATAGCACTGGTCCTAGAACTGACCCCTGTGGGACCCCGCTCGTCACAGGCGCCCACTGTGATACCTCTTCACGTACCATGACTCGTTGTTGCCTCCCTGTCAGGTATTCCCTGATCCATTGCAGTACCCTCCCTGTTATATGCGCCTGATCCTCCAGCTTCTGCACTAATCTCTTGTGAGGAACTGTGTCAAAGGCCTTCCTGCAGTCCAGGAAAATGCAATCAACCCACCCCTCTCTCTCGTGTCTTACTTCTGTTACCTTGTCATAAAACTCCAGAAGGTTTGTGACACAGGATTTGCCTTCCATGAACCCATGCTGGTATTCATTTATAATCTTGTTCCGTTCCAGTGTTCCACCACTCTCCTCCTGATAATCTTCTCCATGACTTTGCATACTATACAAGTCAGAGACACAGGTCTGTAGTTTAGTGCCTCATTTCTGTTTCCTTTCTTAAATATGGGGACTACATTTGCTGTCTTCCATTTCTCAGGTAGTTGCCCAGTTTCAAGGGATGTGTTGAAGATTGTGGTTAGGGGCACGCACAGCATCTCTGCTCCTTCTCTAAGGACCCACGGGGAGATGTTGTCCGGTCCCATCGCCTTTGAGGTATTAAGGTCACTTAGCAGCTTCACCACGTCCTCCTCGGTTGTTCGTATGTCGTCCAACACTTTTTGGTATATTCCCTCTTGATGTTCCCTTCTGTGCTGTCTTCCCAGAGCCCTTCCTGTCTCTACCGTAAAAACTTCTTTAATTCTCCTGTTTAGCTCCTCACATACCTCCTGATCATTTCTTGTGAGTTCTCCACCTTCTGTGTGCCATGGTTTTCAAAACCATTCATCACAACTGCCATCAATATTATTGTAAAAAAAATTTTATGTATCCAAAGCTTCAATAAAACTTAAAACTTACGGGTTTCCATAAGACACTTGCTGTCCCTGTCCCTGTTCACCCATCAGTTTAAAATGGGTACCTGGGTGTTAGTTGACTGGTGTGGGTCGCATCCTGGGACAAAGCTGACCTAATTTGCCCGAAATGCTCAGCATAACGAGGGGCTTTCTATATAGTAGTATGTCACTGATGTCAGGTAGGCCTGTATGTCATGTACATGCACTTGTAGTAAATAAGGATATTATTATTATTATTATTATTATTATTTATTGTTATTATTATTATTATTATTATTATTATTATTATTATTATTATTATTATTATTATTACTATTATTATTACACAACCTTGGTCCCTGTGGTGTGTACGATGTGCTCAGACAAGTACCCCAATGGAAAGAAGTCACTCTGACTTTTTTATGGGTTATCCAAGGTAATTTACACTACGTATGATAATTGTGCTTGTGTGTACCTATACCTAAATAAACTTAGGAAGTTATTATTACACAACCTTGGTCCCTGTGGTATGGACGATGTGCTCAGTCAAGTACCCCAATGTAAGTAAGTAAGTAAGTTTATTCAGGTATACACAAATACAGTTACATAGAATTATCATACATAGCAGCATATGTGTAGAGAACCTGGGATAACCCAAAGAAGTCAGACAGAGTGACTTATTTCCATTGGGGTCCTTTTACCTTATTATTATAATATAAAGGTTATAATATTTTCTTATTATTCTATAATGAAGATAGCATCTTATTATCATACTAAAAAGACTATCTACTACACGAGGGCCATTAAAACTATCTACAATACGAGGGTCATTACTAGGAATAAGGTAAAATTTACACGTATGTTAGCTAATGGAAAGAAGTCACTCTGACTTTTTTTTATGGATTATCCAAGGTAATTTACACTACACATGATAAATGTGCTTGTGTGTACCTATACCTAAATAAACTTAGTAAGTTAAGCACAGTTGGGTTTGGCTAGCAGTTGGATGGGTAATCGCGTGAATAATACTATGTTCTTGGCTAGAGGTACCTCGATAAGCCATTTATGGGTTTCCTGTTTCTGATATGATATATTCATATCACATTTGAGTTAATTAGCTGTTTTATTTTTAAGGTTATAATTACGACTGATATCTACTGTATCCTACAGCTAGGCTTTAAATAATAAGATATGACAAGGACCAGTGGAAATAAAGTCACTTCGTCCGACTTTTTGGGGTTATCCTAGGTAATTTACACATGTTACTTTGTATGATAATTGTACTCACCTAAATTTGTGTTACTGCACTTAAATGTACCTATACCTAAATAAGCTTACTTATATAGCCAGGATTTAGTCCATATTATAAAAGTTGACCATTTGCATTTGTGATAGAAAATGAAACTAGCTGAAACCATAGAAAATGAAATCAGAAAATATTTCAGGGTACACTATTTTAAAATAAGGGCGCAAAAAATGATGCAGTCGTGTATAATTATTTATCTTCGCGTATATCACTATGAATGGATATGCTGAATGTTGAAGACTGAGTAAAGCAACTGAAGTTAAACCATGTTTATTAGTATAATCATGGGGAGCGCTAAACTCGTAGGATTATACAGCACGTGGGGGAGATGGAAGATATTCAGGCTCAATTCAGGGAACCGGAGCACAGATCCACTTCCCTAGATCAAGAGCCCCTCACTAGCGTCAACAAACCTCCCTCTTGGGGAAATCATGTTCATGTTTATAAAACTGCATATAAGCAGTGTCCAGAAGATCTTGCTGTGAAGTTTATCAAGGTTAGGTACCAAAACCAGTATGGTACTATGGAAAGGGAACACAACTTTGTAGTACCCACAGTAGGTGGTCAAACACCTTTTATTATACAGCAATAAAGGAGTGGAACGGATTGCCTGAACATGTCAAAGCCTGGCCTAGCATGAGCCAGTTCAGGAAAAGAACTATAAGGTACCTAATAAATGAATCAACAGAAAGGGAGGAGAGTGATTTCTTGTATAGTTAACATTCCTGTACCTACTATTGTAAGCTTGATCCTCTCTATTTAATGTTCATGTAAATAACTTGGTTCACTTTATTCCTATTGCACCTCATTTTACTGTAACTGATTTTCACACAGTTGACTTACTTAGCTGCTGTAATTTTTAAGGTTATGATCATGACTGATATCTACTGTATCTTACAGCTAGGCTTTAAATATTAAGATAGTACAAGGACTCTAATGGAAATAAGTCACTTTGACTTTTTTGTGGTTATTCTGTGTAATTTACACATATGTTACTAGGTATGATAATTGTACTGATGTGTACCGGTACCTAAATAAACTTAGCCACTAGGACAGGTTATATACATCGAGAGGTGTGTGACTCGGTGTATATATATACTCAGTATTTGTTCGAATCTCTATCTTAGAGATAAAAATAATTTTGGTGGTGAGATGAAATATGAACATAAGAACAGTGGAGAAATGTAGTAGGCCCATGCTGGCAGGTTCACACTACACCTACTCGTGTACCCTTTAAACCTACACTTTACTCAAAAGTTCTATTCTCTCTTCATTGGCACTGCTTGGGAGTTTGTTCCGGTTATCTCCAACTTTTGCTACCCTAGACTTTCTTAAATTCTTTCTAAATCTAAATTTATCCAATGTGAATCTTGCATCAAGTCCTGTCGTGGTTATATATTTAGATGTTATTTATGTCCCCATTATTTTTTTTTTTTTCATTTGTACACTTTAGTCATAACCTTCTTAAAGCTACGTGATTTCGTAGACTGTCTTCAGCCCATATTCATAAGAAAGGTTTCTGATATTTTCCAGACCAATTAGGTTAGATAAGATTCGTAAGGAAACAGAATTATTTCGTGACGCCCAACAGCCACTGGAGCTTTCGGTCATATGGCCGAGGCCTTCCGCTAGCTTACCTGTTCACTCCTTTAAAAATTAATCCAGCACATTTATGCCTATCCTGTAATAGGACACCAGAACTTAAGAGCATAATCTTAATCAGGCCTAGCCAAAGATATAAAAAGTTGAATTATAATTTTGTGCTGTTGACACTAGTACCGATGTTAACACCTCAGGCTGTGGTGCCAAGGCCTCTCATGCGACCACTAACCCTCAGTCCACAGCTGAGTGGTTTCAATAATGATTACTTATTTACCACTAATTTTGTTTCCAAAGGTAACGATCTAAAAGTGTTTTTTATTAATTATAATTCTTGATATGAAACCAAGAACTCCAATAACTTTATTGCCTTGTGCACTTTTGTATTAGCTTTAATTTTTGCTAACCAATCTTATAAAACTTTCTGCATTCATTTAGACTAAAATCTACATTATTTAGCTTATATGTAACGTAGTGATCATGTCGGAGGATCTCACCTTCAAGGACCATAACATTGTATCAATCGCATCTGCTAGAAAAATGACAGGATGGATAATGAGAACCTTCAAAACTAGGGAGGCCAAGCCCATGATGACACTCTTCAGGTCACTTGTTCTATCTAGGCTGGAATATTGCTGCAACATAACAGTACCTTTCAAGGCAGGTGAAATTGCTGACCTAGAAAATGTACAGAGAACCTTCACGGCGCGCATAACGGAGATAAAACACCTCAATTACTGGGAGCGCTTGAGGTTCCTGAACCTGTATTCCCTGGAACGCAGGCGGGAGAGATACATGATTATATACACCTGGAAAATCCTAGAGGGACTAGTACCGAACTTGCACACGAAAATCACTCACTACGAAAGCAAAAGACTTGGCAGACGATGCAACATCCCCCAATGAAAAGCAGGGGTGTCACTAGCACGTTAAGAGACCATACAATAAGTGTCAGGGGGCCCGAGACTGTTCAACTGCCTCCCAGCATACATAAGGGGGATTACCAACAGACCCCTGGCAGTCTTCAAGCTGGCACTGGACAAGCACTAAAGTCGGTTCCTGACCAGCCGGGCTGTGGCTCGTACGTTGGTTTGCGTGCAGCCAGCAGCAACAGCCTGGTTGATCAGGCTCTGATCCACCAGGCCTGGTCACAGACCGGGCCGCGGGGGCGTTGACCCCCCGGAACTCTCTCTAGGTAAACTCCAGGTAAACTCCCCTAGGAGTAAAATCTTACATTTATCTGCATTGAACATCATCTACCACACTCTCCCACCACAGTATCAACCTATTCAGGTCATCCTGCAGCTTCTGGTATCTTACCAGAAATTATTTGACATTAAAATAATGACATTAAAACATGTCATTAATGACATTAAAATAATGTCATCGTGTGATAGGCTGCCACGTCAAATACCTTAATGAAAAAGTAGTAAATTAGTAAGGCAATTCTCAAATTATAAACAAAACCACGGAGAAAAATAAATTCAGGTAACCTTTCAGGGATACTTTATAATTGTGCCCCCTCAAGGGAGGTTCCTTGATGGTGGTGAGGGGCTCTTGATCTAGGGAATTGGATCTGTGCTCCAGTTCCCTGAATTGAGCCTGAATGCCTTCCGGTCCTCCCCCACATGCGCTGTATAATCCTGTGGTAAACCCATAGGACTATACAGTGCATGTGGATTATAATAATAATTAATAATTGTGCATGTGTGTAATTTTACTTGATTTCGTGTGTTTGTGTTAATAAAGCCTTTGTAATTTGTTAGAGGTTGGTTACTAGGTTAATGTTATCAAATTTTATCAGCCAGCAGTCATGTAAGTTAATGGTCATTTAATATAGCAGTCGGAGGATATAAAAAGGCGTGTGCGAGAGAGGTGCTATTTAATACCGTCATAACAAACTTGCACAGCTGCCTAGTAACTTCTTCTTGTGCGAAATCTACTTCTCTTACAGCCTATCGGCTTTCTGGGTTTCTTCTCTTATATCTACGCTATAAGTTTTGATATGTGGAATTTAACCACTGACACGGGTTTATGCCAGGGAGGAAACACGTATAGCCTAGTAACACTGAGAACACGCCAAGGTCATTTTGAAACCTAGATTTTATATTATAAATCTTGAGTCTATATTTTGTCAGGAGTTGTATTAGTTCAGGGTTTAGTTGTGTGATTTTTTTAAGGTTTAGTTTGTCTGGCGGTTTAGTGATACATTATGTATTTATCTCTAAGTCTAATTGGGTTTATCGGGCGGTTCCTCAAGGCGCAGAAATCTCCCCAATTATCTTTCGCTTCTTTCTCATATCTGACACAAACAGTCATAAAATAATATCACTAACATCCTTCGCAGATGATATAATACAGTTGTGTGAGTAACGTTCATGGGGACACAGCAAATCTCTAACCGGATATAAACCACGTCTTCCAGCGGTCCGCAGAAAACAGTATGGTGTTCGGCGAGCACAAATTTCAGTTATTCCGCTTTGGAAAAACTGAAGAAATACAAGTGAAACGGAGTACAAAACGCAGTTAAACCACCATCTTTACCATCTCAGTATATCATAACTTAGGATTATAATTCATATATTTCATAGATAAATCAGAATTTACATGTACGATTTAAATGAGTGTAGAGCGGCACGTGCTGCCAACTCGGACCCATGAAACATCGTTTGAGCAATGAATTTAAGTGAATTGAACTGTGAACTGAGTCACCACCACAACAATTGGCTTGTCAGTCCCTCGCAACACTCCACTTTCATAGTGCTCAGTTCTGTTCTACGCCCGGGAACTGCTCTAGGCTAGGGAATAGTCTGAGCTGCTCTTGGCTACCTGGAGGTTATTCCGGGGATCAACGCCCCCGTGGCCCGGTCCATGACCAGGCCTCCCGATGGATCAGGGCCTGATCAACTAGGCTGTTACTGCTGGCCGCACGCAGTCCAACGTACGAGCCACAGCCCGGCTGATTCGGCATTGACTTTAGGTATCTGTCCAGCTCTCTCTTGAAGGCAGCCAGGGGTTTATTGGCAATTCCCCTAATGCTTGATGGGAGGCTGTTGAACAGTTTTGGGCCCCGGACACTTACGGTGTTTTCCCTTAGTGTACCAATGGCGCCCCCACTTTTTATTGGGGGCATTTTGCATCGCCTGCCCAGTCTTTTACTTTCGTAGGGAGTGATTTTTGTGTGCAGATTTGGGACCATTCCTTCCAAGATTCTCCAAGTGTAGATTATGATATATCTCTCCCTCCTGCGTTCCAACGAGTACAAGTCAAGTGCTTCCAAGCGTTCCCAGTAGTTAAGGTGCTTGACAGAACTTATACGTGCAGTAAAGGATCTCTGTACACTCTCTAGATCTGCGATTTCACCTGCTTTGAATGGAGACGTTAATGTACAGCAGTATTCCAGCCTAGAGAGAACAAGTGATTTGAAAAGGATCATCATTGGCTTGGCATCTCTCGTTTTGAAAGTTCTCATTATCCATCCTATCATTTTCTTTGCACGTGCGATCGTGGCACTGTTGTGATCCTTGAAAGTGAGATCCTCAGACATTACTACTCCCATGTCCCTTACATTATTTTTCCGTTCTATTGTATGGCCGGAGTCAGTAGTATACTCTGTTCTAGTTATTATCTCCTCCAGTTTTCCATAACGGAGTAGTTGGAATTTGTCCTCATTGAACATCATATTGTTTACCGTTGCCCACTGGAAAACTTTGTTTATATCTTCTTGGAGGTTAACGCGTCCTCAGCAGATGACAGCCTCATGCAGATCCTAGTATCATCCGCAAAGGATGATACGGTGCTGTGGTGTATATCTTTGTCTATGTCTGATATGAGGATAAGGAATAAGATGGGGGCGAGTACTGTGCCTTGTGGAACAGAGCTCTTCACTATGGCAGCCTCCGATTTAACTTTGTTGACCACTACTCTTTGTGTTCGATTTGTTAGGAAGTTGAAGATCCATCTCCCCACTTTCCCAGTTATTCCTTTAGCACGTATTTTATGGGCTATTACGCCATGATCGCATTTGTCAAATGCTTTTGCAAAGTCTGTGTATATTACATCTGCATTCTGATTTTCTTCCAGTGCATCCAAGGCCATGTCATAGTGATCCAGTAGTTGTGAGAGGCAGGAGCGACCTGCCCTGAACCCATGTTGCCCTGGATTGTGCAGATTTTGGGAATCCAGGTGATTTGCAATCCTGCTTCTTAGCACTCTTTCAAAGATTTTTATGATGTGGGACGTCAGAGCTATTGGTCTATAGTTCTTAGCTAATGCTTTGCTGCCACCTTTATGGAGTGGGGCTATATCCGTTGTTTTAAGTGACTGGAATTTCACCCATGTCCAACCTCCTCCTCCATAGTGTACTTAGGGCACGCGAGAGGGGTTTCTTGCAGTTCTTAATGAAAACAGAGTTCCACGAGTCTGGGCCCGGGGTTGAGTGCATAGGCATGTTGTCAATGGCTTTTTCGAAATCTATCGGAGTTAGGGTAATGTCGGAAATCTGGCATACATTTATGGAGTTTTGAGGCTCATTCATGAAGAAATCATTTGGGTCGTCGATCCTCAGACCGATTAGTGGTTCACTAAACACAGAGTCGTACTGGGATTTCAATATTTCACTCATTTCCTTGTTGTCATCTGTGTAAGTCCCATCCTGTCTGAGTAAGGGCCCGATACTAGATGTGGTATTTGCCTTGTTTTTGGCATATGAAAAGAAATATTTTGAATTTCTTTCAATTTCACTAATAGCTTTAAGCTCCTCCTGCCTCTCCTGGTTCCTGTAAGAGTCATTTAACTTAAGTTCGATAGTTTCCACTTCCCTGGTCAGCGCCTCCTTTCATGTATCAGATATTCTAGCACTTCTGAGGAGCTCAGTGACTCTTCGTCGTCTTCTGCAGAGGGAGCGTCTTTCTCTCTCCAGTTTACTCCTGCTCTTCTTCTTTCTTAGGGGAATATGCCTAGAACATGCTTCGGCTGCCAGGAAGTTGATTCTTTCAAGGCACTGGTTTGGATCCATGTCATTTAAGACATCTTCCCAACATGTTTCGTTTAGGACATGGTTTACCTGGTCCCAGTTGATGTTTTTGTTGTTGAAGTTGTATTTTGTGAAGACACCTTCACAGGTACATGCATTCTGCTGATCAGGACCCCTATGCATGTACGTCTGGACTTCGATTAGGTTGTGATCGGAATTAGTTGTTTTTGATATTCTTATGTCTGTTATCAGGTCCTCATTATTTGTGAAGATAAGGTCAAGTGTGTTTTCTAGTCTTGTTGGCTCCACTATCTGCTGGCTTAAGGTGTGTTTTTCGCAGAGACTTAGTAGCTCATGTGTGTGTGACCTTTCATCTGCGCTACCTCCGGGGATTGTTTCAGCTATAACATTATTTGCTACATTCTTCCATTTTGTATGCCTTAGGTTGAAATCACCAAGCAGTAAGATGTTTGGGGATGGAGCTGGAAGGTTTTCCAAACAGTAATCAATTTTCAGTAGCTGTTCCTTGAACTGTTGTGAGGTTGCATCTGGTGGCTTGTATACAACCACAATGACTAGGTTTTGGTTCTCGATCTTTATTGATAGAACTTCAACTACCTCATTTGTGGTGCTCAGCAACTCCGTGCAGGTAAGGGACTCTTTGACATACAGGCCAACTTCCCCTTGTTGCCTGTTTTTTCTGTCGCATCTAAAAAGGTTGTAACCACTTATCCATATTTCACTGTCAAAGTGATCTTTTGTGTGAGTCTCTGTGAAGGCTGCAAACATTGCATTAGACTCCTCTAGAAGTCCACTGATAAAAGGTATTTTGTTGTTGGTGGATGGCTTAAGGCCCTGTATATTAGCAAATATGAGCGAGGTTGTATTCTGTGTTTGTTGGGGGGATTTTGTTATTGGCATCAGTAGTTGTAATTCTGGAGGGCCATGGGTGGCCACTGGCTGCGCCTCCAGTCCAACAAGGCTCTAAGGTGGTGGACTATTTTTGTTATTTCCTTCCATTTTCTTTTTCCGTTTCCTGCCACTAAAAAATCACCTAGAGTTGGGTTGTCGTAGCTACTATTGTTTGTCTTGTGGGGTCTGTGCCTCCTGGTTCCTAGGGAATAGTCTGAGCTGCTCTTGGCTAGGGAATAGTCTGAGCTGCTGTAGGCCAGAATGATCACAGGTAGCACTGGAAGAAATGTACACTGTCTTCCCTCAACATTTCCATCCACCGCACTAAGCTTTAACTCCAATTGTAACGTTATTCCCTCTTCTCCCGCACTCCATCCCTACTTTCCCACACTCCCCCCTCCCGTCCTTGCTTTCATACTTTCTCTCCCTCCATCAGTAATGGTTATAATCATAGCCTTATTTTTTAAAGGTGTGGACCGGTAAACCAGCGTAAGGCCTCGGTCATACGACCAAAAGCTCCAGCTGCGGGTAATCATATGACTAAGACCCGCGTCAGGAAACACTTGTTCTGTTTCCTGACGAACCTTGCCTAACCGTCCTCATTTTCCTTATCATACTCCTGCCCTCTGAGTCTTAGCATATTTCGTTTGTGTTGCTAACAAGTTTCTTTTTTATTTCATTATACAGACAGCATGGCACTTATAATAACACTCAAATAGGTGGCTTTTAACGGAGTCTTGAAACAGTTGAAATATGACAGAATTACATGAGTAGCGCGCAGTGGCTGCCCGTTTTCTGTTCGCGCGGCAGACTGTTTTATCGCATTTTTATATATTTTTTTTCGTTGTAACTTAACAACTTAGAAATGGGCTGCAAATCCTATGTGAAAGTGTGACATAATTATTAGGAGGATTGGTTGTTACACGAGGGTTCTTGAAGATTACTGAGTGTCTGCCAGCCACGATCTGGTATGTGCCTCAGCTGGGTCCACAGTTGGTGCTTTCTTAAATTGTAGTTTACTTAGAGTTGTGTAATACATTTTATTGTTATTTAGCAACGTACATACAAGGTACGTGAAGTTGAAAATCATATGTGACTCAGAGGATTTATTTGGTCATTTAATTTGTTTTCGAGTTTGTTGTGAGAAAGATATAAATAAATTGATAAATGAATGATCACTGATGGTTGTTTTTAAGAAAGAAATCGAGTGAAATTGCTGCCTGACTTGTGACATGATAGTTTTTGTATATTTACGAAGCTATACTAGAGGAGAGACTTTGCAAACGAGAGTAGTGAAACTCTCGAAACTCTTCAAAGGTATATCAAAGGTAAGGTATATAGCAATAAGGCCGGGCCACGGGGGAGTTGACCCCTGAAGCCTTCTCCAGGTATGCTCCAGGTAAGGCCACTGATTTCAATCCGATTGTGAAGGCTCTGACGAAATGACAGGTTCATCCAGGCGGATCGAGGCTTGTTGCCTTGCACGATCCTCCACCCTGTCCGGAATACAAAGATGAGAGGGGAGGCAGGCCATCTAAGAGACTGGTGTATGCTCAAGGTAAAAACAAATACACTAGCTCATATAGAGATTTACAGCCACTGCTGTCAAGAAGTGCAATATACACCTTAATGCTTGAAGTTTATTAGCTGCCTTGCTTGCTAGGTCAGTGCCCATGTATTTATTGTCATTGAAGAGTTGAGTTTCACTGCAGGATATCAACTCCCACACTGAGCATTGAGCCTCGTTCATTCATTCTCACTCCAGCACCAGTAGTGACGTCAGGAAATGACGGAGCATCACACCAGCCCCTGTAGTGACGTCATGTTGTCAGAGATCATCATCTGTGTTGCTTCAATAACAAATGTAACCAGTCATGGTTTACCCCAGCCACACATATTTAGCTGCAAGACGGTAATGATAGTTTCTCGGTTCAGGAACCTTCTTTTCCGTGTAAGTAGAGTAAAGAGTAAAGTTATCTTTCTGGATATGGTCAGGTAAGCCGTTACAGTAGATATTCTGTGAGAAGAAAGCAAGCATACCTTCTCGTAACATGCTTGAAAATAATGTGTGAAAGGCAGTGTGCCCACATACCTGTAACCGGTTTCGAGAGGACTCGCAGCTATAGGTTCAAGATTTAGAAAGGATGTAGGGATGTATTGGTTAGTACAAGAATGATTTACAATACCGACAAGATGAAAATTGAGGCATGTGCAACGTGTCTTCAAATTATGTCTTTGAATCTGTATTGATAAAGTCACTGGATGGCGAAACGTTTACAATAAAGATACCCAGATGTTGCACATGTGTCTCAATTTTCACGTACTGGTTTGTTAGTAGAGCTGTAGATGAGTAAAACGAACTCCCAGGTAGCGTCACTGAGACGAGAACTTTGGGTAGCTGTAAATATAGGTTGGATTGTTTTGAGTAGGTTTGAGTGTAAGTTCAACCTTGTGTTCTTTATTGAGAGGTTTTCCACCCTCGCTGGTCGTCCTGAGCGTCAGGCTTCCTTATTTATTGTATATAATAAAAACACAACTTGCAGTTATATTAATTTATTTAGATAAGTTTTTTTTCGCCTGTGCAACAAGCTTTTCCAAGTCAGTAAAATGAAAAAGCTTTTTATACGGGCGAAACATTATATTTAGAAGTTTTTTAAGCAGTTTGTGACAAAACAAGCTAGGGGAAATAACCTGCTTGAGATAGTTCCGGCAACCAAGGAAAACCTTAACTGAAGAAGACACTGGCTGGCGTAACGTTTCCGGAATAAAGATTCCCAAATGTTGCACATGTCTCGTTTATCAAGTTGTCGGTTTTCTAAACCATTTATTTCAAAGGAAAACCTTCTTAATAATCTGGAGTTTACAGAGGAACTTGGTTAGAGTGACTACAAATCGATTACATTTAGAACAAAAAGGCACAATACCGAGAGTGGAACAATACAGTGTGACTTTGTAAATGATCTAAGTTGGACCGGAACACTGTCGTAAGCTCCTCTCTCCCATGTGCGGGTTATTTGTGTGCGATTACATTTAGAATTAAATGAAACATATAAGTAAAGATAATTCAGTGAGAGTCCCATATTTTCGTTTAGCAGATTACAATGGGCTTAGAGAACACCTATCAAGTGTGGACTGAAGTTACGAAGAAAACTATCAGTATTACAGGTTTCTAAACACTATACACTGCCCATAGAGCATTCATTCCCTGTGGAGAAATAAGATTTAATAAAAATGAACCGAAATGGATGAACAAGAGACTCAAACACCTTTTAGGGGAGAACTAGGGACTTGATAGGCGTATCAGAAGAGGTGTCGGTCACCTCATGAATCATATTCACATTAAAATAGATTAAAGAGGGTAAAAGAAAAGCTAAACGAGACTGAAATTAAAATTCCTAAGGATTCGAAAGCTAATCCGAAACGTTTTTCTAGGTATATAGAACAGGTTAGAGAAAAGTTAGGTCCACTTAAAACTAACTGTGGACAGCTTACTGAGAATGAAAGAGAAATGTGCTCGTTTTTTAATAATTATTTCTTTTCGGTTTTCATTGAAGAAACAAACGATATCTCAGTAATTATTTATTACAGTGGGCCTGAGGAAAATAAATTACGGCCACTAGAAATATGGTGATCAAACAAATTGATCGATTGAAGCAAAATAAGTCCCCAAGCCCCGATGAACCTTTTTCGAGGATTCTTAAAGAATGCAAGATAAAACTTTGTGAACCATTAACAAATCTTTTTAATAGATCTCTTCAAACAGGTGTAGTGTATGAGATGTGGAAGAAGCCTAATGTAATTCCTATTTTTAAAGCAGCAGTGGATAAGTTATTACCTTCAAAATACCGCCCATTAATCCTGGCCTCAATTATGGACAAATTATTAGAGCCAATCATAGCCATAGTATTAGTTACCTTGATAAGCATAATTTGATTCGTGGTACTCAAAATGGATTTACGAGGGGCCGTTCCTGCCCGACTAATATACTGACTTTCTTCAATAAAACTGTTAAAGCAGTAGATCGTGATAAAGGATACGATATTTTTATGTAGATTTCACTGAAGCCTTTGATAGAGTACCACACAGAAGATTGTTAAAGAAAGTGGCAGCTTAGTGTATTGGGAAAAGGTTTTGTCATCAATCGAGGCGTGGCTGACCAATAGGAAGCAGTTTTCATAAATGGGGTGAAATTAGAGTGGGGACCCGACTCTCCACTGGCCCCTTGTTGTTCCTAATTTGCACTAATGACCTTGACGAGGGAATAACAAGTGATATGAGCAAATTCGCTGATGACATACAAATAGGCAGAATAATAGGTTCAAAGGAAGATGCCACTGAACTTCAGGAGGATTTATATAAACTAATATCGTGGTCAGAAAAGTGGCAGATACAGTGTAAAGTCCTAAAGCCCGGGAATGTAAATGACCTTATCACTTATTAACTAAATAATATAGAACTTGACTATATAGAATGTGAAAAGGTCTTGGCAGTTATGGCAAGCAGAAATCTGAAACGTAGATAGCAGTGTCTGAGCGGGATTATATCAAGAGGTATAAGTTATAGGAGTCCAGAGGTTATACTTCAGCTTCATACATCGTATTATTGATGGTATACAATACCGACAAGTTGATAATAAGACACATTTGCAGCACTTGGGCATCAGTCCGTCACCCTCGGTGGGAAGGGGTCAGACAAGCAGCACAGGCAAGCGGCCAAACCTTATGTACTATAAGTGAAATGAAGCAGCTGGAGTTGACGTCACAGGTGAGCGTCGCCCACCAGTGGAAGTTGGTCATGCTAAACAGTTGTTAAGCAAAGAAGATGCAGAAGTCTTCCTCTGTACCAAGATACCATGGTGTTGCTGTGCCACACAAGTATCATATTGTAGGTCATGCTCAACCACTGTTCAGCATGACCTACTTCCCACCGTGGGCCACGCTCAACTGTGACGTCAACTCCAGCTGCATCATCTCACTACTCTAGTATGTAAGCTCTGGCCACATGCCTGTACTTTAGGCATGAGGGACTGACCACCTCCCGCTGAGAGTGACGGACTGATAACATCAAAACTACTTCTACTGCTTCCCATGCTACATTCGCCTGTATCCGACTGAGGAAGCCTGTTGTACAGGCGAAGCGTTTTGGCAATAAAGAGACCCTAGTGTTTCAAATGTCTTTTCAACACTATACATCATTAGTAAAACCTCACTTAGATTATGCAGCTCAGTTTTGGTCTCCACACTAAAAAATGGATAGAAAATCATCGGAGAACATGCAGAACAGGATGACAAAATTCATTTACTGTATAAAAAAATCTTTCATACGAAGGTAGACGTAGAATGAGGGAAGACAAGATTGAAATGTATATGTGGAAGATGGGTTTAAGTAAAGGAAATAGAGGGCACTGAGGATTTCCCTCCAAGAAAGAACTCGAAATATTGGATTCAGATTGAATAACCTTATGTTTAGAAAGAATCTAGGGAAATATTGGTTGGGAAATTGAGTCGTCGATGAATGGAACAATATACATAGTAGGATATTGAAGCTAAAACCGTGGGTAGGTCCAAAAATAGGTTGATCAGATATATGAGTGAATGAGAGGGGTTGGATTTGAGTTGGACTTGCACAGCATGAGTTAGTAGATTTATGGTAAATGAATCACACTCCTGGAGACATAAACCTTAGTGGAAGACGAAGTAGGCGAAGTGGAGAGATAGTTCGGTCAGTTTATAACCCTATGTGCAAGATAATGAGTCTTCACGAGAATGTGATTCGTCTCTGTATTCGACTGATGAAGCTGCACTTCAGAAGCTACGAGACGTTTCGTCGATAAAGATTCTTAGTGTTGCACATGTCTTAGTGTAGTTGTAGTGAAAATGGCGTGGTAGTACCGATATGATGTGGAAAAAGGCACTTATGTACAGTCCAGGACATTTATTATAGGAAAAGTTTCGCCACTCTTGGCGAAACATTTCCTCTAATAAATGTCCTGAACTATCCATAAGTGCCTTTTTCCACAAGGTTTTGTGATAATAATGACAGTAATGATGTTGATAATAATAATAATTGTCTATTATTATTATTATTATGATACCGTAAATGGATTAAAAAAAGTTACAGTCTTTAAAGATAAACTTAATTGAGAGGCAGCAGTTACGAAAAAAAAGGAGGAAAATGACTAAGCAATAAATGAATAGCAGAGAAATGACAGGCGACACTAACATAAAGATTCAAGAAATAACAGGAAATATTAAGATCATAATCGGGCAAACGATGAAGAGAGAAGCACTAAATAAAATGATAACATAAACCCAGAGAGATAGTAGCAATAAATAATAATGAACGGTAATAATATAAGATAATGAGAATATAAAGGAGGGCGCGTGGCAAGAAAATTGTCTAACCTGTTGATATAAGAAAATGCTGTTTTTTTTTTTTTTAACAATTTCTTTTATTCTTTTTATCGTATTTTGTGAGAGGGATAAAGACACAAAAGTAGTTATTAGAAACTTTATCCAGACAACGTTTCTCCTGCATAACAGACTTTTTCAAGTCTAACAGATCGTACCTCGTACTAACGCAATATATAAGCAGTAGGTAAAATAGGTTCCTCTCCCTAATATTGTAGTACTATTAAGTAAATAAAATATAATAAACACTTTAGTTCCACGTTATACAGTACATAGTTTTTACCAAATTGGATGCTGTATGACCCTTGTAGGTTTAGCGCTTCTTTTTTATTATACAAAATTGGGTGACAATTAATAATATACTCGGAAGCCCCTGGTTAGGCCTGCTGGTTAGGCCTACTGTACGGGCGAAACTACAGTTCTGTATTCCCATATTATCAACTGTTACAATATGTATTGTGAATTTGTGTGCTATAATTTAACCATGATTCAGCGATTTTTAGCCTATCAGTCTTCTCCATCTTTTCCTTCCTTTCCGTTCCATGGCAGTCAAGGCCGAGTCAATGTCTGTTTGGAAGCATTTATTGAGGCATCGATTGGCCAGGACCGCCATTGCTATCCCTAATGCAAAAAACATGAGACTTTTCGTTGGTTCTTGACTCGTTTTTCAAAAGCATATTTTACTGTCAGAAAAGTATTTAATTTCTTACAGCTGTTCAGGTATATGCAGAGTACAGAGAGAATTCTTTTTTTTTTTTTTGGGCGAGCGAAAATTTGAATATTTCGGAAATGTGGAGTAGACATTGATCCAGAAGGTTGAGGGTTACCATGGCAACGGTGGAGGATGGTAGCGCAGCTGCGCCTCCCAGACTCCCCTCACTCACTCCCCCAGACTCCCCTCACTCACTCCCCCAGACTCCCCTCACTCACTCCCTCACTCACCATACCAGTTCACGCTGGTCAGGCGTACAGTGTGGGCGTCTCAACCTCTGCTTATTTTTCCTCAGGTTATGATTGCTAGAAGATTAATTATATCGGCAGATTAGATTAATAGTAGGCTACTTCAGTTAACGGAACAGCATGAGTATGAAGTATAATGCATTTATATTACCTTTACAAATGATAAATATGAATGATATATGCTAGGCAGAAGGGTATCGTTACACTAAAACAGTTCTTGTTTTATTTGAAGATCTCTGTACAAATATACGCCATTACCTAAGGATTAGTAAGGTGTGGATCAATGGTACGGTATTGCTGTCAACCACAGGTCCCCTCCAGGGAAGTTCCTTGATGCCGGTGAGGGAGTCTTGATGCCGATGATGGAGTCTTGATGCCGATGAGGGAGTCGATGCCAGTGAGGGGAGTCTTGATGCGAGGACTTGGCCTGAAATCGACACTGATTGCTTCACATTCCCCTAGGCGCTATATAACCTCTGGATTTAGCGTTTCCCTTTAAATACAATAATAATAATCACAACCACAGACTTACAGTTTGATTTTAAAGCTGAGCGAGAAGCTTGTGAACAAGTTGACTGTTGTGGGTAGCATGGTGTGGGGCGGTGGTACCTTACATTGGACTAGGCTTGATAACAGTCTTTGCTCCGTACAGTTAAATTTAAAAAATAATTGTTCATATTATAGTTTTTCTGGCTGTTTACATTGTTTATCATCGTCAGTATCAGTAGATCAAGCGATTCGATTGTGGTTCCCTCTAGAGAGGCGCCTTGGTGCCGGTGAGGGGCTCTTGATCCAAGGATTTCAATCTGTTCTCCCTTTCCTTGGGCCGAGCCTGATTGTCTTCTATTACCACAATGCGCTGTGTGGCCCCTACGGGTTTAGCGCTTCCACATGATGATGATACTAAGAATAAGGCTAGTGGAATGACAGTGTGCACTGATGCTTTATCGTAAGGACTATTATGTGATGGTGCTGAGTTGTGATGTGATGTTGTGGTGCTCTGTGATGTAATGTGGTTGTGTTGAGGTGTGGTGATGTAACAGGCATAATGTAATGGTGTTCAGGTGTGGTGTGGAAGTGTGACCACTACTACTTTTACCACTGCTATTACTACCACTACTACAATCACCACCACCACCACTACTACTACTACAATCACATCTATTACTACTACTACTACAACCATCACCACCAACGGTACTACTACAACTATCACCACCAACGCTACTACTACAACCATCACCACCAATGCTACTACTACTTCCACTACTACACCGCTCCATTACTATGTGTCATCTTTCTCATGTTTTATGTATTAGATCAAAAACATCTCTGAAGTCGAAAGGCGATAAGTCTCTCAGTATAAGAAACCTAGGTGTCACCCATGTGTGAGGTCACCATCTTGTGGGGATTATATTCTTTTGATCTATTTATAATGCTGGATCTTAGAGGAGGCTTTGGATTGTTATGGGACTGTTTCGGTGCCAGTTTCTAAAATTTTTCTTCAGTCTCTCAGGTGGCTTTGTTTGGTAGCTGATAGGAAGTGTATACAAATTTAAGTTTCTTGTCAATGTGTGCTAGAGGTACGCTATTGTCCTCTCGTGAGTCGCAACAAAACATTGTACTCCACATTACTTCCTCTGCTAATACTATATACAGATTTAATGTTTACACATAATTTCTGAAACAATGATACAAAAGAAGGAAGGCTGTTAAACTGCTTAATAAACAGTAAATGTTACAACACACGAGAGAAAATCGAGGCCGGAAAGTACAGGCAGAACACAAATTACAGCATTGATACCAGACAGAAAAATCTCATAAAAGAAAAAATCCATTAAAGATATTGGTAAAAATCAGAGAATCCATTTTCACATGCAAAATCTGGCAGTGAACTTCTACTCACAGGAGATTCAAGCACAGATCACAACGATTCGAAAGAGCAATATGAATCATTGTTTAGTGATCGTATTGACACCATGGGAGTGGTAACAAATAAAACACAAAGTCTAGTTTCAACAGAGTTATGTTCAGTACCTCAAGGTACGATCCTAGCACTATTACTGTTTCTCTTCACAGCAGACATATACAAGAGCAATAACTACAGTATGATATTTTGCAGACGATACCAAAGTATGAAAGTCACGTGACCAGTAAAATAAACCAAAACTGCAAACAAATGTTAACAAAGTTTCTCATTGGGCAAATGAATAAAATATGATGTTCAGTGATGATAAATTTCAACTGCATAGGTATAGGAGGAATGAGACCTTAAACCGAGCACTATATACAGATCGCAAAGAACGTGTAAAAGACTTAGGAATAATTATGTCAGAGGATCTCTCATTTGGAAAACACAATAAGGCAAAGGACAATGATGATATTTTTCAAATCACTTGTGATCTCACGACTTGAATATTATTTTGTGCTTACAGTGTCTTCCTAAGCAGAGTTGAAAAATGTACTGAGGGCGTATACTGCCCTCATAGAATCAGCACAGCATTTAAATTAATGGGAACTCATTTGATTGTTCTCTTTGGAACGAAGAAGAGAGAGTCTCGAAAACATATATATTTGAGGGCCTGGTTCCTAACCTGTAACAACTACTGGCGTGAAAGATAAGGGAGAACGTGTGGATTAAACTCAGTAAAGAGCATAGTGACCATGAGTACAGTTGGATTTGTATTATTATAATTGTAACTAAACGCTAAACCCATAAGGATCATACAGCGCTGCAGGGTAGGGTGTGCTAAAGATGTAATATGCATGATCAGAGGGTACATAGAGTTGGAGAATACAGTCAACATCAGTTGACAGTGGCCCAAACATCAACATATTACCAGCAGATATACAAATTTTTTTGGCCATAACGAATATAGAAGTTTTCAAGAAGCTGAATAGCTTCCTTTGACAAGTACTAGATCAGCCGGATTGTGAAGACTGTATAGGCCTTTGAGCCGCTATCACAAACAGCCTGCTTGACTAGGTGGTCAAAAAAAAAAAGCCTGGCTTCAGGCTGGGTTGCGGGGTCACAGGTAAATTACAGGTAAAAATCACAGTCCGAACATCAGACTGGAAATTAGTCCTTCGAGAAACTAGAGCCAAACAATTCCATATTTGTCTGATCTATCTTTATTTATTTTCTGATGCAGCAGTTTAAATTTAACATGCATCATAACTCCGCTCCCTTTCCTGTTGACTATCAGTGTAGAATAATTTATATTCCTCCGACATTCAGCAGGCATGTTCCTTTTTTTGTAATTGAACCAGGTCTCTGATATTGCAAAAATATCAGTGCTTCTTGCAATCCTGCTATTTGTACAGTAGCCAAATTAGTTGCGCTTGGGGCGACGTGGTCAGCCTAGCGATCATCTTTCCATATTTATCTTTTATTTCCAGGCTGAGAACTAGCATCGTCTGCACATCCTATCTGCACATAACACTGGTTCTCCACTCTGCATCCTGGACCCTCCAGGAAGTGGGGATGACAGGAATTGATAAAACCCATCATCCTAATAAATAACAGTAGTATTTCACTTTGGTTGAGACCTGGGCAGGGGATGTTGATACCGGAATAAAAACGTGATTATTTGACTGTCTATTGTACGGTCGGGTTGGTGGGTCCTTGTTTTCTGTTCACGATTCAGAAGTTTCTATCGCCTCTATGTATTAAGAAATTTTGCTAGTGGATAAGTTTAACCTAATTAACTTTAGCTTGACCTTAAATAACGTACCTGTGATAAGTTTCGTGGACTCTTCTACTCTATCGTGTCAGGTTTACCTGCCTGCCTGGTCATCTAGGCTGTTTGTGCTAGGGAGGCCCTCAGGTCCAGGTCCAGGTCCACATAGCCATCACAACCCGCCAGATCCAGAACTTGAAAAAAAAGAATCTATTTAGCTTGTGGAAAACTTTTATTTAGCAGAAGAAGAAGAAGAAGAAGAAGAAGAAAAAAAATGAGGATTCAGGTTAAGTCACGGGTGTTCTGAAGTTTGGAGCATTTTACAATGTAGTGGGAGAGGAAGGCATCTACAGAGACGAAGCCAGGGCTAAGGTTCATACAAGGAAAGTTGTGTATTAGAGAGGATTCAACTAAACGGCGACTGTTCGAGTTGGAAGTAGGGAAGACAGTTTTAGCAGAAGACCAGTCAATAGGATGGCTATGATCTCTGACGTGACAGAAAAGAGCATTGTTAGTGTCGGCAAGCCTAACACTATTTTTGTGCTCCCTAAGTCTGTCAGAAAGAGATCGAGCAGTTTCTCCGAAGTATTGAAGAGGACAGAAGGAGCAAGAAATAGAGTAGACACCAGGAACATCTGTAGAGGGAGGAGAGGTATGAACGAGATTAGTGCGAAGAGTGTTAGTCTGGCGGAAGGTAAACTTGATGTCTAAGGGACGGAGAGAATTGTTGAGATTAGAAAGACCGGAAATGTAGGGAAGGCAGAGGATAGAAGAGTTCCCATGAGTAGAGAGTTTGGGAGAGAAGAAATTGCGTTTAGCACGTGAGAGGGCAGAGTCTATGAAATGGGAAGGGTAGCCAAGACGGGAGAACGAATTATGAAGAGTGGAAATTTCTGCTGGAAGGAACTGAGGATCACAGATGCGGAGGGCACGGAGAAAGAGGGAGATAACACTTTTCTTGACAGGGGAAGCATGATAGGAAAAGTAGTGAATGTACATGCCACTGTGCATAGGTTTACGGTAAACGGAAAAGGAAAAACCTGTATCTGAGCGGTGGACATGGACATCAAGGAAAGGAAGTAAGGAATTATATTCCCATTCAGCTTTAAACTTAATGGAAGGGGCAAGATTGTTAAGAGCTTCAAGAAAAGGTTGGAAGAGACTGGAGTCATGAGGCCACAGAGCAAAGATGTCATCCACATAGCGGAGCCAGAGTGAAGGTTGCACATCGAGGGTAGGAAGAAGAACAGTCTCGAAGTATTCCATGTAAAGATTAGCAAGGACAGGAGAGAGAGGAGAGCCCATAGCGACACCGAAGGTTTGAGAATAATATTTCCCTTGGAAAGAAAAGGAGTTAGAGTCCACACAGAGGCGGATCAGATCAAGAAAGACATCAGTGGGGATAGGGAGATGAAGAAACCCTTCATGGGCCTTCTCTCTAAGGAAATCAAGGACATCATCAAGAGGGACATTGGTGAAGAGGGACTCAACGTCAAGACTAAGCATCTTACAGGTTGGGAGAGAGCGAACCCGTTCAATGAAGTCTTGAGAGTGACGGAGGTGGGCAGGAGAAAAAGTACCAAGAAAGGGAGTGAGGGTTTTGGCCAGCCAAGAAGCAAGAGAATAAGAGACAGAACCTCTAGAGGATATGATAGGACGAAGAGGAATATCAGGTTTATGAGTTTTGGGAAGGCCATAGAAATAGGGAAGAGAGGGACAGATGACACGAAACCGTTGAACAAGGTCAAAGTCAGGAGGACAGAGGTCGGAGAGAGTCCTTAGTTTTTTGTTGAAGGTTCTCTTGATGCGATCAAGAGGGTTGGAAACGAGAGGAGTGTAGGTGCGTGAGTCAGAGAGCAAGACATCTGTCTTCTGTCTCACTCTCTCAATATGAGCTTGAACTTCTTGGTTTTGGTCTTTCCTTTGCCACTTCGCCTACTCCTCGCGCTGGTATTTCCCTAATTAGCTCTTTTGATTCCTTTCGTCAATCTCGCTTCCGTAATCTTCCTGACTTGTCCACTTTTCGTGGTGCTCTCCTTCCTGCTCTTGTTAGTCTGTTTTCCAAGAATCACCACCTTCCACGCCGTTACCAACTTGCCCTTTCTTCTCTTAAATCTAACACTAACATTGTCATACTATCTTCTGACAAAGGTAATTCGGTAGTTATCCTTGATCGCGAGGATTACCTCCGTAAAGCTGATGTCTTGCTCTCTGACTCACGCACCTACACTCCTCTCGTTTCCAACCTCTTGATCGCATCAAGAGAACCTTCAACAAAAAACTAAGGACTCTCTCCGACCTCTGTCCTCCTGACTTTGACCTTGTTCAACGGTTTCGTGTCATCTGTCCCTCTCTTCCCTATTTCTATGGCCTTCCCAAAACTCATAAACCTGATATTCCTCTTCGTCCTATCATATCCTCTAGAGGTTCTGTCTCTTATTCTCTTGCTTCTTGGCTGGCCAAAACCCTCACTCCCTTTCTTGGTACTTTTTCTCCTGCCCACCTCCGTCACTCTCAAGACTTCATTGAACGGGTTCGCTCTCTCCCAACCTGTAAGATGCTTAGTCTTGACGTTGAGTCCCTCTTCACCAATGTCCCTCTTGATGATGTCCTTGATTTCCTTAGAGAGAAGGCCCATGAAGGGTTTTCTTCATCTCCCTATCCCACTGATGTCTTTCTTGATCTGATCCGCCTCTGTGTGGACTCTAACTCCTTTTCCTTCCAAGGGAAATATTATTCTCAAACCTTCGGTGTCGCTATGGGCTCTCCTCTCTCTCCTGTCCTTGCTAATCTTTACATGGAATACTTCGAGACTGTTCTTCTTCCTACCCTCGATGTGCAACCTTCACTCTGGCTCCGCTATGTGGATGACATCTTTGCTCTGTGGCCTCATGACTCCAGTCTCTTCCAACCTTTTCTTGAAGCTCTTAACAATCTTGCCCCTTCCATTAAGTTTAAAGCTGAATGGGAATCTAATTCCTTACTTCCTTTCCTTGATGTCCATGTCCACCGCTCAGATACAGGTTTTTCCTTTTCCGTTTACCGTAAACCTATGCACAGTGGCATGTACATTCACTACTTTTCCTATCATGCTTCCCCTGTCAAGAAAAGTGTTCTTATCTCCCTCTTTCTCCGTGCCCTCCGCATCTGTGATCCTCAGTTCCTTCCAGCAGAAATTTCCACTCTTCATAATTCGTTCTCCCGTCTTGGCTACCCTTCCCATTTCATAGACTCTGCCCTCTCACGTGCTAAACGCAATTTCCTCTCTCCCAAACTCTCTACTCATGGGAACTCTTCTATCCTCTGCCTTCCCTACATTTTCGGTCTTTCTAATCTCAACAATTCTCTCCGTCCCTTAGACATCAAGCTTACCTTCCGCCAGACTAACACTCTTCGCACTAATCTCGTTCATACCTCTCCTCCCTCTACAGATGTTCCTGGTGTCTACTCTATTTCTTGCTCCTTCTGTCCTCTTCAATACTTCGGAGAAACTGGTCGATCTCTTTCTGACAGACTTAGGGAGCACAAAAATAGTGTTAGGCTTGCCGACACTAACAATGCTCTTTTCTGTCACGTCAGAGATCATAGCCATCCTATTGACTGGTCTTCTGCTAAAACTGTCTTCCCTACTTCCAACTCGAACAGTCGCCGTTTAGTTGAATCCTCTCTAATACACAACTTTCCTTGTATGAACCTTAGTCCTGGCTTCGTCTCTGTAGATGCCTTCCTCTCCCACTACATTGTAAAATGCTCCAAACTTCAGAACACCCGTGACTTAACCTGAATCCTCTTTTTTTTTTTTTTTTTTTTTTTTTTTCTATTTAGCATTATTTTTTTTAACACTGTTTCCTACCGAGGTGAGGTGACCAAGAAGAGGAACCATTCTCCGTCACTCTTTCAATAGTTGTCTTGCCAGAAGTGGTCAGACATCACAATTCAGGTGAAATTCCGGAATGTAACATCCCCACTTCTTCATAGTGCACACATTGTACAAATCTCCAAACTCTTAAGTCCGGCCAACCAGTTTTCCCTTAATATTTTCATAAATGTTACCTCACTATTATTTATCTGTTGGCAATATGTTAAAGAGTTCTGGGCCATAGGTATTTACTCAATATTCTCTGACTGTACTAATATATTATATATTATATATATATAATATATATATATATATATAATATATATATATATATATAATAATATATATATATATAAATATATTATATATATATATATATATATATATATATGCAAAAGATCACAGTAAACAGGTGATTTCAGAATATGCAAAACAACCACTGTGAAAGAATATAGAAATTCCAAGTGCTTTCGTGACTACTCACATTATCAAGGAACTATGATAATGTGAGTAGTCACGAAAGCACTTGGAATTTCTCTATTCTTTCACAGTGATTGTTTTGCATATATATATATATAATATATATATATATATATATATATATATATATATATATATAATATATATAATATATATATATATATATATATATATATATATATATATATATAATATATATATATATATATATATCTTTCTTTCAACAACGGCCGTAATCCCACCGAGGCGGGGTGGCCCAAAGAAAAAGAAAGTTTATCCTTTTACATTTAGTAAATATATACAGGAGAAGAGGTTACTAGCTCCTTGCTCCGATATATATATATATATATATATATATATATATATATATATATATATATATATATATATATATATATATATATATGTGTGTGTTGTGTGTGTGTGCGCGCGTGTGCGTGTGTAACCTGAGAGGGTACGGGGTCAGCGCCCCTGCGGCCCGGTCTGTGACCAGGCCTCGTGTGTATGTGTAAACACCACTGGATATACCGCAGTGTGTGATGTTCTTTTTACACAAAGCCTAAATATTCTCAGCAGGTCTGGAGTTTTTCATATATATTTTATGTGAATAGCACTTTTCTAGTATCAGCTGTAAATAAGAACAAGACACGTGAATGTCACTGTGTATCTTAACTCTCCAGAAACATGTATTCCTTCAGCATCAGTATCCACGCTTTACCTGGTGGCAAAAGCTCTCACTTCACACGATGAGGGTCCGGGTTCGATTCCCGGCGAAGGCGTGGAAACATTGGACGTGTTTCCTTACACCGGTTGTCTATGTTCACCCATCAGTAAACTGGGTACCTGGGTGTTAGTGGACTGGTGTGGGTCGCATCCTGGGGCAAAACTGACCTAATTTGCCCGAAATGCTCAGCATAACAGCATAACTCGCTTCACACGGTGAGGGCCTGGGTTCGATTCCCAGCCAGAGTAGAAACATTGGACGTGTTTCTTTCCACCTGTTGTCTATGTTCCCCATCAGTAAAATGGGTACCTGGGTGTTAGTCGACTGGTGTGGGTCGCATCCTGGGACACTGACCTAAGGAGGCCTGGTCACAGACCGGGCCGCGGGGGCGTTGACCCCCGGAACTCTCTCCAGATAAACTCCAGATAACAAGCGGCTTTCTATATAGTAGTATGTCATTGATGTCAGCTAGGACTGTATACCTTGTACATGTACTTGTAGTAAATAAAGATATTATTATTATTATTATTATTATTATTATTATTATTATTATTATTATTATTATTATATTATTATTATTGTTAATACTGCCTCAGTATCCACGCTATGCTCTGCATTATGTTGCCCAAGTATAATGCAACATATAATCTTCGCCTATACTGCCTCAGTATCCATGCTATGCTCTGCATTATACTGTCTCAGTATCTACGCTATGCTCTGCATTATACTGTCTCAGTATCTACGCTATGCTCTGCATTATACTGCCTCAGTATCCATGCTATGCTCTGCATTATACTGCCTCAGTATCCATGCTATGCTCTGCATTATACTGTCTCAGTATCTACGCTATGCTCTGCATTATACTGCCTCAGTATCCATGCTATGCTCTGCATTATACTGTCTCAGTATCCACGCTATGCTCTGCATTATACTGCCTCAGTATCCATGCTATGCTCTGCATTATACTGCCTCAGTATCCATGCTATGCTCTGCATTATACTGCCTCAGTATCCATGCTATGCTCTGCATTATACTGCCTCAGTATCCATGCTATGCTCTGCATTATACTGCCTCAGTATCCACGCTATGCTCTGCATTATACTGCTTCTTTACTGCCCTCCTGAGTACATTTCGGCTAAATGGAGTTGGTATTAAAGTGTCAATATTGCGGAGAGATGAATGGTTCAGGCGAGGTCTGGCGTGTGCTGAAAGGTCGAGGTTATTGACTCCAGTACGTGACTGTAGCTTTTGCCCTCGCCATCCTCGGATCAAACCTTAGCTCTCCAGGCGCGATGTGACACCTGCGGGTTTGTCACTTCCTTATGGATTTATTAACAATATGATTTCCGTATTTGACTTTTCTTGTTATATGGACCGGGTTGAGGGGGCGTTGATCCCCGGACTCCCTCCAGAGAGGTAGACGATGAAACGATAAATTCGCAAAGGTCATACAATGGTTGGTTAATCGAAGGTTTGATCCGAGTGAAGGTAGTGCCAGTTCCTTGGATCAAGAAGCCTTCATTAGCATCATTAGCCGGCAAGATGTGTATAACCTCGGTGAACAACAATTGTCATCTTACAACCGTGTCTGTTTGTTCAGGTTGTCTGTGTAGCCGTGTTCTTGTTAGGTTGAGGGTAAAGGGGTTTGAGCCTATCACTACACGAGAGCTATTAAGGCTCCACGTCACTTGTTCACCTCTCATGTGTTTGAGTTATTCTTGTGAAATTCAGGTGTTTTACTAATTATGAGATTCGACGCGTGAGATCAGATATTTATTATAGCTCTGATGTGCTACGTATGTTGAAGTAAAGTATACAACAACAAAGACTCGGTGTATATTATGGTGTTTCAAGTGTCCCATTCAGAGAATTTTAGGGTCACGTATATATTCAGCTACAATGTTTATGAACTCTTCTCTTTGGTTGCAGAGTTTAATTATCCTCTTTTAATGTAGATGTTTTCAACTTAACAATCCAACCAACCAGTATTTCGATACTGATTTCTATCTAGTGTTTCAAATCTGGTATCATACAAGCATCAGCAGCGTCTGGCTTCATTACTAGTATGGTTTATCCTTATGTAGACTCAAATTACAAAGTAATTGCTATAGTGCATTACGTTAAATAAAAAAGAATCATTATAATTCCAGCTTTGCAACGTAAAAGCCTAATCCAAATGGCTCTAAGTCTCGTTTTCGCTCGAAATTAATGGTATTTTTGAATAGGTTGCAGTAAGCCCCCTTTATTTTATAGTCGGTTACATTATATCAACCCTGCCTTGCACGTTTTAATATACCTATAAATACGTATCACCTTAATTAGCTGTGTTAAGAAAATTATTTTTTCCCTTGACTTTATTATAATGACCCACCTAAAATTGTTTATATATATCCACTGCCACGAGTGTCCTCGCAACATGAAACAAGTCTAGTTCTCTAGGCTCATGTTGTTTGTAGGATCGATGGTGTAGTGGATAGGGTAACACGTACGTTGTGTTGTCTCTTGAGGCGGGACAATGTGTCGTGGGGTCGAATCCTGGCCTGCCGCAGTTTGGTAAATGATTCAGTACCACTTGTTTCGTGGTTTCATTGCTATATATACATGTATATATATATATATATATAATATATATATATATATATTATTTTTTTTTATTTTTTTATATTATCACACTGGCCGATTCCCACCAAGGCAGGGTAGCCCGAAAAAGAAAAACTTTCACCATCATTCACTCCATCACTGTCTTGCAGAAGGGTGCTTTACACTACAGTTTTATAAACTGCAACATTAACACCCCTCCTTTAAACGTATAATATATATATATATATATATATATATATATATATATATATATATATATATATATATATATATATATATATATATATATATATATATATTATACGTTTAAAGTTATATAGTTTTTCATTATGTTAATGTAAAAATTAATAATTTTGTACCAAAGGAACCTTAGAAAACTTACCTAACCTTATTATAATAAGCTCAATTTAATTTGGCCTAATCCAACTAAATATATTTTAGATAAGTTTACGTTAATTTAATAATAAACAAACCCAATGAAATATATTTTTTTCATTAGGTTCAGAATGATTTTTGCGAAATTATTACATACACAAACATTCGCTTTCCTTATCCGGTAAGAAGAACGTTGCTATTTAAGCCAAAATCGCAAGGTTTACCTGTGCGGCACGAATATATATATATTTATAATATATATATAATTTATATATATATATATATATATATATAATATATATATTATTATAATATATATATATGCATAAATGGGGAGAAATCAGAATGTAGGCACGTCACAAGCGGTGTTCCACAGGGGTCAGTGTTGGGCCCGTTGTTGTTCACAATTTACATAAAGACATAGCGACATGAGCAAATTTGCTGATGACACCAAAATAGGCCGTCCAGTTCATTCTAACGAGGATATTAGAGCACTCCAGGATGATTTGAATAGACTGATTCAGTGGTCGGAGAAGTGGCAGATGCAATTTAATAAGACATATGCAATGTTCTAAATGTTGGACAGGAACGTAACCATGCCGCATATAAACTAAATATAATGTAGATCTTAATATTACGGATTGCGAAAAGAATTAAGGAGTTCTGGTTAGCAGTAATCTGAAACCAAGACAACAGTGCATAAGTGTTCGCAATAAAGCTAACAGAATCCTTGGCTTCATAGCAAGAAGTATAAATAATAGAAGCCATCAGGTTGTTCTTCAACTCTATGTATCTTTGGTTAGGCCTCATTTAGATTATGCTGCGCAGTTTTGGTCACCGCATTACAGAATAGATATAAATGCACTGAAAAACGTACAAATGAGGATGACAAAGTTGATCCCATGTATCAGAAATCTTCCCTATGAGGATAGACTGAGGGCCCTGAATCTGCACTCTCTAGAAAGGCGTAGAATTAGGGAGGGGATATGATTGAGGTGTATAAGTGTAAAACAGGAATTAATAAAGGGATGTAAATACTAGCGTGCTAAAAATATCTAGCATAGACAGGACTCGCAGCAATGGTTTTAAATTTGAAAAATTCAGATTCAGGAAGGATATAGGAAAGCTCTGGTTGGTAATAGAGTTGTGAATGGGGGAAAGAAAACCCCCGAGTACGTCACGGCTGAGACCTTGTGTATTTTAAAAAAATTTAGAAAATTATGAGTGGAGTGGGTAGATTGAATTGGACCTGACTAGCTTGTGCTAATAGGTGGGATGCCGTGCTCCTCCCTTAAGTGAATGTGACTGACCTGACTAGGTCAAGGCATTGGGTTAAGCCGGGGGAAAATTTGGCCTGCCCGCAGGGGCCCAATGGCCGTTGCAGTGTTCCTTCTTACTTATTTTTATATAATTATTATATATATATATATTTTTAATAATATTATATATATAATATTTTAAATATATATATATATTATAAAAATTTTATATATATATATATATATATTTATAAAATATTGTCTGCCGAATAGGCAGACTTGCGATCTTGGGCTTAATTGCAACGCTAAATTTTTTGCCATTGGACAAGTGAAAATTTGTGTAGCAATAATTTCGCCAAAATCTTCTGCCCAAAACAAAAAAAAATAATTTCACGGGTTTTTTTTGTTTTAAATTATGTAAAAAAAATCTAAAATATTTTTTATTTGGGGTTTGGGCTAAAATAAATTGTTCTTGTTATAAAAAGGTTAGGTAATTTTTCTAAGATTCTTTTGGAAAAAAATTAAAAATTTTTTTACATTAACATTAATGTAAAAAATATTCTTTAAACTAAAAAGGGAAAAATTTTAGAAAAGGCTTTAATTTAAATGGTTTTTGCTAATTGACCGTTTTTCTATTCGGCACGACATATATTTTATATATATATAATATAATATATATATATATAAAATAATTTAAATAAAAAATATAATTATATATATATATTTATTATGTATGTATGTATATTATGTAAAAAAATATAAATAATCAAAGCGTGCAGAATCCTCCCAGAAGTCTTTTTTACCACTCCACCAACAGTACCCTCTTGGGAGCACCGTGGGTCACCAGCCATCGACACAGTCCTCAAGGGGCAAATTTAATGACCTGATGAGAATGGGGGAGAGAATAAGCAATTTGATGCCCATGAGCCGTTCTCCTCACAAGGTGCCTTACTATTCCAAGACCACTTACTTCCCGGGGGTGCACCCTCTTTTGACAACCCCAAAACGGGTGAAAAAACGCACACCTAGGGCAACCTTAGAAGGCACTGAACCGTCACTAGGGTCACAATGGGATTTTAGGCAATCCTCCCGTGCACTGGGAGGTTACGGGGTGCGCAAAGCAACACATGTTGCTTTACCCCTTTTTTCTGTCTTCGTGTTTTGGGTTCCAGTGCTTAGTAGAGATTGTTCCCCAACGTTGAGAGACTTGTAGGAATCAGACCCCCGGTTTACTGAAGCAGCGATTCGGGGAAACCCTTACAGATTCCCCAGTAACCAGCTCCTCCCAAAGAAAACAAACAGTCCATGGGGCAAACCGTCATGGAAAAAAAAGCCCAACACAATGCTCTCCCAAAAAGCCTCATAAAGGACAAAGCCGTCTCCTGGCATGAAGGCACCACACTCGGAGATTTCCCTTTTTTCTGTTTCCCCAATTTCCCCTTGGGCACCGACTAACCCACAGGCCATTCGGATTGGTGCTCTTCGCCTAGTCGCCCCCATCCTCACCGAACATAGGTGTATTTACGGCAGGGCGACAGCTGATCAATTCGGACTTCATGGTCTCATGTGTCACACAGCAGAAGGGAAGTATGCCAGACATAAGGAGGTCAGTGACATCATAAAGAGAAGCCTCGCCACAGCCCGTTGCCCAGCTCAACGGGAACCCCAAGTGCAGAGGTCTGACGGAAGTCAAAAGCGTCCTGAAGGAGCCACTATGCTACCTTGGAAGGATGGAAAGCAGATTGCCTGGGACTACACCTGTTCCGCCACATTGGCAGACACCTACTTGCCATACTCCGTTGTGGAAGGGGGTGGAGCTGCCAGCCACAGGGAGACCCAGAAGATCCGCAAATATGAAGACCTTTCCCCTTGCTATAACTTCATCCCAATAGGGTCGGAGACCCTTGGAGCATGGGGCAAGTGTGCTCTAAAGTTCCTCAAAGAGCTGGGTGAAAAGCTCATCATAGAAACCAAGGACCACAGGGCGACCAGCTTCCTCTTTCAGAGACTCAGTGTTGCAATCCAGAGAGGAAATGCCTGCAGCATTCTGGGCACGCAGCCCACCACCGGGGAGCTGGACGAAGTATTCGAGATGTAGCTCTGAGTTACCTATGTTGTTTTACTTTCTGTTGTATCTTTGTGAATGTTTTGTCAATGTATTTTGTCTTTAAATAAAATATATATTAATTAAATATAGGGGGTGGTAGGAGAAAATTCTCAAACAGCTTCAGGGAGAACCTTGAGTTTTCCCTGAAGCAAGTTTATTCTTTTCTCTGAGGATGAGGATCCCTAGGACAGTTCTTGTTCTTGAGGCGGTACCTCCCTATATATTATATATATATATATATATATATATATATAATATATATATATATAATATATATATATATATATATATATATTAGATAGATAGATAGATATAATGTGAGACGTGTATGTTTGTGTACGTACATGCAGAAACATGTATGTACACCGAGGAGTGTGTATCTCAGTACATATACACTGAGAGTTTATTTTTATTTCATGTTATAGAGATTCAAGTATTCTTGACTAGCGTTGCACAAGTGAAATACAACCATAATTACCCTCGTGTAGGCTTTAAACTTAATGAACCAGCCAACCTTTGTAATTAAGGTTGGTTATGTGCTACTTATTATTGTTTTATTTTGCTTATAAATTTCATGCTTCTACTAATATTATTTCATTAACCACTCCATGATTCTAATTAAAATTATAAACGTAATATTTTATGTTTTATAAAATATAAGAGCTTTGTTAAACAGCGTGTATATTATTATTATTATTATTATTATTATTATTATTATTATTATGATTATTATTATTATTATTATTATTATTATTATTATTACGTACTATTTCTACTACTACTGCTGCTACTTTAGGGCCTTATCCCAAATCTGGACATTTCCATAACAGCACACTGGAGTAAGAGATATGGGAGGAAGTGCAAAAGAAACCCAGTGAAAAAAGCAGGGACGCGGTGGGCACAATAAAGAAGTACTGTATCTACGTCCTTAGCCTCTGACTACTCAGCATCTTACCAGAAGATGTCAGAAACACTGCTGTAACAAGTGCAGAAGTCTTGAAGAGGTTACTGGACAAGTATCTTTACCAGATATCAAATCAACCATGCTGTGATGGATATGTAGGTCATCGGGCCACCATGAGTAACAGCCAGATTGACCAGGGAAGCACCAAACGAGCCTGGCCCAAGGCTGGGCTCTGCGAGTAGAAAAACTTTCGGACTTATCAAATGTATTCTACTACTACGCTATTACTACTACCACAGCCACTACTACTATACTTATGGGGAAGGGCTAAACCTGTACAGTCATACAACACCTGGGGAATTGGAGGCAACCAGATGCGATACAAGGTAGGGATAAATAAGTCCAATTTGAATCAAAAGCCCATCAGCAGCATCGAGAGACTTTCCTTGCGTGGCGGACAACGTGTAGCTTAATAACATCTAAGCTTGATCAAGTAATGTAGACCAAACATCGTAACAACAATTCATTCATTGGAAGGTTTTTCACTGACAGCTGTGACAGACCGTGTTATAACACTGACAACTGAGACAGACCGTGTTATAACACTGACAGCTGTGACAGACCGTGTTATAACACTGACAGCTGTGACAGACCGTGTTATAACACTAACAGCTGTGACAGACCGTGTTATTAGGTCAAGTGTCAGTCAGTTTTGATGGATTTTTTTTTTATTGCACAAGAGGTGACACACTGCTGAAAGAACCGCGATTCTGTTCAGCGGTGTTATGTACCTCTATAACCGCCTCTGCTAGGCTTCTCATTCTTTTTAGTTGAAACTTCGAAATCTGCATTAAAAATGTTTTCTCTCCTTCCTCTATTATGATAATATTTCACTAATGTTTTAAGTTAGGTATGAAAAGTTCCTTAAAAATTTTGAATCCCATCTGATTGAATACATCCTTATTCTACCTCGCGAAATGTGTATGTGTCATTATAGGTGACAGTATATTTCTGGCATACCTACCTTCTTGAGTCCTCGTCAGAATATATCCGAAATCTTTACATTCTATAACATTCAGGTATTTATCATCGTTCATACATAGTGGTACGATGTGTGGTAATACATATGCAAAGGATAGTAAACTCAAGTAAAGGGGGAAAAGGTGAATCGGATAGCCAGTGGAATGTCTCAGTCAGCTGACTAAAAGCTCCATTACATGAGTATGACATGCGTCGGGAAGTAATTGTACTATTTCTTGACGAACCTTACCCATCCTAAGTGGTCCATTCAAGCTGCAAGCTGTCAACAAGTGAGAGGCAGAGGCAGCGTGATTACCCGGTGATAATGAGTGACAGTGGCCAGGAAGTGAAGTGTGATAGATAAATGCGAGACCATGTACTGAAATGTGGCAGTGCTATTAAGCGTACAGTAAAATAATGTTAACAGTAGCATACGTGAGTGTACTTTGTACATAAATGTACACTTTTAAGAGTATCATGTTTAACGGGATATTCTAAGTGACTTGTAAATTGAAAACACTTTTAAAAATTAGAGATACATTCTTTTATTGTAACTTCTTTTCCTTAATTAAGTTTTAAACATGGAGGTTCTTTGTCGAAGTATCCGCACTGGTTGGCTGATTTGCTTAATTCATATTTCTGCGTGACGAGGTCAAACCTCATTAAAGGCAGAAAAAAAATTTTTTCAACAATTTTGTTGTGGGGGGGCCCCAGAAACATTACCTTTTCCTCTCATACCCACCCCAACAACCCCCCCCCCTTTATCAAGGAAACGGTCCCCCCCAACCCAAACTTTTTTTCCCCCCCCCCCCCCCGTTATTAAGGGCCCCCCCTTTTCACTTTTCCCCCCCCCTGGTAACGTAAAACCCCTGTCCCCAATTTTCCCTCCCACTTTTCCCTGGAGGACATAAACATCCCCGGGAGTTTTTATCTTTTTTCCTGTTATTTTTAAATTTATTGTTGTTATTAATTTTTTATTTTGCAAATTAAATTATTATTTTTATTATTAATATCCTAGTTGATCAAGTTGGTCTTGGACCGGGCAGGGGGGGGGCGTTGACCCCCAAAATTTACCCCCCAGGTGGACCCTCCGTTAAAAACCCTCAGGGTTTTTTCCCCCAAAAGGGGGACTTTTTTTTTAAATAGTTGCCAAGAAATATTTTTTTTTCTTTTTTTTTCCTTTTAAATTTTTCGGTTTTTTTTTTTCCCTTTTCCTAAAAAAACCGAGACCCCTCTTTCCGATCGGCTGCAAATTTTCACGGGTAACTAGGAAAAGATTTGTGAACATTTTGGGCACTTGAAAGATGCCCTAGCCCCGGGGTTAAAATGCCCAAATTTTCCCAGCACCCGGGATTGCTGGTAATTTCCCCAACATCCTTTGGGGGGCGCAGCTTAAAAGGACTTTCAAAAAAGGTGAAATCCTAAATTCGACGACCCCCAGAAGAGTGAAAATCGGGGTTTTGAGTACCCGGGGCCCCGGATCCCTTTTTTTGTGTTTAAAATAATGTAGGGGGGGAAAGAGTGACATCGGAAGGGTTGTCATAGTGAAAATTTTCTTTTCCCTAAAGGGAAAACCCAAAGAATTTAAACCCTGTTTTCTTTCTCATTTCATATCCTTTATAAACGGGGGCATTTTTTTAAATAATAGTACTATATCTTTCTTGGAAGATGAACAAAAAAACCTGCGGAAATGGTGTCCAGGGGGAAGAAAAATTTTTTCAAACCCAGTTTTTTTCCCCCAGTGAGAAACTGACAACAATATAATGTTCAATGAGGACAAATTTCAGTTACCTCATTATGGAGAAATTGAGGAAATAAAGACTGGGACAGAGTAAAGAGTAAACTTGAATAGCTCAGTAGAGAGTAACACAAATGTGAGAAACCTGGAAATGATTACTTCAGATCACAGCAGTGCCACTATCACACCCGCAAAGAAAATGATAGACTGGATAACTAGAACCTTCAAAACGAGATGCCAAACCAATGATGATACTCATCAGGTCACTTTTCTCTAAGTTGGAGTACTCCTCTACTCAACAGCTCCGTTCAAGGCAGGCGAAATTGCAGACCTGACAAACGTGCACGTAGCTTTCACTGCTCACACAGAGTAAACACTTAAATTACTGGGAACGTTTGAAGTCTCTCGATCTACATACTTGTTAGAATGTGGACGAGAAAGGTACATCATAATCTACAACTGGAAAATTTTAGAAGTATGGGTTCCAAATTTGCACACACAAATCGTTCCCCATGAAAGTAAAAGCTTTGACAGATGGTGCAAAATATGCCCAATTAAAAGCGATGAGTGTGAAAGGACCAAAACTTTAGTGTGGCCTCCCATCATCATACATGAGGAGGATTACCTAGAAACCTTTGGCTGTCTTTAAGAAAAAAAAAATGGACAAATTTCTCAAGTTAGTAGCTGATCAACCGGGCTGTGGTGCCTATGTTGGACTTCGTACAGCTAGCACCAACAGTCTGATTGATCGGGCCATCCACCGGGAGTTATGGTTCGTCACCGTGAGGGGGCATTGACCCTCGAAACACTCTTCAGGTATACTCCAGGAAATGTTTAATGTAATCACGTTTTATATTCGAGTTCAGCTCTAGGTCCCGAGTTGTCTGTTTTTTTTTTTTTTTTTTTTTTTTTGCATGGAAGAAACTGGGAAAATTAAAATACTAGTTTTCATACTATAATTTCTAAGTACTTGATCCGATTGTCTTCGATCTTCAACTCTGATAACTTAATAATGCAAATTCTGGGCGGCTTCAAACTTTATGTGCTGGCGAATGTTAGGATATTGGGTGATAAGTAAGACACATGTGCAACAGTTAGGTATCTTTATTCCGAAACGTTTCGCCTACACAGTAGGCTTCTTCAGTTGAGTGCAGAAGAGTTAGCAGAAGCAGTAGAGATGTGAAGACGATGTAATCAGTCCATCACCCTTGAAGATGTAGTTTTGAGGTAGTTAGTCCCTCAGCCTGGAGAAGAGTTTTGTTCCATAGGATATTGGTGCGTCTGAAATAACAAGATAATGTCTCTTCAGAGTAACTTCAAAGCTGTTTCACGTGTATGTCCTGATTGGCCATTTTATTGAATAAATTGGGGTATTAGCGTCCGTGTGATAACCTGTGAATATTTCTTCAGATTTACTTTAGATCTTCATTGCTAACTACCTTTAAGGGCATGATACACTTATGCCGCACTCTGCCTATTCCTTTTGCGTGCAGTGACGTGCAGGGGACTGAAGTTATGCAATATGGGGGATACCTTCTTGGATCGCGCAGCTGACGAAATACATCTACTTATTATTAACTAGTGGTATACGCATGGAGAAGTACTTAGGGGTTATACAGCGCCTGGAGTTCAGTGTTTGATCCAGGAGAGGGGTAGCTCCAATTTCTTGGATCAGGAGTCCTTTACCAGCTTCAGAGAACCACCCCCTCCCCAATCCTTGAAGGAATTAAAAAACGTTTTGACATAAAGTGGATGGTGCTAAAGCTCGCCTGGTGGAATCCTGTTAAGCGCTCTTGATTCAAGGAATTGGATTATTATTATTATAATCAAGGGGAAGCGCTAAACCCGGAGGATTATACAGCGCCTGGGGGGGGGATGTGGAAGGCATTCAGGCTTAATTCGGGGAACTGGAGCACAGATCCAATTCCCTAAATCAAGAGCCCCTCACCAACATCAAGGAACCTTCCTTGAGGGGTCAAGGAATTGGAACTGTCCTTCCTTTCGTTGGCTCAATCGTGATTATCTCTTGTTCCTTAGATGCTGTCTTGACCCTTGCGGATTTAGTGTTCCCCCATGAATATAATAATACTCCCCTAATGGTGTCAAACTTGGGAGGCAAGAACACATTAAAGTAGGTTGATTTATAGTGTTATCTTGACCAGATACAACACTTCCTGAGAGATGGTTCACGTCACTCTATTGGAATAAAACTAACCATCAACTCCAGCTCCTGCTTACCTACACAGTCCACTAACTGTGTGCGTAAATAAGACATATGCAGTATTTAGAAAACTTTCATGAAGCTATATTTCGCCCACCAGGGGCTTTATCACTCAGATATAGGGACCAAAAAACTTAAGTGATATATAGGGCAAAGTGTAGTGGGGGGTCTGGGAACTCTTGCATAACTATTTGCAACACAGCTTACCAGTCTACTTTATGAAGATTTTCATACATAATTCTCATGAATTTTAATACGTAGCAACACGGGGTATTTGCTCCATGAGGCATGTATCTCTCGGTGTAGTTGAACTTTATTCCTGTTTTAGGTATTAAAGTATTCTTGAGTGGGGTGTACAAATAACTCCATTAGCAGGCAACCACCTGCTGAGATATGTACGTGAGTGAGGTGCACGTTTATCATTCAGTCACGCCAGAACACTGTGGGATTATCCCATGACATTCAATGGTGCCACCTTCTCTTTGTCACTAGTGTTATCGGTTAGTGTTCAAACAGAATATAATATGTTAACAACATGTATTATACAATCCAAGTGGCGTTCAATTTAAAATACTCATTTGTATTGGAGAAACAACGATGGATGTTATGTGAGTGACGAGTTAGTTGTTAAGGTGTGTTGTCTAAAATAGTTTAAGACAGGGCTGGCCTGCGCCCAAGTAGTTAAGGCAACCCCTCCCTGTTCTCAGTGTTGGCTCACCCCGCGGCATGATAGTGGCTGCTGGTACATTTTTACAGCAATAACAGTACTCATACTAATTATATCTTGGATATATTAAACCCGACGTGATGTGACGGCGCAGCAATACAGTGGTTCAAGAAGAGGATGAAAAGTACAGTGTAGCAAAGATTTGGCCTGGGCTCAGGCAAGATCTTGTTCACTCAGTCCGGCATTCACGGCTACATCCATTTGTGCTCCATTGTTGAATGACTGGTAATCTCCTTGAGAAAGTGACTCGGAAAGGAAACAAATTGTAATGAAAATTGTGAAATTTTGAAGTTTTAAGAGTTTCATTAAAGTGTTTGTAGTGGAAAAGATGATTTTTAAGTAAGCTGTGTTGGGTTGGCCGAGGTATTGCCTAGAGATGACCGTATGCTATAATTAATAAATTTTAAATACTCTTACATACCATCTCTCCATATGATATTTGTGAAATGTGTCTGTTTATTTTACGGTTTTTGCAAATTCCAAAATTTTAATCAAATATTTTAAATAATATTCATTTCGTATTTACCGGGAAGTAACCTCGTAATTGATTACAATATAAACTTTGTGGAATGTACACAAAAGTTTCAGTTATATTAAGTAGTAAGTAACTTTACCCTTTAGTGAAATGTTAGTCTGGCCGTTTAAACAAATTTACTGAAACTCATGAAACTGCGCCTCTGTATAACTACAGCCGTCGTTTTGTGATTACCTTATGCTATATTAAAACTCAAGTGTTTTGTCACATAACTGATTGTGCTTTATCACCTTAAGTAAACACTAACGACAGTTTAGCGTACCAAGATGTAAATTTAAGAGCAGAAACTACTATTATAGTGTATGAGGATTCTATATCTTTCGAAGCGTCTGTGTTGTATCTGGTCATTTTCATAAATTTAAATACAATTTTAGGTTACTGTGTCACGTACAAAGAATCTTAACATTGACAAACCAGTTAACACGTTATAGATGATGAGTATGATAAATGTGCAGCACTAGGTATCTTTATTGACGATAAATTTTGCCTGCACCGCAGGCTTCATCAGTCTAATGCAGGGATGAATTACAATCCTGGAAACAGTAGACGAAGGGAAGAGGCACTTAATGGTAATCAGTCCCTCAACCTTAATGGAAGAAATCCTTTTAGCCGCAGTGAAGATAATCATGCTAAGAGACTGATTATTTTCCACCAAGGCTGAGGGATTGAAAACCTCAAGCTACCTTTCCCCTTCGTCTACTGTCTACACGATTGTAATTCATCCTTGCATTCGACAGATAAAGCCTGTAGTACAAGCAAAAAGTTGCGTTAACAAGATGCCAAGTATTGTGCTCCTGTCTTACTCATGAAATCGTCAGTTTTGTATACTATTTACAGTATAAGAGACTGTAATAAACAATATATTATTGTTACATTTATTGGGCGGTAAACTACATACATACATATTTAAGAGATAAAACTATTCTATACATTAGTGTACCAGTGGCTTCCGGCCTTAATGACTCCAGTGGTCCATACACTACAGATCTGGCTCAATATTTAAATAAATTATTTTTTATAGAAAATGGGTGATAATATGTTGGCAAATAAAAAATGTTAATTAGGCTTCTGACTCTCCACAAGTTAGCCCTAAATATCACAAAATACACACGCTCATAATTTTTAATATCCAAATAATTAGACTAAAAATAAATTGGTCACCTAAACATCTCTCTTTCTCCCAGCTCAACACGTAAATACAGTTATGGACGGAAATAAATGACAAAATGCTGACACGATGTAAAAGTATACAAATGCAGTATAATGCGATCCGTTACTGAATTCGTTTCGGTGGGCGAAACGTAGTCAGTAAAGGTTCGCATTATGCTACACATGTGTCTATTTTTACATCTATAGCTATTAACACTTTAGGTATGTTAGTCTTATATAGCACAAAAAATAACCTAGTAACCTATTATTATTATTATTAAAGATTAGCCGGTATTCTCCCGGCCCGGGCCTTTTCCAAGTGGTGGCCCGGCCTTGGCTCCCTCTTTAGGGAGTGTCTGAGGCCTAAGTCTCCCATGGGAGGAGGCACAAGTACCTCCTCATCTTTGGGACCAACTGTCCCCAGGCCTAGCCACAAACTAGGCCTCTCTGGTCTGCCATCCCCGCCCCAAGAGGGCAAATGGGAATGACAGTCTTATGAGCTAAAGGCTCGGGCTCAGGCACCTACCCTACCCTAGAAGGGTTAGGCATGGTGTCGATACCTAGTAACCTAACCTAATCTGTAATATTACGTAACAAAATTTGCATAACCTGTATATCTGCGTAATTATATTTAACTGTTTTACCTAAGGAGAATGGGCCAAGCTACTGGTAACTTAAATAAATATTAGATTATATTAAGAATAAAAACCACATGAAAGGTTCGTGCTGTTGCCTTGTTTAAGTATCTTAAATTAGTGGGATTGTGCTACCAAATAAAACCAGAGAAGAATTATTATTAACTATGTATTGCGAGGCTGAGAAAAAACTATATAATTTAAAGGTAAAAATATTTGGATTATATCACCATTTGTTGCTTATAATTTAACCCTGACAGCCTTCATTAGTCTAATTTATGTAATTATATGAATCACCGTTATCTGTAAAATAGATCCTCGGTCATTTATTTGCATATTTGCACTTGATGTTGCAGAACACTATAGTAACATCATTTAATTGATGAAGTCAAATATATATTATGTCAGATACTGGGAAATATTAAAATCACAGATTTTTGTATTTAAAAATATATTAATCCCACCTGTAAGGATTAAGAAAGCTTAAAAATGCTTTAAATTATCAAACATACAATATTTTTGAACAGAGTAATAGCATAAAAGTTATAAGTGTGTGTATGCAGCAATTAGGTCGCTTTTAATATGTCGGGTCGTGACAGCACATGGTGCGTCGAGATAATTGTAGGTAGGATTTTTAACTAGCCATTCGTTGACCTACAAATATAAATTATTGTTAGAAAAGCAAATTTCATCATTGGACACCAAATTACCTAGTGTGGGAGGTTTAACATCTACTCCTTCAGGAGGGAGGGAGGTGCCTTGGTATTGGGAATTGGAGCTACTCTCCCTTGGCACTATATGACCCCTAAGGGTTTATCGCTTCTTTATATATAATAATAATAATAATACTTTACCTGTCGAGCTTCACGCTAGTCTCAAGAATATTTTAATCCCAAGATATCTTGTATCTTATAAGTAAATTTTAATACTGGACTAGCAAATGCAGCAAATATAAGCACCCACGACCAATTCTTTGAGGTAGAATTAGATTTAATATATTTGTAAACTAGGTATCCTAATCACAGAGTTTTGTACCAATCAATTTGTTGACTGGTTGTTCATGTATGTTAACGCCCTACTTCCATAAATTTCTTGCTTGCCTGTAATTGTAAATCCCAGAGTGCGCGTTGCCATTTTTATGTTGCTGCTAAATAGTGAAAAACATGTGATAAGTGGCAACGCGCACTCTGGGGTTTACAATTACAGGTAAGCAAGGAATTTATGAAACATGGGTGCTAACGTACATGAACATAGATAAAAACTGATCTGTCGAGAAAAACTTTATGCTCATTCCCGCTCTGGGCGCACAGTGATACGAGCTGTATTTTATTTTCTGCTTGGATGTAGCATACTGAAATAATATTTATTACCCTGGAAGCCTAAAAAGTCTACACTATGGCCAGTAAAGTGAATATGATTATTTTCATTGGGAAATACTAATGGTCATACAGCGCCTGGGGGGATGGAAGATCAGATTTGTTTCAAGGAAGAGGAGAGTAGTCCAAATTCCTTATCTCAAGAGTCCTTCAGCAGCATCAAGGCACCTCTTGATAAAAGGAATATGGAAGAATAAAATAATATTTGTCTTAATGTTCAGGAAGTAGTTAGGTAGCGTGAAGAACCTCAGGGTTGGAGCAGCCTAGTAGCTTCTGCTGTTGCTTATTCATGAAGCTTCTAGAGCGCCACATCAAAACTAGTTAAACGGAGTGGAATGTGCATGTAACTGGTTCGAAAATAGTAATAAAACAACTAATTTAAAAACTTTTAATTTCGTAAAACGTCTGAAACGTAACGTTGAGTGAGAAACTGAAGTAAGGACTGTAGACTCATACATTGCTGCGATACGTACACGTTTGACTGTCTTGTCAGTTATTCATATTCTAAATATGAATGAAAATAGAATGCATTTATAACGTCGACAGTGAGGACAAACATCATTAGTGACAGAAACCTGTACCATAGTATACCCTTTCGATATCAATAAATCAAAAAACCAGGAAAATACGCCTTGAGAGTGCCCATAAGCATCTCAGGTTTAAGTGTGTATCAGCCGTGTAGTAAGAGAAATCGTGGAGGTGAAGGTTTTCGTGACGGGCTTGGCCAGAAGTGTAGCCGAGATGGGGTGCACAATGTCCATGGAAGAAAAGGCAGCCTTGGCCAAGAGCCGGGAGATTGACCGAGCTCTCTTTTTCGCTGCCGAGAGCGCTGCCCGGGACGTCAAGCTTCTTCTTTTGGGTAAGTAGTACCTATACATAAAAATATACTGTATATTATGTTACTATATAATTGATGGATGGTATACAGTATCGACAAGTTGATGAGTAAGACACGTGTAACACTTAGGTAACTTTTTTGCTGAAACGTGCAGTTGTCTTTATTAGTTGGAAACAGAGGTCTGTTTAACTGATAACGCCTGCTCACAGACGAAACATTTCGGCAATAAAAATCCCTAAGTGTTGTACATGTGCCTTATTCAACAAATATATGATAAAATTAGGTCACTTGAAAATCCTTTCCCAAAGCAAAAAAAAAGTTTACTCAAGTTATGAAAATTCTGGGATAGGTTAGAACTTTTTGGCAAGACTGGGCTTGGTTAGCACAGGTAAAAAAAATACATATCAGAAACTTGCATAACTTTAATTACTTTGCACTTGTGGCGGGGAACGAATCTTAAGTGGACCCAAAATTTATTAGCCAAAAGAAGTAGCCCTCTCAGGGGACGTTCCTCAGTGCCGGTGAAGAGCTCTTGATCTAAGGAACTGAACCTGACCTCTCCTTCCTTGGATCAGTCTTAATTGCCTCTCATTCCCCCAGGTGCTGTATGACCTAAATTTACGGGTTTAACTTTACGCCATAATAATAATAATCCACACTTCAGGGTACATTTTAGCCCTTACTGATGCCAATATATTGCATAAATGCAATATATTGGCATCTGGGATGAAGGTGGCAGTTACAGTGTCGTTTGCTCGTTGTTGCGAGTAGGTTGAGATGAGATTGTCTGACGCTGGCTTAATATGATGAATTGCTACGCTATTACTGGGGAGATGAAGAAAGGAAGGGCATACAAGAGATAGAGGAGGGAGAGAGATAACAGAGATAGAGCGATAAATATACGTAAGATATAAAATAATGGTACGGAGTTACGGTGAAAGCTCTGCAGTTCACAGCTAATCCATAACTTGAAGAGAAAACCTTAAACGATGTTTTGGTCCTTCCTAGATCATTATTAAGTCGCTTGATAATTGGCCTTAACGTCATTATAAGTTAACTCTCCAAAGTTAGCTGAATTGCTGTACTGTGATCCTTATTCTTCCTTAAACAGTGAGACAGACCTGGGAGAGGATGAAATTACGTATCCCCAAAAGATACCTTATAGTGGTTGCCTAATTGTTGTTTCTTCCTCCAAGGTTTTAGTTTATAACCGGGGAACTTGTCATCTAATGGCTGTCAGATTTTGTGCACTTTAACTAAGGAAAGACTTGTGCAGCTATTAGTTTGTGTAGGTGACCTTTGGTCAGTGCTATAGAGACCATTTCCGGTTTTGGCTTCTGTGTAATAACTTAAGAACGCCTCTTCTGATCGGCTTTAAACTTTCAACACTTGTATTCTGTCTAGGGGGAGGCTGGAATTATTTGGATCTGTAGGTGCCAATTTGCCCGTTTTACTTTTAAAATTGTGCATTCGTGAAATATCTTGACTGCCTCATCTGAACGGCATCTTATGTAAAGGATTGCACCTTAGAAGTTTAGGCTGTGTAGTTGTAAATTGTCAGTATACCAATAATTAAAAATCTTGGAATCTTTAGAGTCTGTGTGATAACTGGATAATGCCTCTTTTAGTCGATTTCAAACTTTCAAAATGGGTGTGATTTCCTCAGAAAAAAAAGCATGTGCTTGATTAGGCAACTTTTGTCAGTTTTATTAGACAAACTGGTTTCTGTGCAAAGAGTGAAGAATGTCTCCGGCTTCGAGCCTTTTAAACACTGGTGAAAGAATGTATATTCAGATTCGATCTTTAAACACTGAATTCAACCTGAATTCTTGGCAGTGTAAGTGCCAGTTGGCTGTTTTTATTGAAAATCGAAAAATTGAAATACCAATTTTTCATGCGATAATTTATGAGTGCCTTATCCGAGAGGCTTCAAACCTTTAAGTTCAGTAATTTAAGAATGAAACTTTTCATTGGGGCTTTTGGATTATTGATCTCTGAAATAACCGGAGAATACCTCTTCGATTGGCTTTAAATCTTTAGAGCTGTTGTTTCGTAATGGATGGTCCGAATTAGTTGTGCTTTGTGGGTGCCAGTCTGCCATTTTTATTGAAAATATTGGGATTTTGATTTCCATGCGATAACTTGTGAATGCCTTTTCTGATTTACTTCATATTTTTAAAAGCTGATATTTAACTACATTAGAGACTTATGCCACACTGTACTATTCCTTTAGCGTGAATTGAAGCAAAGGGAGCTTGGGCTTACTGAATACGGAAATACCTGTCTCGGCTCGAGCATCAACTGATGAACACTAGTTACGCTAGAGGGCAATGAACAGAGAGGGTGAGACTTAGAAAAGAAAATAATTACATAAAAGGTCAGTAAACGGCGAGAGGGAGAGATTGCAGAGGAAGTAATTTCTTTAGAGGCAGGTGGGGTAAATTGATACTGGGTATTTTTCCATAAATTTGTGGGAACGAAATACGTATCTGGTAAAATGGGCGGGATACATGGCCTGAGAAAGAGGGTGAACTAAGAATATCGGAAACCAAGTAAATTGGTGGAATAAACGTTTGATTATGTAAGAAAATGAAGCTACTGAACACACGTGGAAATGAATGTGGATATAAAAGTGATGGAGAAGCAAGAAGAGAATGAGAGCTTACATTAACCTAACGTGTGTTACTTTAAGGATACCTGTGCAGGGTACGCAGTGTACCAGGAACTAATGTCATATTTGCCTTGCTACACTAGCAGTCTAGTGTGTATCGTGTAGATGTATAAGACACGTGCAACAGTTAGGTATCTATTTTGAAACGTTTCGCTTACACAGTTGGAGACTGAAGAAGCCTACTGTTTAGGCGAAACATTTCGGAATAAAGATACCTAACTGTTGCACACGTGTCTTACTTATCATCTTGGTATTGTATACCATTATCATATTCATAACATGTAAATGTATTGGTAAAGCTTAATGCTTATAGCAGACTCTCGCACATAGTTCAGCCTTCCTTCACTACTAAAAATGAATGTATGGATACAACTGTCTAAGTAATGACGAAGCCTTTCCTCTTTAACAAACGAATAACTATTTTTTTATTTAGTAATTTTAGCATACATACAGAGGTACAAAAAATACAGGTAAGAGCAGCATGCCAAAGCCACTTATATGCATAGCATTACGGGCTGGCTTAAAATTAACTTAAGATTAACTAAGCAATGATGAAATCAGTGATAAAACATTATTGTAAACAGATAACTATAAAGCACAAATGAGTATTACAAAGACAGGTCATATGGTTGCATGTTTTGCTGTACATTCAGTCGAATGGAGTATTCTGTTAGGTAGTGTATTTAAAAAAAATAACAAAGTTAGATTGGGTCCTAGGTTTAACATTTATGTGATATAATTGTGAGTAACATTTAGGATATACAATTTATAAGGTTCAGTTATTCAGTATTTATTTAGTTTTGAGTGAGTAAGTGATCTTTGAGAAGAGACTTGAATTTATAAACAGGTAGTGTTTATTTTATATTTACAAGTAACGAATTCCAGATTTTAGGGCCTTTTATGTGCATTGAGTTTTTGCATAGCGTTAGATGGACACAGGAACTTCAAAGAGTGATCTGTGCCTTGTGTTATGGTCATGTGTTCTGTTGAGGTTGGCAAGGAGATGTTTGAGGGGAGGGTTAATATCGGAGTTAAGTGTTCTATGTATGTAATAGGTGCAGTAATAAGTATGGATGTTTTGTATGGTGAGTAGGTTGAGTGTTTTGAATATTGGTGGAGTGTGCTGCCTGTAGTGAGAATTGTTATCATTCTAACTGCAGCCTTTTGTTGGGTAATTAGTGGTCTGAGATGGTTAATTGTTGTTGAACCCCATGCACAAATTCCATAGGTGAGATAGGGGTAAATAAGAGAGTGATAAAGGGCCAGGAGGGCTGACTGTGGAACATAGTACCGTATCTTCGATAGTATGCCTACAGTCTTGGAAATTTTCTTAGAAATTTGTTGTATATGTGTATGAAATTTGAGTCTATTATCAAGGTGGATTCCTAAGAATTTTCCCTCTGTTAGCTTTGTGATAGGTGATCTGTTTATCGTTATGTTAAGAGGTACATCTGTAGCTCTGTTTCCAAACTGAATGAAGTAGGTTTTGTCAATGTTTAGAGTAAGTTTGTTAGTCCTCATCCAGGTAGATATTTTCTGTAATTCGGTGTTTACAGTATTGGCTAGCGTGACTGGGCTCGGGTGAGGAAGACGTATGTAGTGTCATCTGCAAAAAGTGTGGGTTTGAGTAATTGCGAAAGCATTTGGTAGGTCATTTATGTATAGAGAAAAGAGAAGAGGGCCAAGGACACTTCCCTTGTGGACACCAACTGTAATTGGTTGAGCGGAAGAGCTTGCCCCATTTGCGTACACATATTGGCTTCTGTTGCTGAGGTATGACTTGAGGTAGTTGAGGGAGTGCCCTCTAATACCATAGTGTGACAATTTTACGTGGAGCAAGTCATGGTCAACTGTATCAAAAGCTTTACGTAAATCATGAAGATCCCCAGTGGGACTTCTTTTTTCTCTATTGCAGTGTATATATGTTCTAGCATGTGTATAATAGTATCATTAGTATTTTTATTAGGCCTGAATCCAAATTGGCAGGGTTGAGAATGTTTTGGGAGATGAGGTAGGAGTAGATTCGTTTATGAATTAATTTTTCGAAGATTTTTGAGAGAGGGTGTAAATTGGATATTGGCCTATAGTTATTCAACTCTGTTTGGTCTCCTCCTTTATGGATCGGGGTGACCCTTGCTATTTTGAGAGCTGTAGGGAAGGTGGAGGATTCAATGGATTTGTTAAAGAGTGTTGCAATGATTGGTGATAGTACTTGTGACACTTTTTTGTATATAAAGGGTGGTAAGGTATTTAAATCTCCCGCCTTGTTTTTTAGTGCGTTGATAGTAAGGGAGACTTCGTATGGGTTAGTCGGAGCTAGGAACAGTGTGTTCGGGTAGTTGCCAGTGAGGTAGTCATTTGGTGGGGTATCTGAGCTTGGGATTTTATTGGCAAGGTTTTGTCCTACAGTGGAGAAGAAATCATTGAGTCTGCTGTTTCTGTTGGTGGGAGTTGGGGTTCATGTGATTTTGCTAATTTTATTTCGCTATTTCGTGATATCTTTTTTGTTCCCAGAATTTCTGATAGGGTCTTCCAGGTATTTTTATATTCACCTCGTAAGTTGGATAATCTGTTCTCATAATACAATTTTTTTGCCCTTCTTATCAGGCTGGTTAGGATTGACGAGTAACGTTTTGTTTGGTCTCTGGTTATGTGACCCATTCTGTACTGTTTTTCATATCGGTGTTTTGTATTTATGGATTTGAGAATGCTGGGTGTTAGCCAGGGACTGTTCAGTCTCTTAGCTGTCATCTGTTTAGTTTTTTTAGGGCAGTGCTTGTTATAGAGGTATTGGGTCTTTTTTAGAAAATTATTAAAACATTCGTCAATATCTGTATAGATTTCTAGCTCAGTGTGCAGTCAATGTTTTGTTACTGCTGTTGTGAAGTTATTAATGGCTGCCTCATTGTGAAGTCTGAAGGTGACTTTAGTAGTGTCTTGGGGTATTTTACCAAGAGTTGTTATGAGGAAAGTAGGGTAGTGGTCTGTGGTATTATATGTAATTATGCCTGATTTTAAAGGGGATATGGTGTTGGTCCAGATGTGGTCAAGTAGGGAAACACTAGTCTCCGTAACTCTTGTAGGTTTTGTTACTGTTGGTAGCAACATGCAGTTACTCATTGTGTTTGTGAATTCAGTAACGTGTGGGTCCTGGTCTTGCAGGAGATTTATATTGAAGTCACCTGAGAGTAGTAAGTGATATTTGTTCATGCGTACATCAGTTATCATACTTCCTAGGTTTTGACTAAATTGGCTAATGTTTGATTGTGGAACTCTGTAGATGTTTATCACTGTGAAAGGTTTTTGTAGGTATTTGGATTTGAATTTAGCTATTATATATTCCCCATGTTCATCCCTTGTGCAAGTATTAGTGATACATTCTAGTTGGTCTGAGTAGTATATAGCTGTGCCACCCCCTTGTTGGTCTGGCCTACAGTTGTGTATGGCTGTGTTAACCAGGAATGGCATAGACATCTGTAGTATCAGGCTTTAGCCAGGTTTCAGTTTAGTGTAATGATGGACATATAGGCATGCAAGGAATTTAGTAATGCTAGGAGGTCATCGTAATGCTTGCTTAAAGATCTGATATTGTAGTTAAAGATAGTTATGTTGTTTGTTGGCTCTGAGAAGTGCCTTTGATTGTTCTGCTGTGTAGTAATTACAGTAACTGTTTGATCATTTAAGTCATTAAATAAGAGGTTGGTATCAGGATCAATGCTTGTAATCATAAGATTTGTAGTGAATCTATAGTTAGAATTAAGTATAAAACAAAGTAAATATTCTATAAAGCTAAAAATAGCACCTGAATTATTTAAAAAATGTAAAAATAATGAGCTAAGGTAGTTTTTTAAAGCTAAAATAAAGGAGACAATATAAAAGGGACTAAAATAATTTGTGGTGAACAAATAAAGTGATGATCAAATAATGGAGCTTGGGAATATGATAGTAGGTAGTACTTTAAAGGTAATTCTTTAAGTTAGAATTATAATATAAAATTATAATATAAAAGGGACTAATATAAGTTGTGGTGAACAATAAAGTGGTAATCAAATAATTGCACTAAGGTCTAATATAATGACTTTTGTGGAGTCTATGTTTGAGCTAGAATGAGCTATAGTACAACTAGATTTAATCTAATAATATAAAAATACAAATTAAAAATAGCACCAGTCTCTCACTAGTAATTGCAATATGGTCTAATATAATGAATTTGGTATTGACTATAGTACAACTGAGTTTAATCTAATAATATAAAAAAGGCACAAGACTCTCAATTGTATTGCACTAAAAGGGGTTATATAAGTTGTTTACAAGAATTAGAGTATAACTAGATTTTAAATTGACAAGATAAAATATACAAGTTAAGGTAGCAAAAGAATAAAAAAAAGTAGAAAAAAAAATATATGAGGTAGTTGGTACTAGTTAGCAAAAGATAGTTAAAGGGCCTTGAACAATAATATAATTGAAATATACACTAATTGCACACACAATATAGTCACTAAGATATGAAAACAATCTTAGAGTAGGAATTATAATATAAACTTATAATAATAAAAATACAAATTGAAATGGTACTTGCAATTGCACTAGAGATGGTATAGGTTGTTGACAAGATCAGGAGTATAACTAGATTTAAAATTGACAAAATATAATTCACAATTAAAGTACCAAAAAAATAATAGTAAAAAATAACAAGGGTAATGTCTTGGTTATAATATGATAGTAAGATGGTAGACAGGTACACAGGTACAAAGTATAATATAAAGGTTGGAGTTGAATATACAAACTTGAAAATTTGGCAACAAAATGTTATGGGAAGTATAAAATAATGTTTAATGTACAAAAGTAAAATTGACTGGTAGTAAATATGGTGTTTAATAAATTTTTAGTAAGTAATAATGATTACAAAAAAGTGAAAAAGTAATGTTTATTTCATTCAATATTGCACTGGTAGTTATACTAGAGGTTATATGGCAGTACAAGGTAATTAAGAGTACTCTAAGATAGTAAATGTGGTATTAAAACAGGTAAAGGTAATTAGACAAGTAATGGTTATTAAATGTCAAAAATGTTAAGAGTAAATTGAAATTATAGTAAAAATGATAATTATTAATTTTAGTAAGTAATATCAATTGATAGTATTTAAAAAAATATGAGGTAGTAATATGGACAAAGTATCAATTCAGCTAATGTTTAAGCAAACAATAGTAAATAAGAAAATTACATAAGGTGACTTATGCTTACTAGTAAATCACAAAATGAGGTAGTTGATTATTTAATTACTAAGAGATTGTACAATGAAATTTGAACAATAATGGAGCAAAACATACACTACACTACGTAGGCTTTTAGGTTGGACATTGTTTAGTTATTCTCTGTAAGATTAGTATCCCTGAGAAATCGTGATAGATCATTCTCGTTCGTGATTGTGTACAGTTGACCTACATTTGTTTTCTAACAAGAATTTTCCCATCTCGTGTGAAGCATTGGTGTATTGTGTCATTATTCTCCCGCTTAAGTTTTCTGACTCTATACAGGAGGGTCTGACGTTTTTTGGTAAGACACTCGTTTATGTATACCTCTTTCTTTACTTTAATAGATGCAATAATTAAGTCTTTTTTCCTGTCATGTGAGTGGAATCTAAGCATAACACCTTTTCTACCATGGGATCCTAGTAACCTGGCTTCTTTTATTTCTGACTCTGGTACAATAACACTTGTTTGGTCCTTTACGATCTGCAGAGTAATTTCTTTACTGTTTGTTTGGTTCATATCACTGGGAAAAAGTGGACTGTTAACTATTACTGCGTCCGATAGTTTATCTTGCTCAGTTTTATCTTCTTGGAGTGCAAAGTAGTCACTGAACTGGTTATCTAAGTTGTTCTTCCATTCTTTTACTGCTTCTTCAACCTTTGTATTAAGAGATATTATTTGTTGGGTATAGCTATCTATGACTGCTTGGATGGTCTTGTCACAGTTAGTCATTCCTGGTGTTGATAACTTTTGTTCAAGACTGAGGATTTTGTTCTCGAGTTGTGTCATCCTGGTGTCTTGTTTTGTTAGCGTCTCTCGAAGATTCATATTTTCAATAACTAAGTTGGAGATGCATGTTTTTAGGGTATCTGGATCGTTGGTCATACCTGAGAGACTACTTGGTAGGTTGAATCCGGGGAAGAGAGGGGAGAATGGGCTGGTGGCAGCCATGTTTGTTGTTATTATTGTGGTGTCGCCTTGAGTGGTGGTGAGTGGGGTGGTTGCTGGGCCGGCGTCCTCTGGCTACACTTGTTGAATAGTTGATTTTTCGGTGTTTTCTTGCTGGCCTTGGTGCTGTTTCCTCTTAGATTGCGCCTCATAATACTACAGGAATTGTTGTAGTTAAGAAGAAGTTGTAGTTATACAAAGCTTAGGGTTACGTTGTTCGGCTGGCAGCGGGGTGTTGCTTTCGGTTTGTGGGCAGTCTTCCTTTGATCTCTATTATTTTCGATTTGTAGGTTTCACTGTTGGTAATCTTTGGTCATTCTGGGTGCTACGTTGGGTAGTGTAGAGTAAATAAAACAAACCTAGCCTAATCTAAGGTATTTAGCAGTGTAATGCTTAAGGTGCATTCGAAAAGATTGATCAGTGAAGAGCGTAAAGGACAAGTTCAGTTTGTTAAAATTCAAAGCTTAGTATGTATGACAGGGTGATATACAGTATATCATGTTTTGGAAGAGCTTAATATATATATGACAAGGTGATATATATCATGTATTGGAAAAGCTTAGCATGTATGGCAGGGTGACAGTTGTATTGGAAAAGCTTAAAGTGTATGGCAGTGTGATATATATATATATCATGTATTGGAAACCCTTACTATGTTTTGGGAAGGTGATATATATATATATATATATATATATATATATATATATATATATATATATATATATAATATATATATATTTATATATATATATATATATATATAGCTATGACAGGGTCATTTAGAAACACTTGTGTATGGCAGTGCGTGTTTTTTTTTATGGGGGGGGGGCTGTGAATGATGAGAGTACTGGAGCTAGTGTGTTAAAGCCTAGTCTTGGAGGGGTGTTGAGGAGAGGAACAGCACAGCTGTGGGCTGGGGATATCCGCCGATGCTCTTATCACGTATTGCGTCAGCGTCTATTAAGACCAACTATTTTCTTTTACTAGAGTAACTTAATGGTATTACGGTTCATAATGGTTCATTGCAGCTGTATTCCATTCTTATTGCTTTATAAATCTTACTGCTGCATATTCCGTTGGTGTAATGTTGATAATTTTGACGGTTTAAACGATGAAATACGGTTTTTGTGTAGTCCCGAGACAGAAATACGGTGTTTTTTTTATTTTTATGGCGTAGATATATGTTGTTGGTGCAGTTGTGACGAAGAAAGAATTTTAAATTGGTTTCCGCATGTAAAAATTATTAATATTTCTATATTTCTTGTGCTAAAAATAATTTTCGGATGCTTAGAATTATTTTAAATATAATCAACCATTAAGTGGGCTGATTATTGTAATGTAAATACACGATAAACAAGATCACGTTCGTTACCTTTGTAACTTGTGAGTTCATTACCTTTGTAACTTGTGAGTTCATTTACCTTGTACCTAGTTCAGCCATCAAAACTTTGGAGCCCGGTCCCTGGACCCATTGTGTACCTCTGTAATCTGTAAATACCTTTGTAACTTGTAATGATTGTGACTAGACCTACCTGGAGTTCATTACCTTTGTAAATTGTGAGTTCATTACCTTTGTAAATTGTGAATTCATTACCTCTGTAACTTGCTCAGCTATCAAAACTTTGAGGCCCAGTCCCTGGACCCATTATGTACCTCTGTAATCTTTTGACTACCGCCCACAGGATGGGTATGGGGTGCATAATAAACATATTAAACTAACTAACTTATTCTTACTACCGTACTGGATGGGAATTCCAAGGTTTTGTTTCTGTTCTGCGGCTTTTATGAAATGTAACTTTTCATTAGTTTACCTATAAGTAATTGCCTTGGAGAATAATTGAATCATGGCCTTACTACCAATTAACAAATTATGTGGAGTGTTTCCGAGATAAAATGAGACCTTTTAAATGTTGTAGATAAGATGATAAGGTTACTATAGATATTGGGATAGGTATGTTTATCTGTCCGAGTGGACTCTTCAACCAGGCGGAAAGGGTGCCTTGATGTTAAAGGGATCTTGATCCAAGGAATTGGAACTACCCGCCTTCTCCCCCGATCAAATCCGATTACTCTCCATCACCCAGGCGCTGTATGATTCCTACGGATTTAGCGTTCACCCGTGAAAATTGTATTTTAAGAGTGGAGGAAGAAGAGTGACGAGGGTACTGCGGGTTGACACAAGTAGTGCGAGTCTCATTTTTATTATGAGAAATATGCAAACGATGGTAGCCAACACCCAGTCAGTATACTGGAAGCGAAAGTTTAAAAAAAAAAACGAACACTGAGTATAGATCTTAGGTTTGTGTAGGCAAGAGCGAGAGCCAGGGTTGGTTAATTAGTTTTCAAGCCTGTCCACTACATTAGGGTCATTGAGGCTGCATGTAACATTTCACCACCAGACATGAATAACTTCATCTTTAAAATAAGGATATTTGGAGAGGCACACACTTCTTGGTGTATATATCCAGTGAGAGCCAGAGTGATGCGTGGGCATTCCACCTGCTCCAGACACTAGTATATGTCGATAGTGGGGCGTCTAGGCGGGAAGCATGTAAAGCAAAGAAATGGAGCTTACACCACTGGGCAACACCTATAATGTGCCTCCCGGCACCACTGACATTACAAAGTAATGTCAGTGGTACGACGTGGCCTCACACAAGATTATTTACTGTGGCTATGATTAGATACTGCAGCAAGGAAAAGAGACAGGTGAACAGGTATCTTCGCCCGTTGCTGCATAGAGACGACGTAGAGTTCCAAGCATACGAGACACTACTGAACTGGTTGGAGTAAAGAGCATTGAACATCTCCATACAGTGTGCCCACTCTAGCCCCCGTCGGCGAGCCACGTGAGTGTTCAATTGTCACTGACTTTTTAAAGCCTGGTGGAATGGGGTAGTTGGAAGTTTATAAATACTTTATCTACTCTGGAGTGCTTGAAGATATCCTCCATCAACCATCCTGAATTGGCCTGTGCTAATTAGCAGCCCAGTGGTTCTCCGGTTATATGTTTATGTATGCATGTACGTATATGCTTAATGTATGTATGTGTGTGTGTATGTTTGTATACGAGGGCAGATCGATAAGTCTTTGCGTCCATTATTTTTCATGACAAAAAATGAAATTACAGCCCCATTCTCTCTCCCCCAGCGATTTCCATCTGTTGAGGTCTGAAGAAGTTCATAGAAGGACAGTTTCTACACATGATGTGATGACAACTGTTCGACGATGGCTACTTACTTGGCCGACAGAATTTCTATGTGGAAGGCTTAAACAAACTAGTAGGACTTTGTGGTAAGTGTCGTTTTGTGATTGTCGGAACCAGTGAACAATATTCAATACGACTAAGTTGTATTTTAGTCAAGAAAAAATATTGGATACAATCACTTTTCGATCTGCCCTCGCATATGTATAGGTATATATTTATATAATGCATAAGTATATGTAGTGTGGGTGCCTGTGTGATCTGTTAATGAATTAAAATTCAATAATATAGCTCAGCCCTGCCCAACTTGGGTCAGCTTAAATTTAGTGGTTGTTGCCTAGTAGAAGTGAGATTGGGTATATTTCATGAAGTTCAGGCTGATTGTCACAAGGCTAGTGCTAGTATGTATTCTTAGGCATGATGATTCTACATTGTTGTATGCTTATGTAATCATCCAAATTTCTCTCTCCCCTCTTTTTCCTGTCTCCTATATAGTAGTATAATTTCTGTTGATCCCGCTCAGGGATAATTGAGATACCTTCATACAAATTCCATTTCTCTTATATATATGGCAGAGAAGACGACAGTTCTCATGTAATGGTAGCTCCAGCTCTCCTGGAACGAAGCCTTGGAATTTTCTGTAACACATGAATCTGTGATGGAATACTTGAAGATATACTCATTGCTCTTCTGAGGTCTCCTAGCTCAGGTTGTCATATTCAACACTATGTTATCCACCCTGCATGATGGAATATGACGGAAATACAGCTAGCCTTTGTTCCCACTGTGTGAGTACCATCCACTATAGGGTAGCAGAATAATAGTGATATGTCCAATTTTGCTAATATAAAAAAAAAGTCACATGTGACGGATGACGCAAGGAGGTCTCAGCCAGTCTCCTGTCTCCTATAAAAGTATGGAGCCCTCGAGGCACCTTGACGCTGGTGAGGGGCTCTTGATCTAGGGAATTGGATATATGCTTCAGTTCCCTGAATTAAGCCTGAATACCTTCCACATCTCCCCACAGGGTCTATAATCCTACGGGTTTAGCGCTTCCCCTTAATTATAATAATATAAAAGTATGGAATGACAGTACATCTTGATGGTATGACATTATACAAGTTGTGCGGAATAGGTAAAACTGGTCATTTAGGAAAAACTCATTTAAATTAAGTCCCTTCTAAAATTTTCTCTTATACATTTAAAGATAATTTTTTTCATTTATGTAATATAAAAATTAATAATTTTGTACCAAAAGAACCTTAGGAAACTTACCTAACCTTATTATAAGCGCAATTTTAGCCTAATCCAACTAAATATATTTTATATAAGTTTATAATAATTTAATAATAAGCAAACACCATGAATATATTTTTCTTTTGTTAGGTTCAGAATGATTTTTGTAAAATTATTCCCACCAAGGCAGGGTGGCCCAAAAAAGAAAAACTTTCACCATCATTCACTCCATCACTGTCTTGCCAGAAGGGTGCTTTACACTACAGTTTTTAAACTGCAACATTAACACCCCTCCTTCAGAGTGCAGGCACTGTACTTCCCATCTCCAGGACTCAAGTCCGGCCTGCCGGTTTCCCTGAACCCCTTCATAAATGTTACTTTGCTCACACTCCAACAGCACGTCAAGTATTAAAAACCATTTGTCTCCATTCACTCCTATCAAACATGCTCACGCATGCCTGCTGGAAGTCCAAGCCCCTCGCACACAAAACCTCCTTTACCCCCTCCCTCCAACCTTTCCTAGGCCGACCCCTACCCCGCCTTCCTTCCACTACAGACTGATACACTCTTGAAGTCATTCTGTTTTGCTCCATTCTCTCTACATGTCCGAACCACCTCAACAACCCTTCCTCAGCCCTCTGGACAACAGTTTTGGTAATCCCGCACCTCCTCCTAACTTCCAAACTACGAATTCTCTGCATTATATTCACACCACACATTGCCCTCAGACATGACATCTCCACTGCCTCCAGCCTTCTCCTCGCTGCAACATTCATCACCCATGCTTCACACCCATATAAGAGCGTCGGTAAAACTATACTCTCATACATTCCCCTCTTTGCCTCCAAGGACAAAGTTCTTCGTCTCCACAGACTCCTAAGTGCACCACTCACCCTTTTCCCCTCATCAATTCTATGATTCACCTCATCTTTCATAGACCCATCCGCTGACACGTCCACTCCCAAATATCTGAATACGTTCACCTCCTCCATACTCTCTCCCTCCAATCAGATATCCAATCTTTCATCACCTAATCTTTTTGTTATCCTCATAACCTTACTCTTTCCTGTATTCACTTTTAATTTTCTTCTTTTGCACACCCTACCAAATTCATCCACCAATCTCTGCAACTTCTCTTCAGAATCTCCCAAGAGCACAGTGTCATCAGCAAAGAGCAACTGTGACAACTCCCACGTTATGTGTGATTCTTTATCTTTTAACTCCACGCCTCTTGCCAAGACTCTCGCATTTACTTCTCTTACAACCCCATCTATAATTATATTAAACAACCACGGTGCATACACATCCTTGTCTAAGGCCTACTTTTACTGGGAAATAATTTCCCTCTTTTCTACATACTCTAACTTGAGCCTCACTATCCTCGTAAAAACTCTTCACTGCTTTCAGTAACCTACCTCCTATACCATACAACTGCAACATCTGCCACATTGTCCCCCCCCCCTATCCACCCTGTCATACGCCTTTTCCAAATCCATAAATGCCACAAAGACCTCTTTAGCCTTATCTAAATACTGTTCACTTATATGTTTCACTGTAAACACCTGGTCCACACACTCCCTACCTTTCCTAAAGCCTCCTTGTTCATCTGCTATATATATATATATATATATATATATATATATATATAAAATATATATATATATATATATATATATATATATATATATATATATATGCAAGGAATTTGCAAGAGCAGGCGAAATATACACAAACACTGATCTCTGGCTGAAGGAGACTCGAACCTTGGAACAAGGTACACAGTGCTTTACCAATCTACCCACACTGGACCAATACCTTGGAGTCCAGCTTGCGCTAGACTTTGATCCAAGGCAGCCAGCTTTCAGGGAGAAGGCTTACAGCTTTTCATCTCATCCCCTGCATGCATCAGCCTTTCTAGAGATATTAACAATGCAAGGAATTCGCAAGAGCAGGCGAAATATACACAAACACTGATCTCTGGCCAGAGATCAGTGTTTGTGTACCTTGCGTACCTTGTTCCAAGGTTCGTAGGTTCGAGTCTCCTTAAGCCAGAGATCAGTGTTATAATATAAAATATATATATATATATATATATATATATTATATATATATATATATATATATTTATATATATAATGCTGCAACCCAACATAATTTTAACAATGTAGTGAAGCATACTATTAACACTGCAGTGCAACAAACTTTTGAAACTGCAGTCCAAGGCCTTTAACACTGCAGTCATAGCACACTCGTGAAGTTAAAGTACACATCAGAGAAATTTTGGAATAAATGGCAAAATACATTAACCTGTTCATGGACACACATTTACAAGAAGGAGTATCACTTCTGATACGGAGTTATTTACGCAAGGAATTATTGATAAAGGAGCAAGGAAAATGGATGTTCAGGGATAGTCTGTCACACATGTGTACTGGTGACCGGTGTCTGTCGCATCCGAAGTGGAAATGGAAGCATAAAGTCTGACATTTAATTACGCAGTCTCATAGCTCGTTCTTCTGGTACAGCTTATGCTTGAACATTATCGATGTTCTTCATATGGTTCATGAGTTTTCTTAGTAGTCCCTCTGGCTGGATGAGTAAGATACATGTGTAACAGTTGAGTATCTTGTCGAAATGCTTCGCCTACTCTGCAGGAGACAGCATAAGCAGTGGAGAGTTAATATGAGAAGGTCAGTTCCTCATCCTTAAGTAGTTTTGAGGTGGTCATCTACCGGAAGGCGTTGACCCTTGGAACACTAGACAGTCCCTCAGCCTTGGAAAATGTTCAGCTACAATCTTCATCAGCGGCTCATTTATTACATACATATGTGACCTGGAATTGCATCGAACATCTCGTCCCATCTGATGTCATCACTTTCTACATGTGCAAATTCTTTTGCTTGTCTCTATCTTCTGCCTCTGTGGTGGGTTTTTATGTCTCACTTCTGTTTCTCGTTGTAGAGAACGATGCCGGTGCCAAGATCTTATGGAAGTAGTGAAATTTTTGCTTCTTGCTAGTAAATTCCTGGTTGGGACGACTCAGTGGCGTGTGGCCGAGTGATGTAAGCCTTCCTAGTATCTTACATATTTGCTACCATAGACCTATGCACCTGAGACGGCCTGAGTGTGGGCACACCAGGAGCTCACTTTCTCTTGCGCCAGCCTCCTTTCCATCATCTTTCAACAAGGGAATTATTGATATGTACCATCCACCAATAAACTACGACTGGAACGCTGAGTTTAACTACAGTCGTAGCCTGGTACTACTGCTTGTTAATATACAAACCCGAAATAATAAGAGGAAAAACATGTGTGAAACACCTGGGCAGATATGGCTGAGTGGCGTGTGTTGGGAACATGGTATTCGAGGGTGCAGGCGTGTGTTGGGAACATGGTACTCGAGGGTGCAGGCGTGTGTTAGGAACATGGTACACGAATCAAGAAATCGTAATGACACGATTGCAAACAAACCATACCCCCGGCCGGGATTGAACCCGCGGTCATAGAGTCTCAAAACTCCAGCCCGTCGTGTTAGCCACTAGACCAGTTAGCCACAATAAGATTCATCCAACTAGGTATATTTCTACACCATAGGAAGGTTAGCACAGGCACCACTGTGACCACAAATGCAAGTTTTTACAGACGAATCTCCAGCTAGCGTGGCCGTGACGAACTCTAGCTCAAGTCCCTTCACTGCCGTCAATGTTGAGTCATGTTGACGGCAGTGAAGGGATTTGAGCTAGAGTTCGTCACGGCCACGCTAGCTGGAGATTCGTCTGTAAAAACTTGCATTTGTGGTCACAGTGGTGCCTGTGCTAACCTTCCTATGGTGTAGAAATATACCTAGTTGGATGAATCTTATTGTGGCTAGCTGGTCTAGTGGCTAACGCGACGGGGTGGAGTTTCGAGACTCTATGACCGCGGGTTCAATCCCGGCCGGGGGTATGGTTTATGGTACACGAAGGTGCTGCCAGCAGACGTGTGTCGGGATCACGGTACACGGGGGTGCTGCCTGCAGAGGCGGGAGGCGGCGCTGGCAGGCAACACCGTAGATAACATCATACTACTGGGTATTTATATGACAAGAGACGCGCGGCTTCTTATTGTTAACCCATCCACTGCTGTTGCTCTCTCCCCCTACCCGCCCTCCTCGTGCTCGCCCTCCCCCTGCTCGCCCACCCCCTCCCCAACCCACCCTCCCCCTGCTCGCCCACCCCCTCCCCCAACCCACCCTCCCCCTGCTCGCCCACCCCCTCCCCACCCATCCCCTATTCGCCCACCCAATACCCACCCCCTACCCACCTCTCCCCTACTCGCCCACCCAATACCCACCAATCCCCTACTCGCCCACCACATGCCCACCAATCCCCTACTCGCCCACCCCCTACCCACCTATCCCCAACTCGACCAATCCCATACTCGACCACCCACTACCATCACTACCCTCTGCCAACCATCACCGCCCCTCTGCCCACCCCTCACCAAATGCTACCCATCCTCATTTCATTTAATTTCATTGTTGGGAACTCACAAAGTGTGTAAGAGCATCACGTATGTTGCTTGAAGGTGATACCAATAACCAAGTAAACATGGTTCCCAGATGGTGCTGCTGTCTCCATCTTTGTCAAATTGACAGAAATATTTACTTGTTACTATATTAGTGTTCTCAACTTGCTTTAAACTGTTTTATCATCATTATAAGTATGGTTTCTAATTGAACATGTAAATATTGTAATCTATGCATGCCTGGATTTCAAACTCACTAAAACATCGACTATAATCAACTCTGCATTGCTCAGAATTGGTTGTTACATTTAGAGGTGACTTCTTATCTGGTTAATAAGAGCTGATTATTATTATTATAATCAAGGGGGAAGCGCTAAACCCGGAGGATTATACAGCGCCTAGGGGGGGGGGGATGTGGAAGGCATTCAGGCTTAATTCGGGGAACTGGAGCACAGATCCAATTCCCTAAATCAAGAGCCCCTTACCAACATCAAGGAACCTTCCTTGAGGGGTAATAAGAGCTGAGAAACACTACAGCACAATCTGGTTCGGTCTGGGGCCTGACATAGACCAAATTGTAAAAGTAATAATTTCTGTGCCAACTTATTTTATTAATATGTGAATAGTTTAGGAAACTGACAAGATGAATGAGACACTTGTACAACACTTAGGTATCTGTATGGTGAAAACGTTTCGCCAACCAGCGGCTTCATCAGTCCAATACAAAGAACGGTGGAAGATGGGAAGGAGTTTGAAGTAATCATTCCCCTCAGTCTGGAGACGATGTGTTCAGTCCATCAGTCTTAATAAAAGTACTGAACACCTCTTCCCATCTAGCACCTTTCTTCTCAGTACTGGACTGATAAAGCCACTGGTTAAGAACATAAGAAAATAAGAACACTGCAGCAGGCCTGTTGGTCCATACGAGGCAGGTCCTTTACAATTCATCCCACTAACAAAACATTTGCCCAACCAAATTTTCAATGCCACCCAAGAAATAAGCTCTGATGTGCAAGTCCCACTCAAATCCAACCCCTCCCACTCATGTGCTTATCCAACCTAAATTTGAAAGTACCCAAAGTCTTAGCCTCAATAACCCAACTAGGTAGACTGTTCCACTCATCAACTACCCTATTTCCAAACCAATACTTTCCTATGTCCTTTCTAAATCTAAACTTATCTAATTTAAATCCATTACTGCGGGTTCTCTCTTGGAGAGATATCCTCAAGACCTTGTTAATATCCCCTTTATTAATACCTATCTTCCACTTATTCACTTCGATCAGGTCTCCCCTCATTCTTCGTCTAACAAGTGAATGTAACTTAAGAGTCTTCAATCTTTCTTCATAAGGAAGATTTCTAATGCTATGTATTAATTTAGTCATCCTACGCTGAATGTTTTCTAACGAATTTATGTCCATTCTGTAATATGGAGACCAGAACTGAGCTGCATAATCTAGGTGAGGCCTTACTAATGATGTATAAAGCTGCAGTATGACCTCTGGACTTCTGTTGCTTACACTTCTTGATATAAATCCCAGTAATCTATTTGCCTTATTACGCACGCTTAGGCATTGCTGTCTTGGTTTAAGGTTGCTGCTCACCATAACCCCCAAGTCCTTTTCGCAATATGTATGGCTAAGTTCTACATTATTTAACTTAAAGTAAAAGGACACAAGTGCAACTAATGTGACATTTTATTGTGGCAACGTTTCGCTCTCCAGGAGCTTTATCAAGCCATTACAAACAATACATGGACACAGAGGGTATATATACATTTGTAATGGCTTGATAAAGCTCCTGGAGAGCGAAACGTTGCCACAATAAAATGTCACATTAGTTGCACTTGTGTCCTTTTACTTTACTTATTGTCGGTAATTCTACCAACTTTATTACATTATTTAACTTATAAGTGCTAGGGTTATGGACACTCCCGAGCTTCAGAACCTTGCATTTATCTACATTGAACTGCATCTGCCACTTTTCTGACCAAGAGTAGAGTTTGTCTAAATCCTCCTGAAGTTCCCTAACATCTACGTTTGAATCAATTATCCTACCTATCTTCGTGTCATCGGCGAATTTGCTCATATCACTAGTAATTCCTTCATCAAGATCATTGATATATATTATAAACAACAACGGGCCCAAGACTGATCCCTGTGGAATGCCACTTGTTACTGAACCCCACTCGGATTTAACCCCATTTATGGACACTCTCTGCTTCCTGTCAGTGAGCCATGACTCGATCCACGAGAGCACCCTTCCCCCAATGCCATGAGCTGCTACTTTCTTCAACAGTCTTTGGTGCGGAACTCTATCAAATGCCTTACTAAAATCTAAGTAAATAATATCAAATTCTTTATCGTGGTCAACAGCCTCAAAAGCTTTACTGAAGAAAGTTAATAAATTAGTTAGACAAGACCGGCCTCTTGTGATTCCATGCTGAGTATTATTAATCAAGCTATGCTTATCGAGATGGCTTCTTATAATCTCAGCTATAATTGACTCTAGTAATTTGCCTACAATTGAGGTCAGGCTTATTGGGCGGTAATTTGACGGTAACGACTTGTCCCCTGTTTTAAAAATAGGAATTACATTAGCCATCTTCCACATATCAGACACTACACCTGTTTGAAGAGATAAATTAAAAATATTAGTTAATGGTTCACAGACTTCCATTTTGCATTCCTTAAGAACCCTTGAAAAAACCTCATCAGGTCCCTGTGACTTATTTTGCTTATCTGCTTCACAACCATTTCACTAGTGACTCTGATGTTACATAATTTATCTTCTTCTGGCCCACTATAAAAATTAATTACTGGAATATTATTAGTGTCTTCCTGTGTAAAAACCGAGAGAAAATAATTATTTAAAATCGAGCACATTTCATTCTCTTTGTCAGTAAGATGCCCATAGTTATTTTTAAGGGGACCTATCTTATCTCTAACTTTTGTTCTATATACCTGGAAAAAACTTTTTGGGTTAGTTTTAGGATCCCTAGCAACTTTAATTTCATAGTCCCTTTTAGCTTTTCTTAAACCCTTTTTAATGTCCCTCTTAATGTCAATATACTGATTCATAAGATGACCCTCGCCTCTTTTGATACGCCTATAAATTCCTTTCTTATGCCCTAGTAGATATTTCAGCTATTATTCATCCATTTTGGGTCATTTCTATTTGATCTAATTTCTTTATAAGGGATAAACGTTCTTTGAGCAGCATGTATAGTGTTCAGAAAACTGTCATATTGATAGCTCTCTTCGTTACCCCAGTCAACAGATGATAAGTGTTCTCTAAGCCCATCGTAATCTGCTAAGCGAAAATCTGAGACTGTTACTGAGTTATCCCTACTATCATACTTCCATTCAATGCTAAATGTAATTGATTTGTGGTCACTAGCACCCAGTTCCTCTGAAACTTCTAAATTATTAACAAGGGATTCATTGTTTGCCAGAACTAAGTCAAGCAGGTTATTACCCCTTGTAGGTTCTGTCACAAACTGCTTCAAAAAACAATCCTGAACTACTTCTAAGAAGTCGTATGATTCTAAATTCCCAGTCAAGAAATTCCAATCAATATGACTAAAGTTAAAGTCTCCTAGAATTACTACATTATCGTGCCTTGTGGCCCTAACAATTTCCTCCCATAGTAGTCTCCCCTGGTCCCTATCTAAATTTGGGGGATGGTATATCACACCTAAAATTAATTTTTCATGCCCCTCTGAAAATTCTATCCAAGCAGATTCTGTATGTGTTACTTCAGACTTAATACCCGTTTTTATGCAACAGTTCAAGCGATCTCGGACATACAATGCCACCCCACCCCCCTTCCCGACACTTCTGTCTACTTGGAACAATTTAAAACCCTGAATGTGACATTCTGCAGGCATGTCCCGACTTTTTGAATGAAACCACGTCTCAGTAATGGCAAATACATCAATGTTACCTGCACTAGCAACTAGTCTCAACTCGTCCATCTTATTCCTAGCACTGCGACTATTTGTGTAATAAATATTTAAAGACCCTCCTCTCTCTTCACCCTTCTTGCTCCTTTCTGTTATTCCACGAAACCTATTACTGTCTTTGTCAATTAGTGCCACTGGCTTTCCAATATCCACCTCATTTTGCCTATTACTAGTTATCCTAGTACTCATATTACTACCCTGCGACTTCACAGTTTTCCCGCCAAAACCCATACCACTAACTATTCCTAGTTTAAAGACCTAACAGCTCCCTCCACTGCGTTGGCCAGTGCTCCCACCCCACACCTAGATAAGTGAACCCCATCCCTGGCATACATGTCATTTCTGTCATAGAAGAGGTCCCAGTTGTCAATGAATGTTACCGCATTTTCCTTACAGTATTTGTCCAGCCAGCAATTGACACCAATTGCTCTGACAACCATTCATTTCCAACTCCTCTCCTTGGCAAAATGCCACATTATGACAGGTTTCCCTCCCTTCCTCCTAATTATCTCTATTGCTGACCTATACCTGCTAATCAGGTCCTCACTCCTACGTCTGCCAACATCGTTGCCTCCAGCACTGAGACAGATAATAGGATTGCTCCCATTACCTCTCATGATGTCATCCAGATGGCTAACAATATCCTTCATCCCAGCCCCAGGAAAACACTCTCTGCCTCCTACTCCTATCCTTCAAGCAGAATGCCCTATCCATGTACCTAATCTGGCATTCCCCAACAACAACAATGTTTTTACCTTCCTTGGCGTCGTCCGTAGTGATGCTCCCAGTAGTCGACTCACATTCGTCAGGTTGCATTACACCACTTGTGGAATTCGTCAAGACGTTCTTGATGGTCTTCGTTGGGGTTTCTAGGGATGTCTCACTCACGTCTGCCAATGCTTCCTTGGTGCTCGTTGTGGCATTCCCAGTAGAACACTCACATTCATCAGGTAGCACGGAGAATGGGTTGGAAGTTTCCACGGTAGTCTTCTGGTTTCTCGTTGTTTCTGCCTCTCCAACCGTTTTCTTGATCCTCAGCTTGGTTCCATGTTGCCAGGCCACTGACCAAGCTCCCCTTTTAACCTGGGGACTCACAACAGGAGGATTACTACGAATCCTCTTGTTCTCCTCAGTTAATCGCCGTATCTCGAGCTTAGCAACTCTGAGCTCTTCTCTCAGCTGCTGGTAAAGTTGCTCAAGAGAGGGCATCCTGGTTCAGATTCACAGAGAGCACACAAACAGGTCTTCACAGAGCTAAGTACACGTCATCACTGAGCTAAGTACACGTCACCACTGAGCTAAGTACACGTCACCACACAAGTGAATGTAACTTAAGAGTCTTCAATCTTTCTTCATAAGGAAGATTTCTAATGCTATGTATTAATTTAGTCATCCTACTCTGAATATTTTCTAACGAATTTATGTCCATTCTGTAATATGGAGACCAGAATTGAGCTGCATAATCTAGGTGAGGCCTTACTAATGATATATAAAGCTGCAGTATGACCTCTGGACTTCTGTTGCTTACACTTCTTGATATAAATCCCAGTAATCTATTTGCCTTATTACGTACGCTTAGGCATTGCTGTCTTGGTTTAAGGTTGCTGCTTACCATAACCCCCAAGTCCTTTTCACAATCTGTATGGCTAAGTTCTACACTATTTAACTTGGCGAAATGTTTCCACAAAAATACCCAAGTGTTGCACAAGCGTTTTATTCATCATATTGTCCGTTCTCTAAATTATTTATACATTAATAAAAAGTGTAAACTTAATTGACCTACTGACATCAATGAAGACGAAGCATTCAAGAAAGTGTCAGATTATTTGAGAGAAAATGATGAACAGGTAAGCAGTAGTGATCTTGTATAGAAGATGAGAGAGTACTGATGACGCCTACAGTGTCATCTACATGAGACAACGATCGTAGAACACTTCAGTGACATCGTCGGCATTAATAACATAATTAGGAAGGCCAATAAGGCAACTTTCAGGAACATAACAACAACTATTCTGAATGCTTTTTACGAAGCACTAAATTGATAGATTCTGACACGGAAATGATGAGGATTGTGAAGCAGACAGCTGTAGCTCTCATCAAGAATCATGTCAAGTATATAGACACTTCAAAAGATATGTATCATACTCCTGATAATATTTCGTCTTTGAGAACCTTATACTTTTACCCACAGAATTTGCAACTCATTTTAAGAAGACAGATGTAAACCTTGCATCTGTTGACCGGGTCATTGTTCAAGATACTCGACCTAAAGTCCCGACTCCGCCACCTCAGATCAGACTGGTCGCTCAGATACATCTCCACTTTGACTCAAAGTTCCTGATTGATTCACTGAGCACCCATGGATTATGTTCATCTTACTAGAAGGGAAGAGGTTTGAATCTAGTGCAGCAAGATCAGGAGATACAACCATCCCAGGTATGATTCGTAATTACATTTACCAGTTCGTGGCACACAACGTTGATCACACCGTAGGTAGGTTGGATAAATTCAGCACAATATATGGGATGAGAATAATAGCTGCAGTTACGCCTGAAATTAAACGGCAAACAACGATACCAAGATTTTCTTTTACAGAAGACGTACCGACACTGGGGAAGGTAGACATTAAATTCATATTAAACATACCACCCACAGGTGACCGCCACTAGTTTACAAAACTGCCTGACACTCATACTAGATATTCTCTGTAAAATTGCATGGCCGTTGCGTTCGTCCGAGTGTAGGTGGTTAGGGATTATACAGAGGCAAGCATCGAGGACAGTCATCCATTACATACCTGCGATTTCGTGAGCAAGTTTCTGCAAGTACCTCTTCTGTGTAGGTTCACACTGCCAACAGCAGCCGCAGCAGCACGATATCACAGTACCTTTCTTTATTTCTAAGTTCAGCAGTGCATACCCATGTTCTTGGAACCAGAAGATATTGGATAGATATTGATCAATAGTCGACTTAAATTACGAACATATTTACCACCAGCTCAAGAAGCTTTTTACGAGGGTGATCAAATGTAATTACATATTCATCCTTAACTTCTATGTACAATATAGACAAACTGTGAAATGTCACATGAGCAGCAAGAAAAGGACTTTCTTTTTTAGATAGCTGATTATTCTAATACAGTTTTTTTTCAATCACTGTTCAATCACTATTTTCCCAGAAGGGTGCTGATATTACAGTTCAGATGGCACCTCCGAACTGTAACATCCTTACCTCTCTTAATGCAGACACTGTACGTCCCATATCCAGGATTCAACTCAGTCTAACATTCCTCACACTTCAACAACTGTTCTGGTTACAAAACCCATTCAAAACAAGAGATGCCAAACCAGTGATGATGCTCTTCTTGTCCTTGTTCTCTCTAGGGTATGGTTTTTAGTTAAATCCACAAGTTCTCTAGGCTGTCTCAGCCTATCCTAAATAATCTTTTTATCTGCTAGTATTAACCTAAGTTCAAAATCTATAGCACCAGGTAACCATTCTGGTTGTGCTCATAATTCAATATTTTGTAATAATTAGTGTCCATCATATGCATAGTTCCCAGCATGAATATAAGTATTTCCCTTACACACCCACTCTATACCAAAATATAATCTCTATATTGAATTGAAAAAAAAACTGGTTGGCGAAACGTCTTATACATCAACTTGTGGGTATTTTATACCATGAATGTAGTGATACTTGTTGGCTTACATCCTTATCACCTACATGGAAAATACTCGAGGACCAGGGCCCCAACCTGCATGCTACTATAAATTTAAGCTTACTGAAGTGAGGGAGACGGGTGGAAGGGTAGAATAAACGCAGCGAAAAATGGAGGGTACCATTGGCACAATAAGAGAACACTGTGTTACCATCCGTACTCCAAGACTTTTCAACTTATACCATCAGAGGTAAGGAAATATTGCTGGAACAAGGTGGAAGTTTTAAGCCGGAAACTGGATCACTTCTTACAAGTGGCAGATCCAGCAAGTTATAATAGCTAAAATATCCTAGGAGACAGCGGTGTGCTCTACATTTATTTTTTACAATAAAAGGAAAATCAACTATTATAGCTTTTGATAATATTTTAATACTTATCGGGTGGATCAGTAAGCCAGCGGAAAACCTCGCTGGAATAAAAAAAAAATCCACTTAACGAGTCATATGAAACACTTACTTCAGGGAAAATTTTCACATTTCTCCTTCAATAATGGAAATAAATCAGATAAAAAGACGGAAAACATCCTCTGTTACCACAAGTGTCAATGTAAACCAAACCTCCACCCCGTCCCCTCCCACCCCCATCCTCCCCCAAAACACACACACACAAAAAATAAAATATATAATATATATAAAAATATATATTATTTTTAAATATTAATATATATATATAATATATATATATAATATATATATATATTTTATATATATATATATATATATAGATATATATATATATATATATATATATATATATATATATATATATATTATAGACCAGGTGGTGGGGTATGTGCTTATGTAAGAAATGACAGCCTACAACCGATTATTATTACAATAAACTGGAGATTCTATGGTTTGAGGTGTTACTGCCCAAAACCAAACCCATCCTAGTAGGAACTAGTTACCCCCCACCCATGATCAGTTCTTAAAAAACTTTTCGATCTTGTCCAGAATTGGGCACAATTGCGAGACAGTAATACTGGGAGACTTCAATATATGTTATCAACAGCAGAATAGCGGGTTATGTAACAGGCATAAGCAACTTCTAGCATCAACTAGTTACACTCAAATAATGCAGTAATCCGATCACACCGTTCTCAGCCACCATACTCGACCTTATACACTTTGTAACCGTTGTGATAAGTGAGTCAGGCGTCATTATCACAGGTCTTAGTGATCATTTCATCACTTATTGCGCCAGGTATTGTAGGGGAAAGGAACAACTTTGTAGTACCCATAGTAGGTGAAAAGGCTTCACACACCTTTTATTGTAAACCAATAAAGGAGTGGAACGGACTGCCTGCACATGTCAAAGCCTGTCATAGCATGAACCAGTTTAGGAACGGGGCTGAAAGTTATTTAATGAATGAAGCTACACAAAGGGAGAAGACTGATTTCTTGTATAGCTTCCATAAATGTACCTATTACTGTAACATTCATGTACCTATTACTGTAACATTCATGTACCTATTACTGTAACATTCATGTACCTATTACTGTAACATTCATGTACCTATTACTGTAACATTCATGTACCTATTACTGTAACATTCATGTACCTATTACTGTAACATTCATGTTCCTATTACTGTGATCTGATCCTCTTTAATGTTATAGTATATAACTCATTTTACATTATTCCTACTATATCTCCTTGTACTGTAACTGTTTTCTTTTCACATAACTTTTTTTTAACTGTTAAAGTTTAAATAAGATAGTACAAAGACCCTAATGGAAATTGACTTTTTTTTTTTTGGGGGGGGGGTTATCCTACGTAATGTACACATATGCTGCTATGTATGACAAAAAATGTAACTATGTATGTGTACCTGTACCTGAATAAACTTACTTAAGATCCTATACACTGCTCACAGACATGTGTTCGCACAGCCCGTCCTCTTAACACGATAGGTGGTTGTTAACGAGCCTTTACAGTGATTATCAAGCTGGATATTCACTTTGCTGTCCCTTTCAACATTTTAGCAGCTGTGCATTATGCACGAGTTCAGCTTCAAAGGATTAATTAATCTTAACTTTATACGATTCTTCGTTTTTTTGTTGGATAAAATGTCGTAGTTTCAGCAGTATGAAGGCGACACATGTTGAAGAAGAACCTTATATTGTGACAACTTTCACCTCTGTGTAGGTCTTTATTATGTCATGTGAAATTCTTCTTGTATTCTGGTTCATTTTCCTATATTTTGAATTTTCGTCTATTTTTGTGATTGTATCTCGCTTAATTACAAATTATGCACTTTTTGTGTATATTATACATATAAAAAAGTGTATATTATACATACAAAAAGTGTATATTATACGCACAAAAAAGTGAATAATTTGTAATTGAGATACAATCAAAAAAATAGACGAAAATTCAAATCAGGTAAAACAGAAATCGAGAAATAATGAAGCATATACCTTGTATATACTTCATTATTTCTCGCTTTCTGATTTACCTGATTTCTTTCAAAGACTTCAAAGTAAGCAAAACCTGCGAAGGTTGTTGCATCTTATGTCATTGCAGTTTTGATGCTCTTATTGCATGATTTGGCAAATTTGGCTCCCAGGTAAAAATTTTTACGATCGATTGTAGACACTTCATATCACTATTGAGATCATTTATATCACAGTTCAGACCAATTAGGCAAATTTTATGTTCCAGTGGTGGTATTTATCTTTGATGCAGAAGTTGGTTGGTTCGTTTGTTAGGTTTATTTTGGACTAAAGCTGTATAATAGAGATTAAAGCCTTAAAATAGGGATTAAAGTAATCCCTAAATTAAGGATTGGTGGTGTTGACTGGTGGCGTGAAGTGGTGGCTGCAGCAGTGGGATACTGAGGGGAAGTGACTAATGTTCCCAGGAGACTAACCTACAAGTGCCTGCCAACATGGCCTCTTTGATCAGCAACAACACTAGACTTTGGCATCGCCCATTATCAAGTTTTTTTACTCTGTGCGGGTGAAACTTGCACCAAAAAATGCTTGTCTTTCTTATTATATCTGAAGAAGGGCACCTTATGTAGCAGAAGAAAGCAATATTGATCTAACAGAGTCTAACAATGATAAGAGCTAGTGTGGTAAAGTATCCTTAATTGTTACTTCCAATACTATAGCACAAATACATCATCTCAACTCCCCTTGCAAATATGATGCTACTCCATACTGATTCCTTGTTGCTACATTACTCGGCAGTTAGACACGACCTGACGCCTTCGTCTGATCTTCACCAGTGACCTGCTTTCTCACTATATATATACTGGGTTCTCTCATTCTTTTGTATCACTTGAAGCGACCAAAGTCCAAGGACTGAAACATATGCAGTAAAGATGTCCACTCGTTCATGTTGTCGATCTTGTTATGCTGTCTAACACAGCTCTGTAAGAAACACGCCTCACACTGTTATATAGTACGAGATACAAACCTCTCGGTGTGTATAAAATGTGATATATACATCTCTAGGTGTATATAAGCTGTTTTATATACACACTTAGATGTATATACCCTGTGAGATAAACTCTTGGAGTATATAAACTACGAGATATACATTTCACGATGTATACACACTTCTAGATGCACATTTCTCGTGTATATACACTGCGAAATACATTTTTCTCAATGTATATATCTTTCAAGGATAGCTGAAGCCAATGGGTATCACACTACACACTCAAGACATGACAGCATTCAACAATGCACACAGACACTAGTAGCTTGTTCCTATTGTTGCTTGTACACGGCAGGCGGTGTCAAGCAGGCACTGTCTGGCTGCAACAATCACCTCTGTCAGTAGTCTCAAAGACTTGGCACGCCCCAGGCTAACATTAATTTGGTACGGAAAACAACAAGTTACTTCTGTTGTGTCGTAGTGTCAGTCAGTCCGGTCGCTACGTCACCCCTGGAGAATTTAAGATTTTTTTTTTATTTAATGTGGCATGCGTGTATTTTCTCATCAGGATAGTAATGGTATGTACGAAACTGAAAATAAAGTGAGATTTTATTTGGATATAGGCAAGTTAGTAACCCAAGATATCCCAAGAAATCCACTTTGGCTTAGGTCTATTGGGTTCTTTTGATCCTCTCCCCCAGGATGTGACCTACGGCAGTCGGCTAACAATCAGGCACTTACTGCTAGGTGCGCAATGACAACCAGGTACTTACTGCTAGATGAGCGTTGACAACCAGGTACTTACTGCTAGGTGAGCAATGACAACCAGGTACTTACTGCTAGGGGCGCAATGACAACCAGGTACTTACTGCTAGGTGCGCAATGACAACCAGGTACTTACTGCTAGGTGAGCAATGACAACCAGGTACTTACTGCTAGGTGCGCAATGACAACCAGGTACTTACTGCTAGGTGCGCAATGACAACCAGGTACTTACTGCTAGGTGAGCAATGACAACCAAGTACTTACTGCTAGGTGAGCAATGACAACCAGGTACTTACTGCTAGGTGAGCAATGACAACCAGGTACTTACTGCTAGGTGCGCAATGACAACCAGGTACTTACTGCTAGGTGAGCAATGACAACCAAGTACTTACTGCTAGGTGCGCAATGACAACCAGGTACTTACTGCTAGGTGAGCAATGACAACCAGGTACTTACTGCTAGGTGAGCAATGACAACCAGGTATTTACTGCTAGGTGAGCAATGACAATCAGGCACTGCTAGGTGCGCAATGACAACCAGGTACTTACTGCTAGGTGAGCAATGACAATCAGGCACTGCTAGGTGCGCAATGACAACCAGGTACTTACTGCTAGGTGAGCAATGACAACCAAGTACTTACTGCTAGGTGAGCAATGACAACCAGGTACTTACTGCTAGGTGAGCAATGACAACCAAGTACTTACTGCTAGGTGAGCAATGACAACCAGGTACTTACTGCTAGGTGAGCGATGACAACCAGGTACTGCTAGGCGAGCAATGACAACCAGGTACTTACTGCTAGGTGAGCGATGACAACCAGGTACTTACTGCTAGGTGAGCAATGACAACCAGGTACTTACTGCTAGGTGAGCAATGACAACCAAGTACTTACTGCTAGGCGAGCAATGACATCCAGGTACTTACTGCTAGGTGAGCAATGACAACCAGGTACTTACTGCTAGGTGAGCAATGACAACCAGGTACTTACTGCTAGGTGAGTGATGACAACCAGGTACTTACTGCTAGGTGAGCAATGACAACCAGGTACTTACTGCTAGGTGAGCGATGACAACCAGGTACTTACTGCTAGGTGAGCAATGACAACCAGGTACTTACTGCTAGGTGAGCAATGACAACCAGTACTTACTGCTAGGTGAGCGAATGACAACCAGGTACTTGCTAGGCGAGCAATGACAACCAGGTACTTACTGCTAGGTGAGCAATGACAACCAGGTACTTACTGCTAGGTGAGCAATGGACAACCAGGTACTTACTGCTAGGTGAGCAATGACAACCAGTACTTACTGCTAGGCGAGCAATGACAACCAGGTACTTACTGCTAGGTGAGCAATGACAACCAGGTACTTACTGCTAGGTGAGCAATGACAACCAGGTACTTACTGCTAGGTGAGCAATGACAACCAGGTACTTACTGCTAGGTGAGAATGACAACCAGGTACTTACTGCTAGGTGAGCAATGACAACCAGGTACTTACTGCTAGGTGAGCGATGACAACCAGGTACTTACTGCTAGGTGCGCAATGACAACCAGGTACTTACTGCTAGGTGAGCGATGACAACCAGGTACTTACTGCTAGGTGAGCAATGACAACCAGGTACTTACTGCTAGGTGAGCAATGACAACCAGGTACTTACTGCTAGGTGAGCGATGACAACCAGATACTTACTGCTAGGTGAGCAATGACAACCAGGTACTTACTGCTAGGTGAGCAATGACAACCAGATACTGCTAGGTGAGCAATGACAACCAGGTACTTACTGCTAGGTGAGCGATGACAACCAGGTACTTACTGCTAGGTGAACAATGACAACCAGGTACTGCTAGGTGAGCAATGACAACCAGAACTTATGCTAAGGTGAACAAAGTGGTCATAAGTTTTATCCTCCTGTGTATCCACATGCTCTTGCGCTAGCGTCCACAGGATGGATATGAGGTGCACAATAAACTAGCCACTTCGGTGGCAAAATCTAATTTCCTATGTGCGGTTATTTGTGTATTGTTCCAGTCACAGTATTGTGCCTTTTTATTCTTTACAGCTGCTCAAGTACGTCATTGGAATCAAAGTTGACGTGTTTAAGGCTCTTCCTGGAGGGTATTCCGGGGATCAACGCCCCCTCGGCACGGTCCATGACCAGGCCTACCGGTGGATCAGGGCCTGATCAACCAGGCTGTTACTGCTGGCCGCACGTAGTCCAACGTACGAACCACAGCCCGGCTGATCCGGTACTGACTTTAGGTATCCGTCCAGCTTACTCTTGAAGGCAGCCAGGAGTCTATTGGTAATTTCCCTTATGGCTGGTGAAAGACTGTTGAACAGTTTTGGGCTCCTGAAACTTAGTGTTTTCTCGTAGAGTACTAACGGCGCCCCTACTTTTCACTGGAGGTATGTTGCATCGTCTGCCAAGTCTTTTGGCTATCGTAGGGAGTGGCTCGAGGAGATATTTAACAGTGACCTGGCGGTATCATTTTTAACTTTGCGTTGCCTTAGGCCTACATAATACATTTAGCAATCCACTTAGGCCTACATAATACATTTAACAATGCTCTTACTTTATCGTATCTATAATAATGACAGTGGTAAACAATACCGACAAGATGAGTGACATGTGGCCATCAAGATTGATGGTCTTGTCACATCATCTGTTTTTAGCTTCCGTCTTTTGTTACCTCTGAATTTGAGTGAAGAAGTTAGTGTAAACGAAATGTTTCAACAATAAAGATACCTAACTGTTGATACATGTATCTTCCTCATCATCATATCTAACATTGAGTTGTTTTGACCTACAGGCAACACTTAACACTGAATTAACCATTATTTCTAACCCTGCGCTGCCTGTAGGCCTAGGGGAAACATTTTAATGTTGTCTTAACTGCATGACTGGAACCAGCCGTGTCAGAGACTATCTCATCCTGGCTGTTGTGATAGGCGTTTCCAAGCTGATTGCACTTGTCAAGAGTGTCACGACACACTGGAGTGAGGACACTTGGCATATCAGGTATCTTGACACCGTGGCTCCCACGGCGTGACACTCTCGACATGATACTAGATAAGACTAAAGTAACGGAAGAGTACCACCATAGCAACCCCCACCACAGCCGCATGGTGTCCAATTGCTGCACCTCCCCCCCCATTCCTCCGTGGCCACCCCACATAAACCTACTCATCTCAAGCCACCCACCTCAGTCCATCCACTTTCATCTTATTCGCCTCAACCCACCCTTCCACTCCCTGACCTACTATTCCCACGCTCTCCTTATTGCCAGGTGAAGTTTCCCAACTCAGGCTGACAAATTTCAAAACTATATTTGAACCCCATCCTGCTTGATGGAATATGACAAGGGAAATATTAACTAGTTTTTGTTCCCACTGTGTAACTACCATATACTGTAGAACAGGGAAGCGGTATATTGATGATGCATCCAATTTAATGAAATTACGAAAAAGAAAAACTTTCTGCCAGGTATACCAGAAGCTCACCTGCCTCTTTCCTAGTAGCAGCTTGATGGTGTGTTGCCACATTCTGTCACCAGTTGCTTCATTAATCCCCTCAAGGGAAGTTCCTTGATGCTGGTGAGGGGCTCTTGATCTAGGGAATTGAATCTGTGCTCCAGTTCCCTGAATTAAGCCTGAATACTTTCCATCCCCCCTCCCCCACAGGCGCTGTATAATCCTACGGGTTTAGCGCTTCATAATAATAATAATAATAATAATAATAATAATAATAATAATGCTTCCATAATGTATTAATATATACAGCATACATTCACAGGTTATATACACAGAATTGTATTTCTCTCAGCGTATATATGGTGCGAATTTAATCCCAATTTTAGTGATTTAAGTATTATGTTTACATGCAGCCTATTAATGACCCTAATGTAGTAAATGAACTTTAAACTCTATTAACCACCCGACCAGCCAGTACATTCGTCTAGGTATTTGGTTTGTCAGGAAACAGAACAAGTGTTTCCTGACACTTGTCATAGTCGTATGACCCACAGCTGCAGCTTTTGGTCATCTGACTGAGGACTTCCGCTGGCATACCGGTCCACCCCTTTAAAAATTATAAATTATTTTAGAGAAAAAATCTACATTCTTCTAGTTAATATCTTTAATTAGGTATCCCAGAAGTTTTTTTTTTTCTCCCCTCAAGGTTCCTTGATGTTGGTGAGGGGCTCTTGATTTAGGGAATTGGATCTGTGCTCCAGTTCCCCGAATTAAGCCTGAATGCCTTCCACATCCCCCCCCCCCCAGGCGCTGTATAATCCTCCAGGTTTAGCGCTTCCCCTTGATTATAATAATAATTATTTTTTTCTTTATCCAACTGTTCGATTTTGTTTTGCTCATCATAACTCGAGAATTCCTGGTCCAGTCGGCTTCAAAATGTTCAACATTTGTGCACGGTAACGAGGACCAGATTCTTGGAACAATTGGCATGTTCACGTGCTCTGTCAACAAAGTTGAACCCATTCCTAGCATCCTGGATGGCTCGGATAACTTCAGAAATCCTCAGTGGCGGAGTTTCAGACTGTGCTCACTGATGCCATGACTGTGCTCACTGATGCCATGGCTGTGCTCACTGATGCCATGGCTGTGCTCACTGATGCCATGGCTGTGCTTGCTGATGCCATGACTGTGCTCACTGATGCCATGTCTGTGCTCACTGATGCCATAGCTGTGCTCACTGATGCCATGGCTGCTCACTGATGCCATGACTGTGCTTACTGATGCCATGACTGTGCTCACTGATGCCATGGCTGTGCTCACTGATGCCATGACTGTGCTTGCTGATGCCATGACTGTGCTCACTGATGCCATGGCTGTGCTCACTGATGCCATGGCTATGCTCACTGATGCCATGGCTGCTCACTGATGCCATGACTGTGCTTGCTGATGCCATGACTGTGCTCACTGATGCCATGGCTGTGCTCACTGATGCCATGGCTGCTCACTGATGCCATGACTGTGCTTGCTGATGCCATGACTGTGCTCACTGATGCCATGGCTGTGCTCACTGATGCCATGACTGTGCTCACTGATGCCATGACTGTGCTCACTGATGCCATGACTGTGCTCACTGATGCCATGGCTGTGCTCACTGATGCCATGGCTGCTCACTGATGCCATGACTGTGCTCACTGATGCCATGACTGTGCTCACTGATGCCATGACTGTGCTCACTGATGCCATGACTGTGCTCACTGATGCCATGACTGTGCTCACTGATGCCATGACTTTGTTCACTGATGCCATGACTGTGTTCACTGATTCCATGACTGTGTTCACTGATGCCATGACTGTGTTCACTGATGCCATGACTGTGTTCATTGATGCCATGACTGTGCTCACTGATGCCATGACTGTGTTCACTGATGCCATGACTGTGCTCACTGATGCCATGACTGTGCTCACTGATGCCATGACTGTGCTCACTGATGCCATGACTGTGCTCACTGATGCCATGACTGTGCTCACTGATGCCATGACTGTGCTCACATGCCATGACTGTGCTCACTGATGCCATGACTGTGCTCACTGATGCCATGACTGTGCTCACTGATGCCATGACTGTGCTTACTGATGCCATGACTGTGCTTACTGATGCCATGACTGTGCTCACTGATGCCATGACTGTGCTCACTGATGCCATGACTGTGCTCACTGATGCCATGACTGTGCTCACTGATGCCATGGCTGTGCTCACTGATGCCATGACTGTGCTCACTGATGCCATGACTGTGCTCACTGATGCCATGACTGTGCTCACTGATGCCATGACTGTGCTCACTGATGCCATGACTGTGCTCACTGATGCCATGGCTGTGCTCACTGATGCCATGACTGTGCTCACTGATGCCATGACTGTGCTCACTGATGCCATGACTGTGCTCACTGATGCCATGACTGTGCTCACTGATGCCATGACTGCTCACTGATGCCATGACTGTGCTCACTGCTTCATACGTGTAGGCCAGTCCCAGTTTCTTGTTTCCGTATGATAGGTGGAGACAGTATTTACACAAGTCGTGCCGTATTTACGTAAGTCGTGCAGTATTTACGTAAGTCGTGCAGTATTTACGTAAGTCGTGCCGTATTTACGTAAGTCGTGCCGTATTTACGTAAGTCGTGCCGTATTTACGTAAGTCGTGCCGTATTTACGTAAGTCGTGCAGTATTTACACAAGTGCAGTATTTACGTAAATCGTGCAGTATTTACGTAAGTCGTGCAGTATTTACGTAAGTCGTGCAGTATTTACGTAAGTCGTGCAGTATTTACACAAGTCGTGCAGTATTTACGTAAGTCGTGCAGTATTTACGTAAGTCGTGCAGTATTTAGGGGTTTATTAATTTCGTGGAAATGAAAAAAACAATATAAAAACATGAGTTTTCAATATTTCTTGAGCTCATTTCATGTGTTCATTTAATATCACATACCATCAAGTCTCTCCCAAGAATCTCATCACTATTAGTCCTTTCCTTAAATCACTTGTAAAAGCAACTGCTCATGAAGACATTTCTCGCCTGACTAATAGCAATAATTTGTCAAGTTATATACACCGATGGATCTAAGCAGAAGTCTACTTGCAGGGCTGCATCTGCTCTTGTTGCCACCTCCAGCAGGAGTCTTCTGGCAGGGCTGCATCTGCTCTTGTTGCCACCTCCAGCAGGAGTCTTCTGGCAGGGCTGCATCTGCTCTTGTTGCTACCTCCAGCAGGAGTCTTCTGGCAAGGCTGCATCTGCTCTTGTTGCCACCTCCAGCAGGAGTCTTCTGGCAGGGCTGCATCTGTTCTTGTTGCTACCTCCAGCAGGAGTCTTCTGGCAGGGCTGCATCTGCTCTTGTTGCCACCTCCAGCAGGAGTCTTCTGGCAGAGCTGCATCTGCTCTTGTTGCTACCTCCAGCAGGAGTCTTCTGGCAAGGCTGCATCTGCTCTTGTTGCCACCTCCAGCAGGAGTCTTCTGGCAGGGCTGCATCTGTTCTTGTTGCTACCTCCAGCAGGAGTCTTCTGGCAGGGCTGCATCTGCTCTTGTTGCCACCTCCAGCAGGAGTCTTCTGGCAGGGCTGCATCTGCTCTTGTTGCTACCTCCAGCAGGAGTCTTCTGGCAAGGCTGCATCTGCTCTTGTTGCCACCTCCAGCAGGAGTCTTCTGGCAGGGCTGCATCTGTTCTTGTTGCTACCTCCAGCAGGAGTCTTCTGGCAGGGCTGCATCTGCTCTTGTTTGCCACCTCCAGCAGGAGTCTTCTGGCAGGGCTGCATCTGCTCTTGTTGCTACCTCCAGCAGGAGTCTTCTGGCAGGGCTGCATCTGCTCTTGTTGCCACCTCCAGCAGGAGTCTTCTGGCAGGGCTGCATCTGCTCTTGTTGCTACCTCCAGCAGGAGTCTTCTGGCAGGGCTGCATCTGCTCTTGTTGCCACCTCCAGCAGGAGTCTTCTGGCAGGGCTGCATCTGCTCTTGTTGCTACCTCCAGCAGGAGTCTTCTGGCAGGGCTGCATCTGCTCTTGTTGCTACCTCCAGCAGGAGTCTTCTGGCAGGGCTGCATCTGCTCTTGTTGCCACCTCCCTTGTTGTGTACGATAAGAACTTTGTTGAGTTAGGCATAAGAACTAACAACTGGGCGTCTGTACTTCAAACTGAATTGTCATCCTAATGACGCTAAAGCCAACTTATGACACACCTTGACTATGATTATTACTGATTCTGTGTCATCACTGAAGGCTCTTGACTCACATAATGACTAATAAAATGCTCATTGGAAAAAAAGAATTAATGTGCAATTGTTATGAATTCCATCATAGACTGGATTACTCCATGATAAAGTTAATATGTTAACCAAGAAAAGTACCTTGAAGGAGAATGTGGAATATAACTTTGGTGTATCTGTGTCTAGCATTGGGAATAATATTAGGTGAGAATTAAATAATGAAACTGAATAAGAATGCAGTTAGAAGCCTAAGTAGGTCTGTAACCCATTATAACATGAACGTAGATAAGTATGTTTATCGAGTAACTTGCAATGTGAACAGACTGATGTTGTAGTGGCCAGGCTTAGGCTTGATTACAAGTACTTTCGGCAGTTTGGCAGACACACACACATGATCAAACCAAATACAAAGTACGTGGACATCCCTATGGTAACTATCTTGAACACTGTAGTTAACTGTCCACTTATTGGGGAATATAGAGACAGACAGTATAATAACCTATGTGACATGTCAGAATATCTTATTTATGAAAATAAGATACCAGATATATTAAGCAGATTTCCTAAATTTGTTTAACATATAAGTGAACTGTAGATATAAATCCAGATGTACTCCTGTTAGCTCTTTTGGGGCCTAATTCCCAAGCCTTTTGTATATCCATATGCTCTTCCGCTACCGTCCACAGGATGGATATGGGATGCACAATAAACTAGTCACTTCGGTGGCAAAATCTAATTAAAATCTCAAGCTCGAAGTGAGAGCCAAACTATCTTTTAATAAAATCTGTCAACACAGAGTTTGAAGACTTTCGGAAAAGTCATTCTCCAATAATTGCTTTAAATCCAACGATTTCATTAATATTTAAAATTTCCACCTACGCATTCTAAACTTACAGTGTGTCATCTCTCTTACGGAATGAACCAACGTGAGGATTTTGAAGCCGATAAAAAGTCATTCTCTAGTTATGCCACAGATGTATCTTGTGCAGAGTTTTATGAACAACTTTGGTGCCATGACAAATTATCCCACACACCAACTAAACTTAATGGCCACTATTTTGGCCTTCAGATGCATCATTCATTACATATTGAAGCCGTTCAGATGAGTTAGACTTTAAAGTGTTTAACGGGAATGAAAATTTCACACTATTTTACACACAAAATTGGCAGATGTGCGACCAACACTTGAATTGGGAGGCATCATCTTCTGTGAACTTTTCAAGCACCGCCACTGAGGGTTCTGGAAGTTATCAGAGCCATTCCAGGATACTGGGAATGCTTTCAATAACTCTGATCATAGGTCAGCTGCACATATCAGTTGTTCCTAGAATCTTGAACTAGTTACTGTACACCAGCTTTGAAAATTTTAAGCCGAGTGGATCAGACCTCGTATTATGAGCAAAACAAAAAAAGTCGAAGGTAAAAAAAAAAAAAAAAAGGACAAATCTGGTAACTATTTAAAGGTCCCCCTTCGTGGATACCTAATGTTGTGAAGTGAATTACACGAGCGAGTTTTGCTCTGCTGCTTGAGGTCAATACTCTGGCTAGTGTTGTAAACATTGCTTGCCACCAGCCAACATTGCTATATTTTGCCGAGAGCAAAAACCTTTATGTAAAAATAGTGGTGTGTGTGTGTGTGTGTGGTGGTGTGTGTGTGTGTGTGTGTGTGTGTGTGTGTGTGTGTGTGTGTGTGTAAGTGTGGGTGAGAATGTTGGACGTATGTGTTTGCTAAGGTGTATACATACGGAGGAGAGTGAATGAGATAGAGACAGAAGGGGAGACACTACACACACACACACACAAAGAGAGGAAGAGAGTTGGTGGTGTGTGTGGGAGCAACACAGTGAAGGGGAAAATTCACCAGTATACATTTTTCCCCTCTATGAAGGGGCGCGTGACAGGATGTAATGGAAAAAATTGTTGGAACTCAGAATAAAATTGAGGACGATGTTGTTGCTGATTACCAAGGGACGAGGGTGTGCAGGCAAGCCACCTAAGCCAGGCAGTACCAGGGGAAGACGGTATTCAAGCAAGCCACCTAAGCCAGGCATTACCAGGGGACGAAGATGTGCAAGCAAGCCACCTAAGCCAGGCATTACCAGGGGACGAAGATGTGCAAGCAAGCCACCTAAGCCAGAAGACATTCCTATGGAACTATAGCGTGTAGGCAAGCCACTTTAAGCCAGTAGACATCTTAAGCATCAGACCAGAAAGTGTAAGGTTATGCATCTTAAGCATCAGACCAGAAAGTGTAAGGTTATGCAATATACCAGGATGATGCTCTTTAAGATACATAGATACATACACAGATGCATACACGGATACATATACATACACAGGCACATACACAGCTACACTTGTGTACTGGCCATTGCTTGGAGAAACCTGTGTATATTTGAATATTTGTGTATCAGTAACTACCAGTATGTGTATCGCGGTGTATCTCAGTATCTCTGTTTTTGCATCTCAATGAATATCTGTATATCTAAGTGTATCTTAATGTCTGAGCATCTCAGTGTATGTTTCTCAGTACATATATGTATATCTTGCATTGTATTACTTAGTGTGACCCATAAGTATATATGGGTTGGGCAAAATAATATGACCTTGTTATTTAACATTTTTTACTTTCAATATGGAGTTGGTCTTCTATTTGCAGCTAAAGCAGCACCATTTCGTTGAGGAATTGATTCATATAGATTCTGAACAGTATCCAGGGGAATTTAGAGCCATTCCTCAGGCAGAACCTGCTCTTTCAAAGACGACGGTAGAGGAAATCGGTTCCCGATTTGCTGTTCCAACTGACCCCACAGATGCTCGATAATACTTAGATCCGGCTTCACATATTTAGTTTCAACTTCAATTTCATATTCTTCATGACAATTCTGAACAACTCTGATGGTGTGAATTGCGTTTTGTAATATTTGCTCTTGAAATGAAAGGTTCAGCAATAACATCCCTCTCATATCTTGCTGGATGGAGCTCACGATGAACTGTTTTAGTTGAAACCTGGTTTGCAGGATGCTGATTTAGCTCTGCTGTCACCTTTACAGCTGTAGTCTTAGGACTACTCTATGGTCCCGGTCACACAGCTTCTTGCGTCCACTATTGTTTTTGTTGGGGCTTGCCTTATCTATCATTTTGGAAAGCAGACATGACCATAGAAACAGTTGCTCTTAAAACATGGAACATTTCAACAGTTTTGGTGACCGATGCTCCAGTTATCCGCGCTCCAACAATTTGTTCTCTTTGGAAGTCTGTAAGGTCTTTCATTCCTGCCTCAACTTCGTTCTGAAATATAACAAATCAATAGGTGTGAATGAAAAGAACGACAAAGGGAGACCTTTAACACATTTAAATTGATTATCCTGTCATTAATTCCACAGTTCAGTCAGCAGGTGTTCATATACATACATATATATATATATGAACACACACACAATTATAATATAAATATATATAAAATATATATATATATATATAAATTATATAATATAATTTTATATATAATAAAATATGCAATAAGATCACAGTAAACAGTGATTTCAAAATATGGCAAAACAACCCCTCTGAAATATAGAGAAATCCAACGCTTTCGTGACTATCACATGATAATTGAGAGTCAGAAAGCGCTTGGAATTTCTCTATTCTTTCAGAGTGGTTGTTTTGCATATTATATATATATAATTATATAATATATAAAATATATAATATAATTATATAAATATATATAATATATATATATATATATATATATTATATAAATTCAAGGAATTCCGCGAGAGCAGGCGAATATTAAAACAAACACTGATCTTGCTGAAGGGGCTCGACCAAGGACAAGGTACTCAGTGCTTTTCCAAATCACCCACATGGACAATACCTTGCGTTAGCTTGCGCTACCGTTGATCAAGGCAGGGCCCGCTTTCAGGGGAAAAGGCCCTTTGCTTTTCATCTCTCCCCTGAAGCACAGCTGATTCGCGATTCCCTTGCATTTTTAAAATCCCCTAGCTTACTAGAGATTTAACAATGCAAGGAATTTCCGAGAGCAGCTGATGCATCAGGGGATGAGATGAAAACGTAAGCCTCCCTGAAAGCTGGCTGCCTTGGATCAAACGTGTAGCGCAAGCTACACGCAAGGTATTTTCCATGGGGTGATTGGGAAAGCACTGAGTACCTTTTCCTAAGTTGTAGGTTCGAGTCTCCTTCAGCCCAAAACAGTGTTTATATAAATATAATATATTATTATATATAATATATTATATATATATTAAAAATATTATATTATATTATTGCACCTTTGATAATCGCTCTTCAACTCAGTAATCCACGGGTTTTTTTTAGTATTCGTAAATTGAAGTTTCTCATGACCTCCCAGTATTCAAGGTAAAGCACACTTTGTTACAAATAAGATTTATGCAGCTTAATCACCCTTCATTTTTTCACTGTTCATTTTTTCGGCCAGGGGCTGCTATCCCAAACCCCAGTCTCGCCCTTTGAAGTATGCTACCACCCCTCAGGGTGCGCCTTCGGCAAACTAAATAAGACCCCAAAAACCTATTTCTGTTAGGTAAACAAACACAGCAGGGAAAGGACGAACACGAAAGACACAAGAAACAAAAAAGTGTAGAGTGTTTTTTTTATCTTAAAACACAGACCATTTGTAGATTGGACAAGGCCAAAAAAACTTTTTCCTTGTAAATATTTTCAGCGTAAATTTTGAAGTTTGTTTTGATTTTCCTAGGAAGAGCGATAAAAATTTTGCAGGGTACGACGGGACCGGCGTAATTCCTCGCAGTTCCTAAAGAAGAGGTCTTTTGATTGAGGCTGGGGGACGCGCACGGCCTCACCTTGGGGCAGCTGCTTGTAGGGGTCCTGCCCCTCTTTTGGACTTGGGCGTGCTTTGACTTCCTGGGGGATACCCGAAGTTAACCTG
>NC_069430.1:19584990-19602921 GCF_026875155.1 Cherax quadricarinatus | reverse complement strand
ACAGGTCTTGAACGTTCCTTTTTAAAGGTATGGGGAACGCTATTCTCAGGTTTGCCAGGCGCCGTATGCTGCAGCAGTTATTTGGTTGATGTGCGCCTCAGGAGATATGCTCGGTGTTATACTCACCCCCAGATCTTTTTCCTTGAGTGAGGTTTGTAGTCTTTGGCCACCTAGACTATACTGTGTCTGCGGTTTTCTTTGCCCTTCCCCAATCTTCATGACTTTGCATTTGGCAGGGTTAAATTCAAGGAACCAGTTGCTGGACCAGGCTTGTAGCCTGTCCAGATCTCTTTGTAGTCCTGCCTGATCCTCGTCCGATTCGATTCTTCTCATTAACTTCACATCATCTGCAAACAAGGACACTTCTGAGTCTATCCCTTCTGTTATGTCGTTCACATATACCAAGAACAGCACAGGTCCTAGGACTGACCCCTGTGGAACCCCGCTTGTCACAAGCGCCCACTCTGACACCTCGTCACGTATCATGACTCGTTGTTGCCTCCCTGTCAGGTATTCTCTGATCCATTGCAGTGCCTTTCCTGTTATGTGTGCCTGATCCTCTAGCTTTTGCAGTAACCTCTTGTGAGGAACTGTGTGTACTCACCTATTTGTGGTTGCAGGGGTCGAGTCCTTGTGTGTGTGTGTGTGTGTGTGTGTGTGTGTGTACTCACCTATTTGTGGTAGTAGAGGTTGATTCATAGCTCCCGTGTGTATATATTATAATATATATATATATATATATATAATATATATATATATATATATATATATATATATGTATATATCAATAATTATTTCTACCTGTAAACTGCATCCTGGTAAGATAAGATAAGATTTCGTTCGGATTTTTAACCCCGGAGGGTTAGCCACCCAGGATAACCCAAGAAAGTCAGTGCGTCATCGAGGACTGTCTAACTTATTTCCATTGTGGTCCTTAATCTTGTCCCCCAGGATGCGACCCACAACAGTCGACTAACACCCAGGTACCTATTTGCTGCTAGGTGAACAGGACAACAGGTGTAAGGAAACGTGTCGAAATGTTTCCACCCGCCGGGAATCGAACCCGGGCTCTCCGTGTGTGAAGCGGGAGCTTTAGCCACCAAGCCACCGGGCCACCGGGCCACCAGGCCACCGGGCCACCCCATGTACACTAAGTGTACATTGTTAGATAAGCAGGTGTACTGCAGAGGGAGTCAGGTTGCATTACCAGCTGTGGCTGACAGCAGGTTGCATTACCAGCTGTGGCTGACAGCAGGTGTTGCATTATCAGCTGTGGGTGACAGCAGGTTGCATTACCAGCTGTGGGTGACAGCAGGTTGCATTACCAGCTGTGGGTGACAGCAGGTTGCATTACCAGCTGTGGGTGAGCTTGTCACATGCTCCCAACAGGATACAACATTATCAGCATTTCGGAGAAATCTTCAATGTTATCACTGCTGCTGGGCGAGAGTCGCGGCTTGTGAAATGTAATATATCGCGTTACGCCTGGAGTTTACCTGGAGAGAGTTCCGGGGGTCAACGCCCCCGCGGCCCTGTCTGTGACCTGGCCTCATAGGTATACATAGGTGCACATAGGTATAATTATCATATATAGTGGGATTACCCACCACTATGATACAAACAAGTCAGAAGTGATCTAATTCCACTGGGGTTCTTGAATTTCCATTGGTGTCCTAGTAATACTGTATTATTTAAGGCCTAGCTATAACTTACAGTAGTAACCAATGGTAATTATACAATTTTAAACAGCCAGATCCACCCACAATTAAACAGCAAATGGAAAGACCTTGATGGTACGTGATACACGAGTATAGCAACAGAGATGACTGTGTCCCGTTTTTTTTGGGCCACATTATCTTTCCGTTTGCACCATGATTCTTGTCCTCTCCCTTACTTGGGTATTCCACCATGCTTCATGCACCTCCTTCATCAATTGCAATCATTCTAGGTATCCCTCTTACCTTTCAATCAACACTTCCTTCAGTTCATTCTTTGCTAACATCAAAGTGCCTTTCTACGCTCTTCCTTCTATCAACAATCTACCTACGCCAGTGATCAATCTCAATTAAACCACTATAAATGTGATCATTTAGATCTAGAAGGTATATAAGATTGTAGGAACACTGCAGTAGGCCTATTGGCCCAGTAGATCCTCTGTAGTGCTTCTCCATTCTTGTGTTCTACTGTAAACACAATAGATCAACGAACACTAACTTAAGTGCATCCAGAAGTCAGTTCACTAGTCATTCAGAGGTCAGTCCCTCAGGATTTCATCCAGTAGTCATCCAGAAGTCAGTACCTCAGTACTAGTGGTGACGTGTACTTAGCTCTGTGAAGACCTGTTTGTGTGCTCTCTGTGAATTTGAACCAGGATGCCCTCTCTTGAGCAACTTTACCAGCAGCTGAGAGAAGAGCTCAGAGTTGCTAAGCTGGAGATACGGCGATTAACGGAGGAGAACAAGAGGATTCGTAGTAATCCTCCTGTTGTGAGTCCCCAGGTTAAGAGGGGAGCTTGGTCAGTGGCCTGGCAACATGGAACCAAGCTGAGGATCAAGAAAACGGTTGGAGAGGCAGAAACAACGAGAAACCAGAAGACTACTGTGGAAATTTCCAACCCATTCTCCGTGCTACCTGACAAATGTGAGTGTTCTACTGGGAATGCCACAATGAGCACCAAGGAAGCATTGGCAGATGTGAGTGAGACATCCCTAGAAACCCCAACGAAGACCATCGAGAACGTCTTGACGAATTCCACAAGTGGTGTAATGCTACCTGACGAATGTGAGTCGACTACTGGGAGCATCACGAAGGACGATGCCAAGGAAGGTAAAAACATTGTTGTTGTTGGGGATAGCCAGATTAGGTACATGGATAGGGCATTCTTCTTGAAGGATAGGAGTAGGAGGCAGAGTGTGTGTTTTCCTGGGGCTGGGATGAAGGATATTGTTAGCCATCTGGATGACATCATGAGAGATAATGGGAGCAATCCTATTATCTGTCTCAGTGCTGGAGGAAACGATGTTGGCAGACGTAGGAGTGAGGACCTGATTAGCCAGGTATAGGTCAGCAATAGAGATAATTAGGAGGAAGGGTGGGAAACCTGTCATATGTGGCATTTTGCCAAGGAGAGGAGTTGGAAATGAATGGTTGTCCAGAGCAATTGGTGTCAATTGCTGGCTGGACGAATACTGTAAGGAAAATGCGGTAACATTCATTGACAACTGGGACCTCTTCTATGGCAGAAATGACATGTATGCCAGGGATGGGGTTCACTTATCTAGGTGTGGGGTGGGAGCACTGGCCAACGCAGTGGAGGGAGCTGTTAGGTCTTTAAACTAGGAATAGTTAGTGGTATGGGTTTTGGCGGGAAAACTGTGAAGTCGCAGGGTAGTAATATGAGTACTAGGAGAACTAGTAATAGGCAAAATGAGGTGGATATTGGAAAGCCAGTGGCACTAATTGACAAGGACAGTAATAGGTTTAGTGGAATAACAGAAAGGAGCAGGAAGAGTAAAGAGAGAGGAGGGTCTTTAAATATTTATTACACAAATAGTCGCAGTGCTAGGAATAAGATGGACGAGTTGAGACTAGTTGCTAGTGCAGGTAACATTGATGTATTTGCCATTACTGAGAGACGTGGTTTAATTCAAAAAGTCGGGACATGCCTGCAGAATGTCACATTCAGGGTTTTAAATTGTTCCAAGTAGATAGAAGTGTCGGGAAGGGGGGTGGGGTGGCATTGTATGTCAGAGATCGCTTGAACTGTTGCATAAAAACGGGTATTAAGTCTGAAGTAACACATACAGAGTCTGTTTGGATAGAATTTTCAGAGGGTCATGAAAAATTAATTTTAGGTGTGATATACCGTCCCCCAAATTTAGATAGGGACCAAGGGAGACTACTATGGGAGGAAATTGTTAGGGCCACAAGGCACGATAATGTAGTAATTCTAGGAGACTTTAACTTTAGTCATATTGATTGGAATTTCTTGACTGGGAATTTAGAATCATACGACTTCTTAGAAGTAGTTCAGGATTTTTTTTGAAGCAGTTTGTGACAGAACCTACAAGGGGTAATAACCTGCTTGACTTAGTTCTGGCAAACAATGAATCCCTTGTTAATAATTTAGAAGTTTCAGAGGAACTGGGTGCTAGCGACCACAAATCAATTACATTTAGCATTGAATGGAAGTATGATAGTAGGGATAACTCAGTAACAGTCCCAGATTTTCGCTTAGCAGATTACGATGGGCCTAGAGAACACTTATCATCTGTTGACTGGGGTAACGAAGAGAGCTATCAATATGACAGTTTTCTGAACACTATACATGCTGCTCAAAGAACGTTTATCCTTATAAAGAAAATAGATCAAATAGAAATGACCCAAAATGGATGAATAATAGGCTGAAATATCTACTAGGGCATAAGAAAGGAATTTATAGGCATATCAAAAGAGGCGAGGGTCATCTTATGAATCAGTATATTACATTAAGAGGGACATTAAAAAGGGGATAAGAAAAGCTAAAAGGGACTATGAAATTAAAGTTGCTAGGGATTCTAAAACTAACCCAAAAAGTTTTTTCCAGGTATATAGAACAAAAGTTGGAGATAAGATAGGTCCCCTTAAAAATAACTATGGTCATCTTACTGACAAAGAGAATGAAATGTGCTCGATTTTAAATAATTATTTTCTCTCGGTTTTACACAGGAAGACACTAATAATATTCCAGTAATTAATTTTTATAGTGGGCCAGAAGATAAATTATGTAACATCACAGTCACTGGTGAAATGGTTGTGAAGCAGACAGACCGACTGAAGCAAAATAAGTCACCAGGTCCTGATGAGGTTTTTTCAAGGGTTCTTAAGGAATGCAAAATGGAAGTCTGTGAACCATTAACTAATATTTTTAATTTATCTCTTCAAACAGGTGTAGTGTCTGATATGTGGAAGATGGCTAATGTAATTCCTATTTTTAAAACAGGGGACAAGTCGTTACCGTCAAATTACCGCCCAATAAGCCTGACCTCAATTGTAGGCAAATTACTAGTCAATTATAGATTATAAGAAGCCATCTCGATAAGCATAGATTGATTAATGATACTCAGCATGGATTCACAAGAGGCCGGTCTTGTCTAACTAATTTATTAGCTTTCTTCAGTAAAGCTTTTGAGGCTGTTGACCACGATAAAGAATTTAATATTATTTACTTAGATTTTAGTAAGGCATTTGATAGAGTTCTGCACCAAAGACTGTTGAAGAAAGTAGCAGCTCATGGCATTGGGGGAAGAGTGCTCTCGTGGATCGAATCATGGCTCACTGACAGGAAGCAGAGAGTGTCCATAAATGGGGTTAAATCTGAGTGGGGATCAGTAACAAGTGGCGTTCCACAGGGATCAGTCTTGGGACCGTTGTTGTTTATAATATATGTCAATGATCTTGATGAAGGAATTACTAGTGATATGAGCAAATTCGCCGATGATACGAAGATAGGTAGGATAATTGATTCAAATGTAGATGTTAGGGAACTTCAGGAGGATTTAGACAAACTCTACTCTTGGTCAGAAAAGTGGAAGATGCAGTTCAATGTAGATAAATGCAAGGTTCTGAAGCTCGGGAGTGTCCATAACCCTAGCACTTATAAGTTAAATAATGTAGAACTTAGCCATACAGATTGCGAAAAGGACTTGGGGGTTATGGTAAGCAGCAACCTTAAACCAAGACAGCAATGCCTAAGTGTACGTAATAAGGCAAATAGATTACTGGGATTTATATCAAGAAGTGTAAGCAACAGAAGTCCTGAGGTCATACTGCAGCTTTATACATCATTAGTAAGGCCTCACCTACATTATGCAGCTCAATTCTGGTCTCCATATTACAGAATGGACATAAATTCATTAGAAAACATTCAGCGTAGGATGACTAAATTAATACATTGCATTAGAAATCTTCCTTATGAAGAAAGATTGAAGACTCTTAAGTTACATTCACTTGTTAGACGAAGAATGAGGGGAGACCTGATCGAAGTGTATAAGTGGAAGATAGGTATTAATAAAGGGGATATTAATAAGGTCTTGAGGATGTCTCTCCAAGAGAGAACCCGCAGTAATGGATTTATATTAGATAAGTTTAGATTTAGAAAGGACATAGGAAAGTATTGGTTTGGAAATAGGGTAGTTGATGAGTGGAACAGTCTACCTAGTTGGGTTATTGAGGCTGGGACTTTGGGTAGTTTCAAATTTAGGTTGGATAAGTACATGAGTGGGAGGGGTTGGATTTGAGTGGGACTTGCACATCAGAACTTATTTCTTGGGTAGCATTGAAAATTGGTTTGGTCAAATGTTTGTTAGTGGGATGAATTGTAAAGGACCTGCCTAGTATGGGCCAACAGGCCTGCTGCAGTGTTCCTCCTTTCTTATGTTCTTATGTACTAGTCATCCAGAAGTCAGTACCTCAGTACTAGTCATCCAGAAGTCAGTACCTCAGTACTAGTCATCCAGAAGTCAGTACCTCAGTACTAGTCATCCAGAAGTCAGTACCTAATTACTAGTCATCCAGAAGTCAGTACCCCAGTACTAGTCATCCAGAAGTCAGTACCCCAGTACTAGTCATCCAGAAGTCAGTACCCCAGTACTAGTCATCCAGAAGTCAGTACCCCAGTATCATGTGGGAGTTCGACACGTGGATTAGGTAAGAAATACTCACGTAGGCTGGTATTACGTATAATTACAGATAAGGTGGATAACGCCCTTACAGCCGTGACCTGCCTCCTTGCTCACTCTCGTATAACTAACTGACCGACTGGCCGCCCACGTACCCATAGAGGGTCTTTGAATAATGCCAGGTCAGCGCAATATGAGTTCAGATAGTGACTCAGGCAGAGACGGTTGGTCGTTGAGTCAACGGTACACTGGTTACTGGTAACTGGTTACTACTACTGAGAGCTCGGCGACGCTAACGTATGTCATCCCGACATACAACTAATACAAACCAGAGATGGCAGGTATACGGTTTGGGCTGATGCTATACAATGTCAAAGTACACAACAATTAAACATTATAACATACATAAGTAGAACATTGGAATGGAAGCAGTGAAGTCTCTACCTTGGATAGAAAAGGTTAGGGAAGTCCGACCTCGGACACGCAGGTGAGAACCAGCTACTCCACTAAGGGAGGACACATGAGTCGGTTCTACGAGAAGGACATGTCGTAACTTCTTATCCTTAAACAAACTAGACCTAATAATATTGACTTGCGCACCAGAGTCCATGAACAAATGAACGGGCGCATTATAAATAGATGCTTGCACTATAGGGCCTATGGTTGCATTGGAAGTTATGTGCAAACAAAAGGGTGGATTGTCATCAGAAAAGACTTGTTCTACTTCATCCCCAAAATCATCTATGTCAGAGACATGTGAAGCAACATCATCAGCAGGATTGTCATTCTCGAGACTGCTTAAGGCTTCAAAGGAATTGTGAACGGGGATGGTGTACTCATTATCACCTACTGTCACCATGGGACGGTTTGACTGGGGCGCTCGAATTCCCCCGAATTGGAAGAACGAGCCTGGTTCTGGTTAGTTTGAGAATTGGAAGAATGAGCCTGGTTCTGGTTATTTTGAGAACCACGATATCTGTTTCCTCTACGGGTTCTGCGGTTGGAACGACCACGGAAAGACCTAGAGTACTGGAAGGTTAGCCAGATGGACCTTGACTATCCAAGAGTTCAATCCCACCGCTGCCACCATTTATCATGTGGGAGTTCGACACGTGGATTAGGTAAGAAATACTCACGTAGGCTGGTATTACGTATAATTACAGATAAGGTGGATAATGCCCTTACAGCCGTGACCTGCCTCCTTGCTCACTCTCGTATAACTAACTGACCGACTGGCCGCCCACATACCCATAGAGGGTCTTTGAATAATGCCAGGTCAGCGCAATATGAGTTCAGATAGTGACTCAGGCAGAGACAGTTGGTCGTTGAGTCAACGGTACACTGGTTACTGGTAACTGGTTACTACTACTGAGACCAGTACTAGTCATCCAGAAGTCAGTACCCCAGTACTAGTCATCCAGAAGTCAGTACCTCAGTACTAGTCATCCAGAAGTCAGTACCCCAGTACTAGTCATCCAGAAGTCAGTACCTCAGTACTAGTCATCCAGAAGTCAGTACCCCAGTACTAGCCATCCAGAAGTCAGTACCCCAGTACTAGTCATCCAGAAGTCAGTACCTCAGTACTAGTCATCCAGAAGTCAGTACCTCAGTACTAGTCATCCAGAAGTCAGTACCTCAGTACTAGTCATCCGGAAGTCAGTACCTCAGTACTAGTCATCCGGAAGTCAGTACCTCAGTACGAGTCATCCAGAAGTCAGTACCTCAGTACTAGTCATCCGGAAGTCAGTACCCCAGTACTAGTCATCCAGAAGTCAGTACCTCAGTACTAGTCAAAAGAAGTCAGTACCTCAGTACTAGTCATCCGGAAGTCAGTACCCCAGTACTAATCATCCAGAAGTCAGTACCTCAGTACTAGTCATCCAGAAGTCAGTACCTCAGTACTAGTCATCCAGAAGTCAGTACCTCAGTACTAGTCATCCAGAAGTCAGTACCTCAGTACTAGTCATCTAGAAGTCAGTACCTCAGTACTAGTCATCCAGAAGTCAGTACCTCAGTACTAGTCATCCAGAAGTCAGTACCTCAGTACTAGTCATCCAGAAGTCAGTACCTCAGTACTAGTCATCCGGAAGTCAGTACCTCAGTAATGCTGAGAACAGTTATATCCCAGGTCCCTGGACCCATTATGTACCTCTAATGTTGAGCTACAGTCCCTGGACCCATTATGTACCTCTGTAATGTTGAGCTACAGTCCCTGGACCCATGATGTACCTCTGTAATGTTGAGGTACAGTCCCTGGACCCATTATGTACCTCTGTAATGTAGATGAATGGTTCAGAGAACCGACATGTTGATAAATTAGACACAAGTGCAACTCTTGGGTATCTTTATTGAGGAAACGTTTCGCCACACAGTGGCTTCATCAGTCCATACAAAGGAGAATCTTGAAGAATAGGAGGGACTGATTACCTCATTCTCCTCCTGTTCTTCAAGATTCTCCTTTGTATGGACTGATGAAGCCACTGTGTGGCGAAACGTTTCCTCAATAAAGATACCCAAGTGTTGTACATGTGTCTAATTTATCAACACCTCTGTAATGTTGAGGTACAGTCCCTGGACCCATTATGTACCTCTGTAATGTTGAGGTACAGTCCCTGGATCCATTATGTACCTCTGTAATGTTGAGGTACAGTCCCTGGACCCATTATGTACCTCTGTAATGTTGAGGTACAGTCCTTGGACCCATTATGTACCTCTGTAATGTTGAGGTACAGTCCCTGGACCCATTATGTACCTCTGTAATGTTGAAGTACAGTCCCTGGACCCATTTTGTACCTCTGTAATGTTGAGGTACAGTCCCTGGACCCATTATGTACCTCTGTAATGTTGAGGTACAGTCCCTGGGCCCACTATGTACTTCTGTAATGTTGAGGTACAGTCCCTGAACCCATTATGTACCTCTGTAATGTTGAGGTACAGTCCCTGGACCCATTATGTACTTCTGTAATGTTGAGGTACAGTCCCTGGATCCATTATGTACCTCTGTAATGTTGAGGTACAGTCCCTGGACCCATTATGTACCTCTGTAATGTTGAGGTACAGTCCTTGGATCCATTATGTACCTCTGTAATGTTGAGGTACAGTCCCTGGACCCATTATGTACCTCTGTAATGTTGAAGTACAGTCCCTGGACCCATTTTGTACCTCTGTAATGTTGAGGTACAGTCCCTGGACCCATTATGTACCTCTGTAATGTTGAGGTACAGTCCCTGGGCCCACTATGTACTTCTGTAATGTTGAGGTACAGTCCCTGAACCCATTATGTACCTCTGTAATGTTGAGGTACAGTCCCTGGACCCATTATGTACTTCTGTAATGTTGAGGTACAGTCCCTGGACCCACTATGTACTTCTGTAATGTTGAGGTACAGTCCCTGGACCCATTATGTACTTCTGTAATGTTGAGGTACAATCCCTGGACCCATTATGTACCTCTGTAATGTTGAGGTACAGTCCCTGGACCCATTATGTACTTCTGTAATGTTGAGGAACAGTCCCTGGACCCACTATGTACTTCTGTAATGTTGAGGTACAGTCCCTGGACCCATTATGTACTTCTGTAATGTTGAGGTACAGTCCCTGGGCCCACTATGTACTTCTGTAATGTTGAGGTACAGTCCCTGGACCCATTATGTACCTCTGTAATGTTGAGGAAACAGTCCCTGGACCCATTATGTACCTCTGTAATGTTGAGGTACAGTCCCTGGACCCATTATTTACTTCTGTAATGTTGAGGTACAGTCCCTGGACCCACTATGTACTTCTGTAATGTTGAGGTACAGTCCCTGGACCCATTATGTACTTCTGTAATGTTGAGGTACAGTCCCTGGACCCATTATGTACCTCTGTAATGTTGAGGTACAGTCCCTGGACCCATTATGTACTTCTGTAATGTTGAGGAACAGTCCCTGGACCCACTATGTACTTCTGTAATGTTGAGGTACAGTCCCTGGACCCATTATGTACTTCTGTAATGTTGAGGTACAGTCCCTGGGCCTACTATGTACTTCTGTAATGTTGAGGTACAGTCCCTGGACCCATTATGTGCCTCTAATCTATGGATTACCACCCACACGACAGTCACATTCACCAAAACAAAGATATTTAAATCTGATATTTTTACACTGACTTTAATTACACTACTATGCTAAGACACTGTTAACGAATATTTTTACGTAAGGGTATTACGAAGATAGTATAACACTGTGCTTTGGTGGTGGAAGAAATTAAGGCAGATTAAACCAGAGACTAGCGCAGGAGGGAGCAGAGAATCCCCTTGCACCATGCTTCACGCCGCACACCCCTCAAGGAAGGTTCCTTGATGTTGGTGAGGGGCTCTTGATTTAGGGAATTGGATCTATGCTCCAGTTCCCCAAATTAAGCCTGAATGCCTTCCACATACCCCCCCAGGCGCTGTATAATCCTCCGGGTTTAGCGCTTCCCCCTTGATTGTAATAATAATAATAATTCACGCCGCACTCCTTGACTGATGCACTGATGCGCATGTATGTTGTGTTGTTGTTACACTGTGGGACCAGGAGCTAGATTGATGAATTGGCCTATAGTCTACCTTCAGAGTGGTACACAACAGCCTACAGTCTACCTTCAGAGTGGTACACAACAGCCTACAGTCTGCCTTCAGAGTGGTGCACAGTAGCCTACAGTCTACCTTCAGAGTGGTGCACAGTAGCCTACAGTCTGCCTTCAAAGTGGTACACAGTAACCTACAGTCTACCTTCTGAATGGAACACAACAGCCTACAGTCTACCTTCAAAGTGGTACACAGTAACCTACAGTCTACCTTCAAAGTGGTACACAGTAACCTACAGTCTACCTTCAAAGTGGTACACAGTAACCTACAGTCTACCTTCAAAGTGGTACACAGTAACCTACAGTCTACCTTCTGAATGGAACACAACAGCCTACATTCTACCTTCAGAGTGGTACACAGTAACCTACAGTCTACCTTCAAAGTGGTAGACAGTAACCTACAGTCTACCTTCAAAGTGGTACACAGTAACCTACAGTCTACCTTCTGAATGGAACACAACAGCCTACATTCTACCATCTGAGTGGTACACAACAGCCTACAGTCTACCTTTAGAGTGGAACACAACAGCCTACATTCTACCTTCAGAGTGGTACACAGTAACCTACAGTCTACCTTCAAAGTGGTAGACAGTAACCTACAGTCTACCTTCAAAGTGGTACACAGTAACCTACAGTCTACCTTCTGAATGGAACACAACAGCCTACATTCTACCATCTGAGTGGTACACAACAGCCTACAGTCTACCTTTAGAGTGGAACACAACAGCCTACATTCTACCTTCAGAGTGGAACACAACAGCCTACAGTCTACCTTCAGAGTGGTACACAACAGCCTACAGTCTACCTTCAGAGTGGAACACAACAGCCAACAGTCTACCTTCAGAGTGGAACACAACAGCCTACAGTCTACCTTCAGAGTGGTACACAACAGCCTACAGTCTACCTTTAGAGTGGAACACAACAGCCAACAGTCTACCTTCAGAGTGGAACACAACAGCCTACAGCCTACCTTCAGAGTGGTACACAACAGCCTACAGTCTACCTTCAGAGTGGAACACAACAGCCTACAGCCTACCTTCAGAGTGGAACACAACAGCCTACAGTCTACCATCAGAGTGGAACACAACAGCCTACAGTCTACCTTCAGAGTGGTACACAACAGCCTACAGTCTACCTTCAGAGTGGAACAGAACAGCCTACAGCCTACCTTCAGAGTGGAACACAACAGCCTACAGTCTACCATCAGAGTGGAACACAACAGCCTACAGTCTACCTTCAGAGTGGTACACAACAGCCTACAGTCTACCTTCAGAGTGGAACACAACAGCCTACAGTCTACCTTTAAAGTGGTACACAGTAACCTACACTCTACCTTCAGAGTGGAACACAACAGCCTACAGTCTACCTTCAGAGTGGAACACAACAGCCTACAGTCTACCTTCAGAGTGGAACACAACTGCCTACAGTCTACCTTCAGAGTGGTACACAACAGCCTACAGTCTACCTTCAGAGTGGAACATAACAGCCTATAGTCTACCTTCAGAGTGGTACACAACAGCCTACAGTCTACCTTCAGAGTGGTACACAACAGCCTACAGTCTACCTTCAGAGTTGTACACAACAGCCTACAGTCTACCTTCAGAGTGGAACACAATAGCCTACAGTCTACCTTCAGAGTGGTACACAACAGCCTACAGTCTACCTTCAGAGTAGTACACAACAGCCTACAGTCTACCTTCAGAGTGGTACACAACAGCCTACAGTCTACCTTCAGAGTGGTACACAACAGCCTACAGTCTACCTTCAGAGTGGTACACAACAGCCTACAGTCTACCTTCAGAGTAGTACACAACAGCCTACAGTCTACCTTCAAAGTGGAACACAACAGCCTACAGTCTACCTTCAGAGTGGTACACAGTAACCTACAGTCTACCTTCATAGTGGTACACAGTAACCTGCAGTCTACCTTCAAAGTGGTACACAGTAACCTACAGTCTACCTTCAGAGTGGAAAACAACAGCCTACAGTCTACCTTCCGAGTGGAACACAACAGCCTACAGTCTACCTTCAGAGTGGAACACAACAGCCTACAGTCTACCTTCAGAGTGGTACACAGTAACCTACAGTCTACCTTCAAAGTGGTACACAGTAACCTACAGCCTACCTTCAGAGTGGTACACAACAGCCTACAGTCTACCTTCAGAGTGGAACACAATAGCCTACAGTCTACCTTCAGAGTGGAACACAACAGCCTACAGTCTACCTTCAGAGTGGAACACAACAGCCTACAGTCTACCTTCAGAGTGGTACACAGTAACCTACAGTCTACCTTCAAAGTGGTACACAGTAACCTACAGTCTACCTTCAGAGTGGAAAACAACAGCCTACAGTCTACCTTCCGAGTGGAACACAATAGCCTACAGTCTACCTTCAGAGTGGAACACAACAGCCTACAGTCTACCTTCAGAGTGGAAACACAATAGCTGCAGTCCCACCTTCAGAGTGGTACACAACAGCCTACAGTCTACCTTCAGAGTGGTACACAACAGCCTACAGTCTACCTTCAGAGTAGTACACAACAGCCTACAGTCTACCTTCAGAGTGGTACACAACAGCCTACAGTCTATCTAACAGTCCCACACGCACCTTGGCCACAAATCTATTTATCTCTGGCCATTAATACTTTTTACGGAGGATATAATGAACCCGGATAAGAGTTAAGATATTGGAGGCATGTTATGTGCATGTTACTATCTTATCTTGTTCCTCCCACACACTTCGCCAGGGACGATCTTTAAAAACAGTGATGCTTAGGTTCCAGGGCCCCTAGTACCAGGACCCCTAGCGCCAGGGCCCTTAGTGCCAGGGCCACAGAAGCGATTTTTAGTCCACATTGGTTAAATTTTTGGGGTTTGCTGTATGAGAAGGGGTTGTGAAGGGCCTCTCTCATAGCAATTCCAGCTTCAGGGGCCCCCATAGCAGTTCATGCTTCAGGGGCCCCCATAGCAGTTCATGCTTCAGGGGCCCCATAGCAGTTCATGCTTCAGGGGCCCCCATAACAGTTCAAGCTTCGGGGCCCCCATAATAGTTCAAGCTTCAGGGCCTCCATAACAGTTCAAATATCAGGGGCCCCAAAAATGTAGGCCTCACACTGCACCTCACTGCCTTTTTAGGGGCCTCGGGCACCGTCGTGTCTATTCCTGATCGATAGATTGTTGTGGTCTGCAATAGATGGGTAACTTGTGTTTTGTAAGGGATGATATTAAGGCACTTGTTTTATACCTCGTTTGAGCATCCAGCTTCGGGGCCCTGCAGATTGTTAGGATTACAGTTCCTGGGCCTGTTATTGTTGAGTTACAGTTCACTGGGCCTGTGAAGTTGTTGAGTTAACAGTTCATGGGCCTGTGAAAAATGTTGAGCTTACATTCCTGCCTGTGATTAGGTTGAGTTTACAGTTCCTGGCATGATGATTGTTGGTTAAGATCCTGGGACTGTGATTGTTGAGATGTTACAGTCCTGGCCTTTGATTGTTTGAGCTCCAGCTCCTGGGCCTGTGATTGTTGAGTTACAGTTCCTGGGCCTGTGATTGTTGAGTTACAGTTCCTGGGCCTGTGATTGTTGAGTTACAGTTCCTGGGCCTGTGATTGTTGAGTTACAGTTCCTGGGCCTGTGATTGTTGAGTTACAGTTCCTGGGCTTGTGATTGTTGAGTTACAGTTCCTGGGCCTGTGATTGTTGAGTTACAGTTCCTGGGCCTGTGATTGTTGAGTTACAGTTCCTGGGCCTGTGATTGTTGAGTTACAGTTCCTGGGCCTGTGATTGTTGAGTTACAGTTCCTGGGCCTGTGATTGTTGAGTTACAGTTCCTGGGCCTGTGATTGTTGAGTTACAGTTCCTGGGCCTGTGATTGTTGAGTTACAGTTCCTGGGCCTGTGATTGTTGAGTTACAGTTCCTGGGCCTGTGATTGTTGAGTTACAGTTCCTGGGCCTGTGACTGAGTTACAAGACCAATACAGTGTTCTACAGTGTGCTACAGAAAGCGACCCACAACAGATTAGTACAACATTTTTGCTTAAGCCAGGTTACCAGGGCTCCATGTAGGCACATTATATCTATTGTTTCTATGTATCCCTTGTGTCTAAGTATCCCTTGTAACTCAAGTGGAAGTTATCATTGAATCTGAACCTCATGTTTAATGTGATGTATGTCAGAATTCTAATTTTATGTTCAATATTACCTACTTTGTCTCTCTCTCTCTCTCTCTCTCTCTCTCTCTCTCTCTCTCTCTCTCTCTCTCTCTCTCTCTCTCTCTCTCTCTCTCTCTCTCTCTCTCTCTCTCTCTCTCTCTCTCAGCTCTCTCTCTCTACTCTCTCTCTCCTCTCCTCTGCTCTCCTCTCTCTTCACTCTTCTCTCTCCTCCTCTCTCTCTCCTCTCTCTCTCTCTCGGGTCCTCTCCTCGCTCTCTGTTCATCTTTGTAATTTGTGATAAGGTGTAAGACCTCGCCTGTTTACCTGGAGTTTACCTGGAGAGAGTTCCGGGGGTCGGCGCCCCCGCGGCCCGGTCTGTGACCAGGCCTCCTGTACCATCCATTATATCATTATATGTACCATATTATTACCACACATACAAGAGGTCTCTGAGTGTGTTTTTGGTGGGTGTGTGTCGTATTGAGTGGTGGTGGTCTGGGTTGAGTATGGCTGGAGTGTTCATTGAACTTGAGCACTTGTGTAAGTAATATAAGTTTTTCGATTTATTAGGTATACCAAATACAGTTACATAGAATGAAAGATAGCAGCATATCAGTGTAGAGTTACACCTGGATAACCTGCAAACAAGGCTGACAGAGGAACTTATTTCCATTGGAATGTGTACTTTCAACCTTTATATAGAATATTAATAAAGTATAAATAATGAGTAATAGGATATTATAGTATATTATGGACTCACTTTGGCTGTACTGAATTGTACAGAATATTTGCTCCTTTGCATAAGCTCAAGAAAGATAAGCAAGGAATGTCGTTAGGTTGAACTGTCCCTCTACACCCGATCATGCTAATGGCAAGCATGGAAGCTGTAAACATTAAGAGGAATCCTAATTTCAGGCCAATTGGGAAATGAGCTGATCACTTCCAGACACTTATGGATATTAAGATTCAAACAGAGTACCATAAGAAAAGGGTCATGAGCTCACGTAGTCAGACTCCTTGACTCGTACACATAAGTAAATACTAAACGTCCATTGTGCACAGAGGTTGCAAGAAGTCCTTTCTTCAAAGGAAATGTGTTAAGCATGTACTTCCCTACAACACCGAGCTGCCTGCTAAGTGTGCAATGGCTAATGGAAGCGTAAACAAGCATCCAACTCAAGGATCCAATTTAGGAAAAACACAACAACTTGTGTTTGTGGAACGAATAAAGAGCTGATCATGATCTACTTAGTACAACCTTATGGGGATATTAAGCTGCTCCGACCTCCATCAGACACTCACCACTTTAAAAAATGGGTCAGTATCATAATCTTTGGATACCCTCACTGCATGGACCCATCCCATCTGACTCTAAGTGAGCATATCATCAAGCCTAAAAGACTTAAAGGAAAATCCCAAATTATTGCCAGTTGGGTGGGTCCTGTGCCCCTCCCCCGGAATATCTGGGTGCATGGTTTACGTTTCCTAAACATCGAAGTGTACCTACCCCCTAAACGTAGGTGTTACAAATGCCAGCACTATGGCCATGTTGCAGTAGACTGTGGAATACTACATTCTTGGTGTGGTAAGTGTGCTGGGAAACATTCCACTAGAGAATGCACAGTAGGCCCTGACAGCCAAAAATTTAAGTGTATTAACTGTTTACCTGGAGTTTACCTGGAGAGAGTTCCGGGGGTCAACGCCCCCGCGGCCCGGTCTGTGACCAGGCCTCCTGGTGGATCAGAGCCTGATCAACCAGGCTGTTGCTGCTGGCTGCACGCAAACCAACGTACGAGCCACAGCCCGGCTGGTCAGGAACTGACTTTAGGTGCTTGTCCAGTGCCAGCTTGAAGACTGCCAGGGGTCTGTTGGTAATCCCCCTTATGTGTGCTGGGAGGCAGTTGAACAGTCTCGGGCCCCTGACACTTATTGTATGGTCTCTTAACGTGCTAGTGACACCCCTGCTTTTCATTGGGGGATGGTGCATCGTCTGCCAAGTCTTTTGCTTTCGTAGTGAGTGATTTTCGTGTGCAAGTTCGGTACTATCCCTCTAGGATTTTTCCAGGTGTATATAATCATGTATCTCTCCCCCTGCTTCCAGGGAATACAGGTTCAGGAACCTCAAGCGCTCCCAGTAATTGAGGTGTTTTATCTCCGTTATGCGCGCCGTGAAAGTTCTCTGTACATTTTCTAGGTCAGCAATTTCACATGCCTTGAAAGGTGCTGTTAGTGTGCAGCAATATTCCAGCCTAGATAGAACAAGTGACCTGAAGAGTGTCATCATGGGCTTGGCCTCCCTAGTTTTGAAGGTTCTCATTATCCATCCTGTCATTTTTCTAGCAGATGCGATTTTATACAATGTTATGGTCCTTGAAGGTGAGATCCTCCGACATGATCACTCCCAGGTCTTTGACGTTGGTGTTTCGCTCTATTTTGTGGCCAGAATTTGTTTTGTACTTGATGAAGATTTAATTTCCCGGTTTACCATATTGATAATTGAAATTTCTCATCTGGGGTTA
>NC_069430.1:19465746-19584490 GCF_026875155.1 Cherax quadricarinatus | reverse complement strand
AATTAGTGGAGGGGCACAAGGAAGAGCTGACCACTGAGGAGTTGCAGAAACTTGAGGAGGAGCACAAGACTAAGATAGATGCACTCTCTTCAGGCTTGGAAGAGGAGATAGAGGAAGCCCCTATTTCATTAATCAAGGAAATCTTTGCCAAATGGATGGACGTCAAAAACTTTGCAGAAAAGTACCATCCCAACAAAGCCCAAACAAGTCATAATAGCATTGTCTGGGATGACTGGACAATGTCAGATTTCTGAAAGAGCCTGATGAGAAGGCAGAAGCAAAGTTCTTTGGACAGATTTTTAGTAAAAGTCAAACCCAGTGAGCTTCAACCAGGTCCAAATAAGGAGAAGAGACAGAAAAGAGAATGGGACTCTCCTTCCAAACAATAACATTTCCTCATCCTCCCTTCTCAGCACTGTTCTAGTAGGCACTCAACTCTTCAGTATTTATTTCATATAATTCTTTTGTATTTATGTATTTTAGTATTAAGCAGTGTTTAAATTACATATTTTAGTAGTAAGCAGTTTAAATTATTTTATACAAACCCATCAATGTATAATATGCCAAAAACTAGGATTTTTTTTCATGGGACGGATTAATCGTTTTCCCTATATTTCTTACGGGAAAATTCATTTGGTATACATCCTGTTTGGTATAAGTCCAAGGTCCTGGAATGGATTAAGGACGTGTACCGAGGTACCACTGATCAGACCAACGTTGTTGCCAACTCTTGCAAAGGTGGGTAGAAATCACAGCAAAATAGTGTGTGAATGTAACACCTCTATATGAAACCGGGAGGTCATGTACTGCTGACTGTGCAGCAGTGTCTGCCTGTTCATTGCCCTGTACGTCAACACGACCAAGGACCCAGCAAAAGACTATCTTTGTGCTTACTGGGGATACGGTGTAACCAAAGTTGGATACGAAGAACTAGGAGATGAGGTGAATCAAATTTTCGTAGAGCCTGAAAAGCACTAAGGGAGTCTGAACCTACCACAAATGACGACACAGGCAAAGATGCAATACAGATAAGCGCTACGAGAATTGCATATAATTTGGCTGTAAAAATGCTTGTCGAGGATAATAAATGCCCTCATACAACACTATTTGGAAACGCTGCTGCAAATCGACACCAACAGAAGATCTGAAACCATCGGTGTACACTGCGATGGCATGAGAATGAGACTGTAACTGATTATGAAAAAGAGATCGAGAAGCAACTGTAGTATTGAGCTTTCGCGCATGGCAGTGGGGAAGAAAAGACTCAAACCGTCGGAGCTTCCCAAGGGGCAAGGGAAAAGTTAGATGCTATATGAACATAGAAAGGCGGCAGCTGAAGTGAAAACAAGATTAGATTAGATTTTGCCACCGAAGTGGCTAGTTTATTGTGCATCCCACATCCATCCTGTGGACGGTAGCGCAAGAGTATATGGATACACAAAAGGCCCAGGAACTAGGCCCCAAAGGGTTAACAGGAATACATATGGATTTATATCTACATATCTATAGTTCACTTATATGCTATAAGCAAATTTAGGAAATTTGCTTAGTATATCTGGTGGTTTAGAAAGACACGTAAGCAAACACTATAACATATTTATTAGAAAACGTTTCGGTCCTGGGACCTTGATCAAGGTCCCAGGACCGAAACGTTTTCTAATAAATATGTTATAGTGTTTGCTTACGTGTCTTTCTAAACCAACTTGTCGGTATTTATTACCAAGGTTTACACCAGTATATCTGGTATCTTATTTTCATTAATAAAATATCTTGACATGTCACATAGGTTATTATACTCTCTGTCTCTGTATTTCCTCAATAAGTGGACAATTAAGCACATAGTGTTCAAGACAGTGACCATATGCCTGATCACACAATTTGCATTTAGTTTGATAATCATCTGTGTGTCTCCCAAACTGCCAGTCCCCTCAAGGGAGGTTCCTTGATGCTGGTGAGGGGCTCTTGATCTAGGGAATTGGATCTGTGCTTCAGTTCCCTGAATTGAACCTGAATACCTTCCATCCCCCCACATGCGTTGTATAACCCTACGGGTTTAGCGCTTCCCTGTGATTATAATAATAATAATCCCAAACTGCCAGAAGTACTTGAAACCAAGCCTAAGCCTGGCCACTACAACATCAGTCAGTCTGTTCACATTCCAAGTTGCTCCATAAACATACTTATCTACGTTCATGTTATCATAGTGGGTTACAGATCTACTCAGGCTTCTAATTGCATTCCTATAACAATCATTTTCATTATTTACTTCTCTCCTAATATTACAGTGGACCCCCGCATAACGGACGCCTTGCATAGCGGACAATCCGCATAGCGGACGCTTTGATCGCTAAAATTTTGCCCCGCATAGTGGACAAAAACCCGCTCAGCGGCCTTCGTCCGAGACGCGTCCAATGTGCGCCCTCAGCCAGCCTCACATGTGCCGCCTGTGCCGTTGTTTACCAGCCAGCCTCCGCGGTAACATCCAAGCATACACTCGGAATATTTCGTATTATTACAGTGTTTTCGGTGCTGTTTCTGGAAAATAAGTGACCATGGGCCCCAAGAAAGCTTCTAGTTTCCAACCCTACAGCAATAAGGGTTAGGATTCCTATTGAAATGAAGAAAGAGATCATTGATAAGTATGAAAGTGGAGTGCGTATCACCGACCTGGTCAGGTTGTACAAGAAACCCAAATCAACCATCTCTTCTATTGTGGGCAAGAAAACGGCAATCAAGGAAGCTGTTCTTGCCAAAGGTTTAACTGTGTTTTCGAAACAAAGATCGCAAGTGATGGAAGATGTTGAGAGACTCTTATTGGTGTGGATAAATGAAAAACAGCTAGCAGGAGATAGCGTCTCTCAAGCGATCATATGTGAAAAGGCTAGGAAGTTGCATGAGGATTTAATTAAAATAAGGCCTGCAACTAGTGATGATGTGAGTGAATTTAAGGCCAGCAAAGGTTGGTTTGAGAGATTTAAGAAGCGTAGTGGCATACATAGTGTGATACGGCATGGTGAGGCTGCCAGTTCGGACCACAAAGCGGCTGAAAAATATGTGCATGAATTCAAGGAGTACATAGAAACTGAAGGACTGAAACCTGAACAAGTGTTTAATTGTGATGAAACAGGCCTGTTCTGGAAGAAAATGCCAAGCAGGACCTACATTACTCAGGAGGAAAAGGCACTCCCAGGACATAAGCCTATGAAAGACAGGCTTACTTTGTTGATGTGTGCCAATGCTAGTGGTGATTGCAAAGTTAAGCCTTTATTAGTGTATCACTCTGAAACTCCCAGAGCGTTCAGGCAAAAGAATGTCCTCAAGGATAATTTGTGTGTGCTGTGGAGGGCAAACAGTAAGGCATGGGTCACTAGGGAATTTTTCTATAACTGGTTACACCATGCATTTGCCCCCAATGTGAAAGATTACCTAACTGAAAAGAAATTAGACCTTAAGTGCCTCCTGGTGTTAGACAATGCCCCTGGTCATCCTACAGACGTGGCAGAGCGACTTTATGGGGACATGAGCTTCATTAAGGTGAAGTTTTTGCCTCCTAATACCACTCCTCTCCTGCAGCCCATGGACCAGCAGGTCATTTCCAACTTCAAGAAACTGTACACAAAAGCTCTGTTTCAAAAGTGCTTTGAAGTGACCACAGACACTCGATTGACTCTAAAAGAGTTTTGGAAGGATCACTTTAATATCCTCAATTGTGTAAACCTTATAGGTAAGGCTTGGGAGGGAGTGACTAAGAGAACCTTGAACTCTGCTTGGAAGAAACTGTGGCCAGAATGTGTAGACAAAAGGGATTTTGAAGGGTTTGAGGCTAACCCTGAGAGGAGTATACCAGTTGAGGAATCAATTGTGGCATTGGGGAAGTCCTTGGGGTTGGAGGTTAGTGGGGAGGATGTGGAAGAGTTGGTGGAGGAGGACAATGAAGAACTAACCACTGATGAGCTGATAGATCAACTTCAAGAGCAAGAGGCCAGACCTGGGGAAACTGGTTCAAAGGAGGGGAGAGAGAAATTGAAGGAATTGCCTACTTCAAAGATTAAGGAAATGTGTGCAAAATGGCTTGAAGTGCAAACCTTTTTTGATGAAAATCACCCTCACACAGCTATTGCAAGCCGTGCTGGTGACTGTTACAATGACAGTGTTGTGAACCACTTTAGACAAATCATAAAGGAACGAGAGGTACAGGCCACTATGGACAGATATGTTGTGCGAAAGAAGTCCAGTGACTCTGAAGCTGGTCCTAGTGGCATTAAAAGAAGAAGGGAAGTAACCCCAGAAAAGGACTTGCCTCCTCAAGTCTTAATGGAAGGGGATTCCCCTTCTAAACACTAACACTCTCTCTCCCCTCCTCCCATCCCATCAATCATCACCAGATCTTCAATAAAAGTAAGTGTCATGTAATTGTGCATGCCTTTTTCAGTTTGTGTGTACTAAAATTAACATTTTTTTGTGGTAAAAAAAATTTTTTTTCATACTTTTGGGTGTCTTGCACGGATTAATTTTATTTCCATTATTTCTTATGGGGAAAATTCATTCACATAGCGAACATTTCGCATAACAGCCAGCCCTCTTGCACGGATTAAGGTCGCTATGCGGGGGTCCACTGTATTCCTAATGCTAGACACAGTTATACCAAAGTTATATTCTACATTCTCCTTCTGGGTACTCTTCTTGGCTAACATATCAGCTTTATCATGAAGGAGTAATCCAATGTGTGATGGGATCCATAGCAACTGTACATTAATTCTTTTGTCCCTGAATTTTGAGTATCTATACCTGGCTTCTCCAATGAGCATGTTATTGGAGTCAGTATATGAGTCAAGAGCCTTCAATGATGACATAGAATCAGTAATGATAAAGTCAAGCTCGGTGTCATAGGTTAGCTTTAGCGCCATTAGGATTGCAAACAATTCAGTTTGCAGTGTAGACGCCCAGTTGTTAATTCTTATGCCTAACTCAACAAATTTATAATCGTTCTTAACTAGGGAGGTGGCAACAAGAGCAGATGCAGCCCTGCCAGAAGTCTCCTGTTTAGATCCATCAGTGTATATAACTTGTTATAACTTATTACTACCAGCTAGGCGAGAAATTTCTTCTTGAGCAGATGCTTTAACAAGTGATTTAAGGAAGGGATTACAAGCAATGAGCTTCTTGGGAGGGACTTGCAGGTATGTGATATTAAATGAACACATCTTCCATGGAGGGGTGAAATGCTCTTGTTGCCTACAGTGAAACAGTTCATGCAGATTGTAAAACTTAATGCAATTGCACGTTTTCACAGTCCATTTAGATCTGTGTATTTACCTCTAGACACTTGGTAAGATTCATTGTGACAGAGTCTGGTTCATTTCTCAACATTCTTAAACCGAGTACAGTGTTAATTATAACAATCCTATCACTGATATTAGAAATACCAAGCTCCTTCCTCATATTAAGAACCTTTGTAGATTTGGGACACCCAAGAATAATTCTGAGAGCTTCATTCTGCATTAACTCCAAGGGTCGGAGAGAACTTTCTCTAGCTAATGTCAACATGGGAGCAGCATAATCAATTAAAGACCTAACATCTGCTATGTACATCGTTCTCACAATTCTCACATTAGCACCATAGTTGGGGTTGTAGCCAGCAACAGCTTTGAGAGCATTTAGCCTATCTTTGCATTTCTTATTTAGTTGTGGTATAGTGGATTTGTTAAAGGATACATCTACACTAAGATATCTGTAGGTTTTAACGTAGCTAATGATTTCACCCTGCAAATAGATGGGTGGGGAATGTGTTTGCTTGTTAATATCTTTGTTTTAGAGGAAGATATTATGAGGCCTAGTCGATTACAAATTGCTTGAACTTCATTAAGAATGATGCTCATCTTATATGCCCTGTTGTATGTATCATGATATCATCAGCATAGCTTATAGCTGTATGTTTAGGTGAGGTAAGTAGAGCATTTAGGAGAGCATTAATAAGAATATTAAATAGCATGGGCCTGGTGGCTAAAGCTCCCGCTTCACACATGGAGGGCCCTGGTTCGATTCCCGGCGGGTGGAAACATTCGACATGTTTCCTTACACCTGTTGTCCTGTTCACCTAGCAGCAAATAGGTGCCTGGGTGTTAGTCGACTGGTGTGGGTCGCATCCTGGGGGACAAGATTAAGGACCCCAATGGAAATAAGGTAGACAGTCCTCGATGACGCACTGACTTTCTTGGGTTATCCTGGGTGGCTAACCCTCCGGGGTTAAAAATCCGAACGAAATCTTATCTTATCTTATCTTAGACTCACTTCTAAAGCCTTCATAAAGGACAGAGGATACTCTCTTTGACAGATATCCTATTATCCAGCAGAGTAAGCTACCACCAATATTCATTTTGGCTAGTTCATGTAGTATAACGGTTCTGTTCGCAATATCAAATGCAGATTTTAGATCAAGGAAAGTGGTAAAACTAGTAGAGGTGTGTGCAGTGAGAAAGGTGGAAATGCAGTTCTGCACACGTTTACCTTTCATGAACCATAGAGGTTGGGGGAAAAGTGTGGTGTCTGAATGCTGTAGTACAGTCTGTTAAGTATCATTCTTTCAAAGGTTTTACAAAGACAAACTAGTTAAGGAGATCGGTCTAAATGTATCAGGCTGTTGGGGCTTAGGGATAGGCACAGAGACTATTGGTCCAGGAAGTAGGAAGAACGCCCTCCTCAATGTAACTGAGATTACAGTGCCAACAAATGGGTTATCAGGCACGTGCCTTAGAGTCCTGAGATATCTAGGTTATACCAATCCTCTCCTGAGTGTTACCTGGAGAGAAGTTCCCCGGGGGTCAACGCCCCGCCGGCCCGGTCTGTGACCAGGCCTCCTGGTGGATCAGAGCCTGATCAACCAGGCTGTTGCTGCTGGCTGCACGCAAACCAACGTAAGCCCAGCCGCCTGATCAGAACTGACTATAGGTGCTTGTCCAGTGCCAGCTTGTAGACTGCCAGGGGTCTGTTGGTAATCCCCTTTATGTGTGCTGGAGGCAGTTGGAACAATCTCTGGGGCCCCTGACACTTATTGTAATGGTCTCTTAACGTGCTAGTGACACCCCTGCTTTCGTTGGGGGATGGTGCATCGTCTGCACAAGTCTTTGCTTTCGTATGAGTGAGTTTCAGTGTGCATGTTCGTACTAGTCCTTTCCTCGAGGGATTGTCCCAGGTGTATTAATTCATGTATCTCTCCCTTCTGCTTTCCAGGGAATACAGGGTTTAGGAACCTCAGGCGCTCCCAAAATTGAGGTGTTTTATCGCCGTTATGCGCGCCGTGAAAGTTCTCTGTACATTTTCTAGTCGGCCAATTTCACACTGCCTTGAAAGGTGCTGTAGAGTGTGCAGCAATATTCCAGCCTAGATAGTAACAAGTGACCTGAAGAGTGGTCATCAGGGCTTGGCCTACTATTTTGAAGGTTCTCATTATCCATCCTGTCATTTTTCTAGCAGACATGCGATTGATACAATGTTATGGTCCCTGAAGGTGAGATCCCTCCGACATGATCACTCCCGGGCTTGACGTTGGTGTTTCGCTCTAATTTTGTGGCCAAGAATTTGTTTTGTACTCTGATGAAGATTAATTTCCTCATGTTCACCATAGATGTGTAATTGAAATTTCTCAGCGTTGAACTTCACATATTGTTTTCTGCAGCCACTGCAAGATTTGGTGATGTCCGCCTGTTACATTTCTAGAGCTTTGCAGTGTCTGCAATGGAAGACACTGTCCTCATGCAGATTCGGGTGTCCCATCTGCAAAGGAAGTACACGTGGCTGTGGCTGACATCCTTGTCTATGTCGGATAGAGGATGAAGGAACAAGATTGGGAGCAGTATGTTCCTTGTGGAACAGAGCTTTTCACCTAGTGGCAGCCTCGGACTTTACCTGTTTGACGACACTCATTCTGTCCTGTTCGTGAGGAAATTATAGATCCACGACCGACTTTTTCCTGTTATTCCCTGTTAGCCTGCATTTTGGTGCGCTATTATGCCATGGGTCACACTTTGTCGAAGGCTTTTGCAAAGTCTGTATATATTACATCTGTATTAACATTCTTTTTTGTCTTCTAGTGCATTAGGACCTTGTCATAGTGATCCAATATCAAGACAACAGGAGCGACCTGTCTAACCTTTGCCCTGGGTTTGTGTAACTGATGGGTTTCCCTAGAGGGGTGGTGATCTTGCTTCTTAGGACCCATTCAAAGATTTTTATGAATGTGGGGAGCAGATTGACGACCTATTATTAATGCATTATTCTATTCATACTCGTGAAGAAGCAAACACTCTCATCAATATTTGCTCATAAAAATTAATATTTCAACATTTCTTCAGAAGTACTCCTCTAAATTTTTTTCTAATATGAGAAGGGAAGATTTCATGCCTGGATGCTTTAAACCAGTCATTTATGAGTCAATGCTTTTCAAGAGGAAAGGGAGAGCAACATTGCCAGTCATTCCTGGTTATTTATTTATACCTTCTCAAGCCAAACTTAAAGGGGTGGACCTATTTAATCCACTAACAAATTGTGCCCAGTCCTGTTGCCCAAGTTCTTGCTTTCTATCCTTGCAATTTGTTAGTCAAGCTTGGGAACGTTCTGACAGTCTGGGGTTCTAACTTTCACGGTAATGCTTTACCCAATCCTCCTAGCTGCATGTGTTGATTGCGTAGCTGTGGATCATATTAGTATTTACATTGGTTTTTATTGTTATTTATAGTGAGGGTCCGATGTTTCCTTTCCTGCCCACTTGATCTGTGAGACAGCTCTATAGTGGTAACTAAATCAGAATTAAATTTTTTGAGTGCCAGTGGGCTGGTAATTCCCTTATACCATTGGTCCCAAGTGGTTAATAAAGTTGTCTCTGTTGTCTTGGTTGAGAATAAGTTCCTCATCCTGAATTTAGCTCTTGATTGCTGGGTGATGCGCTCATGATTACCAGTTGTTAGTCTTGGAAGTGATCAGATAGAAATCATCCAACGATGACAGTCATGCATCCGTAGATGATGTATTAAATCCCAAGGCACACATCTAGAATGCCACCATATTTGTGAGTAGGCTCAGTAGTGGTGCCCACAAGTCGAACATTGTCCATGCTCATTTGCACTTTCACTAGTGTAGTTCCATTGGGGTTTGTTATAGACCCCCAATATTCTTATGTCTGGCTTTAAAATCTGCCAAGAATGAGGGTAGGTTCACTTATTGATGCGATCTTGGTAAAGCATCAGGTCGAAGCTGGTTCGCTGGGGCAGAGAGATTAAAACTGTTTTATGAAAAATCGCCTGCATAACTTTGAGATCACCATGATACTACTGCTGTTAACCGACTTCGACTCTGCAAGGAAGGAGTGAATGTGGCATGTTGCTTTCTGGACATACAGCTCATCAACAGTTGGTTGACCCTTAGTTATAAGCTGCATACAAGGCAAGTTTTGGGTGGAGGTGCTCCATCTTTCAATCTTACATTCCGCAAACAGATACAAATTCAATATTCTTGTTTGCACTAATATGATTAAAAGCAGGCAACCATTCCGGATGGAACAATGTTCCATGAAAAGATTTGAAATGTATCCATTGTAATTGAGTTATTACAATCTCTTGCTCATAAGATGGTTAAAACTATTATGGTGGTTTACCTGGAGTTCACCTGGAGAGAGTTCCGGGGGACAACGCCCCCGCGGCCCGGTCTGTGACCAGGCCCTCCTTGTGGAATCAGAGCCCTGATCAACCAGGCTGTTGCTGCTGCTGGCATGCAACCAATCGTACGAGCCACAGCCCGGCTGGTCAGAACCGTCTTTTAGGTGTTTGATCCCAGTGCAAGCTTGAAGACTGCCAGGGTCTGTTGTAATCCCCCCTTATGTATGCTGGGAGGCCCAAAAAGTTTTGTTTTTTTGAACAGTCTCGGGCCCCCTGACACTTATTGTATGGTCTCTTAACGTGCTAGTGATCACCCCTGCTTTTCATTGGGGGATGTTGCATCGTCTGCCAAGTCTTTTTGCTTTCGTAGTGAGTGGATTTTCGTGTGCTAGTTCGCGTACTAGTCCCTCTAGGATTTTCCAGGTGTATTTAATCTTGTATCTCTCCTGCCTGCGTTCCATGGAAAACAGGTTCAAGAACCTCAACCGCTCCCAGTAATTGATGTGTTTTATCTCCGTGATGCCGCCGGAAGTTTCTCTGGTACATTTTTCTGGGTCAGCAATTGCACTGCTGCCGTGAAAGTGCTGTAGTGTGCAGCAATATTCCAGCCGAATAGAACAAGTGACCTGAAGAGTGTCAGCATGGGCTTGTTGGCCCTCCCTAGTTTTGAAGTTCTCATTATCCATCCTGTCATTTTTCTAGCAGATGCATTTGATACAATGTTATGGTCTTGAAGGTTAAGATCCTCCGACCATGATCACTCCCAGGTCTTTGACGTTGGTGTTTCGTTCTATTTTGTGGCCAGAATTTGTTTGTAATCTGATGAAGAATTAATTTCCCTCGTGTTTACCATTATCTGAGTAATTGAAATGTCTCATCGTTGAACTTCATATGGTTTCTGCAGCCCACTGAAAGATTCGGTTGATGTCCGTCCTGGAGCCTTGCAGTGTCATGCAATGGAAGACACTGGTCATGCAGATTTGGGTGTCATCTGCAAAGGAAGACACGGTGCTGTGGCTGACCATCCTTGTCATGTCGATATGAGGATGAGGAACAAGATGGGAGCGAGTACTGTGCCTTGTGGAACAAGCTTTTTCACCGGAGCTGCCCTCGGACTTTTACCTCTGTTGAAGACTACTCTCTGTGTTCTGTTAGTGAGGAAATTATAGATCCAGCCGACCGACTTTTCCTGTTATCCCTTTAAGCACGCATTTTGTGCGCTTTACGCCATGGTCCAAACTTTCCGAAGGCTTTGCAAAGTCTGTAATATTACATCTGACATTCTTTTTATCTACTAGTGCATTTAGGACGCTTGTCGAGTGATCCAATAGTTGAGACGAGAGGAGCGACCTGTTCGAAACCCATGTGTGCCCTGGGTTGTGTAACTGATGGTTTCAGATGGGTGGTGATCTTTGCTTCTTAGGACCCTTTTCAAAGATTTTTATGATATGGGATTGTTTAGTGCTATCGGTCTGTATTCCTTGCTGTAGCTTACTGCCCCCTTTGTTGAGTGGGGCTAGGTCCTGGTTGTTTTTAGTAACTGTAGATGACCCCCGTGTCCATGCTCCCTCTCCATAGATGGAAAAGGCCGTGATAGGGCTTCTTGCAGTCTTGAATGAACTCAAGTTCCATGAGTCCTGCCCTGGGGCAGATTGCATGGGCATGTCATTGTATCGCCTGTTCAAGTCCATTTGGCGTCAGGATAACATCGATAGCTTGCGTTTAACCAAATTTGTGCTCTCCTCATAAAAAATCGTTTTGACTTCGACTCGCAGTCTGGTTAGTGTGCTTGCAAAAACTGAGTCATATTGGGACTTGAGTAGCTCACTCATTTCTTGCTGTCATTGTGTAAGGACCCATCTTGGTTAAGTAGGGAGGCCCCAATGACTGGATGTTGGTATCCTCAACTTTGATTAGGTATAGGAGAAGAAATACTTTGTGTGTCTTTCGATCATTTATGGCTTTTATTCTTCCCTGCGATTCCTGACTCCTATAAGATTCCTTTAGCTTGAGTTGCGATGCTTGCTATTTCTCTGACCAGTTCTCCCTACGCTTTTCAGATATATTGACCTCTTTTAAGGCGCTTCTGTTATTCTTTTTCCATCACCTGTAAGGGGAGCCGCCTGTCTCCTTTCTATTTTACAATCTACTCCTCTCCTCCTTTTTCTTAGAGGAATAAGCCTTTGCATACATCGAGTGCCACAAAAAGTTAATCGGTTCTTAGGCAGAACGTTGGGGTCTGTGTGCTTAGTATATCTTCCCACTTAGATCGTTAGGACTTGGTTTTACTTGGTCCCATCGTTATGTTTTTTGTTAGTGAAGGTTGAATTGGTGAATGATCCCTCGTGACTAGTCTCATTATGTCGGGCTGGGGCTCCACGCATACATGTCTGAACCTCATTTAGTTTGGGATCTGAGTAACATTGTTTTTGATATGGTGGACATTTCTTACAGATCATCATTGTTAGTGAAGATGAGGTCTAGTGTATTCCCCAGTCTCGTAGGCTATATTATTGCTGGTGTAAATTGAATTTTGTGCAGAGATTAAAACTCGGTGAGGGTGAGTTTTCATCATGCTGCCTCCTGGTGTTATTACTGCAATCAATATTAATTTGCTATATTCCCTCCCATTTTTAGGTGCCTTAAGTTGAAATCCCCAGAGCAAGATGTTGGGTGCTGGAGCGGGAAGATTTTCCAAACAGTGGTCAATTTTTTTAACAGCTGTTCCCTGGAATTGCTGGGATGGTTGCTTCTGGAGGCTTGTAGACTACCACAATGACTAGGGTTTTGGTCTCGACCTTTACTGCTAAAACGTCCCACACATCATTTGAGGCTTTTAGCAGTTCTGTGCAAACAAGTTGACTCTGCAATGTACAGGCCAACCCCCCCCGCCCCCCGTTGCCTGTTCACTCTGTCACATCTGTATAGTGTTGTAACCGGGGATCCTATGTCGTTGCAAGTGATCCTTTATGTGGGTCTCAGTGAAAGCCGTGAACATTGCCTTTGCCTCTGCAAGCATCCACGGATGAAAGGTATTTTGTTGTTTGTTTGCTGGCTTTAGACCCTGTATATTTGCAAAGAAAATGTCATCGGACGGGTGTATTGTTGGTACTGGGGGGGGGGATTTTTTTTTCCCGGCATTAGTATCTGTACTGTTGGGTTGGAGTGAGGCCATCGACTGTGGTTCCACTCCAGGAATTGACTGGATTTGGTGTACGATTTTCTGCTTTTTCCTGCAGTTTTTTTTTTCCTTCCTGGCACTAAACAACCTCTCCCTCTTGAGTGGCTGGGCTACCAGGTTTTCCCATGCCTGGCTGGATGTTTTGTATCTTTTTGTACCCTTTAGATGGTGTGCCTGGTATTTAATTTATAAGACACAGTCCGTTCCTGTACTGAAGAGTACACATTTCAGGGTGAAAAAGCTTACAGGAAGGGAGTTTGGCATTTTCCTGTTGTCATATGGGCATGGCATTTTCTTAGGTGGTCATAGTTGCACATCCCATCTGTGTTTTTCCAGATTTTCCCAGACTACAGATACCTATGGCTACACCTGAATATGGGGATGAGTTGTCATTTCTCCCAATACCACAACTACAACAGTCAGACGGATATTGGGGGGGGGGGGGGGGGGGGGGGGGGGGGGGGGGGGGTGGGGGGGGGGGGGGGGGGGGGGGGGGGGGGGGGGGGGGGGGGGGGGGGGGGGTAACACCACACAGGTAACCCCCCTGGAAATTGGAGATAGTCAGATGCACAGGACCTACCTGCCAATGAATGATAAACAGAGAAGCTAATGTAACCATGGTTCCTGTTTTAGGTGATAGGGTTAAAGAAAGCACTAACCCAAAGTGCCATCCTCCGGAGAGGCATTGGATTCGCCTGACCTTCCTCATATTATAACAAATTTCCAGAAAAAAATTTGAGCATCGTGAGCAATCCTGACAAGTTTAATAAATATATGTAAATCAGATGATGGCTCCTTGAAGATGTGATGATGTCAAAATGCAGCAATCTCCGTTCAGCGTCCAGCAATTTGTGAGAAGAAGCCATGAACTCTTGCCTTTCAGACTTTGCCTTTTAAACTGGCTGCCAAGATGCCCGAAAAATGCTTAAAATAAAGTCCTGAAAGATAAGACGTACAAACTATGCTATTTGCTCTTAGTTCTGCACATCTGTAAGTCAATGCAATAATACTTTTTTACCATCTTATGAGCAAGAATTGTAATATGCTCACTACAAGGGATACATTGCAAATCTTTTATGACATTCTCCATCAGGAAGCGTTTTGCCGACTTACATCATATTAGGGCAACCCAAGAAATTTTGATGTCAGCTGTTTGCAGGAATGTAGATTGAAAGATGGAGCACCTCCACCAACCTTGCATGGTTATGCAGCTTTATAACCTAAGGTCAACCAACTGGTGTGTGATGCATGTCAGAAGACTTGCCACATTCACTCCTTTCCTTGCAGAGTCGAGTTAAATCAGTAATCATGGTGTCAAAGTAGAATGCAGTCGATTTTTCCATAAACTTTGTTTAATCTCTATGCCCCAGCGAACTCAGCTTCGAACCTGATGCGTTTACCAGATCGCTCAATAGTGAAACCTAGACCATCATTCTTGAGATTTTAATGCCAGACCTAAAATATTGGTGGGTACTATTCAAACACCAATGGAACTAAACTAGTGAGATTGCTAAATGAGCAATGATAAGGTTCGATTGTGGGCATACTGGAGGCCTACTCACATATATGGTTGGCATACTAATCTGTGTCTTGGATTTAATACATCTATACGATGCATGACTGTCATAGTTGGATGATCTTCTAATCGGATCACTTCCCAAGACTAACTACTGTCAATCTTGATCACATCTCCAGCAATCAAGGAGCTAAATACAGAAGGAGGAAACTTATCTCAAACAGACACAGAGACAACGTTATGAACCATTGGATCAATGGTATAAAGAATTACGAGCCCTATTGGCACACAAAAATTTAATGATGATTAATTACCGACTATGAAGTGTTCTCACAGACGTACGAGTGGGCAAGGAATACGAAACAAAGACCCTTCCACTATGTAAAATAACAATAAAACCCAATTAAATACTATATATCCACAGCTCGCAATCTAACTCATGCTGCAGGAGATTGGTAAAGCATACCGTGATGTAAACCCAGACCTGCTCAGAACGTTCCAAGCTGCACCTAACAAATGCTAGGATTAGAAAGAAGAACTTGGCAACAGGAATGGGAACAGTTTTGTTAGTGGATTAAATAGGTCCACTCCCGTTGAGTTGGCTTGGAAGGTTAATAAATATAATACCAGGAAAAAGAACTGGCAATGTTGCTCATCCCTTCCTCTTGAAAAAAGCGAAATGACGCCTCAAAATGACTGGTCCAAAATATCCAGCATGAAAGCCTTCCATCTCATATTAGAAAAAATTTAGAGAGTACTGCTGAAAAATGTTGAAACTGATTAATTTTAATGAGCCAAAATATTGAATGAGAGTGATTTGCCCTCTTTACCGAGTATGAATTAGATAATGGCATTTACCATAAAGGTCGATCAACTGCTCCGGGGAGAGGATGGTAATAACCTATTGATATTCTGCAAGACTCTAAGGCACGTCCCTGATAACCCTTGTTTGGCACTGTATAATCTCAGGTTTTACACGGAGGCGTTTCTTCCCTAATTCCTGGACCAATAGTCTCATTGGCCGTATACCCTAAGCCCCAACAGCCTGATACATTTAGCCGATCCTCCTTAACTAGTTGTCTTTGAAAACTCATGAAAGAATGATGCTACAGACTGTACTACAGAACAGACACCAACTTCCCTACCTTTATGGGTTCATGAAAGGTAATAGTGTGCAGAACTGTATTGCCAATGTCCACCTTTCTCAACTGCACACACCTCTAACTAGTTTTTATTACCACTTTTCCTGAATCTAAAATCTGCATTTGATATTGCGAACAGAAACCGTTTATACTACATGAAACTAGCCAAAATGAAATATTGGTGGTAGCTTACCTCTGCTGATAATAGGTTTACTACCTTCAAATAGAGTATCCTCTGTCCTTTACCCTAGCAAGCTTCAGAAGTGATTCTAAAGAAATGTCTTTAGTACTAACCGCGGCAGGGAGAGGAGTGTCTTAGTCCCATGCTATTTTAATATTCTGATTAATCTCTCCGCAATGCTCTAACCTGCCTCACCTAAACATATAGCTTATAACTAAGTTGATGATACATGATTCCTTACAACGGGCATAAGAAGATGATTACCATTCTTATAAGTTCAAGCAATTTGTAATCGACTAGCCTCAAATATCTTCTCTAAAAACAAGGATATAACAAGCAAACGACATCCCCCACCCATCTATTTTGCAGGGTGAAACATAGCTAACGTGTAAAACTTTACGATATCTGGTGTAGATGTACCATTTAACAAATCCACTATACCACAACCAAACAAGCAATGCATAGCGAGGCTAAATGCTTCTCAAAGCTGTTGCTGGCCTTACAATCCCAACTATGTGCTAATGTGAGAATCGTGAGAAATGGATGTCATAGCCTCTGTTAAGGTCCTTAATTGATAGCAGCTCCCATGTTGATATTAGTTAGAAAAAAGTTCCCGCCGAGACCCTTGGAGTTAATGCAAAATGAAGCTCATAGATTATTCTTGGCTGTCCCAGATCCTAAAAAGTTCTTAACATGAAGGGAAGAGCTTGGTTTTCTAGTATCAGTGGATAGATGTTGAAATTAACACTGTACTCGGTATTAGAAATGGTTGAGAAATGAACCAGCACTGTCACAGTGAATCTTACAAGTGTCCTAGAGGTAAATACACAGATCTAAATGGATTGTGAAAACGTGCAATTGCATTAAGTTTTACAACCTACATGAACTGTATCACTGTAGGCAACAAGAGCATTTCACCCCTCCTTGGAAGATGTGTTCATTTAATATCACATACCTACAAGTCCCTCCCAAGAAGCTCATTGCTAGTATCCCTTCCTTAAATCCTTGTTAGAGCAAAACTGCTCAAGAAGAAATTTCTCACCTAGCTGGTAGTAATAAGTTATCACAAGTTATATCCACTGATGGATCTAAACAGGAGTCTTCTGGCAGGGCTGCATCTGCTCTTGTTGCCACCTCCCTAGTTAACCCTTTGACTGTTTCCGACGTATAAATACGTCTTACGAGCCAATGTTTCTGACGTATTTATACGCATAAATTCTAGCCAGCTCAATCAAGCAGGAGAAACTGTAGCCCACATGTGAGAGAATGGGTCTCCATGGGTCCAGTGTGCACCATAGAATAAAAAATCGGGGAGGCCAGTGGTGCATGTGGGAATGCCTCTTTCAGTTGTCAGTTTTTCAGGCATGTCCTAGCGGTACGAAATATGTGATTCCCCAGCAAATCTGGACTCTTCTCTTCCCAAGTGATGCCTAACACAGATGGAATGTCAGTGAAGATCAATTTCATGATTTGGGGGAGGTGTTTGAGACCAAAAGCAATGGAGGGGAGGAGGGGAGGGGGGAAGAGGAGAGAGGAGGAGAGGAGAGGGAAGGAAGAGGAGGAGAGGAGGAGGAGAGAGGGAGGTGGAGGAGGAAGGTGGAGGAGGTAGGAGGAGGAGAGAGGAGGAGAGGAGGAGGAGGAGGAGGGAGGAAGAAGTAATGTAATTATATTGTTCCCTTGAAGCAAGAAAAAAAAAAGAAGTCCCACCCCATGACAGGACAAGATAAGGGGAGATAACATCTGATAAAGCCGACTTTGATGAGCGTAAAGGAGGGTAATATTACATGACCATTGCCCTCCTTTGTTTTTTGCGGTACACAAACATTTTGTCTGTCATTTGTCCTGTCTGTCAAGCTCCCTGTCTGTCCATCTAGCTTCTCTGGCCTCAGAAGAGAGCCACAAGACTGTGTCATCACGTTTACTCACAATCTCAGCAGAGTATAGCACTTTGTGTCTGGATTTCTTGGGTATCCCTAGGTTAATTTACTCTATGTATACTTGTATTTATGTGTACCTGTGAGACAGAGATAGGCAGACCAGCTAGAAAGAGAGACAGATTGAAAGATATAGCATGAGGGAGAAAGATACTAGATAGATTGGAGAGGGAAGCAGCTTCCGACTCCATGTTTTGGACAAGGCGGTAGGGGTAGTGACTAATGAGACAATATGTCACTTTCGACAGCTGCCGACTACTGACTCAAAACATTTTATTAAGCCACACACTCGCACACAAGACAAGGAGGAGGAGAAGGAGGAGGAGGAGGAGGCGGAGGAGGAGGAGGAGTAGGAGGAAGTAGCGGAGTTAGGAGGGAAGGAAAGGAGAAGGGAGAAGGAGAAGGAGAAGGAGAAGGAGAAGGAGGAGGAAGGAGGAGGAGGAGGAGGAGGAGGAGAAAGGAAAGGAGAGGAAGAAGAAGGAGAAGGAAAGGAGGAGAAGGAGAAAGAGGAGGAGAAGGAGGAGGAGAAAAGGAGAGGAGAAGGGAGGAGAAGGAAGGAGAAGGAGGAGGAGGAAAGGAGGAGGAGAAGGCGGAGGAGGAGAAGGAGAGGAGAGGAGAAGGAGAAATGAGGAGAGAAGGGAGAAGGAGGAGAAGGGAGGAGAGGGAGGAGGAGGGGAGGAGAAGGAGGAGGAGGAGAAGAAGAGGAGATGGAGGAGGAGAAGGAGGAGAGAAGGAGAGGGGGAGGAGGAGGAGATGATTGTTTGTTTGGTTTTTGTAAACAAGTTTTGTAAACAATTATTGATAATTATGTTTGTGTGTGCTTATTGTGTTGTAATACAACGAGTGTTATATATACATGGCACCTTACTTTGGTCTCATAGGCCACATAAGTTATGTGAAAAAATAAAAATAATGAAAAAAAACAAAAACCTACAATTACCCAGTAAACTAAAAGTTTACCGGGTGAGCGCGTCGCCGCTGTTGCCATAACCGCTGCATTTTCGCAAACTTCACGCTCTATCTCTTCGTAAGTACCGAGGGCAAAAATTTTTTTTGGGACTAAAACACTCAGAAAAGTAATCCTTAACATTTCCATAGAACAAAATAATTTTTTTTTTTTGAATATTTGCGACATAAGAATGCAGTTTCAGAGAGGGGACTGAAACAGTCAAAGGGTTTAAGAATGATAATAATTTGTTACGGTAGGCCAAAGAATTAACAATTTGGCTCTACACTTCCAAACTGATTGTTCAATCCTAATGGGCGCTAAAGCTAACCTATGACACTGGCTTGACTCTAGCATCATTACTGATTCTAATGTCCATCATTGAAGCTCTTGACTCATATAATGTAACTTCAACACATGCTCATTGGGGAAGCCAAGTATTAGATAACTCCAAAAATTAGGGACAAAGAATAATGTATAAAAACAATTGCATGGATCCCCATTCACACACAGGATTACTCCTCTCATGATAACGTTGATATGTAGCCAAGTAGAGTACCCCGAAGGAGAATGTAGAATATAACTTTGTATAACTGTGTCTACATTAGGAATAACATTAGGAGAGAAGTAAATAATGAAAATATTGTTATTGAATGCAGTTATAAGCTGAGTAGATCTATAACCCACTATGAATAACATGAACGTAAGATAAGTATGTTTTATGGAGCAAACTTGCAATGTGAACAGACTGACTGATGTTGTAGTGGGCCCAGGCTTAGGCTTGGTTACCAGTACTTCTGGCAGTTTGGGAGACACAAGATGATGATCAAACTAAATTTAAATTATGTGATCAGGGCATATGGTCACTCTCCATGAACCTATGTGCTTTATTGTTCTCCTTATTGGTGACGGTACTTGCTCAGGGGTGAACCGTGGTACTTAGCTCATGGTGACGTGTACTTAGCTCTGTGAAACCTGTTTGTGTGCTCTTGAGTGGTGGACCTGTACTTTGAGTGCTGCCCTATACTTAAACTCTGTGAAGAAGTGTCTTGTTTGCTTCCCTTCCCGGGAACTGAACCAGATGCCCTTCATCAAGCAACTTACCACCAACTTAAGGAAAGAATTGAGGGGCAGCAAGATAGGGGATACGGCGATTGACCGAGGAAAACAAGAGGATTCGTAGTAGTCCTCCTGTTTTCGAGTCCTCAGTCCAAGAAGGGATCGCGGTCAGGTGGCTGGACAGCAGGGAACGACGAAGTTGGACGATCAAGAAGACGAATGGAAAGCAGAAACGATGAAGAAGAAAGAGCTGCAGTGGAAACTCCCGTGGAAACCTCCACGCATTCTCGGTGCTAACCCGACGAATGTTGAGTCTACCTACTGGGATCGTCACGACGAACACAACAAGGAAGGTAAGAATATTGTTGTTGTAGGGGATAGCCCAGGTAGATACTTGATAGGGGCAAATTCTGATTGAAGGACAGGAGTAGGAGAACAAAGGGTAATGCTTTCCTGGGGCTTGGGATGGAGAACATTGTATTTACCGCTTGAACAACCTCATGAACGTAATGGGATCATCCTATTAGTTGCCTCAGTGTTGGAGGCAATGAATGTAGGCAAGCGTAGAAGAGAGATTTAGTTAGAAAGTTCGGACAGCTATAGACATGATTAGGAAAGAAGGGGGCGCCCTGTTATATGTGGCATTTTTGGCCAAGACGAGGTGTTGGTAATGAATGGTTGTCCAGAGCAATTGGTATTAATTGGTGGCTGGATAACACTGTAAGGATAATGCAGTACATCATTGACAACTGGGACAACTTCTATGCCGAAATGCATGGTATGCCAGGATGGGGTTCACTTATCCAGGGCAGGTTGTGGGTTTTTCTTGCTAACTCAGTGGAGGGGGTTGTTAGGACTTAAAACAGGTTATTAGAGGTATGGGTTTAGAAATGATTAATAATAGTATGGATATATTACTTATGCTCTGATATTAAGAATCTAATAGTAACTGTCCATGAAGTAACTCTGGGTAATGTAAATTTTCAGAAATTGTGTAAAACAAAGATAATAGGAAAAATGTCAGAAGAAAAAACATATGATGGTATTTTATGCTAACAGTCGAAGTGCAAGAAATAAAATTAATGAAGCTACGTTTGGTAGCATGTGCTGGGAACTTTGAAATCAGTGCATTAACTAAACGTGGTATGAATTTAAAAGTCGGATATGACTGCTGGTGTAATATTCAGGGATTTAAGTTATTCCATGTGGATAGATGTAATGGAAGGGGAGGTAGTTGCATTGTATGTTCAGAAAATCTTAAATTGTTGCATAAAAACAGGTATAAAAATAGATGGAGCAGTAACAGAGTCTGTTGGGTAGAGTTCGTTGGAGGTCAAGAAAAACTAATTCTAGGTGTAATATAACCGACCTCCAGGCTTGGATCACGATAGAGGGAGACTTCTTTGGGACGAAATTGTTAGGGCTTCTGGACACAAGTAACGTAGTCATAGTAGGGAGACCTTTAACTAGCCAAATTGACTGGAATTCTTTGACAGGTAATCTAAGTCCATGGACTCATGGAAACAGTTCAGACTGTTTTCTGAAACAGAGTGTAACTGAATCCTACCAGCGGTAAATAATTTGCTAGACATAGTCCTTGTCAAATAAAGGAAACACTCGTGAATTAATCTGGAAGATCCCACTGAAGAGCTTGGCGCAAGTGATCATAAATCCATCACCATTACCATTAATTGGGAATGCTAGCATAATGATAATACAGTAAAAAACTCCAACAAATGTATAATCGTTCGTAACTAGGGAGGTGGCAACAAGAGCAGATGCAGCCATGCCAAGAAGTCTCCTCCTGTTTAGATCCACATGTATATAACTTGTTATATCTATTAATATCAGCTAGGCAGAAATTTCCTATCTTGAGGCAGCAGATGCTTAACAAAGTGATTTAAGGAAGGGATACAACAATGACCTTCTTGGAGGGACTTTGCAGGTATGGTGAGATGAAAATGAACACATCTTCCATGGAGGGTGAAATGCTCTGTTGCCTACAGTGAAACAGTTCAGCAATTGAAAACTTAATGCAATTGCACGTTTTCACAGTCCATTTAGATCTGTGTATTTACCTCTCTAGAACCTTGGTAAGATTCATTGTGACAGAGTCTGGTTCATTTCTCAACATCTTTAAAAAACCGAGTACAAGTGATTAAATTATAACTATCTATCACTGAGATTAGAAATAACCAAGCGCCCTTCCTCCATATTAAGAACCTTTGTAGATGTGGGACACCCAAGAATATTTCCTGAGAGCTTCATTTCTGCATTGAACTCCAAGGGTCGGAGAAACTTCTCTAGCTAAATGTCAACATGAGCAGCTAATCAATTAAAGACCTAACATCTGCCTATGTACATCGTTCTCAAAATCTCTACATTAGCTATAGATGGGGTGTAGCCACAACAGCTTTGAGAGCATTTAGCCTATCTTTGCAGTTCTATTGAGTTGTGGTATAAGTGGATTGTTAAAGGATACTCTACACTAAGATATCTGTAGTTTTTATCGTAGCTAAGGATTTCACCCTGCAAATAGATGGGTTTTTTGGGGGGGAATGTCCGTTTGGCTTGTTAATTTCTTTTGTGTTAGAGGAAGATATATGAGGCCTAGTCGATTACAAATTGCTTGAACTTCATTAAGAATGATGCTCATCTTGCCCCTGTGTATGTATCATGATATCATCAGCATAGCTTATAGCTGTATGTTGAGGTGAGGTAAGTATAAGCATTTAGGAGAGGCATTCATAAGAATATTAAATAGCATGGGCCTGGTGGCTAAAGCTCCCGCTTCACACATGGAGGGCCCTGGTTCGATTCCCGGCGGGTGGAAACATTCGACATGTTTCCTTACACCTGTTGTCCTGTTCACCTAGCAGCAAATAGGTGCCTGGGTGTTAGTCGACTGGTGTGGGTCGCATCCTGGGGGACAAGATTAAGGACCCCAATGGAAATAAGGTAGACAGTCCTCGATGACGCACTGACTTTCTTGGGTTATCCTGGGTGGCTTACCCTCCGGGTGAAAAATCCGAACGAAATCTTATCTTATCTTATCTTAGACTCACTTCTAAAGCCTTCATAAAGGACAGAGGATACTCTCTTTGACAGATATCCTATTATCCAGCAGAGTAAGCTACCACCAATATTCATTTTTGGCTAGTTCCTGTTGATAACGGTTCTGGTTCGCATTATCAAATGCAGATTTTTAGATCAAGGAAAGTGGTAAAACTAGTAGAGGTTGTGTTGCAGTGAGAAAGGTGGAAAGCAGTTCTGCACACGTTTACCTTTCATGAACCATAGAGGTTGGGGGAAAAGTGTGGTGTCTGAATGCTGTAGTACAGTCTGTTAAGTATCATTCTTTCAAAGGTTTTACAAAGACAAACTATTAAGGAGATCGGTCTAAATGTATCAGGCTTTGGGGCTTAGGGATAGGCACAGAGACTATTGGTCCAGGAAGTAGGAAGAACGCCCTCCTCTAAATTAACGGAGATTACAGTGCCAACAAATGGGTTATCAGGCACGTGCCTTAGAGTCCTGAGATATCTAGGTTATACCAATCCTCTCCTGAGTGTTACCTGGAGAGAAGTTCCCCGGGGGTCAACGCCCCGCGGGCCCGGTCTGTGACCAGCCCTCCTGGTGGATCAGAGCCTGATCAAACCAGGCTGTTGCTGCTGGCTGCAACGCAAACCATCGTAAGCCCAGCCGCCTGATCAGAACTGACTATAGGTGCTTGTCCAGTGCCAGCTTGTAGACTGCCAGGGGTCTGTTGGTAATCCCCTTTATGTGTGCTGGAGGCAGTTGGAACAATCTCTGGGGCCCCTGACACTTATTGTAATGGTCTCTTAACGTGCTAGTGACACCCCTGCTTTCGTTGGGGGATGGTGCATCGTCTGCACAAGTCTTTGCTTTCGTATGAGTGAGTTTCAGTGTGCATGTTCGTACTAGTCCTTTCCTCGAGGGATTGTCCCAGGTGTATTAATTCATGTATCTCTCCCTTCTGCTTTCCAGGGAATACAGGGTTTAGGAACCTCAGGCGCTCCCAAAATTGAGGTGTTTTATCGCCGTTATGCGCGCCGTGAAAGTTCTCTGTACATTTTCTAGTCGGCCAATTTCACACTGCCTTGAAAGGTGCTGTAGAGTGTGCAGCAATATTCCAGCCTAGATAGTAACAAGTGACCTGAAGAGTGGTCATCAGGGCTTGGCCTACTATTTTGAAGGTTCTCATTATCCATCCTGTCATTTTTCTAGCAGACATGCGATTGATACAATGTTATGGTCCCTGAAGGTGAGATCCCTCCGACATGATCACTCCCGGGCTTGACGTTGGTGTTTCGCTCTAATTTTGTGGCCAAGAATTTGTTTTGTACTCTGATGAAGATTAATTTCCTCATGTTCACCATAGATGTGTAATTGAAATTTCTCAGCGTTGAACTTCACATATTGTTTTCTGCAGCCACTGCAAGATTTGGTGATGTCCGCCTGTTACATTTCTAGAGCTTTGCAGTGTCTGCAATGGAAGACACTGTCCTCATGCAGATTCGGGTGTCCCATCTGCAAAGGAAGTACACGTGGCTGTGGCTGACATCCTTGTCTATGTCGGATAGAGGATGAAGGAACAAGATTGGGAGCAGTATGTTCCTTGTGGAACAGAGCTTTTCACCTAGTGGCAGCCTCGGACTTTACCTGTTTGACGACACTCATTCTGTCCTGTTCGTGAGGAAATTATAGATCCACGACCGACTTTTTCCTGTTATTCCCTGTTAGCCTGCATTTTGGTGCGCTATTATGCCATGGGTCACACTTTGTCGAAGGCTTTTGCAAAGTCTGTATATATTACATCTGTATTAACATTCTTTTTTGTCTTCTAGTGCATTAGGACCTTGTCATAGTGATCCAATATCAAGACAACAGGAGCGACCTGTCTAACCTTTGCCCTGGGTTTGTGTAACTGATGGGTTTCCCTAGAGGGGTGGTGATCTTGCTTCTTAGGACCCATTCAAAGATTTTTATGAATGTGGGGAGCAGATTGACGACCTATTATTAATGCATTATTCTATTCATACTCGTGAAGAAGCAAACACTCTCATCAATATTTGCTCATAAAAATTAATATTTCAACATTTCTTCAGAAGTACTCCTCTAAATTTTTTTCTAATATGAGAAGGGAAGATTTCATGCCTGGATGCTTTAAACCAGTCATTTATGAGTCAATGCTTTTCAAGAGGAAAGGGAGAGCAACATTGCCAGTCATTCCTGGTTATTTATTTATACCTTCTCAAGCCAAACTTAAAGGGGTGGACCTATTTAATCCACTAACAAATTGTGCCCAGTCCTGTTGCCCAAGTTCTTGCTTTCTATCCTTGCAATTTGTTAGTCAAGCTTGGGAACGTTCTGACAGTCTGGGGTTCTAACTTTCACGGTAATGCTTTACCCAATCCTCCTAGCTGCATGTGTTGATTGCGTAGCTGTGGATCATATTAGTATTTACATTGGTTTTTATTGTTATTTATAGTGAGGGTCCGATGTTTCCTTTCCTGCCCACTTGATCTGTGAGACAGCTCTATAGTGGTAACTAAATCAGAATTAAATTTTTTGAGTGCCAGTGGGCTGGTAATTCCCTTATACCATTGGTCCCAAGTGGTTAATAAAGTTGTCTCTGTTGTCTTGGTTGAGAATAAGTTCCTCATCCTGAATTTAGCTCTTGATTGCTGGGTGATGCGCTCATGATTACCAGTTGTTAGTCTTGGAAGTGATCAGATAGAAATCATCCAACGATGACAGTCATGCATCCGTAGATGATGTATTAAATCCCAAGGCACACATCTAGAATGCCACCATATTTGTGAGTAGGCTCAGTAGTGGTGCCCACAAGTCGAACATTGTCCATGCTCATTTGCACTTTCACTAGTGTAGTTCCATTGGGGTTTGTTATAGACCCCCAATATTCTTATGTCTGGCTTTAAAATCTGCCAAGAATGAGGGTAGGTTCACTTATTGATGCGATCTTGGTAAAGCATCAGGTCGAAGCTGGTTCGCTGGGGCAGAGAGATTAAAACTGTTTTATGAAAAATCGCCTGCATAACTTTGAGATCACCATGATACTACTGCTGTTAACCGACTTCGACTCTGCAAGGAAGGAGTGAATGTGGCATGTTGCTTTCTGGACATACAGCTCATCAACAGTTGGTTGACCCTTAGTTATAAGCTGCATACAAGGCAAGTTTTGGGTGGAGGTGCTCCATCTTTCAATCTTACATTCCGCAAACAGATACAAATTCAATATTCTTGTTTGCACTAATATGATTAAAAGCAGGCAACCATTCCGGATGGAACAATGTTCCATGAAAAGATTTGAAATGTATCCATTGTAATTGAGTTATTACAATCTCTTGCTCATAAGATGGTTAAAACTATTATGGTGGTTTACCTGGAGTTCACCTGGAGAGAGTTCCGGGGGACAACGCCCCCGCGGCCCGGTCTGTGACCAGGCCCTCCTTGTGGAATCAGAGCCCTGATCAACCAGGCTGTTGCTGCTGCTGGCATGCAACCAATCGTACGAGCCACAGCCCGGCTGGTCAGAACCGTCTTTTAGGTGTTTGATCCCAGTGCAAGCTTGAAGACTGCCAGGGTCTGTTGTAATCCCCCCTTATGTATGCTGGGAGGCCCAAAAAGTTTTGTTTTTTTGAACAGTCTCGGGCCCCCTGACACTTATTGTATGGTCTCTTAACGTGCTAGTGATCACCCCTGCTTTTCATTGGGGGATGTTGCATCGTCTGCCAAGTCTTTTTGCTTTCGTAGTGAGTGGATTTTCGTGTGCTAGTTCGCGTACTAGTCCCTCTAGGATTTTCCAGGTGTATTTAATCTTGTATCTCTCCTGCCTGCGTTCCATGGAAAACAGGTTCAAGAACCTCAACCGCTCCCAGTAATTGATGTGTTTTATCTCCGTGATGCCGCCGGAAGTTTCTCTGGTACATTTTTCTGGGTCAGCAATTGCACTGCTGCCGTGAAAGTGCTGTAGTGTGCAGCAATATTCCAGCCGAATAGAACAAGTGACCTGAAGAGTGTCAGCATGGGCTTGTTGGCCCTCCCTAGTTTTGAAGTTCTCATTATCCATCCTGTCATTTTTCTAGCAGATGCATTTGATACAATGTTATGGTCTTGAAGGTTAAGATCCTCCGACCATGATCACTCCCAGGTCTTTGACGTTGGTGTTTCGTTCTATTTTGTGGCCAGAATTTGTTTGTAATCTGATGAAGAATTAATTTCCCTCGTGTTTACCATTATCTGAGTAATTGAAATGTCTCATCGTTGAACTTCATATGGTTTCTGCAGCCCACTGAAAGATTCGGTTGATGTCCGTCCTGGAGCCTTGCAGTGTCATGCAATGGAAGACACTGGTCATGCAGATTTGGGTGTCATCTGCAAAGGAAGACACGGTGCTGTGGCTGACCATCCTTGTCATGTCGATATGAGGATGAGGAACAAGATGGGAGCGAGTACTGTGCCTTGTGGAACAAGCTTTTTCACCGGAGCTGCCCTCGGACTTTTACCTCTGTTGAAGACTACTCTCTGTGTTCTGTTAGTGAGGAAATTATAGATCCAGCCGACCGACTTTTCCTGTTATCCCTTTAAGCACGCATTTTGTGCGCTTTACGCCATGGTCCAAACTTTCCGAAGGCTTTGCAAAGTCTGTAATATTACATCTGACATTCTTTTTATCTACTAGTGCATTTAGGACGCTTGTCGAGTGATCCAATAGTTGAGACGAGAGGAGCGACCTGTTCGAAACCCATGTGTGCCCTGGGTTGTGTAACTGATGGTTTCAGATGGGTGGTGATCTTTGCTTCTTAGGACCCTTTTCAAAGATTTTTATGCTGCACTTTTGACATTTCACCATACTCAAGAGCATCATCCTGATTACATATATTTATTAAACTTGTCAGGATCTGTTCAAGATGCTCAATTTTTGTCTGCAAATTTGTTATAATATGAGGAAGGTCAGGCGAATCCAATGCCTCTCCGGAGGATGGCACTTCTGAGTTAGGGCTTTCTTTAACACCTATCACCTTAACAGGTACCATGGTTACATTAGTGTTCTCTGATGGTGCCTGTGGCAAGTCTGCCTCATCATTATTCATTGCAGGTAAATCCTGTGCATCTGACTCATCTCCAATTTCCAGGGGGGTTACCTGTGTGGTGTCCGTCTGATTGTTGTAGTTGTGTATTGGAAAAAAATGACAAGCTCATCCCCATATAGCAGGGATGGCTAGCACATGTGTGTGTGATGGCATTCTGGTATCACCAGAATCCTTTGCAGTGAGATTGGGTTCTTCCGCACTTTGCAGAGGTTGTCTCAGCTCTGGCTATGGTAGACTGGATGGCCTCATCCTCAGTTACCATTAAAGGACTGTTATAAGGGTTACGTCGAAGGTTGTTTGGGTTCCGACTGCAGTCCTTGTGGGGAAACTGTAACCCCAACTTCTTTACAGTTGATCAGGCTCTGATCCACCAGGAGGCCTGGTCACAGACCGGGCCGTGGGGGCGTTGACCCCCGGAACTCTCTCCAGGTAAACAGTTAATACACTTAAATTTTTGGCTGTCAAGGCCTACTGTTCATTCTCTAGTGGAATGTTTTCCAGCACACTTACCACACCAAGAATGTAGTATTTCACAGTCTACTGCAACATGGCCATAGTGCTGGCATTTGTAACACCTGCGTTGAGGGGGTAGGTACACTTCGATGTTTAGGAAATGTAGGCCAGGCACCCAGATATTTCGAGGGAGGGGCACAGGGCCTACCCAGCTGGCAATAACTTGGGATTTTCCTTTAAGTCTTTTAGGCTTGATGATCTGCTCACTTAGAGTCAGATGGGATGGGTCCATGTAGAGAGGATATCCAAAGATTATGATACTGACCCATTTTTTATAGTGGTGAGTGTCTGATGGAGGTCGGAGCAGCTTAATACCCCCATAAGGTGTACTAAGTAGATCATTGATCAGTTCTTCATTCTGTTCCACAAAGTTGTGTGCGTTTTTTCCTAAATTGGATCCTTGATTTAGGATGTTTCTTTACAGCTTCTATTATTATTATTATTATTATAATAAAAAAGAAGCGCTAAGCCAACAGCTTCCATTAGCCATGCACACTTAGCAGGCATCAGGGTGTTGTCATGCACACTTAGCAGGCATCAGGGTGTTGTCAGGGAAGTTCAGTTTATCACATTCTTCCTTTGAAGAAAGACTTCTTGCAGCCTCTGTGCACCAAGGACGTTTAGTTTCACATTGTCTACGAGTCAAGTGAGTCTGACTACGTCGGCACTCTAGCCCTTTCTCACTTTTTCTCCTTTGTTTACTTTTAAAGATCTAGAAGTTATCATCATTTCCATCACCTGCTGAAATAGGCTCCTCTATGACAGTTGCCATGTTTGCAGGTGATGCTATCTCATATAAGACTCACAATGCAAGAATTCCTCGCTTATCTTCCCCTTATAGCTTATGCAAGAGTAAATCAGAAGTCTAAAATAGATCAAATGGCACAAGGGTTCAAGTTCAATGAACACTTCCAATTATACTTAACTCAGGTCATTACTACTTAATACACACCTCACTAAAAATACATTCAGAGGCTTCTTGTGTGGGTGTTAATAATATGGTACATATAATGGATGGTGTATGGGCAAGGTCTTACACCTAATCACAAATTACAAAGATGAAAAGAGGGAGAGAGAGAGAGTAGGTAATATTGATCATAAAATTAGAATTCTGACATATATCACATTAAACAAGAGGTTCAAATTCAATGATAACTTCCACTTGAGTCAGTTCAGGCTACTGCCACCTAATGTACCTCACTGAAATAATAATATAGTGGACATCACAATGAATGCTGAGGACAACCTCTTACCCCAACCATAGATTGTAAACATTACTTAAAAAAAAAAACGGTAACTAGGTAATGTTACAATGACAATGTGATAAATCACTCTGGTCGACTTCCTCGGTCCATCCTGGGTAACTCACACGTTACTATATATGCTACGTATGTATGCATGCATAAGTGTGCAGCTGTAAATAGATGAACCAGTACCCAAACAATCTCACACTCGCGTTACTATGTATGACAAGTGTTACCAAGTACACCAAGTGTACACATTATCACTTAGAATACACTTATGTTGATGTAAATATGGGTGAGTGGCACACCGCTGGTCGTGATAAACACACTCAACTTCTCAAGGTCACACACTAGGCCCAGCTTCTGAAGAGTTTCCAGTGTTTTAGTTTAATATGTTTATTATGCGTCAGTGCAAGTCTACAGTCATTCACTTGGTGTATCAGAAGTTAAACACTACAATCCAGTTGATCAAATAGTCTAAAACAATTTACACAATATATAACTAGAAGTATAATGATTGCAAATTGTTACTATTACAATTTTAACTAGGCGCTAAACCCACTAGATGAGATGGCAAAGAACACAGATGTTAACAGGCTGACTCTTGCTTAACACAGTTTAAAGGTAACTGAATTACTCAAGAGAGAAAGTATTCATGAAACTGAACATTATGCAGGAGTAAGCTTGTTCACAGTAAAAATACAAAGCATAAGTTACACACTCACACCACAGATGAACACTGCAATTTGAAATATTACTGGGAATTTAGCAGTAAAGTTTCAATCTGAACGAGAAAATGTATTAGAAAACACAGCAATGACACTAGGACAAGCAACTTAATTATGTAACTGTATTTAATAGTGCAGTTACACTGAGCAAAGCATGTATTACACTGTGTTAATAAATGTAAGGAGTCACTACACTGAAATACACTTTGAGCCTTTTAAAGTCTTTATACAGGCTTACAAATGACAATTAACTGTCTATAAATTAAAACACTGTTGCGGATAGTCAGAAATAATCCTAGTGAAGTGGTGAAAGAAAGCATGGAGAGATATGTGGGTGATGGTGGTAGAGACCATGCTCTACCTAACATTGCTCACTCTTTAAAGCCATCTGGCTTATCAGTCCACACTAAGCCACTAGGTAAATATTTGCTTTTACTGTCATTTTACTGGCAATGCAAAGCAGTGCAGACACAATGGAAGCAGATTTCACACTGGCTTCCTCGGCAGCGCTGGCTTGGACTACCCGGGAGTTACTTTCTCGATGCAGGAAAACAATGGTGCAGCGGAACACTGTAGAACATTCACTAAGACGTGCTGGGATTCAGAATAGCTATGGCTGCAGGCTAACTTGGCCTGGACTGTCTGGCTTGGCGTGCTGCTTGGCCTGGATCAGCTAACCCGCCCTTATCCCATATGTAGATAATGGCGATGAGTTAAGGGATACTGGTGAATAGGAAAGTCAAGGAAGGGACATTCACCTCACTAGACACATGCAGTATGGGTGTGAGTGGCATGCGGGTCTTATAGTGCCAGTCTCAAGGTCAATCCCCAGGCCAGGCATTCCACACTCATATTAAGCCTACGTTGGTACTGATGCTCGCACAATGTCCTAGGTCAGCGAAATCCACTCATGCAAATAGTTACAACAAACCTGCAGCACTTATCACTTCTAGTACACGTTTGACAGACGAATGTTCACTCTGTGCACAAGCAAATCAGCACAAACTTACTATGTTTATAGGTGAACCTCTGGCATGTCCCACGTAAAAAGCCGTCTCTGGTGGCCAAAGGAATTACCTGGTACTGCAATGATCGTTAAATTGTTAACTAAGCCACTACAGGAAACGCTGGAATGCCAGCAACACTGTAGAACATATATGTAGACACGCTGGGGTTCAGTACAGCTGTAACTGTAGGCTACCTTAGTTTGCCCTGGTTGGAGTGCTGCTTTTAAGCCTTCTTGAATGTGCTTGCTAAACCCATGTCAACCACTTGGATATTTGCTTGTAGCAGGCAAATAGGCACACAGGAGACACATTCGTAAGAATAGCCAGGAACAAATCGTGGAGTGCGGCAGGACTGCCACGGGCACTCAGGCACTGTGGACTGGGAAAAGCCGCCTCTAGACCATAAGTAAATAGAGGCGAATGGCTGAGTTCCAAATCGAGGAAGGAGGGGAGGCAGGGGAGGGGTAGTGAAGGTAGGCCTTCTAGAGCCACTTCAAATCAACATGTTGCGTTTCACTAGGTATATCACTAGTTACAGTTCACACATAAGAGTTCCAGCAGCAATGCAGCTGCGATACAACGATATGAGTTGCATGATGAGTTATCAGTCGGGTGAAATAAGCAGCTCTGAGATAGAAGGCCTAGGACCTCGCTCAACACACACACATGTCCTCTCCCCTCAACTACTCAGGCCTTACTGTGAAAACAAGAGCAAATGTAGATGAAGAGAAAAGGGATGGAGTAAACAGGGGCAAGGAACAAATAAGGAACTTCTAACATCTGTTACTAATCCATATATGGGAGGAATGCAGAGGTCTTGATAGCGTACAAAATAGCGGAGGCAATGATCATCATGACAATCACTCAAGGATGTAATATTAGACTCTGTATAGAGGCTCTCAACAGGTGAAGACCGTAATGTTGGTAGAATTACCAACAATATGTAAAGTAAAAGGGCACAAGTGCAACTAATGTGACATTTTTATTGTGGCAACGTTTTGCTCTCCAGGAGCTTTGTCAAGCCGTTACAAACAGTACATGGACACAGAGGGTATATACAGATTGTCTGGCCGAGAAGGAGATCCCTAAGTCTACTCCTGCACAACTCTCCAACTCCAAACACCCCTTCTCTCCAGCTACCCAAGCTTACTTAACTGAATGTGCCGAAGAACTTTCTAACATCGCTAAGGAAACCTTTGAAACTGCAAGGAATATGAGAGTCAATCTTCAGATTGACCAACACACTGCTGAGCATATTCTCAGCACAGTCACCACAGCCAACATCCAACAGAAGATCAAACTCGATCGCAAACTTGAGTACTACTGCACTAACAGTCGATGGAAGGAAATGGGATGTGAATCCCTGATAAACAACCTATCGTCACACACCTTAACTGACTACGAGAAACAAGCACTGAGCCTGGGACTCAAATTTACCACCAACATAAGCAAACCTAACTATCAACTCAACCTAGTTACCAGGAACCATAGACACAATGACAGCAACTTCCAGAAGGGTTATGTAGAGGGCATTCTCACTGCAGCTTTATGTGAACCTTCTTCTAATCTTCCTAGACGATGCATCACTGCCCTTAAGGACCTCGCCAACGACCCCAACATTATCATCACCACTGCCGACAAAGGAGGTGGAGTCGTCATACTCAACACTAGTGACTACAACACTAAAATGATGGATCTTTTGAGTGATCAGTCTACATACGAACCCATCAGCACTCAACAGTGGTAAGATAAGATAAGATAAGATAAGATTTCGTTCGGATTTTTAACCCCGGAGGGTTAGCCACCCAGGATAACCCAAGAAAGTCAGTGCGTCATCGAGGACTGTCTAACTTATTTCCATTGGGGTCCTTAATCTTGTCCCCCAGGATGCGACCCACACCAGTCGACTAACACCCAGGTACCTATTTGCTCCTAGGTGAACAGGACAACAGGTGTAAGGAAACGTGTCGAAATGTTTCCACCCGCCGGGAATCGAACCCGGGCTCTCCGTGTGTGAAGCGGGAGCTTTAGCCACCAGGCCACCAGGCCAAAGATTTTCTATACAAAACCAGACAAATACTCAAACGCACTAGAGAAGGGAAGAAACTACTGTACTTGTTACCCAGCAACCCTAAACCATCACACATGTATGGTTTACCCAAGACCCATAAACACAATATTCCTCTCAGACCAATCACGTCAGGTATAGGCAGTGCACCACACAAACTAACCAGAGTTCTTGCCAAACATCTTTCCTACCTTCTGGGGACCATCAGCCCCATTCATCTTAAACATTCAGGCGACCTTCTCAACCGCATCCGAAACCTCTCCATCTATAACAAGAAACTAAGCAGTTTGGACGTGACTTCCCTCTTCACAAAAGTACCTACCACAAAAGCCATCGAGGTTCTACGACATAAAGTCAATCAGGACCTTAATCTTCCTCTACCTCCCAGAGATTTTGTTGACTTGATTGAACTCTGTGTTAATTTCAACTGTTTTTCTTTCAATAACAGGCTCTACAAACAAACCTACGACATGAGAATGGGGTCCCCCAACAGTGCCGTCCTACCCAACTTATACATGGAACACCTAGAGTCCGAACACTTCGCCAACATCATCCCTTCAAGCGTCACTTGGTTACGTTACGTGGACGACGTCCTCGTAAAAACTCCCAAACGTTTTGATGTGCGGAATCTTCAGGCAAGGCTCAACGCACTTGAACCGGCGATCCAGTTTACACTAGAAGAAGAGTCCAATGACAAGCTACCTTTCCTCGACGTCCTCATTCACAAAGTAGACAACAACCTAAAATTTCAAGTTTATTGGAAACCTACCAATAAAAATGATCTCACACACTTCTGTTCCAGTCAAGATACTAAGACCAAAAGAGGCATCATCATCGGGTTTTTCCTAAGAGCACCGAATTTGTAGCCCTGAGTTTCTTGATGGGGAATGTACATACATTCACCAAACCTTCACTGAGTTACATTTTTCTTCATTTTTCATCAAAGATTGCAAGAAAAGAGCTCTTCAGATCATTAATTCTCCACGCACCAACACCACTCCCAACAAAGTTATAATTCTTCCCAACAGCCAGGTTGCACTGAACGTTTCTAAAGTACTACTTTCACAAGCTAACACCAGAGTCGCCATCGCTTCCAGCACTTCAATAAAGGATCTAACCAGGACAAAATCAAAGCACTACGAACCAGTCAATGCAGGGGTTTACACTATACCCTGTGGAGGCTGCGACAAGATTTATGTAGGTGAAACAGCAAGAAACCTCGACACCCACCTCAATGAACACATTCAATTCAATTCAATTCAATTCAATTCAAAGTTTATTCTCTATAAGGATTACAATGCTGAGTTTACAGAATTTGGTTATTGTGTGGTTTACATGTAGTAAAACAATAATTACAGAGTGTACCACTAGAACACCTAGCATGGCTAGGCATTTCGGGCAGACTTATATTAAATCTTAAGTTTAAAATATTACAAAATTATGAGGTAAGTTGGTATTATGGCTAAGTGACTAAATACTAGTTGTGAGTTTAGCAATGTGAATGCTTTTGTTTTGGCACTATACATAGTTTCAGTATTGGAGTATCACAGGCCAACTTATGACTAGTTAAGATTCATTATTTTGAGATTGAGATTGATATTTCTGTTTATGGTCAAATGGGTGAGTGAGTGTAAGTGTGAACCACCAGGTGGTATTCGTATTATTAGTTGACAGGGTGTATCAGGGAGATAAGATGTTTTCTGATGGTATTTTGAAGGTGATGAATGTGTCTGTAGTTTTGGAATTTTCAGGTAGGGTGTTCCAGATTTTAGGGCCTTTGACATACATTGAATTTTTGTAAAGGTTTAGTTGGACACGGGGAATGTCATAGAGATGTTTGTGTCTGGTGTTGTGCCTGTGGGTTCTGTCACAACTATCAAGAAAGTGTTTTAGGTCAAGGTTAATACTGGAATTTAAGGTCCTGTAGATGTAGATTGCACAGTAGTAAGTGTGGATGTACTGAACAGGGAGTAAGTTTAGATCTATGAAGAGTGGGGGGGTGTGTTGCCAGGGATGGGATTTAGTGATTATTCTTACTGCAGCTTTTTGTTGGGTTATTATTGGCTTTAGATGTGTTGCTGCAGTTGAAACCCAAGCATGTGTGCTCAAATTGGAAATAAATAAATAAATAAATAAATAAATAAATAGGTGAGGTATGGATATATAAGTGAATGGTATAGTGTGAGAAGGGCAGTTTGCGGCACGTAGTATCGTATCTTGGAGAGGATCCCAACCGTTTTGGATACGATAACTTGAACAACGCCTGTGTACAATACCGAAATTCCACCAATCATCTCATGAAATTCAGGGACGCCCAAGTAGTGATCAAAGATACTAATTTCCACAGACGCAAGTGCCTTGAATCAGCACTTATCACTGTTTCGAATACAATTAAACAAAACAAAGGCAGCTTCACTATCTCTGAAGTCTTAGCAAGTGTCCTCCTGTAAACAGTAAACCCCTGCCATCACATAGTCTCTCCTGTTAATACTACACAAAGCACATTACAGAGTGAACACTGAAACAGGCCTTCTCTATCCAGTCTATATTTGTCTAACCTATTTTTATGTTACCCAAGTAATATCTTTTATATCCTTTTACTCATGTACGAGTTAATTGCTCTACCATATTGTATTACTACTACTACTACAACTTATGTCACTACTACTACTACTACTACCACCACTAGTATTGCACCTCACTCTGAGCCTATATATACCCTCTGTGTCCATGTACTGTTTGTAACGGTTTGACAAAAGCTCCTGGAGAGCGAAACATTACCATAATAAAATGTCACATTAGTTGCACTTGTATCCATTTACTAAATTTACAGGTGAAGAGCGAAAAGCACTGAAGCACAAGTGTAATCCCTGGTGATGGATGGGATCAAGGCTAGAAAGAGTTGCAAGAGAGGCTGCTGAATATATCTGGTTGCTATAATATAGTTTTGATAAAATTAGGGCAGAATGCAGTCGAAGGAGGGTTTTGTGGTCAGCACCCCCATGAAAGGTGAGCGACGGTTTTAAGGAGGTTCGGCCGGCTATGACAAGTTGCCTTCAAAGAAGTAATGTGAGGTTTCCAGGATAACCAATGGTCAAACAGAAGGCCGAGAAACCTGACAGTATCAAGTTCTGGGATACGCGAGCCGTATGGGTACAATGGATTAGCAGGAATGATTGAACATCAAGTGAAAGTAATATGGTGTGTTTTAGTACTAGAAAAATTAAACCCATGAAACAATTGGAAACACGGTTGACAGCATGCTGGAGGGAAACTGCAATGAGTCAGCGCCTGCACAAGCTATAGCGAAGTCATGAACACAGAGTGATGACCAAATATTTGATGGAAGAACAGGTGCCAGATCATTTATAGGAAGGAGAAAAAGTGTGGTGCTCAAGACATCCCTGGGGGACACCTTCAGTTTGGACAAAGTCTGGGGTAAGCATATTGTTTACCCGAACACGGAAATGTCTCTCACATAAAAAGTTCTAGAGGAAAAGTGCCTCAGAGGCCTAAGGAGTGGGCCTGGGTCAAGATGTTATATCTCCACATTGTGTCATATGCCTTCTCAAGATCAAAAAAGAAGGTGATAGCCGAGTGATTATTGGCAAAGGCATTATGTACATGTATATCAAAACGGAGTAAGTAGCCAATAGTAGAACGGCCTTTATGAAAGTCACATTCACTAGTGGAGAGACTGTGTGTCTCTAAGTACCACACCAAATGCCTGTTTACCAGATGTTCCAACACCTTGCAAACCACACTGGTAAGAGAACTGTGACGATAGTGGGAGGCATCAAGTCCCAAAGTACCTGGTTAATGAAAAGGTAGTACAATGGCAGATTTCCACAGCTGGAGCAGAACTCTTCGCGACCAAATAGGATTAAAAAGACGTAAAAGGACCGCAAGGGCTGATGGATGTAAATGTTGGAGCATATAGATATGAATGCTGTCCAACACAGCTGCTGATGATCGGCAAGTGGAGAGTAAAAGGCACATTGTAAGACTCTTCTCCACTAGAAGAAAATCTAAGGGCTCAAACTCTCTGGCAGATTTGGAGGGAAGAAGGGCAGAGAGGGAGCCCCTGGGAGATAAGGACAAGATGATGACCAAGTTCATTGGCAACATCAAGAGGATTAGCTATAGCAACACTAACAACCCGAAGGATGGGAGCTGGGTCGGGAGTAATATTTGCCAATCAGTTTTTGTACTCTTTTTCCAGACTGCACTCATAGAGGAAGCCGAAGTGACAGTAGAAACATCCCACCAACAAGTGCATTTAGCTTTACAGAAGACACGGCGGGCAGCTGCACTCATCGGCTTAAAATAAAGGAAGTGCTCTGTGGTCCTACTGTACCAATATCTGCCCTATGCAGTGCATTTCAAACATACTGCATAAGCACAGGCAGACCACCAAGGCACGTACCTCTGAGAATGCCTGCCTGAGGTTCGAGGTATAGAATGTGAAACTGCAGTTAAAACCAAGGTCGAGAAGGAGTGAAACAGCTCATCAATGGACGAAAAAGGATCCTCATTAAAAGTAGTTTGATGCGAGTAAAGGTCCCAATTCACTCAGTCAAATTGTCAGAGTGAGCTACAAGAAGGTGGTGAGTACAAATGAGAAGTAAGGATGACTGGAAAATGATCAGTGTCATGCAAGTCCAGGAGGACAGACCAGGAAAAGTCTGGTGCAGTTGAGGAAAAACAAACTGATAGATCGATGCAAGAGAGAGACTGAGTACGAGGATCAAAATGGGTGGAAGTACCCGTATTTAAAACGTGGAGGGGGAGAGAAGTAAGAAAAGCCTCTAACTGAATTCTGCGAGGGTCACAGTGAGACCCCAAGAGGAAATAGTGAGCATTAAAATTGCCAAGTAATAGAAAGGGTGGCAGTAAGGAAGAAATCAGAAATGCAACATCTGGAATAGATAATGCCCGAGAAGGAGAGAGATACAAAGAACAGAGGGTATACCACTTATTCAAGTGGATGCGGGGTGCAGTGTAATGCAGAGATGTATATACCAAGAGCTGATGATATGGAATACCAGTGCATATAAGAAGTGCACTTTCATTAATGGTTCCATTGGGAAAAGGATCCAATGAATATAACAAAACATAGCCCAAGATGGGGTGGATAACAGTGGAGCGAAATTTGGGTTTTTGTAAACAAACACAAACAGGGAAAAACTGGGAGAGCAACACCTGAATCTCACCCCAGTTACCCCTGAGACCTCGGATAGTTCACTGTAAATAAGCCATGATTTGCAAAGAGGATACAAGAAGTCAGAAGGCAGAGATATGTACAGACTAGAAGGGTTAGAAAAGTTCACATGGAGGCAGCGAAAAACGAACAAGCAGCGAAGGGTTGGAATGCTGTAAAGAAAGTTGTGCAGGTGGAGAAGAGTGAAGAGTGATAGGAGGTGGATCAGTGTCCATCAATGGTCAAGTCTCTGCAATATAGTCGGAGACAGCTTTTGTTTCAGAGGACAAGGACGTTGTATGTGGGACGATATTGGAGATGAAAGTGGGAGGGTGAGTAAAGATTGGGGCAATGATGGAATTTACCCACATAGGGGGGACAAAAGATTAGAGGTAGCTTGAGAAGCTTGGGAGGGGACAGGAGAGGAAGGTACTGTACAAGGGGGAAGATGGACCTCCACACTTGCAACAGAATGAGTAAGATCCAGGTGCTGAGACTGGAAATGAAAGAGATTTACCCTTTGGGGATTTGTTGGACTTTAAAGAAGTAGAGAGGCGAGGGGGAGGAGCTATTGTGTGAGGTCTCGTAAACATAGAAGCTTGCGTGTGAGATGAAGATTAGAGAACAGTAGGAGGTGAGAAGGTAGGGACCTCAGAGTCCAGGACTGCATAAGAATTACATACTGAGGTGACTGTGAAAAGTGTGATTGCAGGGAGACCACAGGAATTGGGACCCCAGAGGTTGGGGGTCTCTTAGTAACTCGAGAATAAGAAATATGGGAAAGCCTCCCAGGGAGGTGAAGACGAGAGATTGCCATGGCATAAGTAAAGCCTTCTGTCTCTTTGAGACAACAGATTTCACGTTCATTCAAGTAAACCTGGAAACAATGAGAATAAAATGGATGAGCTTCATGACAATTAAGGCAGGAGGGAGATAGGCTACAAGATGTATTGGTATGGTCATCGGCACCACAGACTGGGCATTCAGCCATGGACCTGCAATATTTTGCAAGATGGCCAAACCACCAGCAATTTCTATACTGTTGTGGTGTAGGGTTCACCTGTTGGACTTGTAAATGGTGTCCCGCAATATAAACCGATAATGGAAGCTCACCACAATCAAAAGTTAAGTGAGCGACATTGCCTGCCTACAGGCAGGCAGTACATACGTATCTACTTTAAGGATCGGGAGGTCTTGGAGCTCATCACCACATATCTGGAAATTACACTGAACAATGGTATGTGGAAAAATGACAGTACCACTGCAAGAATTGAGGTAATGATATTTTTCATTTGTCACAGGAATGGCATCAATGGTTGTAAGGAGAGAAAGCTCATGAGCTTGGCTAGCATTCTGTACTGTGACGATGCATGCACTGCTCTTGAGAGCATGAAACGGAATTTTACAACCAACATAGCATAGGAGCACCTTGCTGATACTATGATCAGAAAGATATTCTGAAGATGTCGGTTGTAGAGTAAAAAACTTCGTCTACTGTGTACTATAATGTGTAGTATGTAAAGAAAGTGACTATCATGTTGGTCTTTTCTGAGTAGAATGAGAGTCGGTCGAAATAATATTATCAGAAGGTCATGGTCGTTTAGATACAGGGCTGGAGGTGGTTCATGTTGAGGTGGGCACGTGATCCGAAAACTGTCGCACCATATGGGGAGAAGCCAGAAGCATACTCAAAGACGTGTGGAGGTAAGAGGTGTCAAAGGAGAAAGGCCGAACCTCTGTATCCAGAGCGTGGCACAAAATGTTACCCACACAAGATACAGGGGCAGTAGAAAGGTTCAAAGAATGGTCTGGTACAAGGCAGGGTCATCAATGGGTGCTGCTACAAGAAGAGGCCCATGAGGAGGAGGTAAATAGACTTGGGCCTCCATGGTTAAGTCTCTCTTTTCTTTCATTTATAAGAAAAGAAAAGAAAGGAACAAAGATAAAAAAAAGGGGAGGGGGAGCATGGAGGGGCAGCTCCCAGGGGAAAAGGACTGCAAGTCTCCCCTTCTGTGCCCAAGAGGACAACCTCAGCACAGCCAGTAGTGCAGATGCAGCATGGAACTCATGCTATACCCTACCTTTCAAGCCAGTTAACCAACAATCTGGGATACCAACTTCACATCTACCGAGCCACCTCAGTGGACAAAAGGGAGGGTGGTTGGAAACTTGCTACAAACCATACCTCCTTCGGCCACCACCTCCTGGAATCCAACAGGCAGCCTTCAGAGATATGCTCATCACCTGAAAGACACCCAAGCCCCCCCCCCCACAGTAGATTGGAGAGCAATTGGGATCTCTAGATGATCCAGATTCCATGGCAAGGACCTCAACGGAAGGAGAGATCCCAGAACCCCTATTCAGGTCTAGGTACTACAAAGCCTACAAGTCTGGGAACTACAAAGCAGAAACAGGAAAGGGAAAGTGGAGGGATGGGGAGAGGAGGAAAGGGAAAGGGGTGATGGGGAGGATGGGATAGGGAAGGGGGGATTGGGGGATTAATTAGGTTCGGTCTGAGGAAGAAGATAATTAGGTCTAGGATAGATATTGGCCGAGAAGGAGAGAGATACAAAGAATAGACCACATTCCACTTATTCAAGAAGACGTGTGCTGCAGTGTAATGCAGCGTAGTATGAACAAAGATCTGGTGGTATGGTATACTGGTGCGTACATTAAAGGTTCCATTGGGAAAATGATCCGATGAATATAATAAAACATAGCCCAAGATAGGATGGAAAACAGCGGAGCGTAATTTGGGTACTTGTAAACAAACACAAACAGGGAAAAACTGGGAAAGCAATACCTGAAACTCACCCTGGGTACCCCTGAGGCCTCGGATATTCCACTGTAAATAAGCCTTGATTTGCAAAGAAAAGGATATAGGGAAATACAAAGTAATAGGTATCTACAGACTAAAAGGGTTAGTAAAGTCCACGTGTGGAGGCAGTGGAAAATGAGTAAGCAGTGAAGGATTTGAATGCTGCGAAGAAAAGAGTTGTGCAGATGGAGTAGAAGAGTGAAGAGTAGCGATAGGAGGTGGATCAGTGTCCATCAATGGTTCAGTCTCCTCAATATATTCGGAGATAGTTTCAAGTGTTTCAGAGGACAAGGATGTCGTGTGTGGGACAACATCGGAGATAGAAGAGGGAGAGTGGGTAAAGATCAGGGTGGCAATGGAAGTAACTAAAGTAGGAGGGAATGAAAGGTAAGAATTAACTTGGGAAGAAGCTTAGGAGGGGACAGGAGAGGAAGAAACTCGGGAGTGGACAAAAGAAACTTGGAAGGGGACAGATGAAGGGACTATGTGAGGGGAAGGATAAACCTCCACACTCTTAACAGAGCTAATAAGAGGTAAAGAACCAGGTACAGAGACTGGAAAGGAATAATGTCCAGGTAGGATATGTGAAGGAGAGGTTAAAGGAGATTTATACTTTGGGGATTGTTTAGATTTTGGAGAAGTAAGGGGGGTGAAGGGAAGAAGTTGTTGTGCGAGGTCGTGTACACATGGAAACTTGTAAGCGAGAAGATGAAGAGTTGAGAACAGAATGAGGTGATGAGATTGAGACCTCGGAGTCCAGGACTGCAAAAGAGTTAGATACAAAGGTGACGCAGGAGTTGGGACTCCAGAGGTTGAGGGCCTCTTAGTAACTCGAGAATAAGAAATACGGGAAAGTCTCCCCCAAGGCATAACGTATAGACGAGACTGCCATGGCATAAGGAAAGCCTTCTGTCTTTTTGAGACATTGGATTTCTCCTTTATATAAGTAAACTTGGCAACTGCAAGAATAAGATGAGTGAGCTTCATTACAATTATGGTAAGAGAGCAGTACACTACAAGATGGATTGGTATGGTTGTTGGCACCACAGACTGGGCATTCTGCCGTGGAGTTTACCTGGAGTTTACCTGGAGAGAGTTCCGGGGGTCAACGCCCCCGCGACCCGGTCTGTGACCAGGCCTCCTGGTGGATCAGAGTCTGATCAACCAGGCTGTTACTGCTAGCTGCACGCAAACCAACGTACGCGCCACAGCCCGGCTGGTCAGGAACCGACTTTAGGTGCTTGTCCAGTGCCAGCTTGAAGACTGCCAGGGGTCTGTTGGTAATCCCCCTTATGTATGCTGGGAGGCAGTTGAACAGTCTCGGGCACCTGACACTTACTGTATGGTCTCTTAACGTGCTGGTGACACCCCTGCTTTACATTGGGGGATGTTGCATCATCTGCCAAGTCTTTTGCTTTCGTAGTGAGTGATTTTCGTGTGCAAGTTCGGTACTAGTCCCTCTAGGATTTTCCAGGTGTATATAATCATGTATCTCTCCCACCTGCATTCCAGGGAATACAGGTTTAGGAACCTCAAGCGCTCCCAGTAATTGAGGTGTTTTATCTCCGTTATGTGCGCCGTGAAGGTTCTCTGTACATTTTCTAGGTCAGCAATTTTGCCTGCCTTGAAAGGTGCTGTTAGTGTGCAGCAATATTCCAGCCTAGATAGAACAAGTGACCTGAAGAGTGTCATCATGGGCTTTGCCTCCCTAGTTTTGAAGGTTCTCATTATCCATCCTGTCATTTTTCTAGCAGATGCGATTGATACAATGTTATGGTCCTAGAAGGCGAGATCCTCCAACATGATCACTCCCAGGTCTTTGACGTTGGTGTTTCGCTCTATTTTGTGGCCAGAATTTGTTTTGTACTCTGATGAAGATTTAATTTCCTCGTGTTTACCATATCTGAGTAATTGAAATTTCTCATCGTTGAACTTCATATTGTTTTCTGCAGCCCACTGAAAGATTTGGTTGATGTCTGCCTGGAGCCTTGCAGTGTCTGCAATGGAAGACACTGTCATGCAGATTCGGGTGTCATCTGCAAGGAAGACACGGTGCTGTGGCTGACATCCTTGTCTATGTCAGATATGAGGATGAGGAACAAGATGGGAGCGAATACTGTGCCTTGTGGAACAGAGCTTTTCACCGTAGCTGCCTCGGACTTTACTCTGTTGACTACTACTCTCTGTGTTCTGTTAGTGAGGAAATTATAGATCCATCAACCGACTTTTCCTGTTATTCCTTTAGCACGCATTTTGTGCGCTATTATGCCATGGTTACACTTGTCGAAGGCTTTTGCAAAGTCTGTATATATTACATCTGCATTCTTTTTGTCTTCTAGTGCATTTAGGACCTTGTCGTAGTGATCCAATAGTTGAGACAGACAGGAGCGACCTGTTCTAAACCCATGTTGCCCTGGGTTGTGTAACTGATGGGTTTCTAGATGGGTGGTGATCTTGCTTCTTAGGACCCTTTCAAAGATTTTTATGATATGGGATGTTAGTGCAATATTTCGCTGGATGGCCAAAATGCCAGCAATTTCTACATTGTTGTGGTGAAGAAATCAACTTTCGAACTTGTAAACAGTGTCCCACAATATAAACCAAGGATGGAAGCTCATGGTCTAAAGTTAAGTGATCTACATTGCAGGGGTAGCATCTCCACCCACAGACAGGTAGGGCATATGTGTCTGCTTTGAGAATTGGGAGGTCTTGGAGCTCAAGCTGTTCCAGAATGTTGTTACCACATGTCTGGAAATTACGTTGAGAGAATGTTGTTTTTGAATTGTTACAGGAATAGCATCTATGGTGGTAAGGAGAGAAAGATCACGAGCTTGGCTAGCATTCTGTACCATAATGATGCATGAGCCACTCTTGAAAGCATAAAATGAAATAACTCAACCAACATGGCGAAGGAGTGCCTTGCTGATATGATGTGAAAAATACCAGATGTCAGTTGCAAAAAAACTTAGTCCATTGTGTACTTGAAATGTGTGTAAGGGGTGTTGTGCCAGTCTTTTCTGGGCAAAGTGAGAAATAATTGAAGCAGTGTCATCATTTAATGGTCTAGGTCATTTAGGTGTGGGACTGGAGGTGGTCTAACTTGAGTTGGGCGGGTGATCCAAAAATCGTCGCACCATAAGGGAAGAAGCCGGAAGCATAGTCAAACATGTGCAGAAGTCGGATGTATCAAAGGAATCAGGTGGAACCTCGGTACCTGGAGCAGATGAGGAAACACCACCAGCAGAAGGTACAGGGGCATTAGAGAGGTCCAAAGAATGGTCAAATAACGAGGTAGGGTCAGAACAGGGGTGAAGTAGCAGAAAGGGGCCTGGGAGGAGCAACTTCAAGGATTTGGGACTCTATGGTTATGTCACTTCTTTCTTTTTGCTTTTTAGTAAAAAGAGAAAAAAGGAAAGAAAAAAAGAATAAAAAAAGGGAGAAGAGGGAGAGCTCCTAGGAGGAATGAAAGATCCATAAATCCCACTCTGCACCCAAGTAATGCCAGTAGTGTAGATGCGGCATCGAACCTGTGCCATACCCTACCCTTCATGCCAGTAAACCAGCAATCTGGGATAGCAACCTCACATCTACTGAGCTACCTTGGTGGACAAAAGAGAGGGGGGTCACATACCTTCCACAAAGCACACCTCCTTCAGCCACCACCTCCAGGAATCCAAAAGGCAGCCTCCAGAGATACACCCGTCACCCAAAAGACACGCAAAGCCGCATCCTGGGAAACCAGAGAGGGTTTGGGACACCCCTTGTTGATCCAGATTCCACGGCAAACTACACCACCAAGGACCTCAGTGGAATGGGATGGACCATGGTCCCCTTCCCCCTACCTAGGAGCTGGAGTACCAGGGGCAGACCCCCAAAGGCTGAAAACAGGGAGGGAATAGGGGAAGGATGGGGGAGAGGAGGAAAGGAAGAGGAGGGATGGGGAGGATGAAATAGGTAAGGGGAGACTGGGGGGGTAATTAGGTTTGGTCTGAGAAAGACCAATAGGTTCAATTCCTCAGACCAATAGCCTCTTTACCATGACACGTTGGTTTGCGTGCAGCCAGCAGCAACAGCCTGGTTGATCAGGCTCTGATGCACCAGGAGGCCTGGTCACAGACCGGGCCGTGGGGGCGTTGACCCCCGGAACTCTCTCCAGGTAAACTCCAGGTAGGTTATCCTGGAAACCTCACATTACCTCTCTGAAGGCAACTTGTCACAGCCGGCTGAACCTTCTTAAAACCCTTGCTCATCTTTCATGGGGAGCTCATCGTCAAACTCTCCTTTGCCTACATTCTGCCCTCATTTTATCGAAACTTGATTATGGCGACCAGATCTATTCAGCGGCCTCTCCTGCTACTCTCTCTAGCCTTAACCCCATTCATCACCAAGGATTACGTTTATGCCTTGGTGCTTTTCGCTCTTCCCCTGTTGAAAGCCTCTATGCAGAAGCGAACGTTCCATCCTTATCTGATCGCCGTGATGCCCATTCCCTTCGCTACTATGTACGCTCTCATGATCTCCGCAATCCTTCCATTTATAGAATGGTCACAGATATTAGTAGACATTCTTTATTTGTTCGCCGCCCGTTTGCTCCGTCCCTTCTCCCTTCGCCTACATTCACTCTTGTCTTCTCTTCAATTACCACCTTTCTATGTTCATGTAGCATCTCACTTTTCCCTACCCCCCTGAGAGGTTCCAGCTGTTCGAGTCTGTTCTTTCTCACTCCCTTGCTCGAAAGCCCAACTGTCTACGGTCGCTTCCCGCTCTCTTTTTCTTGACCACTTCCACTCTCATTCACATGCCATTGCAGTGTACACAGATGGCTCTAAGTCTTCTGACGGCGTAGGATTCGCAGCAGTGTTTCCGGACAGCGTCGTACGAGGGCATTTATTATCTTCGGCTAGTATATTTACTGCTGAATTGTATGCCATTCTTGCAGCACTTATCCGTATTGCATCTATGCCTGTGTCATCATTTGTGGTTGTCTCAGACTCCCTTAGCGCTTTACAGGCTATACAGAAATTTGATACACCTCACCCCTTAGTCCTCCGTATCCAACTTTGGCTACGCAGCATCTCTTCCAAGCATAAAGATATTGTTTTTTGTTGGGTCCCTGGTCATGTTGACGTACAGGGCAATGAACAGGCCGACACTGCTGCGCGGTCAGCAGTACATGACCTACCAGTTTCATAGAGAGGTGTTCCATTTACGGACTATTTTGCTGCAATAGCTACCCACCTTCACACCCATTCAATTCAAATTCAAAATTCAAAGTTTATTCTCTATAAAGATTACAATGTTGAATTTACAGAATTTGGTTGTTGTGTGGTTTACATGTAGTTAAATAATGATTACAGAGTGTACCACTAGAACGCCTAGCATGGCTAGGCATTTCAGGCAGACTTAGTTTAATTCTTTATTTTAAAATATTACAAATTATGAGGTAAGTTGGTATTATGGCTAAGTGACTAAATACTAGTTTGTGAGTTTAGCAATGTGAATGCTTTTGTTTTGGCACAGTACATAGTTTCAGTATTTGGAGTATCATAGGATTCATTATTTTAAGATTGAGATTAATATTTCTGTTTATGGTCAAATGAGTGAGTGAGTGTAAGTGTGAACCACCAGGTGGTATTCGTGTAGTTAGTTGATGGGGTTTATCAGGGAGATAAGATGTTTTCTAATGGTAGTTTTGAAGGTGATGAATGTGTCTGCAGTTCTAGAGTTCTCAGGTAGGGTGTTCCAGATTTTAGGGCCTTTGACATATATTGAATTTTTGTAAAGGTTTAGTCGGACATGGGGAATGTCGTAGAGATGTTTGTATCTGGTGTTATGCCTGTGGGTTCTGTCACAACTATCAAGAAGGCATTTTAGGTCAAGGTTGATATTGGGTTTTAAGGTCCTGTAGATGTAGATTGCACAGTAGTAAGTGTGGATGTACTGAACAGGGAGTAAGTTTAGATCTATGAAGAGTGGGGGGGTGTGTTGCCAGGGATGGGATTTAGTGATTATTCTTACTGCAGCTTTTTGTTGGGTTATTATTGGCTTTAGGTGTGTTGCTGCAGTTGATCCCCAAGCACGAATAGCATAGGTGAGGTATGGAAAAATAAGTGAGTGGTATAGTGTGAGAAGGGCATTTTGCGGCACGTAGTATCGTATCTTGGAGAGGTTCCCAACTGTTTTGGATACTTTTTTGGTTAATGTGTTGGATATGGGTGCTGAAATTCAGGTTGTTGTCAGGTATGGGCCTAGGAATTTGCCCTCATTATGTCTGGTAATTTGAGTGTTGTCAATCTTAATGTTAATTTGTCCCATTCCTGCTCTGCTACCAAACTAATATATTTAGGTTTTGTCAGTGTTAAGCGTAAGTTTATTGGCTGTCATCCAAGTCGATTTTTTTGATCAGCTCCTCGTTAACAATGGTGTTGAGGGGGGCAAGATTAGGGTGAGAGATGACATAAGTCGTGTCGTCAGCAAAGAGAATGGGTGTCAGGTGTTGGGATAGTTTGGAAGATCATTGATGTATATGAGGAAAGAGCAGGGGACCAAGGACACTTCCCTGCGGAACTCCAGTATCAAGTGGCCGTGTTGTTGATGCTGTGTCTTTAATGGTGACATACTGATACCTATTAGTAAGGTAAGATTTGAAATAACAAGCGCATGGCCTCTTATTCTGTAATGGTCAATTTTTTTGGAGTAGGATGTCGTGGTCTACTGTGTCAAAAGCTTTTTTAGGTCAATAAAAATTCCTAGTGGATATTCCTTATTTTCCATGCTGTGTTAAAGCAGATCTAGCATTTTTATGATTGCATCATCAGTGCTTGTATTTTTCCTAAATCCAAATTGGCAGGGGTTGAGTATGTTTTGTGCTGTTATAAATGAATTTAGTCCTGTGCACGGGTTTTTTCAAAGATTTTGGATAGCAATGGTAAGTTTGATATTGGCCTATAGTTGTTTAGTCTGTAGGGTCACCACCTTTATGTATTGGTGTAACCCCTTTCCATCTTGAGTAGTTTCAGGAAGGTGCTAGTTTCTAGTGACTTGTTAAAAAGTAATGAAAATAGCATGCGATAGGATATGGGCCGCTCGCTTGTACAGTAATGGTGGGACATTAGACAGATTCCCTGAGTTATTTTTAAGTGACTTTATAATCTCAGTGACTTCCCAGGGCTCAGTTGGTGCAAGATAGAAGGAATTTGGGAAATTCCCATCTAGGTAGTCCCCTGCATGGGGCATTAGTATGTGGGTTTTAATTGGCGAGATTAGATCCTAGGGTTTGAGAAGAAGTCGTTTATCTTGTTAGCTGTGTCAGTGGGATGTAGTGGTGTTTCATTGGGGTTTAGTTAGGACAATATTCTTGTTTTTTTCATTTTTGTGGGTCCCTAGAATCTGAGAGAGTTTTTTCCAGGTCTTTTTTATATCTCCTCTAGTGTCTGTAAATCTACTGGAGTAGTATAGTTTTTTGGCTTTCTTTATTACTTTGGTGAAAAATGATGAATAGTGTTTAGAATATCTTTGTGTTTTAAAGGGCCCTGTCTATATTGCTTTTCATATTGGTTTTTCTTGTCAATGGATTTCAAAATGGTGCTGGTTAGCCATGGGCAACCAAGCCATTTGTTTGTGATCTGTTTCGTTTTTATAGGACAATGTTTGTTGTATTGTCTAAGTAATTTTTTAAGAAAAATGTCTGTCCAGTCATCAATACCATTGGCCTTGGAGAATTCTGTAGGCCAGTCAACAATCTCTGGGTCAGCTGTGAACTTCCTTATTGAGGCCTCGTCATGGAGTCTAAATGAGACTTTGTTGTATTCAAGTGGTGGTTTATTAATGTTTGTCAGGAGGAAGGTAGGGTAGTGGTCTGTAGTGCTATCTGTGATTATCCCTGATTTAAGGGGGGCTAGTATATTGGTCCATATGTGGTCTATTATGGTTGCACTTGTCTCAGTGAGCCTGGTTGGTTTAGTTATTGTTGGTATGAGAAGTGTGTTGTTCATATTGTTGATGAAATCAGTTACATTGGCAGCAACATTGGTCTACTCTGCTCGGTAACAAACTTCAATCTATTAAACCGAGTATAGGTTACTGGTTCGTCTTCTTGTCACCAGTGTTGAGGTTGGGAGACTACTCTCTCCTGTCTTCGCATTGGCCATACTCGTCTTACTCATGGTTATCTCATGGAGAGGCGCCCTGCTCCTCTTTGTGAAAACTGTCAGGTTCCATTATTGGTTAGCCACATTCTATTAGACTGCCCACTTTATCAACGAGCATGCGGAATATACCTCCAACGTCGTCTTCGCTCCGCTGCACTCTCTTTACCTTCCTTTCTCGCTGATGGACCCACCTTTCATCCGGACTCTCTCATTGACTTTTTGACAACAACTGACTTACTTCACAAACTCTTATGATACCTTCAGCCCTTTCTACCTCAATCTCTTGCTGCCCTCTACCCCCGCACTATCCCCTGCCCCGCTGTTTTCTGTAACCTACTGATCAACCCTCCTCCCTTCTGCCGCCCAATACCCTCTCTTCCTTCCCTACCTTGCAGCGCTGTATAGCCCTTGTGGCTTAGTGCTTCTTTTTTATTATAATAATAATAATGCTGCAAACCCAACACTGTCAGAGGATTTAGAACCATCAGCGTAAACTGCAAGACTAGCTTGAAGGGACACCATCCCTGATGATTACAGACTATCTTGAAGGATCCCCTTCCCCTCTTTGACCTTACAGCGTATTGCACATCGTCTGCTCCTGAGGTGGCCTGTCACAGACTTCAGGGGGCAGTGGATAGCATCACTGAGTGGACTGCTCCTAATGGCTATCTGTTTTCTACTCAAGAGACGGAAGTTCATTTTACCTGCTTACAGACCCAACAACCTACTTCTCCTGTGCTACTCTATAGTGTGTGTTATTAAGTAGCAGCAGTTGTGGCTAACGAGTATAAAATTAGTACTTTATTTATTTATTTTTTTTTTTGTGAAAGAAGAGTTGTGGTGATCTGTGGTGGTGTGCCTGGCTTGACTTAGCATAATACATGATCATTCTTATGCTGAGGAAGCTAGGATATGACATGCAACATTTTACCATAAAAAAGTGATTCTTGTATGCAAAAGTACTAAATAAAAATGTATTTAGAAATTCAATTTTGTGTTATATGAAATAACACAGGTAGAAACAGGTGGTTATGTTTTGTTGAGCAAGTTTTGTGATGCTCTGGCCAGTGTTGATGTGCTCTGGAATTGGTCCCAGAGGTTCCGCAGTGTGTATGAAATCACACAACCACAGATCACCACAACTCTTCTTTCACAAAAAAAAAAAAAAAAAAATAAATAAATAAATAAAATACATGTACTAATTTTATACTCGTTAGCCACAACTTCTGCTACTTAATAACACACACTATAGAGTAGCACAGGAGAAGTAGGTTGTTGGGTCTGTAAGCAGGTAAAATGAACTTCCATCTCTTGAGTAGAAAACAGGTAGCCATTAGAAGCAGTCCACTCAGTGATGCTATCCACTGCCCCCTGAAGTCTGTGACAGGCCACCTCAGGAGCAGACGATGTGCAATACGCTGTAAGGTCAAACAGGGGAGGGGGATCCTTCAAGATGTGTTGCAGTGGGAAGGAAGCTGACAGAGCTTGGGAATAATTACTGTTGTTATTGAAAGCAACTATGCAGTAAGAGCACTCCCAGGAAACCCCAGGCTTGTATTTTATTGTGATTCAAAGGCAAGGCCTTTAGCTCTTGTCATCATTAATTATTACTGAATACAATTTATGCCATGAAAAGTAACATGGCTCAATAATTAAATTTTGTGTGTCTGCCTTGTAAATGCTGTTAATATTAAAATGTATATTTTTGTTATGCAGCTGTTTTCTTGAAACCAATGTTGTTAGTGAGTGTGCTGTGGTTTGGCATATCCACCTACATTGCTATTTGCTATAATACCCTTACAAGAGGTGACTTAAGTGATACTACATATTCTAGACTAATAGTTATCTTGTGTATGGTCACAGAAAGTAAGTTATTGAATTTTATTACATAGGACCTCATATACATGTAATAATGCAACATACAGTAACAGTGAAAATAAAAGGCCCAGTTGGTGAACCTGAGGAGTTGAGAAGGAATAGCTATGGCCCCTCAAATTTTAAAAAGCACCTACAGTGGAACCTCAAAAATCGAACTTAATCCGTTCCAGGAGCTAGTTCTAAATTCGAAAAGTCTGAAATTCGAAGCAATATTTCCCATAAGAAATAATGGAAATACAATTAATCCATTCCAGAAACCCAAAAATATTCACACAAAAAATACATTTTATAGAGATATAATTACAATTTTACATACAACAAATACTATAGTTTTTAATTATGTATAGTGATACATATAAAATAACATTTTTACTTACCTTTATTGAAGATTGGTGATGGCATCTGGAAGATAGGGAGGAGAAGAGAGGGAGTTGGAGTTAGTGTTTGGAAGGAGAATCCCCCTCCATGAGGACTTCAGGTAAAGCCCTCTCTGGGGTTACTTCCCTTCTCTGTCTTTTAATGCCACTAGGACCAGCTTGAGAGTCACTGGACCCCTGTCTCACAAAATAACTGTCCACAGTCCTCTGTTTCTGGCACCTCTTTAACATTTCCCAAAAATGGGACATGGTTCTGTCACTGAACTTGTTGCAAAGATGGCTTGTTTCAGCTTGCTCAGGGTGGTACTTTTGCACAAACATTTGGACATCATTCCACTTGGCACAAATCTCCTTAATCTTTAAAGAAGGCACCTCATCCACTCCCTCTTCCTCCTCCTCTGAAGCAAGTTCCTCAGCTGTGGTCTGATACTGCTCCAGATGAAGCTCTTGCAGGTCTTCAGTGGTTAGCTCTTCCCTGTGGTCCTCCACCAACTCTTCCACATCCTCACCGCTCACCTCCAACCCCAGGGTGTGCCCCAATGCCACAATAGAGTCCACAACAGGCAGAGGGTGAGCTGGGTCAGGGTCAGGGTCAGCCTCAAACCCTTCAAAATCCCTCTTTTGGACACAATCTGGCCACAATTGTCTCCAAGCAGAGTTCAAAGTCCTGGAAGTCACTCCCTCCCAAGCCTTACCTATAAGGCTTATGGAGCTGTAGATGTTGAAGTGATTCCTCCAGAACTCTCTTAGGGTCAACTTAGTGTCTGTGGTCACTTCAAAGCACTTTCAAACACTGCTTTTGTGTAGAGTTTTTTGAAGTTAGAAATGACCTGCTGGTCCATGGGCTGGAGGAGAGGAGTGGTGTTAAGAGGCAAGAACTTCACTTTTATAAAACTGAAGTCCTTAGACAAGAGGTCTAATAAGTTTGGAGGGTGAGCAGGAGCATTGTCCATTAACAGGAGGCACTTGAGTGGCAATTTCTTTTCCTGGAGGTATTTTTTCACACTGGGGCCAAACACTTCATGGACCCACTCTTTGAAAATTTGTCTTGTGACACATGCCTTATGATTAGCTTTCCACAAGACACATAACTTGTTCTTAAAGACATTGTTTTTCTTAAACACTCTGGGATATTCTGAATGATACACAAGTAACTTTAAAATCACCACTAGCATTAGCACAGAACAAAAGAGTAAACCTGTCTTTCATAGGCTTGTGTCCTGGCAGTGCCTTTTCCTCCTGTGTGATAAAGGTCCTTTTTGGCATTTTCTTCCAAAACAAGCCTGTTTCGTCACAATTAAACACTTGTTCAGGTTTCAATTCTTCACTGTCTATGTACCCCTTAAACTCCTGTACAAACTTCTCAGCCACCTGTTTGTCTGAACTGGCTGCCTCACCATGTCTTACAACATTGTGTATGCCACTACACTTCTTAAATCTGTCAAACCAGCCTCTGCTGGCCTTAAATTCACTATCAGCACTGGTTCCAGGAGTTTTCTGTACCAGATTGGCATGCAACTTCCTTGCCTTTTTGCAAATAATCGTCTCTGAAACACTATCACCTGCAATCTCTTTATCTTTGATCCACACCAGCAACAACTTCTCAACCTCTTCAACTATTTGTGGTCTTTTTTTGGTTAGCATATTAACACCTTTTGCAACATCAGCTTCCTTGATTTGTTCTTTCTTTGACAGGATAGAACCGATGGTCGACTGTTTTTACCATACATCCTGGCAAGCTCAAGTCTCACACCACTCTCATACTTCTGTATTATTTCCTTCTTCACATCTATGGTGTTTCTCACTTTCTTTACCACAGGGGTACCACTAGCAAGTTTCTTTGGGCCCATGGCAGCTTATTTCACAGTCCCACAAGCACTAAACACAACGAAATAATCGTAAAATGCGTGAATGGGAGCACAGGTTAGTGTTTACTCAAGCATAAACAAAGCTAGACTGCTCACGGCGCCTGTGTGGGGACGCGGACAGAGCGGGCCGGCAGACAGGTCCCGTACCCGGCGGTCCGAAAATAGGGGCGCGTTCGATAATAGGGACACAGTTTGTCCGAAAAAATGGTCCTATTTTTGAAACGTTTGATATGTGATACGTTCGATTTTTGAGGTTCCACTGTATAAGCTAAAGGAGTTTAATAGGGAGGTCTGTGAGTCTGTGTAATCAAACAAAACTGTAATAGTGTGGTCTTTCCTTACAAGCAGCAGGTGACATTTTTTGGGGTTGATCTTTGATTGCTGCCTGACACTGACTACTCGTATTAAGAAGTTCAGAGTGAATGTTCTGCAAGTGCTAGACATTCTTAAGGTGCTCTTTGAAGGTGTGGCTGTCAAATTTACTCCTCAAGCACCTCTTCTCAGCTATACTTGCTGAATCCTGTTTATCATCTAGAGATTCAGCTTTGCATAGATGCATTCTGTACCTCATCAGTTGAGCTTCTATCTTGAGTCTGCAGAGTGCCCCCTGGATTTCTGCCATAAGGGTGTAGCCTGCACTACCTGTTTCAAATCTGGCATACTCTTGGCAATCCTGCTTCTGTTGCAGTCTGTGCATATGGGAGAAGGGAAGGTGTTAAGCCCTTTGCTGGTCGTGCAAGGTTTCCTGTGCCATTAGGAGTTCACATGTGGGCTCCTCTCCAAGGCTGTATCCTCAACGTGTCTGCTGTCAGAGGTTGGCTTCTCTCCTTGCCCTCCTTGGATGGTACCTAAAGTGCATCTTTGTAGGCAATGGATGAGGGATTTCTAAGTATCAAGCCCCAGTGATGACCTTGGCTAATTTCTTGGAGCATGATTCTATTCATGCATCAAGAATAAAGGTCTCTACTGATGGGTCAAAAAGAGGTGGTGCTGGCTTTACTGTGATTACTGGTGAGGAGTTTTATTAAGCCTGGTTAACAAAAGAGTCCTCTGTGTTCACTGCAGAGCTCCATATAATCCTCGCTGCTACTGTCCTGACAGCTGGCCTAGTTGGCTCATTATTCACTGTGTACTCAGATTCCCAATGTGCTCTGTTTGCCCTGGCTTAGTATGCTTCTGTCCATTCTGTGGTCCAGCAGATCCAGAAATGGGTAATGTATCTCCGTGCACAGCACAAGGACGTGGAGTTATGTTGGTAACCTGGGGAATGAATGGGTGGATTCTGAAGCAAAGGCTGCTTTTGCGAGCCCATTCTATAGTAGCAGGCCTGGTAGGCCCTACATAATGGGAACAAGTTATATGGGATTTGGCAGGACTTGGGTGTTTAGCCTTCCTTCAAAAAGGATTGTCATTTTGAGACACACTTGTCAACCAAAGATCTGGCATGCATATTTCACCCTCAGCCATTTGTTCGCAAGTGCTCCTATCCCACTCTATGTATCCCGTGATGTTCTGCTGACTGGAATACATTTTAACACCTCTCCCTCAGTTTAGGTCTTTTTACCTTCATCAATGTTTTTATAATTATCAAGGTGCCTTTAGGGACCTCAGGGAAACTTTTAAGAGTCTTTTGACATTAATAATTTAATGTTTTTTTTTTTTACTAATATTGGCTGTTTTAACTTGGTATGAAGGTATTTATTTGTATTAAGTGTTTGCTCATTGCTTTTATTATTTGCTAATTGTTTGTGTTGTGTATGTTGTATATCAATAACAACACTGCACTAGCCAGGGACTCAAACCCATGCTGCTTTGGCCTGCCTCATGGTGGGCGAAAACACATGACGCCCTAATCCACTGGACCAATCGATCATATGGTCCAGTGGATTAGGGCATCATGTTTTCGCCCACCATGAGGCAGGCCAAAGCAGCATGGGTTTGAGTCCTTGGCTAGTGCAGTGTTGTTATTGATCAATACCACTCATTCATGATCACAATAATATGTTGTATATATATATGTTTTTATGGCTATGAGTGCTGAGTGACCTAAAGTGGTTGAAGAGTTCTGAAAGTGTCACAACCAGGTGGGAGCTGCAGTCCCCCCAGATGCTCACTGCCAGACGCATGACTTCATCAACCTTATGCTAAAATAACTTGCAACTGACAAATATATTACAGGAAAAATCTGTTGTAACTTTCAGTGTATTTATATGTGAATTTTTAATTTTTTGTTGAAACAAGATAAAAAATGATTAAAAATAGAAGTTTGATGTGGTACAATAGTATAGGTATTACTGGTGCTACAAGCCACCACTGGTCACAACTATTGCTAAGGTGCTCTACTGTGGGTACATCATGTGCCAAGCTAAGAACTTAATTCCTGTAAAGCTCAGGCACTGCCACCTGGGAATGAACCATCTCGGGCCTATCTGATGGTGTTTCAACTAAAGTTGACTTCTTTGTTAAAAGCAATTTCTTAAAATAGAAACACTTGGCTAGCTGGGAAGCTACTTGCTCAGTAACAGCCAATGATTCTAAAGCTTTATCTGTCATATCCTTGCACACAGATGTATGGCACTGAATCCTTTTTGGGAGGCAGACGTAATACATCCAAATATTTTTAGCTCAATTTCTCCTCGAGTTCCAAATGTTTACATTTTGCACTCCTAGTGACGAAATCTGAGAGTTGATTGAATTATAATGACTGCTGATGTGAATTCAATGTTCTTGCCCTTTGTGCATATATTACGTAGGATTTTCTTTATAACCTTTCCCACATCCTTCATACATTACATGCTGACGATAGCCATTTAGGTGATTTCTTAGAACAAGATGGTGAGGTAATGGAGGCCATGACTTGTAGGCAATGGCTTCCAAGAATCTGAAGTCACAATAACTGGCCATCAGTATCTGAAACACATTCTGCTGAGGTTAAATGGGTGAGCAAAGTATTCCTTAAGTAATTTACGGAACATAATTATATGTATTTCAAAAATACAAAAAAAAAAAAAAATGAATATTAACATACAAACCAAATAAAAAGTTAGAATTACTGTCTTGATGTTGTAGTGACACTGCAACATCAAGGCAATTTGCTGCAAACAAAATTAACAACAAATACCAAAGATACTAAGATGGAATGCTATTTTCATCCTTTCACTGTTGGTGTCTTATAGATATGTCTTACAAGCCAGTGATGGTGACATATTAATATGCCAAAATTCTAGCGGCTTCAAATCTAGTGGGAGAAAGCTGGTAGGCTTATATGTGAGAGAATGGGTCTGCATGGTCAGTGTGCACAGTATAAAAAAAATTGGAGAGCCAGTGGTGCACTGTGGGAATGCCATTTCAGTAGTCATTCTTCAGCGTGTCTAGCGATATGAAATATCTGACTCCCTGGCAAATCTGAGACTCTTCTCTTCCCAAATGATAGCTCTAACACAGATGGAAGTGTCAGTGAAGATGAATTTCATGGTTTTGAGGAGTTTGTGACCAAAAGCAATGCCCAGGAAACCTGAAGGAAGGATGGAAGTAAGGACAGAAGGAAGGAAAGAAAGAAAGAAGGAAGGAAGGAAGGAAGGAAGGAAGAGATGAAAGGAAGAAAGAAAGAAAGGAAGAGATGAAAGGAAGGAAGAAGTAAGGAAGGAAGAAGTAAGGAAGGAAGATAGGAAGGAAGGAAGATAGGAAGGAAGGATGATGCCAACAACCATCAACTTTGAATAACCCAAAAAAGTCAAAGTGATTTATTTCCATGTGAGTGGTGGGGAAGACCGCATGCTTGTTAGACAAGATGGTGTGGGTAATGCGTGTTAGTAATGTATCACTGTGACACCAGGCATGCCGCTGTCAGCACATTCACAACAAAGGAGGTGACCCACACACAACCTTCCAGAAGCTGCAGAAGTTCTAAGAATGTGTCCAATGGCTCTATATGTGTATATATATTATAGAACAGTGGTAATAAACAACATTTTTTATTGTTGGTTTGTGTACACACGTGCAGTTACTGTGTTGCATACAAGTAGATGCGTATATACATTATACACTATACTGGTCTCACAGGCCACAAAAGTTACTTGAAAAAATAATTAAAAAATAAAAGAAAAAAGTAGAATAAAAGTAAAAATAATATTACCGAGCGAGTGGCAGTCACAGATGTTGCCATAAGTGGTTCACTTTCTGTCAACTTCACGCCTCTATATCTCGGTAAGTAGTGATCATAAATTTTTTTTAAAACATTCACAAAAATATTCTTAGGATTTTGGTAAGAATTTTTTTTTTTTTTTTAAATATTTTTCGACACAGAGATCAGATTGGGTGTCGAGACCCCAGATCCTTAACTCACTCTCAGGGTCAAGAAATAAAAAAAAAAAAAAATTTCTTATGAAATGTGAATCTTTTCCCTCATACTTCATCAAAAGTATGAAATTTGATGGAAAACTCATGAAATTACGCTCCTGTGAAGTTAGCGTTATCGGCGATATTTACTCATCGGCGATTTCTCCCACTTTGAGCCCTATTCTCGGCCAATTCCATTGTTCCAGTCGACTAAAATCATACTTATTTCGCTAGAACAAGAAACAGCCCATTTATAAATATCAACTAAGCAACCAATGTGGTCGGAAAGTGGCCAATTTCACACAAATTTCAAAAGATGCCAATTTCAAAATAGGGTCCAGAATAAACAAGACAGACATTCCTGGCACTAAAATAACATTTTCTCTGTTCATTAGTCAAGTCTCCAGGCCCATCTTATATTACTCTTGCTTTCCAGTTTGTTTTTTATTCTCACAAAAAACAGAAGATTAACTGTTATGCAGACTACTGTATTATTGTAAGAATGGTATAAATAATATCAGCGCACTTGTGAAAGAATATTAAACTCACCAGTTGATGTGTATTGGACGTGTGGCATGATTTGTTTACTCTTCAAGATATGCAAAAATCAAACATTTCCGCTACTTTGAGCTCAATTTCAAAGTACTTATCATGTGAAACCAATCAAAATCATCTTTATTTCTGTAATATGTACTCCATTCTATCAAATGAGACCAAGAAAATGACAACACAGTCATAAATACCATATGAAAATACACTGCAAAGTCGCAGTTTTAAACCAAAAACACGGTTGGAGTTTTTTTTTTCTCATTGTACACTGTGTGCTGCAGGATTTTTTTTATACTGTGCACACTGATCATACAGACCCATTCTTTCATATGTAAACCTACCAGCTTTCTTCCACCAGATTTGAAGGCGCTAGAATTTTGGCGTATAAATACAGGACCGACACTGGCTCTCAAGCCGTACATATATGGGACTAACCCTGAAAGGTTTAAACCAACATGCAGTACAGGGTGACCATCACTAATCCGGCATCATCGGGACTTGCAGAGTGCCAGATTAGTGTTTTTGTCGGATTACAGGGTGGTTAGGTTAGAATACAGGTCTCCCTCAACATTCACGTTTTCAGCTTTCACGGGCTTCACACATTGCGAATTCCCAACCGCCAAATTCCCAGCCACCAAATTCCCAGCCGCCAAATTATATTCAAGTTTCCCCCCGTCCCTACTACCCTTCCACCGACCCCCGCAACTGGCAGCCAGCTCCCACCACTCAGTGTGGTGAGTGTTTTGTTTGTTCATTATTTGCTATTAAACTACAGTATAAATAATGTAAACCCATTCATGACTGCATATTGGAATGGCTATTCGGACAGGTATTAGACGGTGACATCATGTGTTTACTCTTGAACACAGCAAAGAATCAAACATTTCTGCTACTGCTAATAATAGATAGTAATAATAATAATATAATAATAATAAAAATAATAATATAATAATAATAATAATATATAATAATAATAAATACGATATAACTGAAGAAGGAAGTTGTACAAAAATACGAGGGAGTGGTTGACACATCGTCAGTGTGGCTTTGTTTATGCTGGAGTGAACATTAGTCTCCCTGCTCTTCCAAACATTTCACAATAATTCATTGTGTTTGGTGCTTGTAGATTGAGTGCGACTGGAGTGGTAGAGGCAGTGATTGAGGCAGCTGTTGAGGCAGCTGTTGAGGCAGATGTTGAGGCAGCGATTGAGGCAGTGGTTGAGGCAGCGATTGAGGCAGTGGGTGAGGCAGCTGTTGTGGCTGCTGTTGAGGCAGCGATTGAGGCAGTGGTTGAGGCAGCTGTTGAGGCAGCGATTGAGGCAGTGGGTGAGGCAGCTGTTGAGGCAGCGATTGAGGCAGTGGGTGAGGCAGCTGTTGAGGCAGCTGTTGAGGCAGCGATTGAGGCAGTGGGTGAGGCAGCTGTTGAGGCAGTGGGTGAGGCAGCTGTTGAGGAAATGATTGAGGCAGTGGTTGAGGCAGCTGTTGAGGCAGCGATTGAGGCAGTGGGTGAGGCAGCTGTTGAGGCAGCGACTGAGGCAGTGGGTGAGGCAGCTGTTGAGGCAGCGATTGAGACAGTGGGTGAGGCAGCTGTTGAGGAAGCGATTGAGGCAGTGGTATTTAATAACATACATGTTATTAATAATGATAATACAGTAAAAATCCCAGATTTTCGTTCTGCCGATTATAATGGACTTAGGGAACATCTGTCTAATCTTGATTGGGGTTATCTAGCTAATGATTTTATTGACGATAATCATACTCATGAATATGAAGGGATCTGCTTTTATGATTGTTTTCTTAATAATGTACACAGTGCCCAGAGTATATACATTCCCCAGAGAGAAATTAGGTCTAATAATAACGATCCCAAATGGGTTAACAGGAGGTTAAAGCATCTATTAGGGGAGAAAAGGGGAATTTATAGGCGCATTAGAAGAGGAGAGGTTAACCTTACTGACCAATATGTTCAGCTTAAAAGAGAAGTAAAAAAGGCGATTAGAAAGGCTAAACGTGACTATGAAATTAGAGTCGCTAATGAATCAAAGACTAATCCAAAGGGGTTCTTTCAAGTGTATAGGACGAAGGTGAAGGAAAAAGTAGGACCTCTGAAATCTGGGAATGGACAGCTGACGGATAATGAACTGGAAATGTGTTCCTTATTTAATGACTATTTTTTGTCAGTTTTTACACAGGAAGATGTAAATGAGATTCCAATAATTAACAATTATTTAGTTCCTGATGAATTTAAGTTAACTAATATTACTGTCACGAGGGACATGGTTATTAAACAGATAGACAAACTGAAACAAAATAAGTCCCCGGGACCCGATGAGTTGTTTTCAAAGGTACTTAAGGAATGCAAGATGGAGCTTAGTCAGCCATTAACGAGTGTATTCAATGCGTCCATCCTTACCAGTGTTGTGCCAGAGATGTGGAAGATGGCTAATGTGGTTCCTATATTCAAATCAGGGGATAAGTCCACTCCTTCAAATTACCGTCCAATAAGCCTGACATCTATAGTGGGCAAGTTATTAGAATCAATTATAGCTGACATTATCAGAAGTCACCTTGAAGAGCATAACTTGATAAATGAATCTCAGCATGGATTCACGAGAGGTCGTTCCTGCCTGACAAACTTACTGACGTTCTTCAATAGAACATTTGAGGCAGTTGACAGTGATAAGGAATATGATATTGTTTATTTGGATTTTAGTAAAGCCTTCGACAGAGTACCTCACAAGAGACTCTTAAGAAAAGTGGCAGCTCATGGTATAGGAGGTAAAGTTCTAGCATGGATTGAGGCATGGCTTACCAATAGAAAGCAGAGAGTTACCATTAATGGAGTGAAATCTGAAAGGGGATTAGTCACTAGTGGCGTTCCACAAGGATCAGTTTTAGGCCCTCTCTTGTTCATAATTTACATTAATGACCTTGATGAAGGGATTACTAGTGACATGAGTAAGTTTGCTGATGATACAAAGATAGGCCGTATAATTCACTCTGAGGAGGATATCAATGAACTCCAGGACGATTTGAACAAATTAATGTCTTGGTCCGAAAAATGGCAGATGAAGTTTAATGTGGATAAGTGTAAGGTACTTGCCCTTGGTAATGAAAATAACCCTCGAAGCTATAATCTAGGTGAAGTAGAGCTTGGTCATACAGAATGTGAAAAAGACTTGGGAGTCATGGTAAGCAGAAATCTAAAGCCAAGACAGCAGTGCCTTAGTGTGCGCAACAAGGCCAACAGATTACTTGGATTTATCTCAAGAAGTATAAGTACAGAAGTCCAAAAGTTATTTTACAGCTCTATACATCACTAGTGAGGCCTCATTTAGATTATGCTGCTCAGTTTTGGTCCCCTTACTACAGGATGGACATAGACTCATTAGAGAACATACAGAGAAGAATGACTAAAATGATTTACTGTGTAAGGAACCTCCCGTATGAAGATAGACTTAAAGCCTTAAATCTCCACTCTCTGGAGAGGCGTAGAATGAGGGGAGATATCATTGAAGTGTATAAGTGGATGACGGGCATAAACAAGGGAGACATTAATAAAGTACTGAGGGTGTTGAACCAGGTAAGAACCAGGAATAATGGATTTAAGTTGGATAAATTTAGATTTAGAAAGGACATAGGTAAGTACTGGTTTTCTAACAGAGTTGTAGATGCGTGGAACAGTCTTCCCAGTGGGGTGATAGAGGCTAGGACCTTGGGTAGCTTTAAGAAGAGACTGGACAAATATGTGAGTGGGAGGGGCTGGGTTTGATTGGTGTTGGGGGGTGCGGGAGTTTCTTGAGTAGCTTTAGGTAGATGTCGTTTTGATAAGGACCTGCCTCGTATGGGCCAGTAGGCCTTCTGCAGTGTTCCTACATTCTTATGTTCTTATGTTCTTATATGTTATTAATAATATGTACTATTATTATTTATAACATATATGTTATTAAATACCACTGCCTCAACCGCTGAATTATCATGAAATGTTTGGAAGAGCAGGGAGACTAACGCTCACTCCAGCATAAACAAAGCCACACTGACGATGTGTCAACCACTCCCTCGTATTTTTGTACAATTTCCTTCTTCAATTATATTGTATTATTATTATTATTATTATTATTACTATTGTTATTATTAGCAGTAGCAGAAATGTTTGATTCTTTGCTGTGTTCAAGAGTAAACGCATGATGTCACTGTCTAATACCTGTCCGAATGGCCATTGCAATATGCAGTCATGAATGGGTTTACATTATTTATACTGTAGTTTAATAGCAAATAATGAACAAACAAAACACTCACCACACTGAGTGGTGGGAGGGCTGGCTGCCAGTTGCGGGGGTCGGAGGGAGGGTAGTAGGGACTCGCAGTGGTTGGGGAAGTGGTGGAGGCAGTGGTGGAGTCTGTGGTATTTAATAACATACATGTTATTAAAGCATAACATGTATATATTTAGTACAATTTACGACGTTTTCATGTATTTTATGATTGTTCATGGTTCAACAAGTTAAGGAAGCAGTATTGTATTATATTCCCCTACAATATATATACTGGGGGCACCAAACATTCATGGTTTTTCAACATTCACGAGGCTCTTGATCCCCTAACCCTCGTGAATGTTGAGGGAGACCTGTACACTAAACCCAATGGTGATATTTACGCATCAACGATTTTACCCACTTTATGCCATATTTTTGGCTCATTCCATTGTTGCGTCTACCAAAATCATAGTTATTTTACTGATTCTTTTTATTCTGTCGACTAACTACAAAAAACTGCCCATTTACCATTTTAACCACTAATAAAGTGGTCAAAATTTGGGAATTTGGCATTTTACACAAAAATTTAAGAGATGTCAGTTTTAAATAGGGGCCAGAATAAAAAATGCAGACATTCCAAACACTAAAATAAACATTTTTTCTGTTCATTAATTATGTCTCCAGCCCCCTTATACAGGTCTCCCTCAACATTTGCAAGGGTTAGGGGGTCAAGCTTCGCGACGTTGAAAAAATCGCAAATATTTGGTGCTCCAATATTTGTGGGGAAAAAAGTTAAGAAAAGATTTCGTTCGGATTTTTAACCCCGGGGGGTTAACCACCCAGAAAAACCCAAAAAAAGTCTGTGCGACGAGGATGTCTAACTTATTTCCTTGGGCCCCCTTTAATCTTGTCCCCCCAGGAGCCCCACACCATCGAACACCCAGGTCCCCTTTTTGCTGCTGGGTGAAAAGCCTTTAGGGTAAGGAACGGTCGAAATTTTCCCCACCAGGAATCGCCCCGGGCCCCGGTGGGAAAGCGGGACTTTGCCACCGGCCACCGGCCACCAAATTTAAATACGTATAGGGGGCCCCCAAAATCTAAACAGTACTGTTCCTTTAAACCTATAAACCATGAAACATATAAATTTATTGTGAAAGGTTTTGAAAAACTGACAGTTAAAAATGAGACACTTAGCAACTAGGGGGTCTTTTTTTGAAGAAATTTTTTTGCCACCAGTGGCTTCTTTTAGTTTTAAATACAAAACAGAAAGGTATAAGGGAGGAGGATTTTTGAGGTAAAATGAGTCCTCACCTGAGTTGATGTTTTTTCAGCCCATCAATCTTGTGAAAGTACAGCAAGGGCGAAGCAGTGGTTATCTATAGGGGTGGGGCAAAGCGGGGAAGGAGGGGGGGTCATAGTGAACCATCCCTAGTCTAAGTAGGTTTTTGCCCAAAAAGATTGGACAGTTATGAAAAATTCTTTGAAATCGACCCCATGATGTTTCAGTGTTTGACAGTTTTGATGAATGGTTTTTGAAAAGCAAGTTGAAGAACTGAACCCCTTACGCAACTTTGGGGAACTTTATTGAAAAACGTTTACCACAAGGGGCTTCATCTCTCATAAAAAGCGGAAGGGCAAAAGGGAAAAGTGTCTAATTCCCAACTTGTTGGTTTTCAAAACCATTCATCACATCTTTTCAACACGGCATCATCATGGGATCTTGATCCCAAAGAAATTTTTTCAAAACTTCTTAATCTTTGGACTAAGACCTTTTTCTTCATGGCTATGACAACTCTTTTACAAAAAACCCATCTCTTTGGATAGGACCTATTTCCCACTGGGGGGGGAAACCGCCCCTACCAGTGTTTAGCCCTTTTTCTGCTACAGGGCTTTTTCCTTTGGGTTTTGTCCCTTATTTTTTTGGTTTTAAAAAAGGGTTCTCAAACATTTTCTAGTGTGGGGTAGTTTTTTACTTAAGGGGCCTTTATCGTCAGGGGTAAACTTACACATGGCTGATCACCCTTGGTGTTCTGATACCCTTTCCCCAAACCCCCCACGGGGTTATTTAAATTTACTACTAAAAAATATTACTTTTTTTAAAATAAATGTACAAAAAGAACAATCACAGCCCTAAACTTTTTTCAAAAAAAAAAATCTACACACCCCAAAACCCCAATCACACTCCATAGCTTCTCTCCCAAAATGGTGTATTTTAAATTAACCCTTTTGTCCTTCTCTCTTCTTGCCCTTAAACCCCTGGGCTAACCAGTTTTGACAAAAATTTAGTCCCCCGGGGTAGGGTTTGGCTAAAACCCTTAAGTTATAAAAACAACCACCTGGAGCAAAACATAATGCCCCAAAAGAAGTTTAGAAGAAGGACCCAAGATCCTCCAGGTTAAAGGGCCCAGCAACAAGGGGGAGAGAGGGGGGGAGGGGGGGAGCCACCCAAAAGTTTCCTTTTCCCACCAAAACAAAAACTTTTTGCCAAGCACATTCCCCAGTTACCAAAATTTACCACCCCTTTAAATTTTTACCCCCTTAAAAAAAGAAATACAAAAAGTTATTATTTAAATTTTTTTGTTTTGTGTTTAGTAAAACCCTATTATTTTGAGAAAAATGCTTGCCCCAAGTGCCTTTTCTTTTCATAAGAGTGATACCCCTTATGACATTTAGGAAAAGCCCCCATAAATTCAAAAAATTTAGGTTTTTCAAGTAACTGGTTACTTATAAATACAGTTGGGTCCTATACCCCCTTAAACCCCCAAACCTTTCCAAACGAAGCTCACAAAAGCTAGCTGTGTCCCTGGGGACCGGCAAAAAAAAGGTATTTTGGGTTTTAAGTTAAAGGGCGGTAAGCAAGAATACTGGGAAATGCTACATATTTTCCCAGCACCAAAACCCTACTCTTCACTTTACTGTTTTTTTACAACGGATTGCAGAATTTTTTAAAAAAAAGTTTTTTAAAACCATACCCATATACCAAGGGGTTTTAACTATTTAAAATTTTAGTAAATTTTTTTAAAAAAAAATTTAAAAAAAAAAAAAAAAAAAAAAAAACGCAAAAATTTGCCCTCCACTGTGAAAGCCCGCCCCAACCCGGCCTGTGCCCGGGCGCGGTAATCTAGCAAGCAACGGTTTAAACTCCGGGGGTAGATTTCCTAAATCAGGGATGAGAGTAGAGCAAACCCAAAAGCAGTCAGGTTACACCGGGCAGGAAACTCACAAAACGTAAAGGGGTGCTCTAAACTTGGTGGCCAAACCCAAAAAGGTGACTTCCAGTAAACACTCATGATCCTTAACATGGCGGGCCCCCAAAGCCCATCTTTTTGGGGTCCCCCCACCCAAACAGATCCCCCCAAACTTATAAAAGAGGGGCTGCATAAAACTTTAAAAAGGGGTTTCCAAAGGGACCACAAAGGAAAATTTGTGGGCCCGGTTTTGTATAAGAGCAAAAACCAAGACAACAACATCACAAAACCTTTCCCTGAACGTCTTTTGGTTACCAAAGGGTTTGTAAACCCTCCCTAAACCCACTTTTAGGGACCCCTGACCCTTTTCCATTTTTGGCTCCGACCGACCCCTTTCACATCAGATGGCTGGTAAGAGTATCAGGCTCCCCGGGGAGTTCACCACTGCAAAAACAAAAAAAGGGTAAAGGCACATGACAAACACTATGTAAAAATTACGCACCAGGGCATCTACAGAAAAATCTAGAGGGGGTTTCCAGAACCCCCATTCTCTGAGCCTTTTATTTATTTAATTTCCCAAAATTAAAGGCTGTTGGGGAACAAAGCCCACTTAAGAGTCTTTGATTGGGGTTTTTTCCCCATTCTTTCCCAAAAAACCTAAAGGGGGTTTGGTCACATACACAATTACAGGATGGGGGGGAAGCACGGGTTTATAAATTTAAAAAATTTCTGCACACCCAAACACCAAAGCCAAACCCTCTTTTTTCTACAGTTCATAACCACGTTTTATTTTTTTTTAATTTCTGTTTTGGTAAAAAACTGGCTGAAGGCTATCCCCTTCATCACCCGCAAAACCCGGGCACTACCCCTACACACTGGGCATCCACTTGTAGGGGAAAGGGGGGCATTAAAAACCGGATTTCCCAAAGAAAGGAGCATTCCCTAAAAACATTTTCACTTTTTCCCAAAACCCTTTGTCACACTTGGTCCCAGCTGAATTGAATTTTGGGGATGGCAAAGTTTTTCAGTGGGGGACGTTCCCTGGGAGGGGGTTGGGCAAAACCCGTCTCCCAAAACCCACCTTTCCCCCGGGAACCTCTTTCATCCCCTTCCCAAATTCTATGGTCTAGGAAAATTTATAATGGCCTCCCCCTTAGCATTAAATGGGGCAACTTTCCCCTGCCCAACTACATATCCTAAAAAATTTTTACACTGGTTTGGGCCAAACTCACTTTTGCTCAAAATTGATGGTTAGTTTGGTTTGGGTTTAGACGTTAAAACAATTTTTTGTAATCTTCCCAAAGGGGGATTTTTCCCAATTGGTTACCAAAAACCACAATATCATCTGGGTTGGCCCGAACACCATCCAACCCCCCCTTATGACAGTATTTTACGACGCTGGAAGGGGGCGGAGAAATTTTTTTACCCAAAAAAAAGAACATTTTAATTGAAATAACCCTTTCTGGAGGATGAAGGCAAAATTTCCCTTTGGGTCGCGGGATGGGGTATCTGTTTAAAAAACCCCTTTTAAAAAGTAAGGGTAAGTTTGCCACAAACTTTGCCCCTCCCACAGCTCAATCACATCTTCCATATGTGGCAAAGGGTAACATTTCAGCCTTCGTTACTTCTTTTAAACTCGGGTGATAGTCAGGGGACATATCATAGTCCATCGGGTTTGGGGAAAACCATCGGGAAATGGAGTTTCCAACTGACTCTCCTAGGTTTTTAAAGGGGGGAATTTCATTTCTTCCCCCCATGTGAAGTTTTTTTTTTGGGGTTCATGCGGTAAGGAGCCGGCTTTATTGAAACAAGTTTTCCCCACATCCACATCATGGGGGGCAATTTACTTACTTTGGGTACACCCCAAACCCCAAATCGGGAAAATTTTTGGAGAAACCCTAAAACCAAAGTCACAGGCCCCCGAAACACTGGGGGTCCCTTCATGTGTGCCAAGGGATTTTGCAAGAGGGGTTTGAATGAAACCGGGCCCTTATTTTTGTTTTTACCGAATTTTTTTCGTTCGTACACCAACTTGAAAGGGAAAACTCCTCATTTAGAATGGAAATTTTTTAAACCCTGTTATGTGCACAGTCCTTTCTGTTTTTGCGCGGCCAGGCATTTAAAATTACTAATTGGGGCCAGACCGGGCCTTTTGATGAAAAAGGGGGTCCATAAAATTGTGCACCCAAGGCACCCCCGGGAAACCGGCCCCAAAAGAAAACCCACTTCCTCTCCAACACTAAAAAGAGCGAGGGCTGCCCTTTGGTCGTACCCTGTTTTAAAAGCCCTCTGATTTGCTTTGAGGGTGGTCTCCCTGCATCCGCCTGGCCGGGCCCCAATCTTTTCCCGAAAAAAAAGAAATCTTCTGGGGGGGAACCCCATTTTCACCCCCCACCAATGCCCCTTGAGAATAGTCAGGGGGTCCCCTCACTGGATGCCTTTAGACAAGCTCAAAAGGGGCTAAAAACCTGAGAGATTTTTGGGGTGTTTTCCCCGCAGGGCAAACAAGAAAAAGGGGGACCCCTCATCCCAACACAGTTTTTATTCTAAAAAAGCTGCATCATTGTCTTAAGATTTTTGATGAAATCTCTCTACTATTTCCCTGATTACGGGAGGGTGATAGGCATTTAAAAAAAATTTGGGGCTGTACTTTAAAAACCCTTTTTTAACCTTTTCCTAAATAACTTTGGGGGTTTAAAGTTTATTAAACCCTTTGGGTTTCTGTTTGTCCCTCCCGGGGGAAACCCAACGGGGAAAAAAAACTTATCAAACCCCTTTAAAGACCACTCAGTTTTAAATTTTTGCATAGAGGGATTGCTTCGGGGACCGGTTAGTGGAGCAAATTATGTTAGTAAAAAAATTTTTTCCCATTCGGGTTTCCTTGGGAGGGGGCCAACGAAAACCACTACCAGTTTGCTAAAGGGGTTTCACCTGGTGCTAAAATCGGCTAAAGGGGAACAGGTTTAAGTTTGTTTGGGGGTTTCCCTATAATTTGGGGGGCCATGACGGGTCTTTATATAATCCCCAGGCTCCCCAGCCGAGGCCAGAAAAAGTGCGGGAAAACCCCTGGTACTGTTTTGGGCAATACCTAGGTGTCCACCTAGGGGGTGTGTTGCACTAAGCAAAGGGAACATGGTTTCTTAAGGCTCGGGCCCCATGACCTGGGTGAAAAAAAAACTTCTCTCCTTCTACTGGTATTTGCAACCAAAGGGTTTCCCTTTTCTTCATTAGTTTTCCCTTTTCCCTGAAATAGAAGAAATTTATTTAAATGAAAAGATTCCCCTTTCAGCCCAACAGCTGAGGCTCTGATGACTTAGTGTGTCATCACACCATGTGCAGCAATTAACGCATCATAGGGGCCCAAATTTCTCCCTCACACTACTTTTTTGATCTCTGCCTAAATTGGGCTAAACCCCGGGTTTGGGGTATCCTTTTTTTTAGTTGACTGCAGTTAACATCAGAAAATAGATTTTCCCAAACCAAACCCCTCCCCCAATCCTCATGAGAAATATAAGGTTTCCCGGGTATCCGGGCCCGGCCCAAAATTTTCTTGTGAGGGCCCCAAAAGGGGAAAAAAGGTCTGGCGGGTCTTCCTAGCTTTTTTTTCCCCCCCAATTTTGGGGCCGGGTTCCCCCCTTACTAGTGGTTTTTTCATGTCTAACGGGACCCTTTAACGTTTTTCCCAACAAGGGGTTTAAACCCCCAAAAAAGGGGAATTTCATCTGAAATCCCTAGGGAGATAGCCAACTTGGTATGCAGTTCTACCCAAAATTTTTGTTTACAGTTTTTCCCTTTGGGTGAACCTGTAAAAACCCTTAAATAATATATCTACTCCTAAAAGGTACCCCGGGGGCCCACTGGCAGCACCCCAGCATTAGAAAGGGAAAATTTAGGTGTAACCCATTTTCTAAAGGGGAAAATTATGTTCTCAACCCTACCCACATCCTATGAAAAGCAACTTTTGGACTTACTAGAAAATACCTGCTTCCGGGGGTCTAGCCCCAAAGGTACCTCCTCACCTTGTTTTAAAAAGACCAAATACAGGCAACTGGATTTGGTCCTGCAGTTAGAGTCCTCTGGGGGGGGTTTTCCTCCCTTCCCTGATCTCGCTGCCTTGACCAGCAAAATTTTTGTGTGTGTCCAGTTTTGTTACAGAAGTAACGGCATAACTCTTAAAGGTATTTTTCCCTTTTTGGGGTGTGGGGATTTGTACTTTTTTACTCGAGGCCTGAAAAATTATCTGATTGCCCTATTTAAACTTTGACCCTCCAGATGATTTACCTTTTCTTTCTATTTTAGGGGGTGCCTCACCCTTTCATTTGTCCCTGAAAATTTTTTTGTCCCACTTACCTTTATGACCAAGGACTTGGAATAAGGTTTAGGGGGGAGGGGGGGAAATTTTAAAAGGGAGCATAAAATTGTTTTTATTTCCCAAATTCCCTGCGAGCCAAGAATCAGTCCCAGACCAGTGCTTCTGAAAGATATCGGGGTTTTTGTCCTCCAAAAAATTCCTGGGGTTTAAAAACGGGGATTGTATTGGGGAAATTTCCTCATGAACCATAAGTCACTAATTTGTTGTGGGTCTTTATTAACTCATTTAGAATAAACCCATTTTTTAAAAAGGAACTTTTCTCTTTCCCCAAAACCCAGTTAAGGTCTCCCCTTCCAAAATTCTTTATTTCTGAATTTTTTGTCAAATTTCTAAGGTTCTTTTGGTGGGGCAAGAAATTACTTCCTCCTTAATCTTTCTTTAATTAAAAAAATTTTCCCCCTCCAAGCCCTCTACTCTCGGAAATCCTTTCCCCCACAAGTTTGTGCAAAACTAGGGTAGCCCACTTCTGTTTGGGCCATCCTTGCTCCAGAGCGTTTTCCAAAAAAAAAAAAATTTTAATCAGGGGGTCACCTTGTAAATTTTAGGGAAAAAAAATTTGCGGGCTTTAGTTTTTTTTAAAGTACTGCTCAAAGCTTTTTTTGAACCTCCCTAACCTTTGACGTTTTTCCCCCCTTAGTTTAAAAAAAGTTCATTGCCTTTAGTACTTTTAAAATTTAATCTTTTTCTCCATTTCCATATCCCTGGGAAAGGTGACCCCTCATGTTAAACTTTTAAACAGGCTGTTTCCTGATGAATTTTTAAACCTTTTCCCTGAAGCCTAAAAAGTTTAAAGACCATCTTCTGACATATTTTTTTATCTTTAAACACTTCCCTTCCCTTTACAGTATCTTGGGGAAACAAATTTTTCCCCCACGGCACATAAAATAAACAAATTGAATGTAATAGGGCACATAGCACTTACCAAACCCAACAAAAAATGTGTTCCCAAACCCTTTCTCCCCCCTTTTGGAGAAACAAAACCTGAAAACCAAATTTAATTAAAAAAAAACACTTCCACTGACCCACCTTGGAAAAATTTTTCTACCAGAAAATGCAACTGTTTTTCCCCCAAACCAGCACAATAGCTAAAAGAATTTTTTGGGGTTTAATTTTAGCAGCCAAAAACCCCCCCCGGTCAAGCCCCCAGGGTTACTTTTTTTTTGCCCCTTTTTTAATTGATAGAAAGGGGTTCTAACTACAGGTTCTAGTGTGGGGTACTTTTTATTTTAAGGGCCTTTTTTGTCTGGGGGTAATACTTACTTTCTTGGCTAAATCATCTTGAGTGTTTTGATACCCTTTTCACCGCCCTCCTTCACAGGTTTTTAAATTTACTCTATAAAAATAAAAACTGTTTTTTTAAATGGAAAAGCTACAGAAGATAAAATCCCCAGCCTCACTTTTTCAAAACAAAACAACACACTCTACACAATACACACTCCATAGCGTTCCCCCACATGGTGAAACTCATTAACCTTGCCCCTTCTTCTTCTTGATTTACTCTGGGCAAACCATTTGTTTTGCCCACACTTTAGTCACCCTGGGTAGGGTGGCCAAACCCTTAAGTTAAAAAAACTCACCCCGGGAGCACACATAATCCCCCCAAAAAAAGATAAAAAGGGGACCCAAAATCCTCCCGGGTTTTAAGGGGCCGCAAAAAAGGGGAGAGGGAGAGAGGGGGAGAGGAGGGCCTAGCTAAGCTCCTCCACCAAAAAAAAAAAAGGACTGTTTGGCCCAAGCAAAATTTTTTCCATTTCCAAAATTTCTACCACCCCTTAAATTTTTACTTTTACAAAAGAAATAAAAACTTTATAAATACTTTTTTAAAATTTTGTGTGTTTTTGGTTGTTTCTATAGATAACCTATTATTTTTGGGGAAAAATGCTTGACCCAGCTGCCTTTTCATCACCCTTATAACATTTAGACCCAAACCCCCATCAATTCAAAAAATTTGGGTATTCCAAGTAACTTTTTATTTTAAAAAAAACCATTTTGGGCCTATAGCCCCATAACCACCCCCCCTTTCCACGTTAGTATAAAATGCCAGGCCCCTTCCTTTTCGGGCCCGGGAAACATCCAAACTATGGTGCTTTTTCCCCAAAACCCCAAGGGGAGGGATGTTACCTCATTTTCTGTATATAGTTTACTGTCTTCAAATTTTTTTTGTCCGGGAATTTTGCTTTGGGAATAAAACCACTAGATAGGGGAAAACTTTTACAATAAAGATCCCCAGATGTTGCACAGTGACTTAATTTATCTTTCAGATTGTATCCCATTTTTGTAAAAACTTTTTCAAACGGGAAATCAGGGAATTTTGGTTCTGAGGAAATTTTACAAAAACCTTTTTCAGGGCCCTGTGACAACTACTTTTAACCACAACCCCATTTTTTTTGGGTAGGACCTACTTCCCGGGGAATCCTGCCTACCATGACTATGCCCTCATCTGTTACATGCCCCCTTTCCCAAATTGATGTTAAAATTTTAAAACCCCGGGCCCCCTTTGGGCCTCTTTTGCAGAACACCCAGGGACTGGGGTTCTCTTTGCACCAACTCCAAAACCCAAACCCCTCTTACCACCGTTTCCAAGCCACCCCACAACAATAACAACAAACATGGCTGCCACTGGGCCCATCCACCCTCTTTTCCCCCGGTTTTCAACCTCCCAAAGAAAACTTTTCAGTTTTTCCCAAACCCGACCCAGATACCCAAAAAGTCTGCACCCCCCCACCAAATTTTAATTGAAAAATAAAATCTTCGAGAGCCTAAAAAAACCCAAGACACCAGGATGACCCCAAACTCGAGAAAAAAATTTCCTCAGTCTTAAACAAAATTTATAAAACCCCGGGAAATTGAAAACTGTGGCGGGCCCACCCCCAAACAGTCATAGATACCCTTACAAAAACAAATAATATTTTTAATAAAAAGGTTAAAAAGAAGCAGAAAAAAATTGGAAAAATTAGAAAACCAGTTCAGTAAACTACTTTGCTCTCCAAGAAATAAAACAAAGCAAGAAAAACACCCGGACCAGTAATAGTTTAAAAGTCCCCCTTTTCCCATGATATGAACCAACGAACAGTAAAGAAATTACTCTCCAGGTTTATAAAAGAAACCAAACAAAAAAAAAGTTAAAAAACCAAAAGGGCAAAATAAAAGGGAAAACCAGGGTTACTAGGGGAAAAACCCATGGTAGAAAAAGTGTTTTTGCTTAGATTCCCCTCCCCATGACGGAAAAAACCAAAAAAATTGCAAACTTTTAAATTAAAAAGAAAGAGGTATACATAAACGGTGTTTTACCCAAAAAAAACCCCCAACCCCCTGGATAAGTTTAGAAAACTTAAGCGAGAGAATAATTACACATTTCACCCAAAGCTTCCCCCAGAGGGAAAATTTAGTTTTGGAAAAAAAAATTGGTCAACTGTAAAAACCCAAACCGAACGAGAAAAAAACTATCACGTTTCTCAGGGATGCTAATCTTACAGAAAAAAAAAACAAACAATGTCCAACCCAAAAGCCTACGTAGTGTAGTGTTTTGTTTTTTCCCCCCATTATTGTTCAAATTTCAAAAAAAAAAAAAAAAAATTCCCCTTTGTAATTAAATAACAATTTCCTTTATTATGTGATTTTAATAGTAAGTTTAAATCCATTTATGTAATTTTCTTATTTTCTATTGTTTTTCTTTAAAAATTAGCTAATTGGAAATTTCTCTGTCCCTTTTTAAATACCTCTATTTTTTTAAATACTATTAAAATTTATATTACTTACTAAAAATTTAAAAATTAATTTTCCATTTTTACTATCATAACAATTTACTCTTAACATTTTTGACATCATTTAATTACCATTACTGTCCTAATTACCATAACCTTTTTTTTTAATTTCCACATTTACTATCTTGAGTACTCTTTAAAAACCTTGTACTGCAAAAAAAAACCTATATAATTTCCAGTGCAAAATTGAATCCAAATAACTGTTCTTAAAATTTAAAAACTTTAAATAAACCCTTACTTTTTCACATTTTTGAAAACTTTAAAGAAATAAAAAATTTTTTTAAACACCTTTTTTTACTACCAGGCAAATTTTTTTGGGGGGCAATTTTTTTTTTATAATTTTCATAACATTTTGTTTTCCAAAAATTTTTTTAATTTTTATTTCAAACCCAACCTTTTTTATTATCCCTTTTTACCTGGGTAAACCCGTTACCCTCTTTCTTTCAAATAAACCAAGTCATTGCCATTGTTTTTTTTTTACTTTTTATTTTTTGGTACTTTAAAATTTTTTAATTTTATTTTTTCCCAAATTTTTAAACTAGTTATTTCTCTTGATTCCCTTTTTAACAACCTATATCAGACCCTAGTGCAATTGCAAGTACCATTTTAATTTGTATTTTTATATTTTAGTTTATATTTTCAAGTTTTATTTAAATTTCCCCTCTAAGATTATTTTCATATCTTATGACTATATTGTGTGTGAAAATTTGTGTTATTTCAATTATATCATTGTTCAAGGCCCCTTAAAATATCTTTTTCTAAAAATAGTACCAACTACCTCATATTATTTTTTTTTTACTTTTTATAGTAAAATTTTATTTTCCCCAAATTTATTAAAATATAACAAATCAGATCTTACTCCCAAAAACAAAATTATTTTTATAGTTTACTTCCGGGTTTTAACTTTGTTTACCCTTACTTAATTTGTCCCTTATATTTTTTTCTTTTATTTAAACTTTTTATAACAAACCTTTTGCCTTTATTCACAAATTTTTAAAAAATCAACTGGCTATTTTTCAGGTGTTTAAAGTGTATCAGCTCATTATTTGCCCATTTATTAAATTTTTTTTGATCTCCAATTTTTTTTTTCACAAATTATTTTAGTACCTTTTTTATTCCCTCATTTATTTTAGCTTTAAAGAGCTACCTTTGTCATATTTTTACTTTTTATAAATATTTCTTTAGAATATTTACTTTGTTTTTATACTTAATTTTTAACTATAGATTCATTATAAAACTTATAATAACAAGCATTGATCTGTACCAAAAATCTTTTCTAATAATTAAAACATATACATCCCAAAGATCTTCCCAAAATTTTTCCCAAACCGAAAAAACCCCTTCTCTTTGCCCGAGGGGAAAAAACTTTGTCCCTCTTCACCCTAATCTTGCCACCCCAAAACCAAATTTTTAACGAGGAGCCCGATCAAAATATCGACTTGGATGACAGCCAAAAAAACTTACGCTTTTTACTGACAAAAACCTACATATTATGTTTGGGAGCAGAGGCAGGGGAGGGACAAATTAACCCTTAAAAATTGGGCAAAAACTCCCAATTTTAAACATAATGAGGGGAATTTTTAGGGGGTTAAAACCTTGGAAAAAACCTGAATTTTAGCACCCAATTTCCAAAAACATAACCAAAAAAAATACCAAAACAGGGGGATCCTCTCCAAGATACGATACACGTGCCCGCAAAATCCCTCCCCCCACACTTTTACCACTCACTTATTTTTCCCCTTACCTCACCTAATTTTTTTATTAGGCTTGGGGGTAAAATGCGCAACACACCTAAAGCCAATAATTTCCCCAAAAAAAAGCTTAAATAAGAATATCACTTTAAAACCCAACCCTGGCAAAAACCCCCCCATCTTCATAGATCTAAAATTACTCCCTGTTCAGTAATCCCCACTTACTACGTGAAACTACTCTACAGGACCTTAAACTTTCCAAAAATCAACCTTTTACCTAAAAGCTTTCTTGATATTGTGACAGGGAAAAAACCCGGAAAAACCCAGCACAAAAATTCTCGACATTCCCCCTGTCTGACTAAAACCCTTTTAAAAAATTCAATGTTTGTCAAAGGCCCCCAAAAACTGGAACACCCTACCTGAGAACTCTAGAAACGGAGGGAAATTATTAATTAAAATACCCTTTGAAAACTTTTATCTCCCCAAAACCCCTTTAAAAACTTCACCAAAAAACCCCCTGGGGGTTCACACTTACACTCACCAAACCTTTGCCTTAAACGGAATATTAATCTCAATCTTAAAAATTGGGGAAACCTATGATACTCCCAAAAATGAAACTATTACGGGGGCCAAAAAAAAAAGCATTTCCACATTGCCCAAATTCACAAAAATAATTTAGTCACTTAAAACCTAATTTTTAAAATTACCCCTTTAAATTTGGGAAAATTTTTAAAATAAAAAATTTTAAATAATCCCGCCCAAATGCCTAGGGCCCTGCTAGGCTTTTTAGTGGTACACCCCTGTAAACATTTTTTAAATACTTTAAACACACAACAAACCCAAAATTTTGTAAATTCAACATTTTTTTTTTTTAGAGAATAAACTTTGAATTTTAATTTTAATTGAACATTTAATTTTTTAAACCCTTTTACTTTTTGAAAGGCCCCAAAAAAGGGTCCCTGGGGGGCAAAATATTTTAAAAAAAAAAAAATTTTTTTTTTTTTTTTAAAAAGTTTTTTATTTTTTTTCTGATTGTTTTTTTCCCCAAAAAAAATTTTTCCCCTAGTACTTTCCGGGGGATAAAGGTCCTGAAGTTTGCTGAAAATTTATCCCGGGGAGCAGCAAAAGCGGCGACTGCCCCCAACCCCGTAAAAATTTTTATTTACTTGTATTCATGGGGTTTTGTTTTTTTTTTCATTTTTTTTTTTCACATAAATTTTGTGGCCTGTGAGGACCAAATTTTGTTTCAATGTTCAAATATACACTGTTTAATGTAACACAATTTAAAGCAAAAAATCGAAACATTATAATGTTGGTAAAAAATTGTTTACACAAACAATGAAACAAAAATTTTTTTTACGATTGTTTTTTAATAAAAATTTTTACATATGTACAATTTACTGGGGCACTTTTTTAGAAGGGGCTGCAGTTGTTTGGGAAATTCCCTTTTAAAAAATGGGTATAAGCAAAAAGGGGTTTTTTACACTCCTCACACATTAAAAAGAGTGTCTTTTGCGTTTTTGTGGGGGTTTTGTGGTTTTGTCCACAGACAAAAAAACCCCCCTTTTGAGCATTTTTCTTGGGAGTTGTAGCAGGGGGTGGTATGGGGTAGTGATCACCAGGGGCCCCGAAGAGAGGACAGGGGTTTATAATTTTGTGGGCCTGGTCTATTGAATATTATTTGTTGATGATGACCCCCAAAAAAAAATTCACCCTATTTGGGTTTCTTTTTTGGTCTTCAAAAAATAATATTTTAAACATTAGCATGGAAATGTCAAGAAGTGGAAAAACAGTTTTATGAACCTACTTAAAACTCTTGCGAACACAATCAGCAAAAAACCCAAACCCGCCTTTTCACCCTTTGTCCATAAATGCTTTTTGAGGTTTTAATCCATTTACAGCTGCAGTTTTTTAAAAAAGGTTCATTGGTCTTCTAATTTTGCGGGCCGGTTTTCTACCATTTTTGTGTCGGTGACCGATGTCAGCAGTGTACCCACGTTTGTCATGCCACCCAAATTTCCATGATGCATTTGGGAGCAAAAACCCCCAATTCCCCTCTAAACTGCCCCCATCGAATAGGCATATTTTTACATTTCTACGCACTGTGCCAAAACACATTTTGTCCAAGGGTTTACTTGAAGAAAACACTGGTATAGGGCTTTTGTAAACCCGTTTCAGTATATAAAAAAAGGGCCCCCTTTCCCCGAAATGGCTCCACATTGTTTTAACCAATCACCAAGAATCCCTTTAAATTTTTTTTTACTTTCCCTTTTTTTTACCCCCCAGTGTAACAATTTATCCCAAAAACCCCCCCAGTTTTTCAAACCACAAACAAATAACCTTTTTTACCCAAAACGTTTCCTCTTGCTTTTGGGATTTTTTGCTTTAATGAGAAATCTTTCCCCCCTTTTTTAACCAAAAAAAAAACCAAAAAATGTCAATAACAAGCTTCCCGAAAGGGGTAAAAAAAAACATTCAGCCAAATTTTTTTTCAGGTTTAAAAAACACCGGTTTATCTTATTAAAAAAGTCGCTTCTGTTTGGGCCCGGTTTTGTCTGAAAAATGTAACATAAGGGAACAGTAACACAAATCTAAATTTACTGGTATAATGCACTGAAAGCGGGGTTGAAATTCCCGGCGGGCTTTTCGCCCATATGTGTTGGCACTATGGGTTATAAAATGTTGGGTAAGCTTAAATTTTTGGAAAAAAACGATACACCTGCCACAGTTTTTGTCCTTTCCCCTGGTGAAGGCGTGATCTTGGTGAAAGAAAAGTGTTTGCCCCGGGGGTACTCAATAGTATTTCTTTCCCCCCAAAATGGCCCAAAAGGGGTTATCGAAGAACAAATGAAAGCATTCCCTTCCGTTGGGGTTTTCCAAGTGGGACATGAAGGCCGGTTTTTCCACTTTGTCCTCCATCAAAATCAAAGGGGATTTGGGAAAAAAAAACTCGTCATCTTTTCTTTCCAATCCCCGGTGCGGTAGCGGGGGCTTTTTTGGATATTGTAATGTGGTTGTGGGTTTTGCAGGTTTGGTTTTTGGTTGGGGGTTTTGGGGTGGGGTGGGTGGTGGGTTTTTTTTTCGAAGGGCAGCCCGTGCGGGGAGGGGGAGTGTCCTTTGCGGGGTAAAATACCATGCCAAACCCTCACTATCACCACCACCCCCTGCTGCCTCACTCACACATTTATAACCCATCGTAACAATACGTCATCTTTACTAAACAGGCCCCTGGGTTTTAGGGCCCCTGGGATGTGCTCCGAGGGTGTACTCCTTCCTCTTGGAAAAGCATTGGGCCAAATACCCCAACCCCATGCCGGGTGTCGTATATACTGCCCCTTCATGGGGAATTTTCACCATTTTTTTTAAAATGTCACAACTAGAACTTTTTTCAATAACCTTGAAAAAGCCTATCACCCATCATTGCACTGCCCACTTTTGGGGTCTTGTACATGGGCAAAAAAGTTTTTTCTTTTGTCCTTTAAGGTTTAAATGAAGAGCCCGCCCCCACCCAAAGGGGGAAGGGGTTGGGCATCGGGGTTTCATCACTAAATTTTGTTTCTTGGGGGAATTTTTTCGGGGCAACCCGCTTTTAAAAAACCGGGGAAAATTTACTTTTACTTACACTATCATCACTGTTTGAGCTAACACTTTGGGAAAAAAAGACCTCCAATCCGCCGAGAAGTGAGGAACTTTTTTACCGCGAGGCATGGTTTAAAATGGACTACCAAAAATGGGTTTCCCCAATGCAAACCCCCTTTTAGTCCCGTTTTTTTTTACAGGGTGCACACCCCCCCACTGAGGCCATTCTTCTCCCGTAGGCCTACCAACCCTCCTTTCCCCTTGGGTTTGAAACCCCAGAATTTATGCGTATAGGGTACTCAAAAAACGGGATTTTCCCATGGGCAGTCAAAGGGGTTTAAACAAACATTACGATGACCTCATAGCATTTTCCAAATTCCCCGCTGGGCCCCGTAGTCCATCATTTCTCTCCCTGAAAAACCCGGGGTAAAGCCTGATACTACAGATGGGCTAGGGGCCCCCCCCTGGTTAACACCATAAAACAACTGGGGGGCCCGGGTAAAAAAGGGGGTGGCAAAAAATTTTTACTACCAACCCAAATTGAAAGGGATCCCCTAAACTTGCCCAAAAGGGTGAACATGGGGGGAATTTAAATAATAGCTAAATTCAATTTCCCAAAAACCAACAAAAACCCCTTTACAGTGATAAACCTAAAGAGTACCCCCAGTCAAACATTAGCCCTTTTGTGAAAACCTAGGAAGTATGAAAAACGATGCATGAATTAACAAAGAAACACTTACTTTCCCCTCAGGTTTACTTTTCTATAAATCTCCTAAAAAACCAAAACCCCCATGTTTCTGAATTTTACAACCCCTATGAGTAACGGGGCATGTTGCTACCAAACCCCTAACAAAACCACAAAAAGGGGGCCGGGGGACCCAGTGTTTCCCCCTAACCACATCTGGACCAACACTAAATTTCCCCCTTTAAAATTTAGGCAAATCACAGATAATACCACAGGGCCAATTTTTTTACCTTCCCCATAACCCAAACCCGGCAAATTTTCCCCTAGACCCCTACTAAAGTCACTTTCAGAATTCACAAAGAGGCAGCTAACAAAACTTAACGCAGCGTTACCCAAAAAATTTACTGGCACACTGAGCTAGAATTTTTTTATTATTATTTTTATCACACGGGGCCATTTCCCCCCAAGGCAGGGTGGGCCCCAAAAAAAAAAAACTTTACCATCATTCACTCCCTCACTGTCTTGCCAAAGGTGCCCTTTTCAATCGTTTTTAAACTTCAACTAACACCCCCCTTTTAGAGGCAGGCCCCTCCCAGGACTCAAGTCGGCCTCCGGGTTTCCCCGAACCCCTTCATAAAAGGGTTTCTTTCTCACCCCTCCAACAGCACTGTCAATATTTAAAAAAAAAAATTTTTCCCCCTTCCCCCTATCAAACCGCTCACGGGATGCCTGCTGGAAGTCCAGCCCCCCGGGACACAAAAACCCCCTTTTTTCCCCCCCTCTCCAACCTTTTTCCCAGGCCGACCCTTTCCCCCGCCTTTTCCCTTTCCCCTTCAGATGATACACCCCTTGAAGTCATTTGGAATTTGCATTGATAAAACCACTAGATAGCGAAACATTTACAATAAAGATACCCAGATGTTGCACATGTGACTTAATTTCATCTTGTCAGCATTGTATACCATTCTTGTACAACTTGTCAGACACTGCAACATCATGGAATCTTGATTCTGAGGATATGTACATAACCTTCTTCACGGCTGTGACAACTACTATTACCACTAACCTATTTCTTTGGGTAGGACCTACTTCCACTGGGGAATCCTGCCTACCAGTGACTATGCCCTCATCTGCTACATGTCCCCTTTCCACTTGATGTTAGTATATAAGCACCAGGCTCCTTGCCTCTGCTGCAGAACATCCATGACTAGGGTTCTCTTTGCACCAACTCCAGCAACCACCCCTCTTACCACCGCTCCAAGCCACACCACAACAATAACAACAAACATGGCTGCCACTAGCCCATCCACCCCTCTCTTCCCCGGATTCAACCTACCAAGTAATCTCTCAGGTATGACCAACGATCCAGATACCCTAAAGTCATGCATCTCCACCATAGTTATTGAAAATATGAATCTTCGAGAGACGCTAAAAAAACAAGACACCAGGATGACACAACTCGAGAACAAAATCCTCAGTCTTGAACAAAAGTTATCAACACCAGGAATGACTAACTGTGGCAAGACCATCCAAACAGTCATAGATAGCCATACAGAACAAATAATATCTCTTAATACAAAGGTTGAAGAAGCAGTAAAAGAATGGAAGAACTTAGATAACCAGTTCAGTGACTACTTTGCTCTCCAAGAAGATAAAACTGAGCAAGATAAACTATCGGACGCAGTAATAGTTAACAGTCCACTTTTTCCCAGTGATATGAACCAAACGAACAGTAAAGAAATTACTCTCCAGATCATAAAGAACCAAACAAAAGTTACAGTACCAGAGTCAGAAATAAAGGAAGCCAGGTTACTAGGATCCCATGGTAGAAAAAGTGTTATGCTTAGATTCCACTCACATGACAGGAAAAAAGACTTAATAATTGCATCTATTAAAGTAAAGAAAGAGGTATACATAAACGAGTGTCTTACCAAAAAACGCCAGAATCTCCTGTATAGAGTCAGAAAACTTAAGCGAGAGAATAATGACACAATACACCAATGCTTCACCCGAGATGGGAAAATTCTAGTTAGGAAAACAAATGTAGGTCAACTGTACACAATCACGAACGAGAATGATCTATCACGATTTCTCAGGGATGCTAATCTTACAGAAAATAACTAAACAATGTCCAACCTAAAAGCCTACGTAGTGTAGTGTATGTTTTGCTCCATTATTGTTCAAATTTCATAGTAAAATCTCTTAGTAATTAAATAATCAATTACCTCATTATGTGATTTTACTAGTAAGCATAAGTCACCTTATGTAATTTTCTTATTTACTATTGTTTGCTTAAATATTAGCTGAATTGATACTTTCTCTGTCCATATTACTACCTCATATTTTTTTAAATACTATTAATTGATATTACTTACTAAAATTAATAATTAATTACCATTTTTACTATCAGTACAATTTACTCTTAACATTTTTGACATCATTTAATTACCATTACTTGTCTAATTACCATAACCTGTTTTAATACCACATTTACTATCTTAGAGTACTCTTAAATACCTTGTACTGCCAAATAACCTCTAGTATAACTACCAGTGCAATATTGAATCCAAATAACTGTTCTTAAAATTTAATACTTGAAATAACCATTACTTTTTCACATTTTTGTAATCATTATTACTTACTAAAATTTTATTAAACACCATATTTACTACCAGTCAATTTTACTTTTGTACATTAATCATTATTTTATACTTTTCATAACATTTTGTTGCCAAATTTTCAAGTTTGTATATTCAACTCCAACCTTTATATTATCCTTTGTACCTGTGTACCTGTGTACCATCTTACTATCATATTATAACCAAGTCATTGCCATTGTTATTTTTTACTTATTATTCTTTTGGTACTTTAATTTGTTAATTTTATTTTGTCAATTTAAATCTAGTTATACTCTTGATCTTGTTAACAACCTATATCAGACCCTAGTGCAATTGCAAGTACCATTTTAATTTGTATGTTTATATTATAAGTTTATATTACAAGTTTATATTATAAGTCCTACTCTAAGATTATTTTCATATCTTAGTGACTATATTGTGTGTGCAATTAGTGTATATTTCAATTATATCATTGTTCAAGGCCCTTAACTATCTTTTGCTAACTAGTACCAACTACCTCATATTATTTTTTTTTACTTTTTATAGTACAATATATTGCTCAACTTATTATATATAACAAATCAGATCTTACTCCCAAATCAATATTATATCATAGTGACTATCCGTGATTTTAACTTTGTTTACCATTACTTAATTTAGTCCCTTATATTTTTTCTCTTTTATTCAAGCTTTATATAACAACCTTAGCTCTTATATTCACAATTGTTAAAATAATCAACTGGCTATTCTCAGGTGTTAATGTGTAATCAGCTCATTATTTTGCCATTATATTCATTTATTTGATCACCATTTTTTTGTTCACAAATTATTTTAGTCCCTTTTATATTCCCTCATTTATTTTAGCTTTAAAGAGCTACCTTAGCTCATATTTTTTACATTTGATAAAATATTTACTTTAGAATATTTACTTTGTCTTATACTTAATTCTAACTATAGATTCATTATAAATCTTATAATAACAAGCATTGATCCTGATACCAATCTCTTATCTAATGACTTAAATCATATACATCAATGATCTTCCAAACGTATCCCAACACCTGAAACCCATTCTCTTTGCTGACGACACAACTTACGTCATCTCTCACCCTAATCTTGCCACCCTCAACACCATTGTTAACGAGGAGCTGATCAAAATATCGACTTGGATGACAGCCAATAAACTTACGCTTAACACTGACAAAACCTACTATATTATGTTTGGTAGCAGAGCAGGAGATGCACAAATTAACATTAAGATTGACAACACTCTAATTACCAGACATAATGAGGGCAAATTCCTAGGCCTATACCTTGACAACAACCTGAATTTCAGCACCCATATCCAACACATAACCAAAAAAGTATCCAAAACAGTTGGGATCCTCTCCAAGATACGATACTACGTGCCGCAAAATGCCCTCCTCACACTATACCACTCACTTATTTATCCATTACCTCACCTATCTATTAGTGCTTGGGATCAACTGCAGCAACACACCTAAAGCCAATAATAACCCAACAAAAAGCTGCAGTAAGAATAATCACTAAATCCCATCCCTGGCAACACACCCCCCCACTCTTCATAGATCTAAACTTACTCCCTGTTCAGTACATCCACACTTACTACTGTGTAATCTACATCTACAGGACCTTAAACTCCAATATCAACCTTGACCTAAAACGCTTTCTTGATAGTTGTGACAGAACCCACAGGCATAACACCAGACACAAACATCTCTATGACATTCCCCATGTCTGACTAAACCTTTACAAAAATTCAATGTATGTCAAAGGCCCTAAAATCTGGAACACCCTACCTGAGAACTCTAGAAACTGCAGACACATTCATCACCTTCAAAACTACCATTAGAAAACATCTTATCTCCCTGATAAACCCCATCAACTAACTACACGAATACCACCTGGTGGTTCACACTTACACTCACTCACCCATTTGACCATAAACAGGAATATTAATCTCAATCTTAAAATAATGAATCCTATGATACTCCAATACTGAAACTATGTACTGTGCCAAAACAAAAGCATTCACATTGCTAAACTCACAAAACTAGTATTTAGTCACTTAGCCATAATACCAACTTACCTCATAATTTGTAATATTTTAAAATAAAGAATTAAACTAAGTCTGCCCGAAATGCCTAGCCATGCTAGGCATTCTAGTGGTACACTCTGTAATCATTATTTAACTACATGTAAACCACACAACAACCAAATTCTGTAAATTCAACATTGTAATCTTTATAGAGAATAAACTTTGAATTTGAATTTGAATTGAACATCAGATTTTTAACCCTTTGACTGTCGAAAGGCCCAATCCTGAAGTGTCTCCTGGTGTCGCAAAATATTTGAAAAAAAAAAAAAAAAATATTTTTTTCTTATGAAAATGTTAAGATTATTTTTCTGATTGTTTTTGTCCCCAAAAAAATTTTTTCCCATCAGTACTTACCGAGATATAGAGTCCTGAAGTTTGCTGAAATTGATCTGCGAGCAGCAACAGCGGCGACTGCCGCTCACCCCGTAAACTTTGATTTACTTGTATTCGATGGTTTCTTGTTTTTTTCACTATTTTATTTTTTCACATAACTTTTGTGGCCTGTGAGACCAAATTATTGTGCAATGTTCAAATATACACTCGTTGAATGTAACACAATTATAGCAAAAACACTCGTATCATTATAATGTTGGTAAAACTTGTTTACACAAACAATGTAAACAAATGTTTATTACGATTGTTTTATAATATATATACATATGTACAATCACTGGACACTTTTCTAGAAGTGCTGCAGCTTGTGGAATTCTTTGAAACATGGGTATAAGCATAATGGTGTCTTACACTCCTCACACATAAAACGAGTGTCTCTGCGTTTTTGTGGGCGTTTTGTGGTATGTCCACAGACAAAACACCTCTTCTGAGCATTTTTCTTGGCAGTAGTAGCAGGCAGTGGTATGGGGTAGTGATCACGAGGCCTCAGATGAGAGGACATGTGTTGATAATTTCGTGGGCGCTGGTCTATTGAATATTATTTGTCTGATGACTGACAAACAAAATTCACCATATTTGGGTTTCTTCTTGGTCTTCAACTGATACATATTATAAACATTCAGCATGGAAATGTCAAGAAGATGGAAAAACAGTTTTATGTACCACTTATAACTCTTGCGAACACAATCAGCAAACCCAATCTGCATGTCACATTTGTCCACTAAGTGCATATTGAGGTTGTAATCCATCACAGCTGCAGGTTTTACAATAGGTTCATTGGTCTCTCTATTCTGCTTGCCAGTGTCTACCATTTCGTGTCGGTGAACTGATGTCAGCAGTGTGACATCACGTGTGTCATGCCACCGAAATGCCATGATGTCATTGGCAGCAAACACCTGCACTTCACCTCTACGACTGCCAGCATCGAACCTAGGCATATGTTTACGATTTCTACGCACTGTGCCACACACATCTGTCATGTTCACTCGCAAGAAATCACTGAGTATAGGGCTTGTGTACCAGTTGTCAGTATATAAAATATGCCCCTTACCAAGATATGGCTCCATCATTGTTCTAACCACATCACCAGAGATATCCAGTAACTTTCTGTATCTTCCATTGTTTTAACCGCCAGTGTACACAATTATATCCAAAACCAGACCAGTTTTGCAATCACACAGAACAAATAACTTTTATACCAAAGCGTTTCCTCTTGCTTGGTATATACTGCTTGAATGAGAGTCTTCCTTTGAACAAAATCAAAGACTCGTCAATAACAAGCTTCCTGAAGGGATAAAAATACATACAGCACTTTTGTTTCAGGTACATAAACACACGTCTGATCTTATATAACCTGTCGCTTCTGTCAGGCCTGGTTTTGTCTGAAAAGTGTAACATAAGTAACAGTAACACAAATCTATTCACTGGTATAATGTCACTGAAAGCAGGGGTTGAAATCAGGCGGTCTGTCGCCCAGTATGTGTTGACACTATGCTTATACACATGTGGCATAAGCATTATTGTGGAAAAGAACAGATACATCTCTGCCACAGTTGTGTCCTTCCACTGGTGAAGGCGTGATCTTGGTGACAGAATAGTGTTTGCCATGGTGTACTCATAGTATGTATTGCTTTCCCTGACAATAATGTCCATCAGGGGTTCATCGAAGAACAAATGAAAGCATTCCAGTTCAGTGGGATTGTTCCCAAGTGTACATGATGGCCGTATTCCACTTTGTCCTCCATCAAAATCATGGGGATTGGGAACAAACTCGTCATCTTGCTGCCAATCCCAGGTGCGGTCAGCTGGTGCATTCTGGATATTGTAATGTGGTTGTGGTTGTGCAGGTTGTGGTTGTGGTTGTGGGAGTGTGGGGTCGGGTGAGGCTGGTTGTAGTTGTGCAGAGTCAGCAGTGCGGGTAGTAGTGTGGCCTGCTGCTGGTGTCACATGACTCATGCCACCATCACTATCACCACCACCGCCTGCTGCCTCACTCACATCATTTATACCCATCGTAACAATATCGTCATCTTCACTATCAGGACGTGGTGTAGGGCCATGGGATGTGCTCCGAGATGTACTCCTTCCTCTTGGAAGAGCATATGGCACACTACCAGACCGCATGCGATGTCGTATATACTGCCGCTTCACTGGGGAATATTCACCCTCACTGTCACAACTAGAACTGTTTTCAATAACCTTGAAATCACTATCACTATCACTTGCACTGCTCACATCTGAGTCTTGTACATGGGCAAATAGTTTCCTCTTTCGTCCTGGTACAGGTGAACATGAACGAGCCAGCCCAGCACCAGAGGTGGAAGGCTGTGGGTCATCTGGGTTTTCATCACTAATTATGTTATCTTGGGTAATTTTTTCGGTCACACCCGCTTCAAAACCAGGGAATTCACTTTCACTGACACTATCATCACTGTTTGAGCTATCACTTGGGAACAAAAGACCTCCAATCCGCCGAGAAGTGAGGAACTTCTTACCGCGAGGCATGGTGAAAATGGACTACCAAGATGGCGTTCCCACAATGCACCGCTGAGTCCCAGATTTTTTTCACAGGGTGCACACCGACCACTGAGACCCATTCTCTCTCCTGTAGGCCTACCAGCCCTCTCCCACTTGATTTGAAGCCACTAGAATTTATGCGTATAGATACGTCAAACACGGTATCTCCCATGACAGTCAAAGGGTTAAGCAAACATTACGATGACCTCATAGCATTACCAAATTCCCTGCATGCCAGTATGTCCATCATTACTCTCCCTGAAACCTGGCTAAAGCCTGATACTACAGATGTCTACGCCATTCCTGGTTACACAGCCATACACAACTGTGGGCCAGATCAACAAGGGAGTGGCAAAGCTATATACTACTCAGACCAACTAGAATGTATCACTAATACTTGCACAAGGGATGAACATGGGGCATATATAATAGCTAAATTCAAATCCAAATACCAACAAAAACCTCTCACAGTGATAAACTTCTACAGAGTACCACAGTCAAACATTAGCCGTTTTAGTGAAAACCTAGGAAGTATGATAACTGATGCATGAATGAACAAAGATCACTCACTACTCTCAGGTGACTTCAGTATAAATCTCCTACAAGACCAAGACCCACATGTTACTGAATTCACAAACACTATGAGTAAGTGCATGTTGCTACCAACAGTAACAAAACCTACAAGAGTTACAGAGACTAGTGTTTCCCTACTAGACCACATCTGGACCAACACTAAATCCCCCTTAAGATCAGGCATAATCACAGATAATACCACAGACCATTATCCTACCTTCCTCATAACAAACCTTGGCAAATTACCCCTAGACACTACTAAAGTCACTTTCAGACTTCACAATGAGGCAGCTATCAATAACTTCACAGCAGCAGTGACAAACATTGACTGGCACACTGAGCTAGAATTTTTTTATTAGTATTATTATCACACTGGCCGATTCCCACCAAGGCAGGGTGGCCCGAAAAAGAAAAACTTTCACCATCATTCACTCCATCACTGTCTTGCCAGAAGGGTGCTTTACACTACAGTTTTTAAACTGCAACATTAACACCCCTCCTTCAGAGTGCAGGCATCTCCAGGACTCAAGTCTGGCCTGCCGGTTTCCCTGAACCCCTTCATAAATGTTACTTTGCTCACACTCCAACAGCACGTCAAGTATTAAAAACCATTTGTCTCCATTCACTCCTATCAAACACGCTCACGCATGCCTGCTGGAAGTCCAAGCCCCTCGCACACAAAACCTCCTTTATCCCCTCTCTCCAACCTTTCCTAGGCCGACCCCTACCCCGCCTTCCTTCCACTACAGACTGATACACTCTTGAAGTCATTCTGTTTCCCTCCATTCTCTCTACATGTCCGAACCACCTCAACAACCCTTCCTCAGCCCTCTGGACAACAATTTTGGTAATCCCGCACCTCCTCCTAACTTCCAAACTACGAATTCTCTGCATTATATTCACACCACACATTGCCCTCAGACATGACATCTCCACTGCCTCCAGCCTTCTCCTCGCTGCAACATTCATCACCCATGCTTCACACCCATATAAGAGCGTTGGTAAAACTATACTCTCATACATTCCCCTCTTTGCCTCCAAGGACAAAGTTCTTTGTCTCCACAGACTCCTAAGTGCACCACTCACTCTTTTCCCCTCATCAATTCTATGATTCACCTCATCTTTCATAGACCCATCTGCTGACACGTCCACTCCCAAATACAGTGGACCCCCGCATAACGATTTTAATCCATGCAAGAGGGCTCATTGTTATGCGAAATAATCGGTATGCGAATGAATTTTCCCCATAAGAAATAATGGAAATCAAATTAATCCGTGCAAGACACCCAAAAGTATGAAAATTTTTTTTTTACCACATGAAATATACATTTTCCTACACACAAAGAGAAGGATACATGCACAATAGTAGAGTAGTACATGCACAGTATATATTGTGCATGTACTAGTCTACTAAATGATGAATAAATGACACCATTATTGAAGATGCAGCAATGACTGATGAGACACTGTGTCCTGGGAGTGCCTTTTCCTCCTGAGTACTGTAGGTCCTGTTTGGCATTTTCTTCCAGAATAGGCCTTATCACACTGTGTATGCCACTACGATTCTTAAATCTCTCAAACCAACCTTTGCTGGCTTTAAATTCACCAATATGAGCACTAGTTCCAGGCATTTTTCCCTGTTCACCTGGGTGTTAGTCGACTTGTGTGGGTTGCATTCCGGGAGACAAGATTAAGGACCCCAATGGAAATAAGTTAGACAGTCTTTGATGACACTGACTTTTTTGGGTTGTCCTGGGTGGAAAATCCTCTGGGCTTAATTGTTTCTTGGTATTCTCAATAAGCCACACCAACAACGGTGCTACAGCAGCAGCTGACGGTGGTACAGCAGCAACAGACGATGCTACAGCAGCAACAGACGATGCTACAGCAGCAGCAGACGATGCTACAGCAGCAACTGACGATGTTACAGCAGCAGCAGACGATGCTACAGCAGCAGCAGCAGCAGCAGCAGCAGATGATGCTACAGCAGCAGCAGACAATGCTACAGCAGCAACAGACGATGCTACAGCAGCAACTGACGATGCTACAGCAGCAACTGACGATGCTACAGCAGCAACTGACGATGTTACAGCAGCAGCAGATGATGCTACAGCAGCAGCAGCAGCAGACGATGCTACAGCAGCAGCAGCAGCAGACGATGCTACAGCAGCAGCAGACGATGCTACAGCAGCAACAGACGATGCTACAGCAGCAACTGATGATGCTACAGCAGCAACTGACGATGCTACAGCAGCAACTGACGATGTTACAGCAGCAGCAGACGATGCTACAGCAGCAGCAGACGATGCTACAGCAGCAGCAGCAGCAGACGATGCTACAGCAGCAGCAGACGATGCTACAGCAGGAGCAGCAGCAGACGATGCTACAGCAGCAGCAGACGATGCTACAGCAGCAACAGACGATGCTACAGCAGCAACAGACGATGTTACAGCAGCAGCAGACGATGCTACAGCAGCAGCAGCAGCAGATGATGCTACAGCAGCAGCAGACGATGCTACAGCAGCAACAGATGATGCTACAGCAGCAACTGACGATGCTACAGCAGCAACTGACGATGCTACAGCAGCAACTGACGATGTTACAGCAGCAGCAGACGATGCTACAGCAGCAGCAGCAGCAGACGATGCTACAGCAGCAGCAGCAGCAGACGATGCTACAGCAGCAGCAGACGATGCTACAGCAGCAACAGACGATGCTACAGCAGCAACTGACGATGCTACAGCAGCAACTGACGATGCTACAGCAGCAACTGACGATGTTACAGCAGCAGCAGACGATGCTACAGCAGCAGCAGACGATGCTACAGCAGCAGCAGCAGCAGACGATGCTACAGCAGCAGCAGCAGCAGACGATGCTACAGCAGCAGCAGCAGCAGACGATGCTACAGCAGCAGCAGACGATGCTACAGCAGCAACAGACGATGCTACAGCAGCAACAGACGATGTTACAGCAGCAGCAGATGATGCTACAGCAGCAGCAGCAGCAGACGATGCTACAGCAGCAGCAGACGATGCTACAGCAGCAGCAGACGATGCTACAGCAGCAACAGAAGATGTACAGCAGCAGCAAACGATGCTACAGCAGCAGCAGCAGCAGACGATGCTACAGCAGCAACAGACGATGTTACAGCAAGCAGCAGACGATGCTACAGCAGCAGCAGCAGCAGACGATGCTACAGCAGCAGCAGACGATGCTACAGCAGCAACAGAAGATGTTACAGCAGCAGCAGACGATGCTACAGCAGCAGCAGCAGCTGTACCACCCAATAGTAGCGATGGTGATTGGGGTTTATTATACAACCTGGCCAGCTCGGAGACACGCACTCCACTTTCATACTTATCAATGATCTTTTTCTTCATCTCTATTGTAATTCTCACCCTTATTGCTGTAGGGTTGGCACTAGAAGCTTTCTTGGGACCCATGGTCACTTATTTTCCAGAAAAAGCACCGAAAACACTGTAATAATACGAAATATTCCGATTGTATGCTTGGATGTTACCGCGGAGGCTGGCTGGTAAACAATGCCACTGGCGGCACATGTGAGGCTGGCTAAGGGCACACATTGGACGTGTTTCGGACGAAAATCGGTGAGCGGGTTTTTAAGTGGTATGCGAGGCAAAATTTTTGCGATTAAAGCAAGCGGTATGCGGATTAATCGTTATCTGATGCCAACGGTATGCGGGGGTCCACTGTATCTGAATACATTCACCTCCTCCATACTCTCTCCCTCCAATCTGATATTCAATCTTTCATCACCTAATCTTTTTGTTATCCTCATAACCTTACTCTTTCCTGTATTCACCTTTAATTTTCTTCTTTTGCACACCCTACCAAATTCATCCATCAATCTCTGCAACTTCTCTTCAGAATCTCCCAAGAGCACAGTGTCATCAGCAAAGAGCAGCTGTGACAACTCCCACTTTGTGTGTGATTCTTTATCTTTTAACTCCACACCTCTTGCCAAGACCCTCGCATTTACTTCTCTTACAACCCCATCTATATAATATATCTAAACAAACCACGGTGACATCACACATCCTTGTCTAAGGCCTACTTTTACTGGGAAAAAAATTTCCCTTTTTCCTACATACTCTAACTTGAGCCTCACTATCCTCGTAAAAATTCTTCACTGCTTTCAGTAACCTACCTCCTACACCATACACTTGCAACATCTGCCACATTGCCCCCCCTATCCACCCTGTCATACACTTTTCCAAATCCATAAATGCCACAAAGACCTCTTTAAGCCTTATCTAATTACTGTTCACTTATATGTTTCACTGTAAAACACCTGGTCCACACACCCCCTACCTTTCCTAAAGCCTCCTTGTTCTTCTGCTATCCTATTCTCCATCTTACTTTTAATTCTTTCAATAATAACTCTACCATACACTTTACCAGGTATACTCAGCAGACTTATCCCCCTATAATTTTTGCACTCTCTTTTATATCCCCCTTTGCCTTTATACAAAGGAACTATCATTCTTCCCAATCCCTGGTACCTTACCCTCTTCCATACATTTATAAATATTGCACCAACCCACTCCAAAACTAATCCCCACCTCTTTTAACATTTCTATCTTTACCCCATCAACCCCCGGCCCTGCCTTTCCCCCCTTTCTTCTACCTACTGCCTCACAAACTTCCCCCCCCCTCACAATGGCTTTTCCTCATCCACAAAGATGTTATTCCTCCTTTCCTATCACAAATACGCTTCCCATTTCATAAAATTTTAAAAATTTCCCTAAAAAATTTTCCCCCATCTTCCAATACCTCTAACTTCTTTTAAATAACTCTCCTCTCTATTTTAACTGACAAATCCATTTGTTCTCTAGGCTTTCTTAACTTTTAACCCACCCAAATTTTTTCTTATTTTCAACAAAATTTGTTATAACATCTCACCCACTCCTATTTGCTCTTTTTTTACATTGCTTCCCAAAACCCTCTTAACCCTCTCTTTTTTCCTATACTCTTCCCTCCTTGCATCACTTTTTCTTTTTTTAAAAACTTTCATATGCTACTTTTTTTCCCTTTTTCTACTCCTTTTTCACATCATTCCCCCAATCGTCCTCTTCCCTCCCCCACCCCCTTTCCTGTAACCCCAAACTTTGTGAACACTCTAACCACATTTTAACATACCCCTACCTTTCGACCCCCTTGCCTATGCTCTCATTTGCCCACTATCCTCCAATAGTGTTTATTTTCTTACCCCAAAGCCTCCTCTTTTTTTTATAAAAACCTTTACCTCTCTCTTCCCCGATACTTCTATTTCCCCTTTTATCCCCTTTCCTTTTTCTCTCAGTGTAGCTAAATAGAAAAGGGTTGTATATCTGGGCCCTCTATAAACATGTACATCCCGAAGTTACTCAAAAGTCTTTTATCTAGTTCTTAAGACCGTACAGTAAATAACAAAGAAGACCAGTACAGTACAATAACACAGAAGACCAGTACGTAAAAAAAACAGAAACCAGTACAGTACAATAACACAGAAGACCAGTAAGTACAAAAAAACAGAAACCAGTTTTCAGTACAAAAACACAAAGACCAGTACGTACAATAACACAGAAAACAGTAGAGTACAATAGCACAGAAGACCAGTAAAAGTATAATAACCCAGAATACCAGTACAGTACAATAACACAGAAGACCAGTACAGTACAATAACACAGAATACCAGTAGAGTACAATAACACAGAAGACCAGTACAGTACAATAACACAGAAGACCAGTACAGTAACACTGAAGACCAGTACAGCACAATAACACAGAAGACCAGTACAATACATATCACAGAAGACCAGTACAGTACAATTTAAAACAGAAGACCAGTACAATACAATATCACAGAAGACCAGTACAGTACAATAACACAGAAGACCAGTACAGTACAATAACACAGAAGACCAGTACAGTACAATAACACAGAAGACCAGTACAGGGACAATAAAAACAGAAGACCAGTACAGTACAATAACACAGAAGACCAGTACAGTACAATAACACAGAAGACCAGTACAGTACAAAAAAAACACAGAAACCAGTACAGTACAATAACACAGAAGACCAGAACTGTACAATAACACAGAAGACCAGTAAGTACAATAACACAAAAAGACCTGTACAGAAAAATAACACAGAAGACCAGTACAGTAACACTGAAGACCAGTACAGCACAATAACACAGAAGACCAGTACAATACAATATCACAGAAGACCAGTACAGTACAATAACACAGAAGACCAGTACAGAACAATAACACAGAAGACCAGTACAGTACAATAACACAGAAGACCAGTACAGTACAATAAAACAGAAGACAAGTACAGTACAATAACACAGAAGACCAGTACAGTACAATAACACAGAAGACCAGTACAGTACAATAACACAGAAGACCAGTACAGTACAATAACACAGAAGACCAGTACAGTTACAATAACACAGAAGACAGTACAGTACAATAACACAGAAGACCAGAACTGTACATAACACAGAAGACCAGTACAGTACAATAACACAGAAGACCCGAACTGTTTCAATAACACAGAAGACCCGTACAGTACAATAACACAGAAGACCAGTACAGACAAAACACAGAAGACCAGTACAGTACAATAACACAGAAGACCAGTACAGTACAATAACACAGAAGACCAGTACAGTACAATACAAAGAAGACCAGTACAGTACAATAACACAGAAGACCAGTACAGTACAATAACACAGAAGACCAGTTCAGTAACACAGAAGACCAGTACAGTACAATAACACAGAAGACCAGAACTGTACAATAACACAGAAGACCAGTACAGTACAATAAAAGAAGACCAGTACAGTACAATAACACAGAAGACCAGTACAGTACAATAACACAGAAGACCAGTACAGTACAATAACACAGAAGACCAGTACAATAACACAGAAGACCAGTACAGTACAATAACACAGAAGACCAGTACAGTACAATAACACAGAAGACCAGTACAATACAATATCACAGAAGACCAGTACAGTACAATAACACAGAAGACCAGTACAGTACAATAACACAGAAGACCAGAACAGTACAATAACCCAGAAGACCAGTACAGTACAATATCACAGAAGACCAGTACAGTACAATAACACAGAAGACCAGTACAGTACAATAACACAGAAGACCAGTACAATAACACAGAAGACCAGTACAGTACAATAACACAGAAGACCAGTACAGTACAATAACACAGAAGACCAGTACAGTTTCAATAAAACAGAAGACCAGTACAGTACAATAACACAGAAGACCAGTACAATACAATATCACAGAAGACCAGTACAATACAATATCACAGAAGACCAGTACAGTACAATAACACAGAAGACCAGTAGAGTACAATAACACAGAAGACCAGTACAGCACAATAACACAGAAGACCAGTACAATACAATATCACAGAAGACCAGTACAGTACAATAACACAGAAGACCAGTACAGTAAAAATATCACAGAAGAAACCCGTACAATACAATATCACAGAAGACCAGTAGAGTACAATAACACAGAAGACCAGTAGAGTACAATAACACAGAAGACCAGTACAACACAATAACACAGAAGACCAGTACAATACAATATCACAGAAGACCAGGTACAGTACAATAACAACAGAAAAACCAGTTTCAATACAATATCACAGAAGAACCCGTACAGTTACAATAAAACAGAAGACCAGTACAGTACAATAAAACAGAAGACCAGTACAGTACAATAACCCAAAGACCAGTGCAGTACAATATCACAGAAGACCAGTACAATACAATATCACAGAAGACCAGTACAGTACAATAACACAGAAGACCAGTACAATACAATATACACAGAACCCCGTACAGTACAAAATAACAGAAGACCCGTAAAAGGGACAATAACACAGAAGACCCCGTAGAGTACAATAACACAGGGAAAACCAGTACAGTACAATAACACAGAAGACCAGTAGAGTACAATAACACAGAAGACCAGTACAGTACAATAACACAGAAGACCAGTAGAGTACAATAACACAGAAGACCAGTACAGCACAATAACACAGAAGACCAGTACAGTAACACAGAAGACCAGTACAGTACAATAACACAGAAGACCAGTACAGTAACACAGAAGACCAGTACAGCACAATAACACAGAAGACCCTACAGCACAATAACCCCAGAAGACCAGTACAGTAACACAGAAGACCAGTACAGTACAATAACACAGAAGACCAGTACAGTAACACAGAAGACCAGTACAGCACAATAACACAGAAGACCAGTACAGTACAATAACACAGAAGACCAGTACAGTACAATAACACAGAAGACCAGTACTGTACAATAACACAGAAGACCAGTACAGTACAATAACACAGAAGACCAGTACAGTACAATAACACAGAAGACCAGTACAGTACAATAACACAGAAAAGGATATAAATTTTCTGGAAAATGTACAAAGGAGGATGACAAAGTTGATCCCATGTATCAGAAACTTTCCCTATGAGGATAGACTAGGGGCCCTGAATCTGCACTCTCTAGAAAGACATAGAATTAGGGGGGATATGATTGAGGTGTATAAATGGAAGACAGGAATAAATAAAGGGGATGTAAATAGTGTGCTGAAAATATCTAGCCTAGACAGGACTCGCAGCAATGGTTTTAAGTTGGAAAAATTCAGATTCAGGAAGGATATAGGAAAGTACTGGTTTGGTAATAGAGTTGTGGATGAGTGGAACAAACTCCCGAGTACAGGTATAGAGGCCAGAACGTTGTGTAGCTTTAAAAATAGGTTGGATAAATACATGAGTGGATGTGGGTGGGTGTGAGTTGGTCCTGATAGCTTGTGCTACCAGGTCGGTTGCCGTGTTCCTCCCTTAAGTCAATGTGAGCTGACCTGACTAGGTTGGGTGCATTGGCTTAAGCCGGTAGGAGACTTGGACCTGCCTCGCATGGGCCAGTAGGCCTTCTGCAGTGTTCCTTCGTTCTTATGTTCTTATGTTCTTATGTTACCAACACATAATCCAACAAACTACTGTCATTTCGCCCTACATCATGTCTTGTATACTTATTTATCCTCTTTTTTTTAAAATATGTATTACCTATAACTAAACCCCTTTCTATACAAAGTTCAATCAAAGGGCTCCCATTATCATTTACACCTGGCACCCCAAACTTAACCTACCACACCTCTCTAAAAGTTTCTCCTACTTTAGCATTCAGATCCCCTACCACAATTTCTCTCTCACTTGGTTCAAGGGCTCCTATACATTCACTTAACATCTCCCAAAATCTCTCTCTCTCCTCTGCATTCCTCTCTTCTCCAGGTGCATACACGCTTATTATGACCCACTTCTCGCATCCAACCTTTACTTTAATCCACATAATTCTTGAATTTACACATTCATATTCTCTTTTCTCCTTCCATAACTGATCATTCAACATTACTGCTACCCTTCCTTTGCTCTAACTCTCTCAGATACTCCAGATTTAATCCCATTTATTTCCCCCCACTGAAACTCCCCTACCCCCTTCAGCTTTGTTTCGCTTAGGGCCAGGACATCCAACTTCTTTTCATTCATAACATCAGCAATCATCTGTTTCTTGTCATCCGCACTATATCCACGCACATTTAAGCATCCCAGTTTTATAAAGTTTTTCTTCTTCTCTTTTTTAGTAAATGTCTACAGGAGAAGGGGTTACTAGCTCATTGCTCCCGGCATTTTAGTCGCTTCATACGACACGCATGGCTTACGGAGGAAAGATTCTTTTCCACTTTCCCATGGACAATAGAAGAAATAAAGAAGAACAAGAGCTATTTAGAAAAAGGAGAAAAACCTAGATGTATGTATATATATATGCATGTGCGTGTCTGTGAAGTGTGACCAAAGTGTAAGTGGGAGTAGCAAGATATCCCTGTTATCTAGCATGTTTATGAGACAGAAAAAGAAAACAGCAATCCTACCATCATGCAAAACAGTTACAGGTTTCTGTTTCACAGTCATCTGGCAGGACGGTAGTACTTCCCTGGGTGGTTGCTGTCTACCAACCTACTACCTACTGAGCTAGAAATCTATACATATATTGACGAATGTATTAATAATTTTCTAAAAAAGACCCAATACCTCTATAACAAGCACTGCCATAAAAAAACTAAACAGATGACTGAAAAGAGACTGAACAGTCCCTGGCTAACACCCAGTATCCTCACATCCATAAATACAAAGCACCTATATGAAAAACAGTACAGAATGGGCCACATAACCAGAGACCAAACAAAACGTTACTCGTCAATCCTAACCAGCCTAATAAGAAGGGCTAAAAAATTGTATTATGAGAACAGATTATCCAACTTACGAGGTGACATAAAAAAAGACCTGGAAAACCCTATCAGAAATACTAGGAACAAAAAAGATAACACGAAATAGCAAAATTCAATTAACAATACCAGATGAGCCCCAATTCCCACCTACTGAAACAGCAAACAGTCTCAATGATTTCTTCTCCACTATAGGAAAAAACCTTGCCAATAAAATCCCAAGCTCAGATACCCCACCCAATGACTACCTCACTGGCAACTACCCAAACACACTGTTCCTAGCTCCGACTAACCCAACTGAAGTCTCCCTTATTATCAACAAACTAAAAAACAAGACAGAAGATTTAAATACCTTACCACCCTTATATACAAAAAAAGTGTCACAGGTGCTATCACCAATCATTGCAACACTCTTAAACAAATCCATTGAATCCTCTACCTTTCCTACAGTCCTCAAAATAGCAAGGGTCACCCCGATCCATAAAGGAGGAGTCCACACAGACTTGAATAACTATAGGCCAATATCCAACTTACACCCTCTCTCTAAAATCTTTGAAAAATTAACCCATAAGCATATCTATTCCTACCTCATCTCCCACAACATACTCAACCCCTGTCAATTTGGGTTCAGGCCTAATAAAAATACTAATGATGCTATTATCCACATGCTAGAACATATTTATACAGCAATAGAGAAAAAAGAAGTCCCACTGGGGATCTTCATTGACTTACGTAAAGCTTTCGATACAGTTGACCACGACTTGCTCCACTTAAAATTGTCGCCCTATGGTATAAGAGGGCACTCCCTCAACTGCCTAAAGTCATACCTCAGCAACAGAAGCCAATATGTGTACACAAATGGGGCAAACTCTTTCGCACAGCCAATTACAGTTGGTGTCCCACAGGGAAGTGTCCTAGGCCCTCTTCTCTTTCTCATATACATAAATGACCTAACAAATGCATCGCAACTACTCAAACCCACACTATTTGCAGATGACACTACATACGTCTACTCTCACCCGTGCCCAGTCATGCTAGCCAATACTGTAAATACTGCATTACAGAAAATATCAACCTGGATGAGGATCAACAAACTTACTCTAAACATTGACAAAACCTACTACATTCAGTTTGGTAACAGAGCTGCAGATGTGTCTCTTAACATAATGATAAATGGATCACCTATCACAAAACTCACAGAAGGAAAATACTTAGGAAACCACCTTGATAATAGACTCAAATTTCAAACACATATACAACAAATTTCCAAAAATATTTCCAAGACCGTAGGCATACTATCGAAGATACGGTACTATGTTCCACAGTCAGCCCTCCTGGCCCTATATCACTCACTTATTTATCCCTATCTCACCTATGGAATTTGTGCATGGGGCTCAACAGCAATAAACCATCTCAGACCATTAATCACCCAACAAAAGGCTGCAGTCAGAATAACAAATTCCCACTACAAACAGCACACTCCACCAATATTCAAAACTCTAGACCTACTCACAATACAAAACATCCATACTTATTACTGCACCTACTACATACACAGAACACTTAACTCTGACATAAATCCTCCCCTCAAACATCTCCTTACCAACCTCATCAGAACACATGACCATAACACAAGGCACAGATCACTCTTTGATGTTCCTTGTGTCCATCTCATGCTATGCAAAAACTCAATGCACATAAAAGGCCCTAAAATCTGGAATTCATTACCTGTGAATATAAAAGAAACACTGTCTGTTTATAAATTCAAGTCTCTTCTCAAAAATCACTTACTCACCCACAACTAAATAAATACTGAATTATTGTATCTCATAAATTGTATCTCATATATGTATCTCATTATTGTATCTCATAAATGTCAACCTGTGACCCAATCAAACTTTGTTACTATTTAACTTCATTACCTAACAGAATACTCCATTCTACTGATTACACAGCAACACAGTAAATGCCCATATGACCTGTCTTTGTAATACTCATTTGTACTAAATTGTTATCTGTTTTACAATAATTTTTGTACCACTGAATATATCATTGCTTAGTTTATCTTAAGTTAATTTTAAGCCTGCCCACAATGCTCTGCATACAAGGGGCTTTGGCATGCTGCACTTTAAAAATTGTATTCCTTGTACTTCTCTGTATCATGTTCAAATTAATAAATAAATAAATAAATAAATAAATTTCAGTTAATTTAAATGGGGAAAATTGACTCTGCAAACGTGCAAATCCAGTTGCGAGCAAGGTCATGGAATGGATTAAGCTCGAAAGTAGAGGTTGCACTGTACACACACACACACATACAGTACTCCCCCATATCCATGGGAGATATGTTCCGAAACCTACAGTGGATACTCAAAACCGTGGAAGGTAGCGAACCCTTTGTATGTTGTTTATCGTTTACATACATACCTATGATAAAGTTTAATTGAAAAACTATGCACAATAAGTAGAGGATTAGCACTCTTTCATTTGAAGAACTGTCACCATCCCCTTTTTGTGCTTTGGTGTCATTATTAGGCAAAATTAATGGTTATTATCAGGCCATGGTAAACAGTGCATAACTGAAACCATGGAAACTGAATCTGTGGACACGGGGGTTTTACTGTACTGTATATACATATGCAAGTGTATGTGCCAGTTTTATTGACTACAACCCTATAGTGACTTACCTCAAGTCTGGTATTCATGAGAGACCCTGTTTAGCTGCTCGTAGTTTCTGCCGGGATTTATTAAAAGCATCGATTACTGCTCGAGTTGACAGCTGCCAAGCACATGAATCTTCCCTCTGTACCGCAAATTCTGAAATTTAAAAAATGATTCAGTTTGATGCATTCTTTCTCAAAGCAACTTTTTCTTTTTTATATAAAAATTACTGAACAGTTTGCCAAAAGCAAGTTGTCTCTCTAAGTGATGGGCATAAGACGAAAGTAGCTCACTCATGAGGGACTACTTAGACCCAAGTACAGTGTAGTACACTCATGTGGGACTACTAAAATGCAAGTAGCACACTCATGTGGGACTATTAACCCTTTGAGGGTTTTCGTCGTACTAGTACGTCTTACGCGTAGGGGTTTTTGACGTACTAGTACTCATAAATTCTAGCGACCTCAAATCTAGTGGGAGAAAGCTGGTAGGCCTTCATATGAAAGAATGGGTCTATGTGGTCAGTGTGCACAGTCTAAAAAAAATCCTGCAGCACACGGTGCATAATGAGAAAAAAAAAACTTTTTCCATTTTTTTTTAATAAATCAGCGATTTTGCAGTGTATTTTCGTATAGTATTTATTGTTGTATTCTAGTTTTCTTGGTCTCATTTTATAGAATGGAAGACATATTACTGAAATTGAGATGATTTTGACTGGTTTTACAATGAAAGGTGCCTTGAAATTGAGCTCAAAGTAGCAGAAATGTTCGATTTTTACCAAACTTCAAAAGTAAACAAATCGTGCCAAGCGTGCAATACACGTCAACTGCTGAGTCTAATATTCTTTCACAAGTGCACCAATAATATTTATACCATTTTTTACACTAATGCAGTAGTCTGCATAACAGTAAATCTTATATTTTTTGTGAGAATAAAAATTCAAAGTGGAAAACAAAAGAATATAAGAGGGGCCTTGAGACGTGACTAATGACTAGAGGAAATGTCATTTTAGTGCCAGGAATGTCTTTCTTGTTTATTCTGGACCCTATTCCGAAATTGGCATCTTTTGAAATTTGTGTGAAATTGGCAAAATTGCTAAATTCTGACCACTGTACTGGATAGTTGAATTTATAAATGGGTGGTTTCTTGCACCCATTCGATAGAAAAAATGGAGTTCTAGCGAAATATTCATGTTTTTTGTCGACTAGTACAGTGAAATTGGCCGAAAATTGGGCTCAAAGTGGGCAAAATCGCCGATCCGTAAACATCGCCGAGACCGCTAACTTTGCGAGAGCATAATTCCGTAAGTTTTCTATCAAATTTCAACTTTAGGTGTCGTATGATCGGGAAAAGATTCTCTATTTTTTCATAAGAGAAAATATTTTTTTTTTTTTTTAAATTTGGCCCCGACCCTGAGAACGAGTTTCGGAGAGGGCCTGTCGACCCTCAAAGGGTTAAGACTCAAGTAGCACACTCATGTGGGACTACTAAGACACATGTAGCATACTCATGTGAGACTATTAACTTTTTGGGGGGGTCAACAGGTCCTCTCAGAGACTTGTTTTTCAGGGTTGCACAAAATTCAGAAAAAATTATCTTTTTCTTATGAAAAGATAGAGAATCTTTTCCCGATCATAATGACAAAAAAAAAGTATGAAATTTGATGGAAAACTTACAGAATTATGCTCTTGCGAAGTTAGCGGTTCAACGCTGTTACGCACCGGCGATTTTGCCCACTTTGAGCCCTATTTTCGGCCAATTCCAGTGTACTAGTCGACAAACATCAAACTATTTTGCTAGAACTCCATTTTTTCTATCGAATGAGTCAAAAAACCCAAATCCATTACCGATTTCAACATCCAATAAAGTGGTCAGAATTTAGCAATTTTGCCAGTTTCACACAAATTTCAAAAGATGCCAGTTTTTGAATAGGGTCCAGAATAAACAAGAAAGACATTCCTGGCACTAAAATAACAAGTTCTCTGTTCGTTAATCACATCCCCAGGCCCCTCTTATATTTCTTTCTCTTTCCACTTTGAATTTTTATTCTTACAAAAAAAATAAGATTTACTGTTAAGCAGACTACTGCATTAGTGTAGAAATAGTATAAATAATATCAGTACACTTGTGAAAGAATATTAGACTCACCAGTTGATGTGTAGTGGACGTTTGGCAAGATTTGTTTACTTTTGAACTTCGGTAAAAATCGAACATTTCTGCTACTTTGAGCTCAATTTCAAGGTACTTTTCATTGTAAAACCAGTCAAAATTATCTCAATTTCTGTAATATGTCTTCCATTCTATAAAATGAGACCATGAAAACTAGAATAAAATAATAAATACCATATGAAAATACAGTGCAAAGTCGCTGTTTTAATCCAAAAACATGGTCAAAGTTTTTTTTCTCATTACCTACTGTGTGCTGCACACACTGACCACATAAACCCATTCTTACATATGATATGTAGGCCTACCAGCTTTCTCTCACTAGATTTGAGGGCGCTAGAATTTAGGCGTACTAGTACGTCAAAAACCCTGAGTTGTAAGACATACTAGTACGTCCAAAACCCCCAAAGGGTTAAGACTTAAGTAGCACACACATGTGGGACTACTAAGATTCAAGTAGCACACCCATGTGGGACTACTAAGACTCAAGTAGCACACTCAAGTGGGACTACTAAGACACAAGTAGCACACTCATGTGGGACTACTAAGACACAAGTAGCACACTCATGTGGGACAACTAAGACCAAAGTAGTGCACTTATGTGGGACTACCAAGACACAAACAGCACACTCAGGTGGGACTACTAAGACACAAGTAGTACACTCATGAGGGTCTACTAAGACACAAGCAGTACACTCATGTGGGACTACTAAGACCCAAGTAGCATACTCTGTGGGACTACTAAGACACAAGTAGTACACTCATGTGGAAATACTATGACACAAGTAGTACATGCATGTGGGACTACTAAGACACAAATAGCACACACATGTGGGTCTACTAAGAAAAAAGTAGTACACTCATGTGGGACTACTAAGACACAAGTAGTACACTCATGTGGGACTACTAAGACACAAGTAGTACACTCACGTGTGGCTACTAAGACACAAGTAGCACATTCATGTGGGTTAACTAAGACACAACTAGTACACTTTTATACTTTTATCCATTCAAGAATCTTGTAATTGACGAGTCTTTGATTTTGTTCAAAGGTAGGCTGTCATTCAAGTAGTATATACCGAGCAAGAGGAAACGCTTTGGTATAAAACTGTTTGTACTCTGTGACTGTGACAGTGGCCTGGTATTGGATATTGTATACACGGGAAGTAAAACATTGAAAGATACCAAGATGTTATTGGGTATCTCAGGTGACGTACTGAGAAGCATGATGGCACCTTATCTTGGTAAGGGGCATACATTATATACCGATAACTGGTACACAAGCCCATTACTCAGTGATTTCTTGCGAGTGAACAAGACAGATGTGTGTGGCACAGTGCATTCTAATCGTAAACATATGCCCAGGCTCAACGCAGGTGCTCGTGGTGATGACGTGCAGGTGTTTACTGCCAATGACATCATGGCATTACGGTGGCATGACAAACGAGATGTCACATTGGGTTTACAACCATTCAACGTAATGAAATGCAAGACAGTGGCAAAGTTATCGAGTGATTAATGAACATATTCGAAAACCAGTGACAGTGATTGATTATAAAACAAAACATGTGCTTTGGTTGACAAATGTGACATGCAGATTGGCTTTGTTGATTGTGTTCGTAAAAGTTACAAGTGGTACATGAAACTTTTCTTCCATCTCATGGACATTTCATTGCTCAATGCATATAATATGTACCAAATGAAGACTGGCAACAGACCATCGTATGGTGAATTTTGTTTGTCTGTTGTCAGACAACTCATAATGAAATACCAGGTAACAACACCTGCTATGCAACAAGGTCCTCGAACTCCTCAGGATATACCCAAGCGTTTGAGGAGGGAAGGTGATCATTTCATAATACAGCTTCCTTCAACTCGGAAGAAATTTCCTCAGAAGAGATGCATCGTCTGTGCACAAACAAAATGATGGCAACAAAGACGCAAAGACACTCGGTTTATGTGTGAGGAATGTAAGGTACCTCTGTGCATGGTGCCTTGTTTCAAGGAGGTCCACAAGCTCCAGCAGTTCTAAAACCATGTCCAGTAATTGTAAATATGTAAATATATGGCAGAACATTAGTATTATACAAGATTTGTGCATGTTTATAGTAATAAACAACAGTGGTAAACAATAATATGATAATAACTTTAGTGCGGTTATTGTGTTCAATACAGTGAGTTTATATATATACATTATATACAGTATTGGTCTCTCAGGCCCCAAATGTTAGTAGGAAAAGAAAAAAATTGGAAAAGAAAAGAAAAAACTACAAAAACTGCTAAATAAAGTAATGCGCGTATGTGGAAATCGTTGATGTTGCTGCCACCAGGTCATTTTGGACAAACTTCGCGGCACTGTATCTCGGTAAGTACTGATCAGAATTTTTTTTTTTGTCTTATTACCTTCACAAAAATATGCTCTTTAATTCTGTAAAAAAAATAAGTTTTTTTTTTTTCAAAATTTCTTGGACACTGGAGCACCACTTCAGATTTTGGCCTTGGACCCTGAAGGGGTTAATGTGCAGTCATGTATTACTACTAAGACACAAGTAATGCACAGTCATGTGGGACTACTAAGACAAGTAATGCACAATCATGTGGGACTACTAAGACACAAGTAATGCACAGCTATGAAGGACTACTAAGACAAGTAATGCACAGTCATGTGGTACTATTAAGACAAACTTACACTAAACATTGATAAAACCTACTTCATTCAGTTTGGTAACAGAGCTACAGATGTACCTCTTAACATAACGATAAACAGATCACCTATCACAAAGCTAACAGAGGGAAAATTCTTAGGAATCCACCTTGATAATAGACTCAAATTTCATACACATATTATTTTATTTTATTATCACACTGGCCGATTCCCACCAAGGCAGGGTGGCCCGAAAAAGAAAAACTTTCACCATCATTCACTCCATCACTGTCTTGCCAGAAGGGTGCTTTACACTACAGTTTTTAAACTGCAACATTAACACCCCTCCTTCGGAGTGCAGGCACTGTACTTCCCATCTCCAGGACTCAAGTCCGGCCTGCCGGTTTCCCTGAATCCCTTCATAAATTTTTATTTTGCTCACACCCAACAGCACGTCAAAATTAAAAACCATTTGTCTCCATTCACTCCTATCAAACACGCTCACGCATGCCTGCGGGAAGTCGAAGCCCCTCGCACACAAAACCCCCTTTACCCCCTCCCTCCAACCCTTCCTGGGCCCGACCCCACCCCGCCTTCCTTCCACTACAGACTGATACCTCTTGAAGTCATTCTGTTTCGCTCCATTCTCTCTACATGTCCGAACCACCTCAACAACCCCTCCTCAGCCCTCTGGACAACAGTTTTGGTAATCCCGCACCTCCTCCAAACCCTTCCAAACTACGAATTCTCTGCATTATATTCACACCACACATTGCCCTCAGACACGACATCTCCACTGCCTCCAGCCTTCTCCTCGCTGCAACATTCATCACCCACGCTTCACACCCATATAAGACGTTGGTAAAACATACTCTCATACATTCCCCTCTTTGCCTCCAAGGACAAATTTTTCTTTGTCTCCACAGACTCCTAAGTGCACCACTCACTCTTTTTCCCTCATCAATTCTATGATTCACCTCATCTTTCATAGACCCATCCGCTGACACGTCCACTCCCAAATATCTGAATACGTTCACCTCCTCCATACTCTCTCGCTACAATCTGATATCCAATCTTTCATCACCTAATCTTTTTGTTATCCTCATAACCTTACTCTTTCCTGTATTCACCTTTAATTTTCTTCTTTTGCACACCCTACCAAATTCATCCACCAATCTCTGCAACTTCTCTTCAGAATCTCCCAAGAGCACAGTGTCATCAGCAAAGAGCAGCTGTGACAACTCCCACTTTGTGTGTGATTCTTTATCTTTTAACTCACGCCTCTTACAAGACCCTCGCATTTACTTCTCTTACAACCCCATCTATAAATATATTAAACAACCACGGTGACATCACACATCCTTGTCTAAGGCCTACTTTTACTGGGAAAAAATTTCCCTCTTTCCTACATACTCTAACTTGAGCCTCACTATCCTCGTAAAAACTCTTCACTGCTTTCAGTAACCTACCTCCTACACCATACACTTGCAACTTCTGCCACATTGCCCCCCTATCCACACTGTCATACGCCTTTTCCAAATCCATAAATGCCACAAAGACCTCTTTAGCCTTATCTAAATACTGTTCACTTATACTTTTCACTGTAAACACCTGGTCCACACACCCCCTACCTTTCCTAAAGCCTCCTTGTTCATCTGTTATCCTATTCTCCATCTTACTCTTAATTCTTTCAATAATAACTCTACCATACACTTTACCAGGTATAGTCAACAGACTTATCCCCCTATAATTTTTGCACTCTCTTTTATCCCCTTTGCCTTTATACAAAGGAACTATGCATGCTCTCTGCCAATCCCTAGGTACCTTACCCTCTTCCATACATTTATTAAATAATTGCACCAACCACTCCAAAACTATATCCCACCTGCTTTTAACATTTCTATCTTTATCCCATCTATCCGGCTGCCTTACCCCCTTTCATTTTACCTACTGCCTCACGAACTTCCCCACACTTACAACTGGCTCTTCCTGACTCCTACAAGATGTTATTCCTCCTTGCCCTATACCGAAATCACGCTTCCCTATCTTCATCAACATTTAACAATTCCTCGAAATATTCCCTCCATCTTCCCAATACCTCTAACTCTCCATTTAATAACTCTCCTCTCCTATTTTTAACTGACAAATCCATTTTGTTCTCTAGGCTTTCTTAACTTGTTAATCTCACTCCAAAACTTTTTCTTATTTTCAACAAAATTTGTTGATAACATCTCACCCACTCTCTCATTTGCTCTCTTTTTACATTGCTTCACCACTCTCTTAACCTCTCTCTTTTTCTCCATATACTCTTCCCTCCTTGCATCACTTCTAACTTTGTAAAAACTTCTCATATGCTAACTTTTTCTCCCTTACTACTCTCTTTACATCATCATTCCACCAATCGGTCCTCTTCCCTCCTGCACCCACTTTCCTGTAACCACAAACTTCTGCTGAACACTCTAACACTAACATTTTTAAACCTACCCCATACCTCTTCGACCCATTGCCTATGCTCTCATTAGCCCATCTATCCTCCAACAGCTGTTTATATCTTACCCTAAACTGCCTCTCTTTTAGTTTATAAACCTTCACCTCTCTCTTCCCTGATGCTTCTATTCTCCTTGTATCCCATTCTCCCTTTTACTCTCAGTGTAGCTACAACTAGAAAGTGATCTGATATATCTGTGGCCCTCTATAAACATGTACATCCTGAAGTCTACTCAACAGTCTTTTATCTACCAATACATAATCCAACAAACTACTGTCATTTCGCCCTACATCATATCTTGTATACTTATTTATCCTCTTTTTCTTAAATATATATTACCTATAACTAAACCCCTTTCTATACAAAGGTTCAATCAAAGGGCTCCCATTATCATTTACACCTGGCACCCCAAACTTACCTACCACACCCTCTCTAAAAGTTTCTCCTAACTTTAGCATTCAGGTCCCTACTCCAATTACTCTCTCACTTGGTTCAAAGGTTCCCTATAACTTCATCTTACATCTCCCAAATCTCTCTATTCCTTGCAGTCCTATCTTACTCCAGTGCTTACACGCCTTTGATGACCCACTTCTCGTATCCAACCTTTACTTTAATCCACATAATTCTTGATATTTACACATTCATTTCTCTTTTCTCCTTCCATAATGTTCATTTAACATTATTGCTACCCTTCCTTTTGCTCTAAACTCTCTCAGATACTCCAGATTTAATCCATTTTATTTCCCCACTGAAAACTCTCCTACCCCTTCAGCTTTGTTTTCGTTTGGCCAGGACATCCAACTTCTTTGCATTCATAACATCAGCAACATCTGTTCTTGTCATCCGCTCTACATTCCACGCACATTTAAGCATCCCGTTTTATATAGTTTGCAACAACAGCTCCTTTATTACATTTTTCTTGGCCACTATGGGAACATAAGTGGTGTAGGGGGTCTTATACATCCTGACGTTCGCCACACTTGTACCTCTTTCATATTGTTCAATGGATGGTTTTCTAAATTCAATCATATTTCTTCACTTCTTTACCACAGGCTTGGCACTAGGAGCTTTCTTTGGAGCCCATGGTAGCTTTTATAGTACTTGCAAGCACTAAAATAAATGGAATACAGTGGACCCCCGGTTAACGATATTTTTTCTCTCCGGAATTATGTTCAGGTGCCAGTACTGACGAATTTGTTCCATAAGAAATATTGTGAAGTAGGATTAGTCCATTTCAGGACCCCCAAACATACACGTAAAAACGCACTTTACATAATTACACTTACATAATTGGTCACATTTGTAGGTAATCGTTATGCGGGGGTCCACTGTATTATGAAATATTTCGCTGGAGCACGTGAGGGGGACCATCGCTCACTGTAAAACAATGCCAGACTGGGCTGCCGCCCTGCTCACGCCGTGGGTACGCCGTCCCGGACGAAACTACACTTGCGAGTCACCTATGAAAAAGCGGAGTCCATGTTATACGTAAATACCTCTATGATTGGCCGAATTTACGATTGCTGGGAAACTAGAAAAGCGGGGGACACTGTACTTGTATTTTGGTGTACCTGTGAGACAGAGATAAGACAGACAGAGAGAATAGAGAAGAGACAGATCTGAAAGAGATAGAATGAGGGAGGGATGATTATTAGATAGAATGGGAGGGGGAAGCAGCATCGACCCCATTGTTTTGACAGGGCGGTAGGGGGAGTGAGTAATGAGACAATGTCATTGTGAACAGCATGCCACTCTGACTCAAAAACATTATAAGCCACACACTCGACCCAAGACAACGCTTTGCTGAATGGTGATAATAGCTGTTTTATGAAAGATCTAGTGAACTATATATGTTGAATATATATTATAAGAAACCAGAAGCAGAAGGGAAGGCAGGAATGAAGGAGGACTAGATGAAAGGAAGAAAAAAGTAAGGGAAGGACAGATGAAGGTATTTAGGAAGAGAGGTGGAATGCCTCAAGGTAGCCTCCAGGTAGGAAAGGAATGAAGGAAATTAGGAAGGAAGGATTGATGACACACGACCATTTACCTAGGATAAACTACAAACACAAACTGCTGCTAATACTTGAAGATAAACTGCTCGGACAAGGTATTTTGTTCTTTGCCACTTAAAAAATAACTTCCAAAAATGCACACACACTGGTTTTATGTGTGAGGTCAGTAAAAACACCATTGTGTATGTCACCATGATTTCAAAGAGTTCCTCAAGCTGCAGAACTTCTAGGAATATGTGCGGTGACTATTACATTGGTATATACAGTGGACTCCCACATACCGTACGCATTGCATACCGTCAATCCGCATACTGGACGCTTTGATCGCTAAAATTTTGCCTCGCATACGCTCCAAAAACCCACTCACCGCCCTTAGTCGAGACGCGTCCAATGTGCGGCCTGGAGCCAGCTCATATTCCGCCGGTGGGGCATTTGTTTACCAGCCAGCCTCCGCCGTAACCTCCAAGCATAACAATCGGAAATAAATTTGTAGTATTACAGTGTTTTCGGTGCTTTATTGGAAAATTAGTGACCATGGGCCCAAGAAAGCTTCTAGTTACATCCCTACAGCAATAGGGTGAGATTTCCAATAGAGATGTTAAAGAAAGAGATCAGTGATAGTATGAAAGTGGAGGTGCGTGTCGCGACCTGGTCAGGTTGTACAGAAACCAATCTAACCATCTCTACTAGTGTGGGAACAGAAAGGCCGATCAAGGAAGCTGTTCTTGCCAAAGGTTAACTGTGTGTTGAACAGGTGATCGCAAGTGATGGGAAGATGTTGAGGAGACTCTTTTGGGTGTGGGATAAAGGAAAACAGCTAGAGGAGTTAGTGTTTCTTCAGCGATCATTAGGCGAAAAAGGCTAGGAAGTTGCATCAGGATTTAATTTAAAAATGCGCAACTAGTGATGATGTGAGTGAATTTAAGGCCAGCAAAGGTTGGTTTGGAGATTTAAGAAGCGTAGTGGCAGAATACTTAGTGGATAAGGCATGGTGAGCTGCAGTTCGGACCACAAAGCGGCTGAAAATATGTGCAGGAATTCCAGAGTACATAGACAGTGAAGGACTGAAACCCGAACAAGTTTTAATTGTTATGAAACAGGCCTGTTTTGGTAAGAAAATGCCAAGCAGGGACCTACATTACTCAGGAGAAAAGGAACTCCCAGGACATAAGCCTATGAAGACTGGCTTACTCTTCTCATGTGTTCCATCTTACTGGTGATGCAGTGAAGCCTTTATTTGTGTATCACTCTGAAACTTCCTAGACCGTTCATGGCAAAAGTATGTCCTCAGGAGATTTGTGTGTGCTGTGGAGGGCAAACAGTAAGGCATGGGTCTCTTGGGACTTTTTCTATGACTGGTTACTCCATGCATTTGCCCCCAATGTGACGATTACCTAATGAAAAGATAATTAGAAACTTAATGCCACCTGGTGTTAGACAATGCCCCTGGTCATCCTAACAGACGTGGCAGAGCGACTTTATGGGACATGAAATTCATTAAGGTGAAGTTGTTTGCCTCCTAATACAATCCTCTCCTTGCAGCCCATGGACGCAGGTTATTGCAAACTTCAAAAAACTGTTACACAAAAGGCTCTGTTCGAAAGGTGCTTTGTAGTGGACCATCAGAACTCAACTGACTCTAAGAGACTTTTGGAGAGATCACTTTAATATCCACAATTGTATAAACCTTATAGGTAAGGCTTGGGCGGAGTGACTAAGAAGACCTTGAACTCTGGCTTGGAAGAAACTGTGGCCAGAATGTGTAGACAAAAGGGATTTTGAAGGGTTTGAGGTCTAAACCCTGAGGAGGATTATGCCAGTTGTGGAATCATTGTTGGCATTGGGAAAGTCCTTTGGGTTGGAGGTTAGTGGGGATGATGTGGAAGAGTTGGTGGAGGAGGACAAGAAGAAACTAACCATGATGAGCTGATAGATCACTTCACAGCAAGGGCCAGACCTGAGGAAACTGGTTCGAAGGAGGGGGAGAGAAATTGAAGAATTGCCTACTCCAAAGATTAGGGAAAATCTGTGCAAAGTGGCTTTGAAGTGCACACCTTCATGGATGAAAATCACCCTCAACAGCTATTGCAAGCCATTTGCTGGTGACTATTACACTGACAAAATGTTTGGAAAAATCCTTTAGGAAGTCATAAAAGGAACGAGAGAGTACAGGCCACTATGGACGTATGTTGTGCGGAAGAAGTCAGATGATTCTGAAGCTGGTCTAGTGGCATTTAAAAGAAGAAGGAAGTAACCCCAGAAAAGGACTCGACACCTCAAGTCTTAATGGAAAATGGATTCCCCTTCTAAAAACACTAACGCTTCTCTCTCCCCTCCTCCCATCCCATCAATCATCACAGATCTTCAATTAAAAGTAAGTGCATGTAATTGTGCGTGCCTTTTTCAGTTTGTGTGTCATTAAAATTAACATTTCATGTGGTATAATTTTTTTTTTCATACTTTTGGGTGTCTTGCACGGATTAATTTGATTTCCATTATTTCTTATGGGGAAAAATTCATTCGCATTCCGAACATTTCGCATAACAAGCCATCCCTCTTGCATGAGATTAAGGTCGCTATGCGGGGGTCCACTGTATATTATAGAACATAGTAATAAATCAATTTTTGTATTGTTTGTTTTGTAAACATGTTTGTTAAGATTATGATAATTAGGTTTGTGTGCTATTGTGTTGTATACAATGAGTGTTACATCTTACATTGCACCTTACTTTGGTTCCACAGGCCAGATAAGTTTGTGAAAAAATAAAATAGTGAAAAAAAGCAACAACCTTCAAAATACATTAAACCAAAGTGTACCAGTGAGCTGGCAGTCGCCGCTGTTTCCATACGCGGCTCATTTGCTGGCAAATTCCATGCCTCTATATTCGATAAGTATGATGATGGAAAATTTTTTTGGGGGGACTTAAATCAATAAGAAAAATAATCTTAACATTTTTATAAGAAATTTTTTTTTTTTTTCGATAATTTAGGACACCAGGAGGACACTTCAGGATTGGGCCTTTCGACAGTCTAAGGGTTAGAACAAACCAGGAAAAAATTATGCCCCTATTGAAGAAAAGAGGCTCTTGTCTTGTGGTGTCCTTGGAACATTTTGCCAGTATTTGGGCACGTCCCATTTAAATTAACGTTTTTCAGGATACACTCCACTCACTACATATAACACTATGAAGAGTAAAAATGCTAGGATCATGAGGTGGGCCTCTCAGAATCCAGCCATACTCTATGATATACTACATATCAGTGGTCGTTGTAATGTAATTGCTGACGCTCTGTCACGTCCTTAATTATCGTAGTTACATTAAATTAACATAATTTGATGCCCAATAATAAAAATATACCCCTTTTGTTATGCTATGTCAAAATTTAGAAAAGCAAGTAATCTCTCCAGCCCATGTTAAATATGTTATACTTATGTCATGTCTAATTAATCTATTTATATATTCACAGTAGTAGTGATATGTGTGTGTGAGGAGACAGTTGGAGACAGGAGCTGTGTGTTGAGTGTGTAGTGTTGTGTGGGCGATGATATTGCTGAGTGGCGGAACAGTCCTGCTGCCGACCCCCCCCTCACTACACACCTTTAGCTTCCTCATACGCAGATGTCCATACTGCCTCGCATTCCACTACCACTACTTAAGAGTGGAATGCCGTCTCCTGTCTATCGCACAAGACTGTTGTTCATATGCAGTCTCCACTACTATGATCGAGCCTCAACGTGTCATGCTTGTCTACGCTATCCTGTCTCTATACTGATGTACATAACCACGAGTATGCAGAGATACAGTACTGTGTACTGCCCTAGTACGAGGGGCATAACTTAGTGAAATAGACACTGTGAAAAATAAGAAGTGCTTGGCACAAGAGTGACTCTGAATTTTTATAATAAATTGTTATTAGTGACATGAGTTCTTAAGAATAATCATAAGAGTAATTATGTGAAAGACATTAACACAACTCCTAGTGTGACTGTTTGTCGTGCTGGGGGGTATTCGACCCCTGAAAAGGTCACAATGTATATAATGTATATTACCTGTTCTTATAATTTTATATTGCTTATTTTAGCTAAATCGTAAATATATTGCTTTATATTATTATTTGACTTAGTTATATTTATTAGATAGGATGTAACATTTATATATATTATTCAGTGCTCATAGTTCAAGTCTTGATTGCCTAACTACTGTAATTATTGCCCGTTGCTCATTTCCCTGCCGGCTTCTCGGTGTTGCTGGGCAGCAGCAGCACGGAGTCACGTGATCAAAGGGGGGGGATGTTCACACCTCGCCGGGAGTAGTCTGTCTGGGCTGCTCACTCTCTGGTCAGTTGGACGTTCTCCTGGCAAGACGCCCCACACTCCTCTCTCTTGTGGGCCCTTGTTGGATGATCGTCTCTGTCGCTTTCTTGTTGTTGGTTCTGTGGAGCTCTGTTCACAGAACATAGCCTAGACTTAGTGATTTTCGATGTTGTACTGAGGTTGTGTGTCACACTGACACTGAGAAACCCAGGTCCTGAGCTGTAGCTTCTGACCTAATTTGTACTGGTATCTGTGTACTGTCACAGTCGGGGATTTTCTTTGGTGAACTTAGATTCAGTAGTATGGGAGTTTTGTGACTTTTGTGGAGGATCTGCAGATGGTCCCTACTTAGTGTCATTATATTATCTCCTTGTTCCTGATTCTGTGTCACTGTTGCTTGTTATATTGCTGTTGGGCTTATCAGTTGTTTTATTGTTCAAGCAAGCTGTTCTGATTGCCAGGTTGGTCAAGAAGTTAGCTGATGTGAGGACTTTGTTAGTCACTGGTTTAAGTCTAGTCGAGTCGTGAGACATAGCGAACTACTTAGAGCACTTACACACATACACACAAACTCATTTGTATATATATGTATTATTGAATGTTAATGTACCAGACGGTACTTAAGACATACAAATGTGATATGTGCCTTCAACACAATATTACTGTACATGAGAGAAGTGATTATTATTATTTTGATTACTTTGATTAATTTAATTTAATTTGATAATATACTCCTAGACATCTTTATTATTAATAAACTTAATCAATTTTAATTTCTTTAGTTAGTAACCTACCAGTTGCAATCCTGAAGCACTAATAATTATTATTGAATTCTAATGGATAATTGGACCAGGATACTGACTACTTGTTACGAAAACCCAGTAACAGGCTGGATGCTAGAAGGGCAGTCCATTCTAGTATTCACTGGAGATCTCTATACTTTTTAGAAATCACATTTTTTGTAACAGTGGACCCCCGACATTCGATAAATCCAACATTTGATGTATTTTAATGCAAAAATTTTGCCTCGACATTCGATCGAAATCACGCTATTCGATACGATTTGTACGAGAAATGTCTACGTGTGGCCTGAACTGCCCTGTGTGTGCCAGTGTTTACAGGCCAGCCAGTGTGCTCGCATCTAAGGATACATTCTGTACATTTCCATATTATCACTGTTTTTGGTGCTTGTTTCTGCAAAATAAGTAACCATGGGCCCCAAGAAAGCTTCTAGTGCCAACCTTTCGAGAAAAAAGGTGCTAATGGCTAATGAAATGAAGAAAGAGATAATTACAAAGTACGAAAGTGGAGTGCGTGTGTCGGAGCTGGCCAGGTTGTATAGTAAACCCCAATCAAGCTGGTTCTAGTGGCATTAAAAGAAGAAGGGAAGTAACCCCGGAAAAAGACTTGATACCTCAAGTCCTAATTGAAGGGGATTTCCCTTCTAAACACTAACACCATCCACACTCTCCCCTCCTCCCATCCCATCAATCATCACCAGATCTTCATTAAAGGTAAGTGTCAATTATTCTATTGTTATTGTTGTTATTGTAATTATTCTTTTGCATTAAACTTAATATTTCATGCAGTAAAATTTTTTTTTCATACTTTTGGGTGTTTTACACTGATTAATTTGATTTCCATTATTTCTTAAGGGGGAAATTAATTCGACTTTCGATATTTTCGACATTCGATGAGCTCTCAGGAATGGATTAATATCGAATGTCGGGGGTCCACTGTACATCTTACGAGCCAATGTGTTTGACGTATTAATACGCCAAAATTCTAGCAGCTTCAAATCAAGCAGTAGAAAGCTGGTAGACCCACATGTGAGAGAATGGGTTTCCATGGTCAGTGTGCACCATATAAAAAAAATCAGGGAGCCAGTGGTGCATTGTGCGAATGCCATTTCAGCAATTCAAATTCAAATTCACATTCAAATTCAAAGTTTATTCTCTATAAAGATTACAATGTTGAATTTACAGAATTTGGTTGTTGTGTGGTTTACATGTAGTTAAATAATGATTACAGAGTGTACCACTAGAACGCCTAGCATGGCTAGGCATTTCGGGCAGACTTAGTTTAATTCTTTATTTTAAAATATTACAAATTATGAGGTAAGTTGGTATTATGGCTAAGTGACTAAATACGTACTAGTTTGTGAGTTTAGCAATGTGAATGCTTTTGTTTTGGCACAGTACATAGTTTCAGTATTGGAGTATCATAGGATTCATTATTTTAAGATTGAGATTAATATTTCTGTTTATGGTCAAATGGGTGAGTGAGTGTAAGTGTGAACCACCAGGTGGTATTCGTGTAGTTAGTTGATGGGGTTTATCAGGGAGATAAGATGTTTTCTAATGGTAGTTTTGAAGGTGATGAATGTGTCTGCAGTTCTAGAGTTCTCAGGTAGGGTGTTCCAGATTTTAGGGCCTTTGACATCCTTTGACAATCCTTGTTCATCATGCCTAGTGGTAAGAAATATGTGACTCCCCAGCAAATCTGGGACTCTTCTCTTCCCAAATGATGCTCTAACACAGATGGAAGTGTCAGTGAAAATCAGTTTCATGGTTTTGAGGAGTTTGTGACCAAAAGCAATGCCCAGGATACCAGAAGAATGAAGGAGAATGAAGAATGAAGGGGAATGAGAGAGAATGAGAGAGAGAATGAGGGAGAAAATGAGGGAGAAAGAAATATAATTAGATAGGAGGATGGAGGAGAAGGTGCACCTGACTCCATTGTTTTGACAGGCGGTAGGGGGAGTTAGTAATGATACAATATGTCATTTTGACAGCTGCCAGACCCTGACTCAGCACATTTAGAAGGCCACACACACACACAACACAAGCTTGCTGAAGATAATAGCAGTTATATGAAAGTGTCCAATGACTATATATGTGTATATATATATTATAAAAACTAGAAGGAAGGAAAGAAAGAATGAATGAACAAAGAAAGAAAGAATGAAAACAGAAAGAAAGGTAGGTAGGAAGGAATGAGGACACATTTACCTAGAATAACTACCTAACACAACTGTCTCCTACTGCTATGAAGAAAACTGCTCAGACGAGGTGTTTTGATTGTGCACATAAAAAAAAAAAAAACGCAGACACTCGTTTTATGTGTGAGGAGTGTAAAACACCATTGTGTATGAAACCATATTTCAAAGAGTTCCACAAGCTGCATAATCTAGGAACATGCCCAGTGACTGTACATTTATATATATATATATATATTATAGAACAATAGTAATAAAAAAAATTTTGTATTGTTTGTTGGTGTAAACAAGTTTTGTAAACAATATATTGATAATTATATTTGTGTGCTTACTGTGTTGTATACAACAAGTGTATATATGTACATTTCATCTTACTTTGGTCTCACAGGCCACATATGTTACCTGAAAAATAAAGTAGCGGAAAAAGCAAGATACCTTCGAATGGGAGTAAAAAAAAAGTTTACCAGGTGAGTGGCATTCACCACTGTTGCCATACACAGCTCATTTTCTGCCAACATTACGCCTCTATATCTCCACGAGTACTAATTGCAAAAATTTGTTTTGGGGCTTAAAACAATTAGAAAATTAATCCTAACATTTTCATGAGAAATTTTTTTTTTTTTTTTTTAATGTTCTTCGACACCAGGAGACACTTCAGGATTTGGGTTTGCAACGGTCAGCGGCGACCTCCAAGCTTCGTACTTTTCTCCAGCTATCAGAGCCACCAATGCTCCTATGATGACCCCGTTACAAGCAAAACTGCCTACCCAACGTAGCACCCAGAATGACCAAAGATTTACAACCAGTGATACCCACAAATCGAAAATAATTGAGATCAAAGTAAGACTGCCTCAAACCC
>NC_069430.1:19346990-19465246 GCF_026875155.1 Cherax quadricarinatus | reverse complement strand
CCAGTACCTAAAGTATGCATCTCCACCATAGTTATTGAAAATATAATCTTCGAGAGACGCTAAAAAAACAAGACACCAGGGATGACACAACTCGAGAACAAAATCCTCAGTCTTGAACAAAAGTTATCAACCCTAGGAATGACTAACTGTGGCAAGACCATCCAAACAGTCATAGATAGCCATACAGAACAAATAATATCTCTTAATACAAAGGTTGAAGAAGCAGTAAAAAAAATGGAAGAACTTAGATAACCAGTTCAGTGACTACTTTTGCTCTCCAAGAAGATAAAACTGAGCAAGATAAACTATCGGACGCAGTAATAGTTAACAGTCCACTTTTTCCAGTGATATGAACCAAACGAACAGTAAAGAAATTACTCTCAGATCATAAAGAACCAAACAAAAGTTACAGTACCAGAGTCAGAAATAAAGGAAGCCAGGTTACTAGGATCCCATGGTAGAAAAAGTGTTATGCTTAGATTCCACTCACATGACAGGAAAAAAGACTTAATAATTGCATCTATTAAAGTAAAGAAAGAGGTATACATAAACGAGTGTTTTACCAAAAAAAGCCAGAACCTCCTGTATAGAGTCAGAAAACTTAAGCGAGAGAATAATGACACAATACACCAATGCTTCACACGAGATGGGAAAATTCTAGTTAGGAAAACAAATGTGGTCAACTGTACACAATCACGAACGAGAATGATCTATCACGATTTCTCAGGGATGCTAATCTTACAGAGAATAACTAAACAATGTCCAACCTAAAAGCCTACGTAGTGTGTGTATGGTTTTGCTCCATTATTGTTAAAATTTTCATAGTAAAATCTCTTAGTAATTAATAATCAAACTACCTCATTATGTGATTTTACTAGTAAGCATAAGTCACCTTATGTAATTTTCTTATTTACTATTGTTTGCTTAAATATTAGCTGAATTGATACTTTCTCTGTCCATATTACTACCTCATATTTTTTTAAATACTATTAATTGATATTACTTACTAAAATTAATAATTAATTACCATTTTTACTATCAGTACAATTTACTCTTAACATTTCTGACATCATTTAATTACCATTACTTGTCTAATTACCATAACCTGTTTTAATACCACATTTACTATCTTAGAGTACTCTTAAATACCTTGTACTGCCAAATAACCTCTAGTATAACTACCAGTGCAATATTGAATCCAAATAACTGTTCTTAAAATTTAATACTTGAAATAAACATTACTTTTTCACATTTTTGTAATCATTATTACGTACTAAAATTTTATTAAACACCATATTTACTACCAGTCAATTTTACTTTTGTACATTAATCGTTATTTTATACTTTTCATAACATTTTGTTGCCAAATTTTCAAGTTTGTATATTCAACTCCAACCTTTATATTATCCTTTGTACCTGTGTACCTGTCTACCATCTTACTATCATATTATAACCAAGTCATTGCCATTGTTATTTTTTACTTATTATTCTTTTGGTACTTTAATTTGTTAATTTTATTTTGTCAATTTAAATCTAGTTATACTCTTGATCTTGTTAACAACCTATATCAGACCCTAGTGCAATTGCAAGTACCATTTTAATTTGTATTTTTATATTATAAGTTTATATTACAAGTTTATATTATAAGTCCTACTCTAAGATTATTTTCATATCTTAGTGACTATATTGTGTGTGCAATTAGTGTATATTTCAATTATATCATTGTTCAAGGCCCTTAACTATCTTTTGCTAACTAGTACCAACTACCTCATATTATTTTTTTTTACTTTTTATAGTACAATATATTGCTCAACTTATTATATATAACAAATCAGATCTTACTCCCAAATCAATATTATATCATAGTGACTGTCCGTGATTTTAACTTTGTTTACCATTACTTAATTTAGTCCCTTATATTTTTTCTCTTTTATTCAAGCTTTATATAACAACCTTAGCTCTTATATTCACAATTGTTAAAATAATCAACTGGCTATTCTCAGGTGCTAATGTGTAATCAGCTCATTATTTTGCCATTATATTCATTTATTTGATCACCATTTTTTTGTTCACAAATTATTTTAGTACCTTTTATATTCCCTCATTTATTTTACCTCGCTCGACAAAGGGTTAAAGAGCTACCTTAGCTCATATTTTTTACATTTGATAAAATATTTACTTTAGAATATTTACTTTGTCTTATACTTAATTCTAACTATAGATTCATTATAAATCTTATAATAACAAGCATTGATCCTGATACCAATCTCTTATCTAATGACTTAAATCATATACATCAATGATCTTCCAAACGTATCCCAACACCTGAAACCCATTCTCTTTGCTGACGACATGACTTATGTCATCTCTCACCCTAATCTTGCCACCCTCAACACCATTGTTAACGAGGAGCTGATCAAAATATCGACTTGGATGACAGCCAATAAACTTACGCTTAACACTGACAAAACCTACTTATTTGTTGGTAGCAGGAGGGGGAATGCACAAATTAACATAAAGATTGACAACACTCTAATTACCAGACATAATGAGGGCAAATTCCTAGGCCTATACCTTGAGAAAACCTGAATTTCAGCCCCCATACCCAAAACACATACCAAAAAAGTATCCAAAACGGGTTGGGATCCTCTCCAAGATACGATACTACGTGCCGCAAAATGCCCCCTCACACTATACACTCACTTATTTATCCATACCTCACCTATGCTATTAGGCTTGGGATCAACTGCAGAAACCCACACCTAAGCCAATTAATAACCCAACAAAAAGCTGCAGTATGAATAATCACTAAATCCCATCCCTGGCAACATACCCCCCCTCTTCATAGATCTAAACTTACTCCCTGTTCAGTACATCCACATTATTACTGTGCAATCTACATCTACAGGACCTTAAACTCCAATATCAACCTTGACCTTTAAAACGCTTTCTTGATAGTTGTGACAGAAACCACAGGTATAACACCAGACACAAACATCTTTTACGACATTCCCATGTTGACTAAACCTTTACAAAAATTCAATGTATGTCAAAGGCCCTAAAATCTGGAACACCCTACCTGAGAACTCTAGAACTGCAGACACATTCATCACCTTCAAAACTACCATTGGGAAAACATCTTATCTCCCTGATAAACCCCATCAACTAACTACACGAATACCACCTGGTGGTTCACACTTCACTCACTCACCATTTGACCATAAACAGGAATATTAATCTCAATCTTAAAATAATGAATCCTATGTTTACTCCAATACTGAAGCTTGTACTGTCCCAAAACAAAAGCATTCACATTGCTAAACTCACAAACTAGTTTTTTAGTCACTTAGCCATAATACCAATTTCCCTCATAATTTGTAATATTTTAAAATAAAGAAATTAAACTAAGTCTGCCCGAATGCCTAGCCATGCTAGGCATTCTAGTGGTACACTCTGAAATCATTATTTAACTACATGTAAATCACACAACAACCAAATTCTGTAAATTCAACATTGTAATCTTTATAGAGAATAAACTTGAATTTGAATTTAAATTGAACATCGATCTTTAACCCCTTTGACTGTCGAAAGGCCCAATCCTGAAGTGTCCCCTGGTGTCGCAAATATTTGAAAAAAAAAAAAAATTTTTTTCTTATGAAAATTTTAAGATTTTTTTTCTGATTGTTTTTGCCCCAAAAAAAAATTTTTCCCATCAGTATTTACCGAGATATGAGTCCTAAAAGTTTGCTGAAATTGATCTGCGAGCAGCAACGCGGCGACTGCCGCTCACCCCGTAAACTTTGATTACTTGTATTCGATGGTTTTTTTGTTTTTTTCACTATTTTATTTTTTCACATAACTTTGTGGCCGTGAGCCCCAATTATTGTGCAATGTTCAAATATACACTCGTTGATGTAACACAATTATAGCAAAAACACTCGTATCATTATAATGTTGGTAAAACTTGTTTACACAAACAATGTAAACAAATGTTTATTACGATTGTTTTATAATATATATACAATGTACAATCACTGGACATTTTTTCTAGAAGTGCTGCAGCTTGTGGAATTCTTTGAAACATGGTATAAGCAAAATGGGTCTTACATCCTCACATTAAAACGAGTGTCTCTGCGTTTTGTGGGCGTTTTGTGGTATGTCCACAGACAAAACACCTCTTCTGAGCATTTTTCTTGGCAGTAGTAGCAGGCAGTGGTATGGGGTAGTGATCACCAGGCCTCAGATGGAGAGGACATGTGTTGATAATTTTGTGGGCGCTGGTTCTATTGAATTTATTTGTCTGATGACTGACAAAAAAAAATTCACCATATTTGGGTTTCTTCTTGGTCTTCAAACTTATCCCTATTATAAACATTCAGCATGGAATGTCAAGAAGATGGAAAAACAGTTTTATGTACCACTTATAACTCTTGCGAACACAATCAGCAAACCCAATCTGCATGTCACATTTGTCCACTAAGTGCATTTTGAGGTTGTAACCCATCACAGCTGAGGTTTTACAATGGGTTCATTGGTCTCTCTATTCTGCTTGCCGTGTCTACCATTTGTGTCGGTGAACTGATGTCAGCAGTGTGACATCAGTTTGTCATGCCACCGAAATGCCATGATGGGCATTGGCAGCAACACCTGCACTTCACCTCTATGCTGCCAGCATCGAACCTAGGCATATGTTTCGATTTCTACGCAGTGCCACACACATCTGTCATGTTCACTTGCAAGAAAATCACTGAGTATAGGCTTGTGTACCAGTTTTTCAGTATATAAAATATGCCCCCTTTCCAAGATATGGCTCCATCATTGTTTAAACCACATCCCAGAGATATCCCGTAACTTTCTGGTATCTTCCATTGTTTTACCGCCAGTGTACACAATTATATCCAAAACCAGACCAGTTTTGCAATCACACAGAACAAATAATTTATACCAAAGCGTTTCCTCTTGCTTTGGGATATACTGCTTGAATGAGAGTCTTCCTTTGAACAAAATCAAAGATCGTCAATGCAAGCTTCTGAAGGGATAAAAATACATACAGCACTTTTGTTTCAGGTACAAAAAACACCGTCTGATCTTATATAACCCGTCGCTTCTGTCAGGCTGGTTTTGTTGAAAAGTGTAAAAATAAGTAACAGTAACACAAATCTATTCATGGTATAATGCCACTGAAGCAGGGGTTGAATCAGGCGGTCTGTCGCCCAGTATGTGTTGACACTATGCTTATACACATGTGGCTAAGCATTATTGTGGCAAAGAAAGATACATCTCTGCCACAGTTGTGTCCTTCCACTGGTGAAGGCGTGATCTTGGTGAAAGCATAGTGTTTGCCATGGTGTACTCATAGTATTGCTTTCCCTGACAATAATGTCCATCAGGGGTTCATCGAAGAACAACTGAAAGCATTCCAGTTCAGTGGGATTGTTCCCAAGTGTACATGATGGCCGTATTCCACTTTGTCCTCTCTTCAAAATCATGGGGATTGGGAACAAACTCGTCATCTTGCTGCCAATCCCAGGTGCGGTCAGCTGGTGCGTTCTGGATATTGTAATGTGGTTGTGGTTGTGCAGGTTGTGGTTGTGGTTGTGGTTGTGGGAGTGTGGGGTCGGGTGAGGCTGGTTGTAGTTGTGCAGAGTCAGCAGTGCGGGTAGTAGTGTGGCTGTGCTGGTGTCACATGACTCATGGCACCATCCTATCACCACCGCCTGCTGCCCTCACTCACATCATTTATACCCATCGTAACAATATCGTCATCTTCACTATCAGGACGTGGTGTAGGGGCCCTGGGATGTGCTCCGAGAGTACTCCCTTCCTCTTGGAAGAGCATATGGCACACTACCCGACCCCATGCGATGTCGTATATACTGCCGCCTTCCCGGGGAATATTCACCCTCCTTTTCAAAACTAGAACTGTTTTCAATAACCTTGAATCACTTTCACTATCACTTGCACTGCTCACATCTGAGTCTTGTACATGGGCAAATAGTTTTCCTCTTTCGTCCTGGTACAGGTGAACTGAACGAGCCAGCCCAGCACCAAGGTGGAAGGCTGTGGGTCATCTGGGTTTTCAAACACTAATTATGTTATCTTGGGTAATTTTTTCGGTCACACCGCTCAAAACCAGGGAATTCACTTTCACTGACACTATCCATCACTGTTTGAGCTATCACTTGGGAACAAAAGACCTCCCAATCCGCCGAGAAGTGAGGAAAATTCTTACCGCGAGGCATGGTGAAAATGGACTACCAAGATGGTGTTCCCACAATGCACCCCTGAGTCCCCGATTTTTTCACAGGGTGCACACCGACCATGAGACCCCATTCTCTCTCCTGTAGGCCTACCAGCCCTCTCCCGCTTGATTTGAAGCCACTAGAATTTTTGGATAGATACGTCAAACACGGTATCTCCCCTGACGTCAAAGGGTTAAGCAAACATTCGAGACCTCATAGCATTACCAAATTCCCCTGCGCCAGTATGTCCATCATTACTCCCCTGAAACTGGCTAAAGCCTGATACTACAGATGTCTACGCCATTCCTGGTTATACAGCCATACACAACTGGGGCCAGATCCAACAAGGGGGTGGCACAGCTATATACTACTCAGACCAACTAGAATGTATCACTAATACTTGCACAAGGGATGAACATGGGGCATTTTTTAATAGTAAATTCAATCCAAATACAACAAAAACCTTCACAGTGATAAACATCTACAGAGTACCACAGTCAAACATTAGCCGTTTTAGTGAAAACCTAGGAAGTATGAAAATGACCCTGAATAAACCCAAAAAAATTCATTTCTACTCTAGGTGACTTTCCGGGAAAAAAATTCTAAAAGGCCCAAGGGCCCCCCATGTTACTGAATTCACAAAACTATGAGAAAATGAAAAGTTGCTACAACATTTAACAAAATTCAAGATTTTACGAGACTAGTTTTTCCCCTACAGACCACATCTGGCCAAAACCAAAATTCCCCCTTAAGATAAAGGCTTTAATCACAGATAATACCACAGACCTTTATCTACCTTCCAATAAAAAAACCTTGGCAAATTCCCCCTAGAAAATAAAAGTCATTTTTGGACTTCACAATGAGGAAGTATCAATAACTTCACAGCAGAGTGAAAAACATTGATTTGGCACATGAGCTAAAATTTTTTTATTAGTTTTAATTATCACCTGGCCGATTCCACCCAAGGCAGGGGGGGCCCGAAAAAAAAAAAAACTTTCACCATCTTTACTCCACCCACGTTTTCCCAAAAGGATGCTTTACACTACTTTTTTTAAAACCCTCCCAACATTAACCCCCCTCCTTCGGGAGTGCGGCACTGTATTTCCCATCCCCAGGCCCTCAAGCCCGGCCTCCGGTTTTCCCCTGCCCCCCTTTTCCAAAAAGTTATTTTGGGCTACATCCAACGCACGTAAGTTTTAAAAAACCATTTGTCTCCTTTTCATCCTATCAAACCCCGTCACGCATCCCTGCTGGAAGCCCAAGCCCTGACACAAAACCTCCTTTACCCCCTTCCCCAAACTTTTCCTGGCGACCCCTCCCCGGGCCTTTCCCTTTCCCTACAGACGGGTACACTTTGAAGTTTTTCTTTTTCCCCCTTTCTCCTACATGCCCAAAAACCCAACCTCAAAACCCTTCTCCCCCTCTGGACAACATTTTTGGGTAATCCCGCACCTCCTCCTAATTCCCAAAATCAAATTCTCTGCATTATATTCACACCACACTTTGGGCCCTCAGAATGCAATTTCCCCTGCCTCCCCGTCCCTTTTCCCCTTTCTGCAAAATTATACCCAAAGCTTTTACACCCATTAAGAGGGTTGGGGAAAAAATATACTCTATTTCCCTTCCCCTCTTTTTCCTCCAAAAGGGCAAAGGGTTTTTTGTCTCCCCCAGACTCCCAAGGCACCCTCACTCTTTTCCCCCCATCAATTTATGATTTTAAAAACCATCTTTCATAGACCCATTGCTGAACGTCCACTCCCAAAAACAGGGGGACCCCCCCTAAAGATTTTAATCCCGCAAGGGGCTCATTGTTATTTCGAAATTAAAACGGTAAGGGGAATTTATTTTTCCCCCTAAGAAATAATGGAAACAAAAATTTAAACCGTTTTCAAGACACCCAAAAAAATTTTAAAAAAAAAAATTTTTTCCACATGAAAATTAATTTTCCCACCCCAAAGAGGGAAGGGTTCAAAGCCAATGTAGAGTAGTACATGCACAGTATATTTTTTGCATGTAAAAGTCTACTAAATGAAGAATAAATTTAAAATTACATTATTGAAGTGCAGCAATTTACTGTTTAGACCTTTTTGTCCTGGGGGTGCCTTTTCCCCCTGAGTTTCTGAGGTCCCGTTTGGCATTTTCTTCCAAAAACAGGCCTTATTACACTTGGGGTATGCCCTTTCTTCGATTCCCCTTTAAAACTCTCAAACCCTCCCTTTGGGTTGGGGTTTTTAAAAAACACCCTATTTAGCACTTGTTCCCGGCATTTTTTTTCCCTTTTTCACCTGGGTGTTAGTCGACTTTTGGGGGTTTTCATTTTTGGGAGACAAGATTAAGGGCCCCAATGGGAAAAAAGTTAGACAGTCTTCCCATGGGCACTGACTTTTTTGGGTTGTCCCGGGTGGAAAAAAACCCCTGGGTTAATTGTTTCTTTTGGTATTCTCCCTTTTGCCACCCAACAACGGTGCTACGCAAGGGGAAACAGCGCTGACGGTTTGGTTAAAAGCAGCAAAGACGAAGCTAAGGGGAGCAACAACCCTGTACAAACAGCAGCAGACGATGCTACAGCAGCAAATGACGATGTTACAGCAGCAGCAGACGATGCTACAGCAGCAGCAGACGACGCTACAGCACCAACAGACGATGCTACAGCACCAACACACGATGCTACAGCAGCAACTGACGATGCTACAGCAGCAACTGACGATGTTACAACAGCAGCAGACGATGCTACAGCAGCAGCAGCAGCAGATGATGCTACGGCAGCAGCAGCAGCAGACGATGCTACAGCAGCAGCAGACGATGCTACAGCAGCAACAGACGATGCTACAGCAGCAACTGACGATGCTACAGCAGCAACTGACGATGCTACAGCAGCAACTGACGATGTTACAGCAGCAGCAGACGATGCTACAGCAGCAGCAGACGATGCTACAGCAGCAACAGACGATGCTACAGCAGCAACAGACGATGTTACAGCAGCAGCAGCAGACGATGCTACAGCAGCAGCAGACGATGCTACAGCAGCAACAGAAGATGTTACAGCAGCAGCAAACGATGCTACAGCAGCAGCAGCAGCAGACGATGCTACAGCAGCAACAGACGATGTTACAGCAGCAGCAGACGATGCTACAGCAGCAGCAGCAGACGATGCTACAGCAGCAGCAGACGATGCTACAGCAGCAACAGAAGATGTTACAGCAGCAGCAGACGATGCTACAGCAGCAGCAGCAGCTGACAGTGCAGCAGCAGCAGCAGCTGTACCACCAATAGTAGCGATGGTTGATTGGGGTTTATTATACAACCTGGCCAGCTCGGAGACACGCACTCCACTTTCATACTTATCAATGATCTTTTTCTTCATCTCTATTGTAATTCTCACCCTTATTGCTGTAGGGTTGGCACTAGAAGCTTTCTTGGGGCCCATGGTCACTTATTTTCCAGAAAAAGCACCGAAAACACTGTAATAATACGAAATATTCCGATTGTATGCTTGGATGTTACCGCGGAGGCTGGCTGGTAAACAATGCCACTGGCGGCACATGTGAGGCTGGCTGAGGGCGCACATTGGACGCGTCTCGGACGAAAATCGGTGAGCGGGTTTTTAAGCGGTATGCGAGGCAAAATTTTTGCGATTAAAGCAAGCGGTATGCGGATTAATCATTATGTGATGCCAACGGTATGCGGGGGTCCACTGTATCTGAATACATTCACCTCCTCCATACTCTCTCCCTCCAATCTGATATTCAATCTTTCATCACCTAATCTTTTTGTTATCCTCATAACCTTACTCTTTCCTGTATTCACCTTTAATTTTCTTCTTTTGCACACCCTACCAAATTCATCCATCAATCTCTGCAACTTCTCTTCAGAATCTCCCAAGAGCACAGTGTCATCAGCAAAGAGCTGCTGTGACAACTCCCACTTTGTGTGTGGATTCTTTATCTTTTAACTCCATACCTCTTGCCAAGACCCTCGCATTTACTTCTCTTACAACCCATCTATAAAATATATTAAACAACCACGGTGACATCACACATCCTTGTCTAAGGCTACTTTTACTGGGAAAAAATTTCCCTCTTTCCTACATACTCTAACTTGAGCCTCACTATCCTCGTAAAAACTCTTCACTGCTTTCAGTAACCTACCTCCTACACCATACACTTGCAACATCTGCCACATTGCCCCCCTATCCACCCTGTCATACGCCTTTTCCAATCCATAAATGCCACAAAGACCTCTTTAGCCTTATCTAAAATTACTGTTCACTTATATGTTTCACTGTAAACACACTGGTCCACACACCCCCTACCTTTCCTAAAGCCTCCTTGTTCTTCTGCTATCCTATTCTCCATCTTACTTTTAATTCTTTCAATAATAACTCTACCATACACTTTACCAGGTATACTCAGCAGATTTATCCCCTATAATTTTGCACTCTCTTTTATCCCCTTTGCCTTTATACAAGGAACTATGCATGCTCTCTGCCAATCCCTAGGTACCTTACCCTCTTCCATACATTTACTAAATATTGCACCAACCACTCCAAAACTATATCCCCACCTGCTTTTAACATTTCTATCTTTATCCCATCAATCCCGGCTGCCTTACCCCTTTCATTCTACCTACTGCCTCACGAACTTCCCCACACTCACAAACTGGCTCTTCCTCACTCCTACAAGATGTTATTCCTCCTTGTCCTGTACACGAAATCACAGCTTCCTATCTTCATCAACATTTAACAATTCCTCAAAATATTCCCTCCATCTTCCCAATACCTCTAACTCTCCATTTAATAACTCTCCTCTCCTATTTTTAACTGACAAATCCATTTGTTCTCTAGGCTTTCTTAACTTGTTAATCTCACTCCAAATCTTTTTCTTATTTTCAACAAAATTTGTTGATAACATCTCACCCACTCTCTCATTTGCTCTTTTTTTACATTGCTTCACCACTCTCTTAACCTCTCTTTTTTCTCCATATACTCTTCCCTCCTTGCATCACTTCTACTTTGTAAAAACTTCTCATATGCTAACTTTTTCTCCCTTACTACTGTCTTTACATCATCATTCCACCAATCGCTCCTCTTCCCTCCCGCACCCACTTTCCTGTAACCACAAACTTCTGCTGAACACTCTAACACTACATTTTTAAACCTACCCCATTGCCTATGCTCTCATTAGCCCATCTATCCTCCAATAGCTGTTTATATCTTACCCTAACTGCCTCCTCTTTTAGTTTATAAACCTTCACCTCTCTCTTCCCTGATACTTCTATTCTCCTTGTATCCCATCTACCTTTTACTCTCAGTGTAGCTACAACTAGAAAGTGATCTGATATATCTGTGGCCCCTCTATAAACATGTACATCCTGAAGTCTACTCAATAGTCTTTTATCTAGTTCTTAAGACCAGTACAGTACAATAACAAAGAAGACCAGTACAGTACAATAACACAGAAGACCAGTACAGTACAATAACACAGAAGACCAGTACAGTACAATAACACAGAAGACCAGTACAGTACAGTAACACAGAAGACCAGAACTGTACAATAACACAGAAGACCAGTACAGTACAATAACACAGAAGACCAGTACAGTACAATAACACAGAAGACCAGTACAGTACAATAACACAGAAGACCAGTACAGTACAATAACACAGAAGACCAGTACAGTACAATAACACAGAAGACCAGTACAGTACAATAACACAGAAGACCAGTACAGTACAATAACACAGAAGACCAGTACAGTACAATAACACAGAATGGATATAAATTTTCTGGAAAATGTACAAAGGAGGATGACAAAGTTGATCCCATGTATCAGAAACCTTCCCTATGAGGATAGACTAGGGGCCCTGAATCTGCACTCTCTAGAAAGACGTAGAATTAGGGGGGATATGATTGAGGTGTATAAATGGAAGACAGGAATAAATAAAGGGGATGTAAATAGTGTGCTGAAAATATCTAGCCTAGACAGGACTCGCAGCAATGGTTTTAAGTTGGAAAAATTCAGATTCAGGAAGGATATAGGAAAGTACTGGTTTGGTAATAGAGTTGTGGATGAGTGGAACAAACTCCCGAGTACAGTTATAGAGGCCAGAACGTTGTGTAGCTTTAAAAATATGTTGGATAAATACATGAGTGGATGTGGGTGGGTGTGTGAGTTGGTCCTGATAGCTTGTGCTACCAGGTCTGTTGCCGTTGTTCCTCCCTTAAGTCAATGTGAGCTGACCTGACTAGGTTGGGTGCATTGGCTTAAGCCGGTAGGAGACTTGGACCTGCCTCGCATGGGCCAGTAGGCCTTTTGCAGTGTTCCTTCGTTCTTATGTTCTTATGTTACCAACACATAATCCAACAAACTACTGTCATTTCGCCCTACATCATATCTTGTATACTTATTTATCCTCTTTTTTTCTTAAAATATGTATTACCTATAACTAAACCCCTTTCTATGCAAAGTTCAATCAAAGGGCTCCCATTATCATTTACACCTGGCACCCCAAACTTACCTACCACACCCTCTCCTAAAAGTTTCTCCTACTTTAGCATTAAGGTCCCCTACCACAATTACTCTCTCACTTGGTTCAAGGGCTCCTATACATTCACTTAACATCTCCCAAAATCTCTCTCTCTCTCCTTTCATTCCCCTCTTCTCCAGGTGCATACACGCTTATTATGACCCACTTCTCGCATCCAACCTTTACTTTAATCCACATAATTCTTGAATTTACACATTCATATTCTCTTTTCTCCTTCCATAACTGATCATTCAACATTACTGCTACCCCTTCCTTTGCTCTAACTCTCTCAGATACTCCAGATTTAATCCCATTTATTTCCCCCACTGAAACTCCCCTACCCCCTTCAGCTTTGTTTCGCTTAGGGCCAGGACATCCAACTTCTTTTCATTCATAACATCAGCAATCATCTGTTTCTTGTCATCCCCCAACTACATCCACGCACATTTAAGCATCCCAGTTTTATAAAGTTTTTCTTCTTCTCTTTTTTAGTAAATGTCTACAGGAGAAGGAGTTACTAGCCCATTGCTCCCGGCATTTTAGTCGCCTCATACGACATGCATGGCTTACGGAGTTAAGATTCTTTTCCACTTCCCCATGGACAATAGAAGAAATAAAGAAGAACAAGAGCTATTTAGAAAAAGGAGAAAAACCTAGATGTATGTATATATATATGCATGTTTCGTGTCTGTGAAGTGTGACCAAAGTGTAAGTAGGAGTAGCAAGATATCCCTGTTATCTAGCGTGTTTATGAGACAGAAAAAGAAAACAACAATCCTACCATCATGCAAAACAGTTACAGGTTTCTGTTTCACAGTCATCTGGCAGGACGGTAGTACTTCCCTGGGTGGTTGGTGTCTACCAACCTACTACCTACTGAGCTAGAAATCTATACATATATTGACGAATGTATTAATAATTTTCTAAAAAAAGACCCAATTTCACCTCTATAACAAGCACTGCCATAAAAAAACTAAACAGATGACTGAAAAGAGACTGAACAGTCCCTGGCTAACACCCAGTATCCTCACATCCATAAATACAAAGCACCTATATGAAAAACAGTACAGAATGGGCCACATAACCAGAGACCAAACAAAACGTTACTCGTCAGTCCTAACCAGCCTAATAAGAAGGGCTAAAAAATTGTATTATGAGAACAGATTATCCAACTTACGAGGTGACATAAAAAAGACCTGGAAAACCCTACTAGGAACAAAAACAGATAACACGAAATAGCAAAATTGAATTAACAATACCAGATGAGCCCCAATTCCCACCTACTGAAACAGCAAACAGTCTCAATGATTTCTTCTCCACTATAGGAAAAAACCTTGCCAATAAAATCCCAAGCTCAGATACCCCACCCAATGACTACCTCACTGGCAACTACCCAAACACACTGTTCCTAGCTCCGACTAACCCAACTGAAGTCTCCCTTATTATCAACAAACTAAAAAACAAGACAGAAGATTTAAATACCTTACCACCCTTATATACAAAAAAAGTGTCACAGGTGCTATCACCAATCATTGCAACACTTTTTAAACAAATCCATTGAATCCTCTACCTTTCCTACAGTCCTCAAAATAGCAAGGGTCACCCCGATCCATAAAGGAGGAGACCACACAGACTTGAATAACTATAGGCCAATATCCAACTTACACCCTCTCTCTAAAATCTTTGAAAAATTAACCCATAAGCATATCTATTTTCCTACCTCATCTCCCACAACATACTCAACCCTGTCAATTTGGGTTCAGGCCTAATAAAAATACTAATGATGCTATTATCCACATGCTAGAACATATTTATACAGCAATAGAGAAAAAAGAAGTCCCACTGGGGATCTTCACTGACTTACGTAAAGCTTTCGATACAGTTGACCACGACTTGCTCCACTTAAAATTGTCGCACTATGGTATAAGAGGGCACTCCCTCAACTGCCTAAAGTCATACCTCAGCAACAGAAGCCAATATGTGTACACAAATGGGGCAAACTCTTTCGAACAGCCAATTACATTTGGTGTCCCACAGGGAAGTGTCCTAGGCCCTCTTCTCTTTCTCATATACATAAATGACCTAACAAATGCATCGCAACTACTCAAACCCACACTATTTGCAGATGACACTACATACGTCTACTCTCACCCATGCCCAGTCATGCTAGCCAATACTGTAAATACTGCATTACAGAAAATATCAACCTGGATGAGGACCAACAAACTTACTCTAAACATTGACAAAACCTACTACATTCAGTTTGGTAACAGAGCTGCAGATGTGTCTCTTAACATAATGATAAATGGATCACCTATCACAAAACTCACAGAAGGAAAATACTTAGGAAACCACCTTGATAATAGACTCAAATTTCAAACACATATACAACAAATTTCCAAAAATATTTCCAAGACCGTAGGCATACTATCGAAGATACAGTACTATGTTCCACAGTCAGCCCTCCTGGCCCTATATCACTCACTTATTTACCCCTATCTCACCTATGGAATTTGTGCATGGGGCTCAACAACAATAAACCATCTCAGACCATTAATCACCCAACAAAAGGCTGCAGTCAGAATAACAAATTCCCACTACAGACAGCACACTCCACCAATATTCAAAACTCTAGACCTACTCACAATACAAAACATCCATACTTATTACTGCACCTACTACATACACAGAACACTTAACTCGGACATAAACCCTCCCCTCAAACATCTCCTTACCAACCTCATCAGAACACATGACCATAACACAAGGCACAGATCACTCTTTGATGTTCCTTGTGTCCATCTCACGCTATGCAAAAACTCAATGCACATAAAAGGTCCTAAAATCTGGAATTCATTACCTGTGAATATAAAAGAAACACTGTCTGTTTATAAATTCAAGTCTCTTCTCAAAAATCACTTACTCACCCACAACTAAATAAATACTGAATTATTGTATCTCATAAATTGTATGTCATATATGTATCTCATTATTGTATCTCATAAATGTCAACCTGTGACCCAATCAAACTTTGTTACTATTAACTTCATTACCTAACAGAATACTCCATTCTACTGATTACACAGCAACACAGTAAATGCCCATATGACCTGTCTTTGTAATACTCATTTGTACTAAATTGTTATCTGTTTTACAATAATTTTTGTACCACTGAATATATCATTGCTTAGTTTATCTTAAGTTAATTTTAAGCCTGCCCACAATGCTCTGCATACAAGGGGCTTTGGCATGCTGCACTTTAAAAATTGTATTCCTTGTACTTCTCTGTATCATGTTCAAATAAATAAATAAATAAATAAATAAATAAATTTCAGTTAATTTAAATGGGGAAAATTGACTCTGCAAACGTGCAAATCCAGTTGCGAGCAAGGTCATGGAATGGATTAAGCTCGAAAGTAGAGGTTGCACTGTACACACACACACACATACAGTACTCCCCCATATCCATGGGAGATATGTTCCGAAACGTACAGTGGATACTCAAAACTGTGGAAGGTAGCGAACCCTTTGTATGTTGTTTATCGTTTACATACATACCTATGATAAAGTTTAATTGAAAAACTATGCACAATAAGTAGAGGATTAGCACTCTTTCATTTGAAGAACTGTCACCATCCCCACTTTTGTGCTTTGGTGTCATTATTAGGCAAAATTAATGGTTATTATCAGGCCATGGTAAACAGTGCATAACTGAAACCATGGAAACTGAATCTGTGGACACGGGGGTTTTACTGTACTGTATATACATATGCAAGTGTATGTGCCAGTTTTATTGACTACAACCCTATAGTGACTTACCTCATGTCTGGTATTCATGAGAGACCCTGCTTAGCTGCTCGTAGTTTCTGCCGGGATTTATTAAAAGCATCGATTACTGCTCGAGTAGACAGCTGCCAAGCACATGAATCTTCCCTCTGTACCGCAAATTCTGAAATTTAAAAAATGATTCAGTTTGATGCATTCTTTCTCAAAGCAACTTTTTCTTTTTTATATAAAAATTACTGAACAGTTTGCCAAAAGCAAGTTGTCTCTCTAAGTGATGGGCATAAGACGAAAGTAGCTCACTCATGAGGGACTACTTAGACCCAAGTACAGTGTAGTACACTCATGTGGGACTACTAAAATGCAAGTAGCACACTCATGTGGGACTATTAAGACTCAAGTAGCACACTCATGTGGGACTACTAAGACACATGTAGCATACTCATGTGAGACTATTAACTCTTTGGGGGTCAACAGGTCCTCTCAGAGACTTGTTCTCAGGGTTGCACAAAATTCAGAAAAAAATTATCTTTTCTTATGAAAAGATAGAGAATCTTTTCCCGATCATAATGACACCAAAAGTATGAAATTTGATGGAAAACTTACAGAATTATGCTCTTGCGAAGTTAGCGGTTCAACGCTGTTACGCATCGGCGATTTTGCCCACTTTGAGCCCTATTTTCGGCCAATTCCAGTGTACTAGTCGACAAACATCATAACTATTTTGCTAGAACTCCATTTTTTCTATCGAATGAGTACAAGAAACCATCCATTTACCGATTTCAACTATCCAATAAAGTGGTCAGAATTTAGCAATTTTGCCAGTTTCACACAAATTTCAAAAGATGCCAGTTTTTGAATAGGGATCCAGAAGAATTAAACAAGAATGAATTCCTCGGCACTAAAATACATGTTCTTGTTCAGTTAATCACATTCCCCAGGCCCCTCTTATATTTTCTTTCTTTTCCACTTTGGAATTTTTATTCTTACAAAAAAAATAAGATTTACTGTTAAGCAGACTACTGCATTAGTGTAGAAATAGTATAAATAATATCAGTACACTTGTGAAAGAATATTAGACTCACCAGTTGATGTGTAGTGGCGTTTGCAAGATTTGTTTACTTTGGAACTTCGGTTTATAAAAAATCGAACTTTCTGCTACTTTGAGCTCAATTTCAGGTACTTTTCATTGTAAAACCAGTCAAAATTATCTCTTGTTTCTGATAATATGATCCTTTCCATTCTATATAAAAATGAGACCCAGGGGAGAAAAACTAGAAGAAAACATAAATACCATATGAAAAAAATTACAGTGCAAAGTCGCTGTTTTAATCATCAAACATGGTCAAAGTTTTTTCTAATAACTCCTACTGTGTGCTGCACACACTGACGCATAAAACCCATTCTACATATGATATGTAGGCCTACCAGGTTTCTCTCACTAGATTTGGAGGGCGCTAGAATTTAGGGTACTAGTACGGTCAAAAACCCTGAGTCGTGAAGACATACTAGTCGTCCAAAAACCCCAAAGGGTAAGACTTAAGTAAGCACAACATGTGGGGACTACTAAGATTCAAGTAGCACACCCAAGTGGACTACTAAGGACTCAAGTTAGCACACTACAAGGGGGACTATTAAGACACAAGTAGCACACTCATTGTGGGACTTTACTAAGAACACAAGTAGCACACTCATGTGGGACAACGAAGACAAAGTAGTGCACTTATGTTGGGACACCAAGACACAAACAAGCACACTCAGGTGGGATACTAAGACACTAGTAGTACAACTCATGGAGGGTCTACTAAGACACAGCAGTACACCTCATTGGTGGGACTTACTAAGACCCAAGTAGCATACATGGTGGGACTACTAAGACCACCAAGATAGTCACTCATTGTGGAAAATACTTATGACACAAGTCAGTTCATGATGTGGGACTACTAAGACAGCAAAAATGCACACACATGTGGGGGTTCTACTATGGGAAAAAAGTAGTACACTCATGCTGGGACTACAAGACCAAGTAGTACACTCGTGTGGGACTACCCCTAAGACACAAGTAGTACACTCACGTGCGGGCTACTAAGACACAAGTATTTAGCACATTCATGCTGGGGTTAACTAAGACACAATAGTAACTTTTATACTTTCTATCCATTCTAGAATCTTGTAATTGACGAGTTTTTGATTTTGTTTCAAGTTAGGATTTCAGTCAAGCAGTATATTTATACCGAGCAAGAGGAAACGCTGTGGTATAAAACTGTTTTGTACTCTGTGGACTGTGACTGTGGCCCTGGTATTGGTTATTGATATACACGGAAGTAAACATTTGACAGATACCAAGTGTTATTGGGTATTCAGGTGACGTCTGAGAGAAGGCATGTTGGCACCTTATTTGGTAAGGGGCATACTTATATTACGATAACTGTACACAAGCCCATTACTCAGTGATTTCTTGCCGAGTGAACAAGACAGATGTGTGTGGCACAGTTGCATTCTTAATCGTAAACATTGCCAGGGCTCAAACGCAGGTGCTCATGGTGATGACGTGCAGGTGTTTAACTGCCCAAATGACATCATGGCATTACGGTGGCATGACAATAACGAGATTGGTCACCTTGTTGACAACCATTCAACGTAATGAAAATGCCAAGACCGTGGCAAAGTTGAACGAGTGGTCTATTGAACATATTCGAAAACCAGTGACAGTGAGTGATTATACACAAAAATGTGCTTGGTTGACAAATGTGACATTGCAGATTTGGCTTTGCTTGATTGTGTTGTAAAAAGTTACAACGTGGTACATGTGAAACTTTTCTTCCCATCTCATGGACATTTCATTGCTCAATCAATATAATATTTACCAAATGGAAGGCTGGCAACAGACCTCGTATGGTGAATTTTGTTTGTCTGTGGTCCAGACAAACTCATAATGAAATACCCCATGGTAACAACACTGCTATGCAACAAGTGTCCTCGAACTCCTCCAGGATATACCCAAGCGTTTGAGGAGGGATGGTGATCATTTCATTAATACAGCTTTCCGTTCAACTCGGAAAGAAATTTGCTCAGAGAAGAGATGCAGCGTTCTGTGCACAAAACAAAAATGACGGCAACAAAGACGCAAAGACACTCGGGTTTTGTGTGTGAGGCAATGTAAGGTTACCTCTGTGCATGGTGCCTTGTTTCAAGGAGGTCACAAGCTCCAGCAGTTCTAAACCATGTCCTGTAATTGTAAATATGTAAATGATATGATATAACATTAGTATTTATACAGGAAATTTTTGTGCATGTTTATAGTTAATAAACAACCAGTGGTAAACAATAATATGATAAATTTACTTTAGTGCGGTTTATTTGTCAATACAGTGAGATTTATATATATACATTATATTACAGTATTGGTCGTCAGGCCCAAAATGTTAGTTGGAAAAAGGAAAAAAATTGGAAAAAGGAAAAGAAAAAAAACTAGAAATACTGCTAAAAAATAAAGTAATGCGCGTATGTGGAATTCGTTGATGTTGCTGGCCCAGGGTCATTTTGGACAAACACTATCGCTTGGCCACCTGTATCTCGGTAAGTTACTGATTCAGAATGTTTTTTTTTTTTCTTATTACCTTCACAAAAATTGCTCTTTAATTTCTCGTAAGAAAAAATAAGTTTTTTTTTTTCCAAAATTTCTTGGACATTGGAGCACCACTTCAGATTTTTGGCCCTTGGACACTATTGGGTGTTAATGTGCAGTTAATGGATTACTCTAAGACAAAGTTAATGCACAGTCATGTGGGACTACTGATAAGACAAGTAATGCACAATCATGTGGGACTACTATAGACACAAGTAATGCACAGCTATGAAGGACTACTAAGACAAGTAATGCACAGTCATGTGGTACTATTAAGACAAACTTACACTAAACATTGATAAAACCTACTTTCTTCAGTTGGTAACAGAGCTACAGATGTACTCTTAACATAACGATAAAACAGATACCTATCACAAAGCTAACAGAGGGAAATTCTTAGGAATCCACCTTGATAATAGACTCAAATTTCATACACATATACAACAAATTTCTAAGAAAATTTCCAAGACTGTAGGGATACTATCGATAGAGATACGGCTACTATGTTCACAGTCAGCCCTCCTGGCCTTTTATTCACTCTCGTATTTTTTTAAAAAAAACACCCCTATTCACGCCTATGGAATTGTGATGGGGGCTCAACAACAATTAACATTCAGACCACTAATTTACCCAATGCAATACGGTGCAGATTGAATAGATACTCATATTCTCGCACTTACAGGCAGCTACACTCCACCAATTATTCAAAACATCATCCTTACTCACCATACGAATACATCCATACTTATTACTGCCAACCTAGTGACATACTACATGAACACTTAACTCTGATATTAAAACCTCCCCCCGCAAACATCTCCTTGTCATCATAAGAACACATGAACCATAACACCAAGGCACAGATCACTCTTTGATGTTCCTCGTGTCCTTTCCTCTTGCTATGCAAAAAAACGCAATGCACAATTAAAAGCCCTAAAATCTGGAATTTCATTACTGTAAATATAAAGAATTCTCTACCTGTTTATTAATTTCAGTCTTTTTCTCAAAGATCACGTTTACACACTCAATAACCAAAACTTAATACTGATAACTGACCTTATAAAATTGCAGATCCTAAATGTTACTCACAATTATACACACAAAGTTTAAACAAACCCAATCTAACTTTATTTTTTTTTTAAAAAACAACCTAACAAATACTCCATTCGACTGAAGTATTCAATGCTGCAACCATATACCTGTCTTTGTAATACCATTGTGCTTATTTTTTACTTTTACAATAATGTTTTACACTGTTTTCATCATTGCTTAGTTAATCTTAAGTTTTTTTTAAGCCCCCCGTAATGCTATGCATATAAGTGGCTTTGGCATCCTCTTACCTTTTTTTTTTGGTACCTCTGTAATGCAAAAATTTACTAAAAAATAAATAAAAAAATGCACATCATGTGGGACTACAAAGACCAAGTAGCCCCAAAACCAGGGGGACAACAAAGACACAAGTAATGAAACCTTGGGACTACTAAACACAATAATCACACTCATGGGAACTAAACACAAGCAGCCACACTAATGTGGGACTACTAAACTCAATAGCACACACCCATGGGGGACTACTAAACACAAGAATGCACACTATGGGGACACTAAAAACCCAAGTAGCCCCCTTTGGGGGACATTAGACATAATTTAATCCCTTGTGATGTACGTAATGCTTTTAATGCTCTAGGGTACTTTAACCCTTTGACTGTTTTCGGGCCCCCTCTCTGAACGTAATTCTATGTCCCAAAAATTTTTCAAAAAAAAAAATTATTTTTTCTATAAAATGTTAAGATTTTTTTTCTATTTTTAGCCCAAAAAAAAAAATTTTTCCCATCGGTACTTCCCGGGAAATAGAGCCGTGAAGTTGCAAAAAAATGACCTGTATGGCAACAGCGCGACTGCCCCCCAAACCCCCGGTAAATTTTTAGTTTATTTTAAATTGAAGGTTTTTTGTTTTTTTCACTTTTTTATTTTTTCACATAATTTAGGGGGCCAGAGACCAAAGAAGGGCAATGTAAATATACACTCGTTGATACAACACAAAAGCCAAAAACAAAATTTTATCAATATATTGTTTACAAAACTTGTTTACAAAAAAAAACAAACAACTTTCCCTCCCCTCCTCCCCCTTTCCATCCTCCTTCTCCTCCTCCCCCTTTCTCCTTCTCCTCCTCCCCTCCTTCTCCTCCTTCCCCTTTTCTCCTCCCCTCCTCCCCCCCCCCCTCCTTCTCCTCCTTCCCCTCCTCCTTCCCCCTCCTCCTTCTTCCCTCCCCCTTTCTCCTTTTTCTCCTCCTCCTTCTCCTCCTCCTCCTCCTCCTTCCCCTTTCCCCTTTCTCCTTCTCCTTCTCCTCCTTCTCCTCCTCCTCCCCTCCTTCTCCCCCTTTGTTTTGTGTGCGAGTGTTGGCTTATAATTTTTTGAGTCAGAATCGGCAGCTGTCAAAGTGACATATTGCCATTATCACTACCCCACCCCCTGTCAAAACAAAGGGTGGGGATCTGCTTCCCCTCCTCCATTCTATCTAATTATTTTTCTCCCCCTCATTCATTTTCAATCTGTCCTTTTTCTTCTGTCTGCCTATCTCTGCTCACAGGTACACATAAAACAAGTAACTATGTAAATTTCCTAGGAAACCCAAGAAATCCAGACAAAGTGCTATAACTCCTTGAAGAAGTGAGTAAAAGTGATTACACGTCTTTTTTGGGTCTCTCGAGACAGAGAGCTAGATGGAAGACAGGGACTTTACAACAGACAAATAACAGACAGAAATGTTTGTGTACCAAAAAACAAAGGGAGGGCGATGGCAAAATATACCCCTTATCTCTCAAAGTAGCTCTTATCAGATTTATCTCCCCTTATCTTTTCACTGTCCCCTGGGGGGACTTTTTTTTTTTTTTCTTCAAGGGGAAAATATTATTTTCATCTTTTTCTTCCTCCCCTCCTCCTCTTCTTCCCTCCTCCTCCCCTCTTCCTTCCCCCCCCTCCCCCCTTCCTCCTCCTCCCCTCTCCTCCCCCCCCTCCTCCTCCCCTCCTCCTCCTCCTCCCTTCCTCCCCCCCCCCCCCTCCCCCCCCCCCCCCATTCTTTTGGTCTCAACTCCTCCAAATCTAAATTATCTCCTACCTTCCATCTGTGTTGACTCACTGGGAAGAGAAGAGTCCCAATTTTGCTGGGAATCACATATTTTTACCGCTAGACAGCTGAAAAAGGACAACTGAAATGCATTCCCACAATGCACCACTGGCCCCCGTTTTTTTTATATGGTCACACTGACCATGGGGCCCATTCTCCCCAATGGGGCCTACCACTTTCCCCCTGCTTGATTTGAAGCTCTAGAATTTTTTGCTATAAATACGTCAAAACATTGGCTCGTAAACGTATTTAAACGCGAAACAGTCAAAGGGTTTAAAAGCCTATAAAAATGTGTTGGGTGGGTAACCAATTTATTTTTTTATTTTATTATTTTTTTATTTAAATTTGAACAAGATACAGAGAAGTACAAAATTTTTTTTTTTTTTTTTTATCACACCGCCGATTCCCACCAAGGCAGGGTGGCCCAAAAAGAAAAACTTTCACCATCATTTACTTTCCCTCACGTCTTGCCCAAAAGGGGCTTTACACACAGTTTTTTTAAAAGCAACATTAACACCCCCCTTTTAAATGCAGCATGTACTTCCCATCTCCAGGACTCAAATCCGGGCCCGCCGTTTCCCTGAATCCCTTCATAAAGTTTCTTTGCTCACACTCCAACAGCAAAATCAAGTATTAAAAACCATTTTTCTCCATTTATCCTATCAAAAACCCCTCACGCATGCCGCGGGAAATCCCAAACCCCCGCACACAAAACTCCTTTAACCCCCCCCCTCCAAACCCTTCCAGGCCGACCCCTACCCCCCCTTCCTTCCACTACAGACTGATACACTCTTGAAGCATTTTGTTTCGCTCCATTCTCTCAAAATTCCCAACCACCCAACAACCCTTTCCCCACCCCCGGACAACATTTTGTAATCCCGCACCTCCTCCTAACTTCCCAAAATACAATTCTCGCTTATATTCACACACCATTCCTCAAAATACACTCCACTGCCTCCACCTTCTCCTCGCTGCAACATTCAACACCCACGCTTCCAAACCCCAAAAAGAGCGTTGGTAAAACTATCTCCATACATTTCCCCCTTTGCCTCCAAGGACAAAATTCTTTGTCTCCCCGACTCCTAATGCACCACCACACGTTTTAAAAGCAGCATCCAAAGCTACTTGAATGCATAGAATACGGGCAGGCTTAAAATTAAAATTAACTTAACTAAGCAATGAAGTATTCAGTGGTAAACATTATTGAAAACAGATAACAATTTAAGCACAAATGGTGATTGACAAAAACAGGCGTATGGTTGGCTTGCATTGCTGTACAATCATTATTAATTTATTAAATTATGGAGCAGGCTAAAATTAACTTCAGATTAACTAAGCAATGAAATCATCAGTGGTATAGTTCAAAAATTATTGTAAAAAACAGATAACAATTTATTACAAATGATATTACAAAGACAGGTCATAGGTCATTTAATGTGTATCTGTGTAATCAGTAGAATGGAGTATTCTGATAGTAATGAAGTTAAATAGTAACAAAGTTTTGATTGGGCCCACAGGTACATTTATGAATACAATATGAATACAATATATGAGATACATTTATGAGATACAATTATTCAGTATTTTTTTTTAGTGTGTGGTGAGTTAAGTGGATATTTGAGAAGAGACTGAATTTATAACAGATAGGTTTCTTTTATATCACATTAATGAATTCCAGATTTTAGGGCCTTTTATGTCATTGAGTTTTTGCATTAGCGTGAGATGGACACAAGGAACATCAAAGAGTGATCTGTGCCTTGTGTTTATGGTCATGTGTTCTTGTTGGGGTTTGGTAAGGAGATGTTTGAGGAGGGTTTATATCAGAGGTTAAGTGTTTTTATGAATGTAGTAGTGCAGTAATAAGTGTGGATGTTTTGTATTGTTGAGTAGGAGACTAGAGTTTTGAATAATGTGGGAGTGTGCTGTCTGTAGTGCGAATTTGTTCATTCTGACTGACTGCTGCCTTTTGTTGGTGATTAGTGGTCTGAGATGGTTTATTGGCTGTTGAGCCCCATGCACAAGATTCCATAGTGAGTATAGGGATAAAATAAGTGAGTGATATAGGGCCAGGAGGGCTTAACTGTGGAACATAGTATCCGTATCTTCGAAGCTATGCCTACTGTCTTGGAAATTTTTTTGGAAATTTGTTGTATATGTGTTTGAAATTTGAGTCAAATTGATCAAGGTGTATTTCTAGGAATTTCCCATCCTGAGTTTTGTGATAGGTGACCATTATATCATTATGTTAAGAGACACATCTGCAGCTCTGTTACCAAACTGAATGTATAGGTTTTGTCAATGTTTAGAGGTAAGTTTGTTGGTCCTCATCCAGTTATGATAATTTTCTGTAATGGGTATTCACAGTATATGCTAGCGTGACTGGCTCGGGTGAGAACAGATGTTTAGCGTCATCAGCAAAATAGTGTTGGGGTTTGAGTAAGTTGCGATGTATTTGGTAGGTCATTTATGTAATGAGAAAGAGAAGAGGGCCGTAGGACACTTCCCTGTTGGACACAACTGTATATGGCTGTGCGTGAAGAGTTTGCCCCATTGTGAATACATAGGTGGCTTCTGTTGCTGAGGTATGACTTTAGGTAGTTGAAGGAGTGCCCTCTTATACCATAGGTGCAATTTTATGTGGAGCAAGTCATGGTCAACAGTATCAAAAGCTTTATATATAAGTCAATGAAATCCCCATGGGACATCTTTTTTCCCTATTGCTGTATAAATATGTTCTAGCATGTGGATAATAGCATCATTAGTATTTTTATTAGGCCTGAACCCAAATTGACGGAGTTGAGTATTTATGTGGGAGATGAGGAAGGAATAGATAATGCTTATGGATAATTTGTCAAAGATTTTAAGAGAGAGGGTGATAAGTTGGATATTGCCTGAAGTTTATTCAAATTCTGTGTGGTGTCCTCCTTTTAAGGGATCGGGTAACCCTTGCATTTTGAGGACGTAGGAAAGGTAGTAATTCAATGATTGTACAGAGTGTTGCAATGAGTGGAGTAGCACCGTGTACACTTTTTGTATATAAGGTTGGTAAGGATTTAAATCTCTGCCTTTTTTTTTAAATAGATAGTTGATAATAAGGAGACTTCATTAGATTTTCGGGTAGTTGCCAGTTGAGGTAGCCATAGGTGGGTATCTGAGCATGGGATTTTAATTGGCAAGGTTTATTCTTTGGTCTTGTTGTGGAGAAAAATCAATTGAGTCTGTGTTGCTGTTTCAGTAGTTGGGAACTGGGTTTCATCTGTTTTGTTAATTCAATTTCCGCTATTTCGTTTTATCTTTTTTATTCCTGGTATTTTTCTGATAGGGTTTTCCAGGACTTTTTTATGTCACCTCGTAAGTTTGGATAATCTGTTCTCATAATACAATTTTTTAGCCCTTTTATTAGCTGGTTAGGATTGACGAGTAACCGTTTTGTTGGTCTCTGGTTATGTGGCCCATTCTGTACTGTTTTTCGTATAGGTGCTTTGTATTTATGGATTTGAGGATACTGGGTTTAGCCAGGGACTGTTCTGTCTCTTTGCAGTCATCTGTTTAGTTTTTGTAGGGCGGTGCTTGTTATAGAGGTAATGGGTCTTTTTTAGAAAATCATTAATACAAACATCAATATATGATAGATTTCTAGCTCAGTGTGCCAGTCAATGTTTTCACTGCTGCTGTAAGCTATTGATAGCGCCTCATTGTGAAGTCTGAAAGTGACTTAGTATGTCTAGGGGTAACTTGCCAAGGTTTGTTATGAGGAAGGTAGGATAATCGTCTGTGGTATTATCTGTAGATTATGCCTGATCTTAAAGGGGATTTTATGTTGAGGTCCAGATTGTGGTCCTATAGGGAAACACTAGTCTCTGTAACACTTGTAGGTTTTTGTTTACTGTTGTAAGCATACATGCAGTTTACCATAGTTTTTGCCGATCAGAACATGGGGTCTTGGTCTTGTTAGGAGATTTATATTGAAGCACCTGAGAGTAGAAGTGATCTTTGTTTCATGCGTGCATCAGTATCATACTTCCTAGGTTTTCACTAAAACGGCTAATGTTATGACTGTGGTACTCTGTAATGTTTAATCACAGTGAAGGTTTTTGTAGGTATTTGATTTGAATTTAGCTATAAATATTCCCCATGTCATCCCTTTGTGCAAGAATTATGTGACAACATTCTAGTTGGTCGAGTAGTATATGGCTGTGTCCACCCCTTGTTGATTTGGCCTACAGTTGTGTATGGCTGATAACCAGGAATGGCATAGACATCTTAGTATCAGGCTTTAGCCAGGTTACGGTGAGAGTAATTATGGACATACTGGCTGCAGGGAATTTAGTAATGCATTATGTCATTAGTAAATGTTTGCTTAATATCTGATGTTTGTAGTATAAAGACAGTTATGTTTTTTGTTGACTCTGAGAATGCCTTTGATTGTTCTGCTGAGGAGTAAATTACAGTTACTGGTTTGATTCTCTTTAAGTCATTAGTTAAGAGGTAGGTATCAGGATCAATGTGCTTGTTTATCATAGATTTATGATGAATCTATATTTAGAATTAAGTATAAACAAAGTAAATATACTAAAGCTATAAAATAGCACCTGAATTATTTTAACCAAATGTCAAAATATGAGCTAAGGTAGCTCTTTAAAGCTAAATAAATGAGGCAATATACAAGGGACTAAAATAATTATGTGAACAAAAAAATGGTGATCAAATAAATGATATAATGTCAAAATAATGAGCTGATAACACAATAGCACCTGAGAATAGCAGTTGATTATTTAACAAATGGAATATAAGAGCTAAGTGTTATATCAAGCTTGAATAAAAGAGAAAAAATATAAGGTGACTAAATAAGTAGATGGTAAACAAAAGTTAAAATCACGGACAGTCACTATGATATAATATAGATTTGGGAGTAAGATCTGATGTGTTATATATGATAGTTGAGCAAGATATATGGTTACTATAAAAAGTGATAAAAATAATATCTGGTAGTTGGTACTAGTTTAGGGCAAAGATAGTATAAGGGCCTTGAACAATGATATAAATTGAAATATACACTAATATGCACTCACAATATAGCCACAAAGACATAAAATAATCTTAGAGTAGGAACTTATAATATAAACTTGTATATAAACTTATAGATCAAAAAATACAAATTAAAATGGTAACTTGCAATTTGCACTAGGGTCGAAAAGGTTTTAACAAGATCAAGAGTAAAACTAGATTTAAATTGACAAAAATAAAATTCACAAATTAAAGTACCAAAATAATAATAAGTAAAAAATAACAATTGGCAATGACTTGGTTATAATATGTGATAGTAAGGATGGTAAGACAGGTACACGGTAGCATAGGATAATATAAAGGTTGGAGTTGAATATACCAACTTTGAAAATTTGGCAACAAAGTTCTGAAAGTATAAAATAATGAATTAATGTACAAAGTAAAATTGACTGGTAGTAAATATGGTGTTTAATAAAATTTTAGTAAGTAATAATGATTACAATAAAAGTGAAAAAGTAATGTTTATTTAAGTATTAAATTTTAAGAACAGTTATTTGGATTCAATATTGCACTGGTAGTTATACTAGAGGTTATTTGGCAGTACAAGGTAATTAAGAGTACTCTAAGATAGTAAATGTGGTATTTATTTATTTAATTATTTAGTTATTATTTATTTATTTAGTAATTTGAGCACACATACAGAGGTACAAAAAAATACAGGTAAGAGCAGCATGCCAAAGCCACTTGTATGTATAGCATTACGGGCTGGCTTAAAATTAACTTAAGATTAACTAAGCAATGAAGTAATCAGTGATGAAAACATTATTGTAAACAGATACAATAAAGCACAAATGAGTATTACAAAGACAGTCATATGTTTCATGCATTGGCTGTTCAATCAGTCCGGATGGAGTCTTCAGTTAGGTAGTGTATATAAAGAAAATAACAAAGTTAGATGGCCTAGGTTTAACATTATGTGATATAATTGTAGAAACATTTAAGGATATACAATTTAGTAAGGTTCAGTTATCAGTATTATTTGGATTTGGGTGAGTAAGTTATCTTTGAGAAGAGACTAGAATTATAAACAGGTATTGTTTTCTTTATATTTACCAGGTAATGAATTCCGATTTCGATGGCCTTTTATGCATTGAGTTTTTGCATAGCGTGAGATGGAACACGAGGAACATCAAAGAGTGGATCTTGCCTTGTGTTATGGTATCATGTGTTCTGTTGAGGTTGGCAAGGATTTGTTTGAGGGGAGGGTTTAATATCAAGTTAAGTTCACTATGTAGTAATACGTGTCAGTAATAATGTATGATGTTTTGTATGGTGAGCAGTTTTTAGTGTTTTGAGAGCATTGGTGGAGGTGCTGCCATGTAGTGGGAATTTGTTATCATTCTGACTGCCGCCTTTGTTGGTATTAGTGGTCTGAGATGGTTAATTGATTTGAGCCCCATGCACAAATTCCATAGGTGAGATAGGGGTAAATAAGAGAGTGATATAGGGCACAGGAGGGCTGAACTGTGGAACAAGTACCGTATCATCGATAGTATGCCTTATGGACTTTGGAAATTTTCTTAGAAATTTGTGTGTATGTAGTATAAATTTGAGTCCTATTATCAAAGGTGGATACCTAAGAATTTTGCCTCAGTTAGCTTTGTGATAGGTGATCTGTTTTTTATCAATATGTTAAAGGGACATCTGTAGCCTCTGTTACCAAATTGAATGAAGCAGGTTTTGTCAATGTTTTTAGTGTAAGTTTGTCATTCCCTCATCCAGGTAGATATTTTCTGTAATTCGGTATTTCAGTATTTGCTAGCGTGAATTGGGCACTGGTGATAGAAGACGTAATAGTGGTCAACTGCAAATAGTGTGGGTTTGAGTTAATTGGCGAAGCAGTTGTAGGTCATTTATGTATAGGAGAAAGAGAAAGGTCAAGGACACTTCCTTTTGGGCACAACCAACTGTAATTGGTTTTGTGCGGAAGATTTGCCCCTTTGCGTACACATATTGGCTTCTGTTGCGGAGGTAATGACTTAGGTAGTTGAGGGAGTGCCCTCATATACCAAAGTGTGACCAATTTATGTGTAGTCAAATCAATGGATCACTGTCAAAAGCTTTACCTAAGTCAATGAAGATCCCCAAGTGGGACTTCTTTTTCTCTATTGCAGTATACATATGTTTCTAGCATGTGTATATTAGCATCAAAGTATTGATTATTAGGCCTGTAATCCAAAATAGGGGCAGGGGTTGAGTATGTTTTGGGAGATGAGGTAGGGGAGTAGATTATTTTATGAATTAATTTTTCGAAGATTTTTGAGAGAGGGTGTAAGTTGGATATTGGCCTATAGTTACCAACTCTGGTTTTGGTCTCCTCATTTATGGATCGGGGTGACCCTTTGCCCCTATTTTTGAGAGTGTACGGAAGGTGGAGGATTCAATTGGAATTAGTTAAAGAGTGTTGCGATGATTGGTGATAGCACTAGTAGTGACACTTTTTGTATATAAAGGGTGGTAAGGTATTAAAATCTCCTGCCTTGTTTTTTAGTGGCGCTGATAATAAGGGGATCTTCGTATGGGTTTAGTTGTAGCTAGGAACAGTGTGTTCGGGTAGTTGCCAGTGAGCTAGTCATTTGTGGGGTATCTGCGCTTGGGATTTTTATTGGCAAGGTTTTTGGTCCTATAGTGGAGAAGAAATCATGAAGATCAGTTGCTGTTTCTGTTGGTGGTAGTTGGGGTTTATCTGATTTTTGCTAATTTATTTCGCTAATTTGTATATCTAATTGTTCCTAGAATTTCTGATAGGGTTTTTCCATTTCTTTTTTAATATCACCATCGTACGTTGGATAATCTGTTCTCATAATACAATTTTTTTAGCCCTTCTTATCAGGCTGGTTAGATTGATGAGTAACATTTTGTTTGGTCTCTGGATATGTGACACATTCTGTACTGTTTCCTCATATCGGTGTTTGTTATTTATGGATTTGAGAATGCTGGGGGTGTTAGCCAGGACATGTTCATCTCTTACAGTCAATCTGTTTAGTTTTTTTAGTGCAGTGCTTGTTATAGAGGTATTGGGTCTTTTTTAGAAAATTATAAATACAATATCGTCAATATCTGTATAGATTTCTATGCTCATTGTGCCAGTCAATGTTTGTTAGCTGCTGTTGTGGCATTTATTAATGCTGCCTCTTGTGAAGTCTGAAGGTGAACTTTAGTTATGTCTTGGGTAATTTTACCAAGAGTGTTATGAGGAAAGTAGGGTAGAGGTCTGTGGTATTATTCTGTAATAATGCCTGATTTTAAAGGGAATGCTGTTTGTTCCAATGGGTCAAGTATGGAAACACTAGTCTCTGTAACTCTGTAGGTTCTGTTACTGTTGTAGCAACATACAGTGTAGCTCATTGTGTTTGTGAATTCAGTAACATTGGTCATGGTCTTGCAGGAGATTTTATATTGAAGTCACATAGAGTATAAGTATCTTTGTTTCATGCGAGCCAATCAGTTTATCAAACTATCCTAGGTATTGACTAAATTGGCCTAATATTTTGACTGTGGACTCTGTAGAATTTTAATCACTGTGAGAGGTTTTTGTAGGAATTTGGATTTGAAATTTAGCTATTATATATTCCCCATGGTTCATCCTTGTGCAAGTATTAGTGATACATTCTATTTGTCTGAGTTAGTATATAGCTGTGGCCACCCCCTTTGTTGTCTGGCCTACAGTTTGTATGGCAGTGTAACCAGGAATGAGCATAGACATCTGTATTAATCAGGCTTTGCCGAGGTTTCAGTTGTGTAATGATGTACATATTGGCATGCTAGGAATTAGTAATGCTATGATTCATCATAATGCTTGCTTGAAGATCTGATATTGTCGTTATAGACAGTTATGTTGTTTGTTGGCTCTGAGGAGTGCCTTTGATTGATCTGCTGCGTAGTAATTACAGTAACTGTTTGATTGATTTAAGTCATTAAATAAGAGGTTGTTATCAGGATCAATGCTTGTAATCATAAGATTTTGTATAGAATCTATATTTAGAATAAAGTAAAAAACAAAGTAAATATTCTAACGCTAAAAAATAGCACCAGAATTTATTTTAACAATGTAAAAATAATGAGCTAAGTAGTTATTTTTTTTTTTAAAGCTAAATTAAAAGGAGACAATATAAAAGGGACAAAAAATAATTGTGGTGAAACAAATAAAGTGATTGATCAAATAAAAAGGAGCTTGGGAATATAATATAGGTAGTACTCTAAAGGCGTAATTCCTTTTAAAGTTAAATTAGGGAAAAAATATAAAAAGGACTAATATAAGTAGTGGTGGAACAATAAATGAGTAATCAAATAAATAGCTTTGGGAATATAATGGCAAAATTGTGAACTATATTACACTATAGCACCTGAGAATTACACCCTGATTAATTTAAAAATTATGAGTATATGTCTAGGGTAGTTATAAAAAGCTAAAATAAAGGAGAAAATATATAAGTGACTAAATTAAGTAATGGTAAACAAAGTTAAATGGACAGATAGTCACTAATGAAATAATATTTGGAAGGAGTAAGATCCTGATTTGTAATATTAAAAAGTTGAGCGTTTATTGCACAATAAAAATAAAAAAATATGAGGTAGTTGGTACTACTAACAAAAGATAGTTTTGGTACTTGCCAAAAAAGTAATTGTACTATACACTAATTGCACACACCAATTAAAAAGTGACTAAATAACAAGTAGTGGGTAAACAAAGATTAAATGGACAGGTAAGAACAATGAATAATATAATCTGGAGTAATATTTGACTTGTAACATAAAATTATGAGCAATTAATAGCAGTAAAAAGAATTATAAAGAATTGGGGGTATTTGGCATTAGCTAGATGATGAAAAAATAAAAAATTAATAATGTTACAATATAATAGCAAGGTACACCTATATGACCACACGTATATATGTTCTTAAATGGGCACTTATCTAATCCTGTTACAGAAATGTCAGCTTTTCAAAGGAAGGTAAGAAAACATGTCGTTTAACAATGGTTATATTGGTTGTCCTGTTGATGTTTTTCCTTACTAGAAATTTTCCCATCTCGCGTGAAACACTGATGTATTTTGTTTTCCTGTTTAAGTATTCTCAGCCCGAAAACAGAAGGATTGACGTTTTCCTGTATAACACTCAATTATGTACACTCCATTTATCAATTGTAAATGCTGATTTAATTAGGATCCTTTCTTTTATCGATCAACAAGTCAGATCATATATACTGTGTTTTACTTCCTGGTTTTTCCTAGCAAACGTGTTTCTTAGATTCACTGTTTTTGCACGATGACTTGTACTGGTCAGTATTATCCTGATACGTTTCTTTTGCCACTGTGCTTGGGTTATGTCACTAGGAATGTGTTGGACTGTTTAATATAACTGCATCAAACAACTTATCTGTTCAGGCTGATCGTCTGGAAATCAAGGTATTCATTTAGTCTAGTGGCCATGTTCTGATTCCAGTCCTTGATTGCTTCTTCAACCTTCATATTTATTGTTGTTATTTGTTCAGTGTGACTGGCTATAGCTGCTTTCAGAGTATTTTCTGTGTCAACACTTCCCTATGCAATCTTCTCTTCAAGGTTTTGGATCTTGTTCTCGAGGTTGGTTATCTTGGATTCTCGTCGCTCGAGTGTTGCTTTGATATCTTTGATTTCGTTTTCTAGAGCAACGATGTAGTCCTTGATATTGTCAGTTATCATGGGTGAATCCTTTGAAGGGAGTGGAGTTGGAGGGGGAGTAGCCATGTTTGTTGTTGTTGTTCCATGGGTGGCGGTGGTGAGGGGGGTTGATGGTACACCAGCGTCCTGCTGGGTAGACAAGTTGAGCTCTAAGGTCCTTGCTGTTATTCTCTTATTACTGATGTTGTTTCTTCTGTGATATCCTTTCATAGTATCACTGAAGTAGATACTGTGTAGCAATGGAGGAGAAGGCTTGTTTTCTCGGAGCTTGGGTTAAGTGGTTGTCTGGCAGCGGATGCAGAGTTTGGTTAGCAGGGCTGTCTTCCTTAGATCTTCTAATTTTGTCAAGATTTGGGTTACATTCTTAGTATTCTTGGGTAATTAAATGATGTCAAAAATGATTAAGATTAAATTGTACTTATAGTAAAATTTTTATTATCACACTGCCGATTCCCACCAAGGCAGGGTGGCCCGAAAAAGAAAAACTTTCACCAATCATTCACTCCATCACTGTCTTGCCACAGGGTGCTTTTAACACAGTTTTAACTGCAACATTAACACCCCTCCTTCAGAGTGCAGGTACTGTACATCCCATCTCCAGACACAAGTCCGGCCTGCCGGTTTCCCTGAATCCCTTCAAAAATGTTGACTTTGCTCACATTCCAACAGCACGTCAGTTTAAAACCCATTTTGTCTCCCAGTCACTCTATCACACACCGCTCACGCATGCCTGCTGGAAGTCCAAGCCCCTCGCACACAAAACCTCCTATTACCCCCTCCCTCCAACCTTCCTAGGCCAACCCCTTACCACCCCGCCCGTTCCTTCCACTACAGACTGATACACTCTTGTAAGTCATTCCCTGTTTCGCTCCATTCTCTCCTACAAGTCCGAGACCCACCTCAACAACCCTTCCTCAGCCCACTGACAACAGTTTTTGTATTCCTGCACCTCCTCCTAACTGTCCAAACTACTAATTCTCTTCATTAATTCACACCACCCAATTGCCTCAGACATGACATCTCTCACTGCCTCCAGCTTCTCCTCGCTGCAACATTCATCCAGCCCACTGCTTCACAGCCATAACGAGCGTTGGTAAAACTATACACTCAAACATTCCCCTCTTTGCCTCCAAGGACAAAGTTCTTTGTCTCCACAGACACCTAAGTGCACCACTCACTCTTGTTTCCCTCATCAACTTCTATGAATTCACCTAATTAAAACATCTTATCATATACCCATCCGCTGACAGTCCACTCCCAAATATCTTGAATACATTCACCTCCTCCATACTCTCTCCCTCCAATCTTAGATATCCAATCATTCATCACCTAAACTTTTTGTTATCCTCATAACCTTTACTCTTTCTTGTATTCACCTTTAATTTTTCTTCTTTTGCACACCCTACCAAAGTCAACCACCATCCTGCAACTTATCTTCAGAATCTCCCAAGAGCACAGTGACATCAGCAAAGAGCCCTTAAGGACAACTCCCACTTTGTGTGTGATTCTTTATCTTTTAACTCCACCCTCTTACCAAGACCCTCGCAATTACTTCTCTTTACAACCCCATCATAAATATATTAAACAACCACGGTGACATCACACATCCTTTTCTAAGGCCTACTTTTACTGGGAAAAAATTTTCCCTCTACCTAATAACTAACTTGAGCCTCACTATCCTCGTAAAAATCTTCACTGCTTTCAGTAACCAACCTCCTACACCAATACACTTGCAAACATCTGCCACATTGCCCCCTATCCACACTGTCATACGCCTTTTCCAATCCATAAAATGCCACAAATACCTCTTTATCCTTATCTAAATTACTGTTCACTATATGTTTCACAGTAAACACCTGGTTCACACACCCCCTACCCTTTTCCGTAAAGCCTCCTTGTTCATCTGTTATCCTATTCTCCTCTTACTCTTAAGTCTTTCAACTATAACGCTACCATACACTTTACCAGTATAGTCAACAGACACTATCCCCCTTATAATTTTTTGCACTCTCTTTTATCCCCTTTTGCCCTTATACAAAGAAACTATCTTTTGTTTATTTTTTTTTAGGGCGGTGCTTGTTTAGAGGTATTGGGTTTTTTTAGAAAATTATTAATAAATTCGTCAATTATGTATAAATTTCTAGCTCAGTGTGCCAGTCAATGTTTGTCATGCTGCTGTGAAGCTATTGATAGCTGCCTAAATTGTAAAGTCTGAAAGTGACTTTGTAGTGTCTAGGGGTTAATTTGCCAAGGTTTGTTTGAGGAAGGTAGGATAATGGTCTGTGGTTTTATCTGTGATTATGCCTGATCTTAAGGGGGATTTAGTGTTGGTCCAGATGGGTCTAGTAGGGAAACACTAGTCTCTGTAACTCTTGTGGGTTTTTGTTACTGTTGGTAGAAAACATGCAGTTACTCATGTGTTTGTGAATTCAGTAACATGTGGGTCTTGGTCTTGTAGGAGATTTATTTTTGAAGTCACTGAGAGTAGTAAGTGATTTTTTGTTCATGGGGTGCATCAGTTATCATACTTCCTAGGTTTTCACTAAAAACGGCTAATGTTTGACTGTGGTACTCTGTAGATGTTTTCATGTGAGAGGTTTTTGTAGGTATTTGGATTTGAATTTAGCTATTTTTATATTCCCCATGTTCATCCTTGTGAAAAGTTTAGTGATACATTCTAGTTGGTCTGGTATTTATATAGCTGTGCCACCCCCTTGTTGATTTGGCCTACAGTTGTGTATGGCTGTATAACAAGGAATGGCATAGACATCTGTAGTATCAGCTTTACCCAGGTTTCGGTGAGAGTATGATGGACATACTGGCATGCAGGGAATTTAGTAATGCTATGAGGTCATTGAAATGTTTGCTTAATATCTGATTTTGGGTAGTTTAAAGACAGTTATGTGTTGTTGGCTTGAGAAGTGCCTTTGATTGTTCTGCTGTGTAGTAATTACAGTTACTGTTTGATTCATTTAAGTCATTAGATAAGAGGTTGGTATCAGGATCAATGCTTGTTATCATAAGATTTATGATGAATCTATAGTTAGAATTAAGTATAAGACAAAGTAAATATTCTAAAGCTATAAAATAGCACCTGAATTATTTTAACAAATGTAAAAAATATGAGCTAAGGTAGCTCTTTAAAGCTAAAATAAATGAGGCAATATAAAAGAGACTAAAATAATTTGTGAACAAAAAAATGGTGATCAAATAAATGAATATAATGGCAAAATAATGAGCTGATTACACATTAGCACCTGAGAATAGCCAGTTGATTATTTTAACAATTGTGAATATAAGAGCTAAGGTTGTTATATAAAGCTTGAATAAAAGAGAAAAAATATAAGGGACTAAATTAAGTAATGGTAAACAAAGTTAAAATCATGGATAGTCACTATGATATAATATTGATTTGGGAGTAAGATCTGATTTGTTATATATAATAAGTTGAGCAATATATTGTACTATAAAAAGTAAAAAAAATAATATCACGTAGTTGGTACTAGTTAGCAAAAGATAGTTAAGGGCCTTGAACAATGATATAATTGGAATATACACTAATTGCACTCACAATATAGCCTCTAAGACATAAAATAATCTTAGAGAAAGGAAACAAATAATATAAACTTGTAAATAAACTTAAAATAAAAAATAAAAATTAAAATGGAAACTTGAAATTTTGCACTAGGGTCGAAAAGGTTTTAACAAGATAAAGAGTAAAACAAATTTTTAAATTTGACAAAAAAAAAAAACAAAAATTAAAAGTACCAAAATAATAATAAGTAAAAAATAAAAATTTGGCAATGACTTGGTTAAAAAATTTTAAATAGAAAGGGATGGAAAGCCCAGGTACACGGTAAAAAGGGGATAATAAAAAGGGTTTGGAGTTAATATCCCAAATTTTGAAAATTTGGCAAAAAAAAGTTTAAAAGTATAAAATAATAAATTAAATTTTAAAAAAGTAAAATTGACGGGTAGTAAAAAATGGTGTTTAATAAAATTTTAGTAAGAAATAATGATTCAAAAAAAGTGAAAAAGAAAATTTTTAAAATTTAAGTTTTAAAATTTTTAAAAACAGTTATTTGGATTAAATATTGCACTGGTATTTAACAGAGGTTATTTGGCAGTAAAAAGGAAATTTTAAGAGTCTCAAAAAATAGAAAAAAGTGTTTTTTAAATTTTAATTTTTTTTTAAATTTTTTATTTATTTATTTGGAAAAATTTGAGCACCATACAGAGGAAAAAAAAAATACAGGTAAGAGCACATGCCAAAGCCACTTGTATGTATAGCATTACGGGCTGGTTTAAAAATTAACTTAAGATTAACAAAGGGGCAATGAAGAAAATCAGTGTTTAAAACATTATTGTAAACAGAAAACAATAAAGCACAAATAGAAATTACAAAACATTTCATAGGGTTTCATGCTTTGGGCTTTTAAAATCAGCCCGGAATGGAGTTTCGTTAGGTAGTGTATTTAAAAAAATAACAAAGTTAGTTTGGCCCTAGGTTTAACATTTTTTGTGATATAATTGTAGAAACTTTTAAAATTATCAATTTATAAGGTTCAGTTTTTCAGTTTTTAATTTTTTTTTTTGGGTGAGTAATTTATCTTTGAGAAAGATTTGGAATTATAAAACAGGTATTTTTTTCTTTTATTTCCCAGGTAATAAATTCCGATTTCGGGGGGCCTTTTTATGAAAAGGGTTTTTTTTTGCATGGGCGTGAAAAGGGAAACACGGGGAACATCAAAGAGGGGATCTTGCCTTGTGTTAGGGTTTCATGTGTTCTTTTTGAGGTTGGCAAGGATTTGTTTGAGGGGGGGGTTTTAATATCAAGTTAATTTCCTTTTTAAAGTAATCCCTGCAGTAATAAGTTTTGGATTTTTGTATGGTGAGCTTTTTTTATTTTTTTTGGAGCATTGGTGGAGGGGGCGGGCCTGTAGGGGGAAATTTTGTTATCATTCTGACTGGGGGCCTTTGTTGGAAATTAGTGGCCCTGAGAGGGTTAATTGTTTTGACCCCATGCAAAAATTTTCCATAGGTGAGATGGGGTAAATAAAGAGTGATATAGGGCCAGGGGGGCAAAACGGGAACAAGTACCGTACCTTCGATAGTATCCCTTATGGTTTTTGGAAATTTTCTTAGAAATTTGTGTGTATGTGTATAAATTTGAGCCCTTTTAATAAAAGGTGGTTTCCTAAAAATTTTTTTCCTCGTTAGCTTTGTAAAAGGGTGCTGTTTTTTATAAATTATTTTAAAAGGGACATCTGTACCCTCTGTTACCAAAGAATAAAGGGGGGGTTTTTGTAAATTTTTTTAGTGTAAGTTTGTACCCCTCATCCAGGTAGATATTTTCTGTAATTCGGTATTTCAGTTTTTGGCTAGCGTAAATTGGGCCGGGTGAAAAAGACGTTTAGGGGTAAACTGCAAATAGTGTGGGTTTGATTTAATTTTGGGCGAAGCATTGTAGGTCTTTTTATGTAAAGAAAGAAAAAGGGGGGCCAAGGAAAACTTCCTTTTGGGAAAACCAATTTAAATTTGGGTTTTTGGCGGAAGATTTGCCCCTTTGCGTACACATTTTGGGCCTTCTTTTGCGGGGGAAATGACTTAGGAAATTTTTGGGGGAGTGCCCTCTTATACCAAAGTGTGCCCAATTTTTATGTGAGCAAATAAATGGTAAACTTTTAAAAAAGCTTTACCTAAGTAAATGAAGACCCCCAAAGTGGGACTTTTTTTTTCTCTATTGCGGTATAAATATTTTTCTAGCATGTGTATATTACCATCAAAGTATTTTTATTGGGCCCTGAAACCAAAAAGGGGGAAAGGGGTTGATATTTTTGGGAGATGAGGGGGGGAGTAAATTATTTTATAAATTTAAATTTTTTTGGGAAGATTTTTGAGAGAGGGTGTAATTTGGGGTATTGGCCTTTTAATTAAAACTCGGGTTTTGGTCTCCTCATTTAGGGATCGGGGGCCCCTTTTCCCCTTTTTTTGAAAATGAAACGGAAGGTGGAATTAAATTTGGAAATTTGTTAAAGAGTGTTGCGATTTTGGGTTTGTAGAAACTTTGTGACATTTTTTTTGTATATAAAGGGTGGTAAGGTTTTTTAAAATCTCCGCCTTTTTTTTTAGGGGCGCTGATAATAAGGGGCCCTTCGTAGGGGTTTTAGTTGAGCTAGGAACAGTGTTTTTGGGGAGTTGCCATTTGACTAGCCCTTTGTGGGGACCCCTGGCTTGGGTTTTTATTGGAAAGGGTTTTTTTGGTCCTATAGTGGAGAAGAAATCATAAAGTCTTTTTTGCTGTTTCTTTTGGGGGGATTTGGGGGTTTAAATCTGTTTTTTCCCTAATTTTTTTTTTCGCAATTTTTGTAAATTTTTTTTGGGTTCCTAGAATTTCTGATGGGGTTTTTTTCCATTTTTTTTTTAAATTTTCACCACGAAATTTTGGATAATCTGTTCTCATAATACAATTTTTTTACCCCTTTCTTATCAGGCTGGTTGGGATTGATGAGTAACATTTTGTTTGGTCCCCTTTTTTATGTGACACATTCTGTACTTTTTCCCTCATATCGGGTTTTTAAAAATGGATTTGAAATGCGGGGGGTGTTACCGGGACTGTTCACCCTCTTACGTAAATCGTTTGGGTTTTTTTAGGGCGTGTTTTGTTATAGAGGAAATTGGGTTTTTTTTTTAAAAAATTTTTTAAATAAAACCCGGCAAAAATCTGATAGATTTCTAGCTCATTGTGCCATTCAATTTTGTTACTCCCTGTTGGGGAATTTTTTAAGGGCGGGCCTCTTGGGGAAGTCTGAAGGTAAACTTTATTTATGTTTTGGGGGAAATTTTACCAAGATTTTTTATGAGGAAAGTAGGGAAAGGGTTTCTTTTGGTTTTAAACAAAATTTAATCCCTAAATTTTAAAAAGGGGAATGCGTTTTTTCCAATGGGTCAAGTAGGGAAACACTAGTCTCTGTAACTCTGTGGGTTTTTTGTTACTTTTGGGTAGCAACAAAACCATTACTCATTGTGTTTGTAAATTTAGTAACTTTGGGGGGTCTTTGGTCTTGCAGGAGATTTTATATTGAATTTCCCCTAGAGTATTAAGTATCTTTTTTTCTTTGGGAAATCAGTTTATAAAACTTCCTGGGTTTTTTGACAAAAAAATTGGAAAAATTTTTTTTGACTGGGGAAACCTGTAAATTTTTAAATCACTGTGAGAGGTTTTTGTAGGAATTTGGATTTAAAATTTAGCTATTATATATTCCCCAGGGTTCACCCCTTGTGAAAGTTTTAGTGATACATTCTATTTGGGCTGAGTTTGATATACTGTGGGCCCCCCCCTTTTTGGGGCTGGCCTACAGTTTGTATGGCGTGGGGAACCAGGGAAAGGCATAAAACATCTGTATTAAACAGGCTTTGCCAGGTTTTAGTTGTGTAATGATGGACATATTGGCAAGCAAGGGTTTTGTAATGCTATGATTTATCAAATGCTTGCTTGAAGATCTGATATTGTGTTAAAGACCCGTTTTGTTTTTTTTGGCTCTGAGGAGTGCCCTTTTTATTGTTTTGCTGGAAATTAAAAGTAACTGTTTTTATTGATTTAAGTCATTAAATAAGAGGGTTTTTATCAGGATCAATGCTTTTTAATCATAAGATTTTTTATGAATCTATATTTTGAATTAAAATAAAAAACAAAGTAAATATTTTAAACCCAAAAAATAGGGACCAAATTTTTTTTAACAATGTAAAAATAATGAGCTTTAAGGGAGTTTTTTTTTTTTTAAAGCTAAATTAAAAAGGGGACAATATAAAAGGGGCCAAAAAAAAATTTTTGGTGGAAAAAAATAAAGTGATTTAAACAAATAAAAAAAGCTTGGGGAAAATAAAAATAGGTAGTACTTAAAGGGTAATTCCTTTTTAAAGGGTTTAAAATTTGGGAAAAAATATAAAAAGGACTAAATTTTAAAAATTTTTTTGGGGGAACAATAAAGGTAACAAAAAAAATACTTTGGGGAAAATAATGGCAAAATTGTGAACTTATTAACTTTACACCTGAGAAAACCCCCCTTTATTAATTTTTAAAAAATTTTTAGTATATGCCCAAAGGGGGATTTTTAAAAAGCTAAAATAAAGGAGAAAAAAATTTTTTATAAGGGACAAATTAAGTAATGGGAAAAAAAAGTTAAATGGACAGATAGTCAAATTAAAGAAATAATATTTTGGGAAAGGGGTAAAAATCCCGATTTGTAATATTAAAAAGTTGACGTTTATTGCACAATAAAAATAAAAAAAAATGAGGTAGTTTGGGACTACTAACAAAAGATAGTTTTTTGGGAAATTGCCCAAAAAAATAATTGAAAAAAAACACTAATTTCACACACCCAAAAAAAAAGTGACTAAAAACAAGAGTGGGGAAACAAAATTTAAAAGGACAGGTAAGAACAATGAAAATTTTAATTGGATTTTTAAATTTTACTTGTAACATAAAAAATTTTGGCAATTAAAGCAGTAAAAAGAATTTTAAAGGAAATTGGGGGGGGATTTTGGGATTAGCTAGTGATGAAAAAAAAAAAAATTAAAAATGTTTCAAAATAATTTGCAAGGTACACCCATATGACCACACGTAATATGTTTTAAAGGGCACTTTTCTAATCCCGTTACAGAAAAAGTCAGCTTTTTTAAAAGGGAAAGGGAAAAAAACATGTTTGTTTAAAAATGGGTTTTATTGGGTTTTCCTGTTGATGTTTTTTCCCTTTCTAAAAATTTTTCCCCCTCGCGTGAAACACTGATGTATTTTTTTTTCCTTTTTTTAAATTTTCTCAGCCCGAAAAAAGAAGGGTTTTACGTTTTCCTTTTAAACACTCAATTTTTTGTACACTCCATTTTTCAAATTTTAAATTTCTGATTTAATTTGGTCCCCTTTTTTTTATCGATCAAAAGTCAGATTTTATTTTATACTTTTTTTACCCTTTCCCGGTTTTTTCCCAGCAAACGTGTTTCTTGATTTTACTGTTTTTTCACGATGACTTTTACTGGTCGTAAATTTTCCTATACGTTTCTTTTTCCAAATGTGCTTGGGTTATGTCACTAGGAATTTTTGGATTTTAATATAACTGCATCAAACAACTTATCTTTTTCATTTTTTCGTCTTTGGGAAAACAAGGTATTCATTTAGTCAAATGGCCCTGTTCTGATTCCATCCTTGATTTTCTTCTTCAACCTTTTAAAATTTATTGTTGGGTTTTTTGTTCAGGTGACTGGCTATAGCTGCTTTCAGAGTAAATTTTTTGTGTCAACACCTTTCCCCATGCAAACTTTTCTTCAAGGTTTTGGATCTTTTTTCTCGAGGTTTGGTTTATCTTGGGTTCCCCGTCGCTCGAGGTTTGCCCTTTTATATCTTTTTTTCGTTTTCTAGAGCAAAAGATTTTAGTCCTTGATATTGTCAGTTATTTATGGGTGAAAACCTTTGAAAAGGGGTGGAGTTGGAGGGGGAGAAACCATGTTTTTTTGTTTGGGTTTTCCCTGGGGGGCGGTGGTTGGGGGGGTTTATGGTACACCACGTCCGGGTGGGTTTGACAAGTTTTAACTCTAAAAAATCCTTGGGTGTTATTTTTCTTTTTACTGATGTTGTTTCTTCTGGGGAAATCCTTTCATAGTACACTGAAGTAGATACTTTTGTAGGGAATGGAGGGAAGGGGTTGTTTTCCCCCCCCCGAGCTTGGGTTAAATGGTTGTCCCGGCAGCGGAGGGAGGTTTGGGGTTGCAGGGCTGTCTTCCTTAGGGCTTCAAAATTTTTCAAGATTTGGGGTTTCATTCTTAGTATTCCCTTGGGGAAAATTTAAAAATGTCAAAAATGTTTTAAAATTTAAAATTTTACTTATTTTAAAAAAATTTTTTTTATCACACTGGGCCCATTCCCACCAAGGGAGGGTGGCCCCCCCAAAAAAAAAAACTTTCACCAAACATTCACTTTCCCTTTACTGTCTTGCCAAAGGGTGCTTTTTAAAACAGTTTTTAAAATGCAACATTAACACCCCCCCCCTTCGAGTGCAGGGAATGTACCTTCCCCCTCTCCAGGGCCAAGTCCGGCCTGCCGGTTTCCCTGAATCCCTTCAAAAATGTTACTTTGCCCCACATTCCAACAGCACGTCAATTTAAAACCCCTTTTTTCTCCCCTCAAAACCCCATCAAACACCCCTCACGCATTTTCCTGGGGGAAGTCCAAGCCCCTCGCACAAAAAAACCTCCCCCCTTTTCCCCCTCCCCCCAACCTTTCCCAGGCCAACCCCTTTCCCCCCGCCCTTCCTTCCACAAAAGAATGATACACTCTTGAAGTCAAATTCCCCGTTTTGCTCCATTTTCTCCCACAAGTCCCCAACCCCCCTCAAAAAACCCTTCCTCAGCCCACTGGGCAAAGTTTTTTTAAACCCCGCACCTCCTCCTAAAAAAAATTTCCAAACTACAATTTTCTTCATTAAAATTTACACCCCCCCAAATTTCCCCCCAGACATGACAAACCCCCACTGCCTCCAGGCCCTTTTCCTCGCTCAACATTCATCCCCCCCACTTTTCACACCCCTAAAGAGCGTTGGTAAAACTAAACCTCAAACATTCCCCCTTTGCCTCCAAGGACAAAATTTTTTTGTCTCCACAGACCCTAAGTGCACCACTCACTCTTTTTCCCTCATCAATTCAAAGAATTTTACCTTTCATCTTTCATAACCCATCCGCTGACAGTCCACTCCCCCAAAAATCTTTAATACATTCACCTCCTCCATACTCTCTCCCTCCAATCTGATATCCAATCTTCATCACCTAATCTTTTTGTTATCCTCATAACCTTACTCTTTCTTGTATTCACCTTTAATTTTCTTCTTTTGCACACCCTACCAAAGTCAACCACCAATCTCTGCAACTTCTCTTCAGAATCTCCCAAGAGCACAGTGTCATCAGCAAAGAGCAGCTGTGACAACTCCCACTTTGTGTGTGATTCTTTATCTTTTAACTCCACGCCTCTTACCAAGACCCTCGCATTTACTTCTCTTACAACCCCATCTATAAATATATTAAACAACCACGGTGACATCACACATCCTTGTCTAAGGCCTACTTTTACTGGGAAAAAATTTCCCTCTTTCCTACATATCTAACTTGAGCCTCACTATCCTCGTAAAAACTCTTCACTGCTTTCAGTAACCTACCTCCTACACCATACACTTGCAACTTCTGCCACATTGCCCCCCTATCCACACTGTCATACGCCTTTTCCAAATCCATAAATGCCACAAAGACCTCTTTAGCCTTATCTAAATACTGTTCACTTATATGTTTCACTGTAAACACCTGGTTCACACACCCCCTACCTTTCCTAAAGCCTCCTTGTTCATCTGTTATCCTATTCTCCATCTTACTCTTAATTCTTTCAACTATAACTCTACCATACACTTTACCAGGTATAGTCAACAGACTTATCCCCCTATAATTTTTTGCACTCTCTTTTATCCCCTTTGCCTTTATACAAAGGAAACTATGCAGCTCTCTGCCAATCCCTAGGTACCTTACCCTCTTCCATACATTTATTAAATAATTGCACCAACCACTCCAAAACTATATCCCCACCTGCTTTTAACATTTCTATCTTTATCCCATCAATCCCGGCTGCCTTACCCCCTTTCATTTTACCTACTGCCTCACGAACTTCCCCCACACTTACAACTGGCTCTTCCTCACTCCTACAAGATGTTATTCCTCCTTGCCCTATACACGAAATCACAGCTTCCCTATCTTCATCAACATTTAACAATTCCTCGAAATATTCCCTCCATCTCCCAATACCTCTAACTCTCCATTTAATAACTCTCCTCTCTCTATTTTTAACTGACAAATCCATTTGTTCTCTAGGCTTTCTTAACTTGTTAATCTCACTCCAAAACTTTTTCTTATTTTCAACAAAATTTGTTGATAACATCTCACCCACTCTCTCATTTGCTCTCTTTTTACATTGCTTCACCACTCTGTTAACCTCTCTCTTTTTCTCCATATACTCTTCCCTCCTTGCATCACTTCTACTTTGTAAAAACTTCTCATATGCTAACTTTTTCTCCCTTACTACTCTCTTTACATCATCATTCCACCAATCGGTCCTCTTCCCTCCTGCACCCACTTTCCTGTAACCACAAACTTCTGCTGAACACTCTAACACTACATTTTTAAACCTACCCCATACTCTTCGACCCCATTGCCTATGCTCTCATTAGCCCATCTATCCTCCAACAGCTGTTTATATCTTACCCTAACTGCCTCCTCTTTTAGTTTATAAAACCTTCACCTCTCTCTTCCCTGATGCTTCTATTCTCCTTGTATCCCATCTACCTTTTACTCTCAGTGTAGCTACAACTAGAAAGTGATCTGATATATCTGTGGCCCTCTATAAACATGTACATCCTGAAGTCTACTCAACAGTCTTTTATCTGCCAATACATAATCCAACAAACTACTGTCATTTCGCCTACATCATATCTTGTATACTTATTTATCCTCTTTTTCTTAAAATATATATTACCTATAACTAAACCCCTTTCTATACAAAGTTCAATCAAAGGGCTCCCATTATCATTTACACCTGGCACCCCAAACTTACCTACCACACCCTCTCTAAAAGTTTCTCCTACTTTAGCATTCAGGTCCCTACCACAATTACTCTCTCACTTGGTTCAAAGGCTCCTATACATTCACTTAACATCTCCCAAAATCTCTCTCTCTCCTCTGCATTCCTCTCTTCTCCAGGTGCATACACGCTTATTATGACCCACTTCTCGTATCCAACCTTTACTTTAATCCACATAATTCTTGAATTTACACATTCATATTCTCTTTTCTCCTTCCATAACTGTTCATTTAACATTATTGCTACCCCTTCCTTTGCTCTAACTCTCTCAGATACTCCAGATTTAATCCCATTTATTTCCCCCCACTGAAACTCTCCTACCCCCTTCAGCTTTGTTTCGTTTAGGGCCAGGACATCCAACTTCTTTTCATTCATAACATCAGCAATCATCTGTTTCTTGTCATCCGCACTACATCCACGCACATTTAAGCATCCCAGTTTTATAAAGTTTGCAACAACAGCATCCTTTATTTCATTTTTCTTGGCCACTTTGGAACATAAGGTGGTGTAGGGTTTCTTATACATCCTGGAGAGTTCGGCCACACTTGTACCACTTTCATATTGTTCAATGATGGTTTTCTTAAATTCAATCATATTTCTCACCTTCTTTACCACAGGCTTGGCACTAGGAGCTTTCTTTGGAGCCATGGTAGCTTATTTAGTACTTGCAAGCACTAAAATAAATGGAATACAGTGGACCCCCGGTTAACGATATTTTTTCTCTCCGGAATTATGTTCAGGTGCCAGTACTGACCGAATTTGTTCCCATAAGAAATATTGTAAAGTAGATTAGTCCATTTCAGACCCCCAAACATACACGTACAAACGCACTTACATAATTGGTCACATTTGGAGGTAATCGTTATGCGGGGGTCCACTGTATTATGAAATATTTCGCTGGAGCACGTGAGGGGACCATCGCTCACTGGTAAACAATGCCAGACTGGCTGCCGCCCTGGCTCACGCCGTGGGTACGCATCCCGGACGAACTACGACTAGCGAGTCAACCTATGAAAAGCGAGTCCATGTTTATACGAAAATACCTCTATGATTGGCGAATTTCACGATTGCTGGGAACTACAAAAAGCGGGGGACCACTGTACTTGTATTTATGTGTACCTGTGAGACAGAGATAGACAGACAGAGAGAAAGAGAGAGACAGATTGAAAGAGATAGAATGAGGGAGGAAGATAATTAGACAGAATGGAGGGGAAGCAGCATCCGACCCCATTGTTTTGACAGGCGGTAGGGGGAGTGAGTAATGAGACAATGTCATTTTGACAGCTGCCCACTCCTGACTCAAAACAATTATAAGCCACACACTCGCACCCAAGACAAGCTTGCTGAATGGTGATAATAGCAGTTTTATGAAAGAATCTAGTGACTATATATGTGTATATATATTATAGAAACCAGAAGCAAGAAGGGGAAGGCAGGAATGAAGGAAGGACTAGATGAAAGGAAGGAAAAAAGTAAGGAAGGACAGATGAAGGAATGTAGGAAGAGAGGTGGAATGCCCTCCAGGTAGCCTCCAGGTAGGAAAGGAATGAAGGAAATTAGGAAGGAAGGAATGATGACACACGACCATTTACCTAGGATAACTACATAACACAACTGCCTGCTAATACTTTGAAGAAAACTGCTCGGACAAGGTATTTTGTCTTTGCACTTAAAAAAAAACTTCCACAAAACTGCACACACACTGGTTTTATGTGTGAGGACTGTAAAACACCATTGTGTATGACACCATGTTTCAAAGAGTTCCACAAGCTGCAGAACTTCTAGGAATATGTTCGGTGACTATACATTGGTATATACAGTGGACTCCCACATACCGTACGCATTGCATACCGTACAATCCGCATACTGGACACTTTGATCGCTAAAATTTTGCCTCGCATACCGCCCAAAAACCCACTCACCGCCCTTCGTCCGAGACGCGTCCAATGTGCGGCCTGAGCCAGCCTCATATGTTCCGCCGGTGGCATTGTTTACCAGCCAGCCTCCGCGGTAACATCCAAGCATACAATCGGAATATTTCGTATTATTACAGTGTTTTCGGTGCTTTATCTGGAAAATAAGTGACCATGGGCCCCAAGAAAGCTTCTAGTTCCAACCCTACAGCAATAAGGGTGAGAATTCCAATAGAGATGAAGAAAGAGATCACTGATAAGTATGAAAGTGGAGTGCGTGTCGCCGACCTGGTCAGGTTGTACAAGAAACCCAAATCAACCATCTCTACTATTGTGGGCAACAAAAGGCAATCAAGGAAGCTGTTCTTGCCAAAGGTTTAACTGTGTTTTCGAAACAGAGATCGCAAGTGATGGAAGATGTTGAGAGAATCTTATTGGTGTGGATAAATGAAAAACAGCTAGCAGGAGATAGTGTTTCTCAAGCGATCATAAGCGAAAAGGCTAGGAAGTTGCATCAGGATTTAATTAAAAAAATGCCTGCAACTAGTGATGATGTGAGTGAATTTAAGGCCAGCAAAGGTTGGTTTGAGAGATTTAAGAAGCGTAGTGGCATACATAGTGTGATAAGGCATGGTGAGGCTGCCAGTTCGGACCACAAAGCGGCTGAAAAATATGTGCAGGAATTCAAGGAGTACATAGACAGTGAAGGGCTGAAACCTGAACAAGTGTTTAATTGTTATGAAACAGGCCTGTTTTGGAAGAAAATGCCAAGCAGGACCTACATTACTCAGGAGGAAAAGGCACTCCCAGACATAGCCTATGAAAGACAGGCTTACTCTTCTCATGTGTTCCAATGCTACTGGTGATTGCAAAGTGAAGCCTTCATTAGTGTATCACTCTGAAACTCCCAGACCGTTCAGGCAAAAGAATGTCCTCAAGGAGAATTTGTGTGTGCTGTGGAGGGCAAACAGTAAGGCATGGGTCACTAGGGACTTTTCTATGACTGGTTACACCATGCATTTGCCCCAATGTGAAAGATTACCTAACTGAAAAGAAATTAGAACTTAAGTGCCTCCTGGTGTTAGACAATGCCCCTGGTCATCCTACAGACGTGGCAGAGCGACTTTATGGGGACATGAAATTCATTAAGGTGAAGTTTTTGCCTCCTAATCCCACTCCTCTCCTGCAGCCCATGGACCAGCAGGTTATTGCAAACTTCAAAAAACTACACAAAAGCTCTGTTTGAAAGGTGCTTTGTAGTGACCTCAGAAACTCAACTGACTCTAAGAGACTTTTGGAGAGATCACTTTAATATCCTCAATTGTATAAACCTTATAGGTAAGGCTTGGAGGGAGTGACTAAGAAGACCTTGAACTCTGCTTGGAAGAAACTGTGGCCAGAATGTGTAGACAAAAGGGATTTTGAAGGGTTTGAGGCTAACCCTGAGAGGATTATGCCAGTTGAGGAATCCATTGTGGCATTGGGAAAGTCCTTAGGGTTGGAGGTTAGTGGGGATGATGTGGAAGAGTTGGTGGAGGAGGACAATGAAGAACTAACCACTGATGAGCTGATAGATCAACTTCAACAGCAAGAGGCCAGACCTGAGGAAACTGGTTCGAAGGAGGGGAGAGAGAAATTGAAGAAATTGCCTACTACAAGATTAAGGAAATCTGTGCAAAGTGGCTTGAAGTGCAAACCTTCATGGATGAAAATCACCCTCACACAGCTATTGCAAGCCGTGCTGGTGACTATTACACTGACAATGTTGTGAAACACTTTAGGGAAGTCATAAAGGAACGAGAGGTACAGGCCACTATGGACAGATATGTTGTGCGAAAGAAGTCCAGTGACTCTGAAGCTGGTCCTAGTGGCATTAAAAGAAGAAGGGAAGTAACCCCAGAAAAGGACTCGACACCTCAAGTCTTAATGGAAGGGGATTCCCCTTCTAAACACTAACACTCTCTCTCCCCTCCTCCCATCCCATCAATCATCACCAGATCTTCAATAAAAGTAAGTGTCATGTAATTGTGCATGCCTTTTTCAGTTTGTGTGTATTAAAATTAACATTTCATGTGGTAAAATTTTTTTTTTCATACTTTTGGGTGTCTTGCACGGATTAATTTGATTTCCATTATTTCTTATGGGGAAAATTCATTCGCATACCGAACATTTCGCATAACAGCCAGCCCTCTTGCATGGATTAAGGTCGCTATGCAGGGGTCCACTGTATATTATAGAACAATAGTAATAAACAATTTTTTGTATTGTTTGTTTTTGTAAACAAGTTTTGTTAAGAATATATTGATAATTATGTTTGTGTGCTTATTGTTGTATACAATGAGTGTACATATGTACATTGCACCTTACTTTGGTCTCACAGGCCACATAAGTTATGTGAAAAAATAAAATAGTGAAAAAAGCAACAAACCTTCAAATACAAGTAAACCAAAGTTTACCAGTGAGCGGCAGTCGCCGCTGTTTCCATACGCGGCTCATTTTCTGCAAACTTCATGCCTCTATATCTCGATAAGTACTGATGGGAAATTTTTTTTGGGGGGGACTAAAACAATCAGAAAAATAATCTTAACATTTTTATAAGAAATTTTTTTTTTTTTTTTTCGAATATTTTGAGACACCAGGAGACACTTCAGGATTGGGCCTTTCGACAGTCAAAGGGTTAAACGACACCAAAAAAAAATTTCCCCCAAATTGAAAAGGGCTCTAGTTTTGTGGGTCCTTGGAACATTTTTGACATGTTTTGGGCACTTCCCCATTTAAAATTAACGTTTTTTGACACAATCCACTCACCTATATAAACATATGAAAGTAAAAATGCTGGGATCATGAGGGGGGGCTTCAGAATGAGCCATACCTATTAGTAAACTACATTCAGGTGTTGTAATGTAATTGCGACCCGTCACGTCTTAATTACGTAGTTACTTTAAATTAACATAATTTTATCCCAAATCCCTTTTTTTTTACTTGCTAGTCAAATTTGTAAAGCAACTTAATCTCTCAGCCCATGTTAAAATTATACTTATGTCATGTCTAATTAATCTTTTTATTTTTCCAGTAGTATGAATTGGTGTGAGGAACATTGGAGACAGGAGCGTGTGTTGAGTGTGTAGTTTGTGTGGGCGAGATATTGCTGAGTGGGGAACAGCCCCGGGCCGCCACCCCCCCCCCCACTACACACCTTTGCTTCCCATATCAGATTCCCTTTACGCCTCGCTTTCCACTCCCACTACTTAAGAGGAATCCCGTTCCTGTCATCGCACAAGACTGTGTTCACATGCATCTCCATACTATGATCGAGCCTCAACGTGCATGCTTGTCTACGCAAACCCTGCCCTTAACGGATACATAACCACGAGTATGCAGAGATACTATGTGTACTGCCCTAGTCGGGGGCAAAACTATGAAATAGACACTGTGAAAAATAAGAAGTGTTTGGGCACAAGAGTGCCTAAATTTTTTTATAAAAAAATTTTATTAGTGACAAGTTTTTTAAGAAAAATCATAAGAGTAATTATGTGAAGACATTAACCAACTCCATGTGACTGTTTGTCGTGCTGGGGGGTTTTGCGCCCCCTAAAAAGGGTCACAATGATTAAGTTATTACCGTTCTTAAAATTTTTTATTTTGCTTATTTTACAAATCGTAAATATATTGTTTTATTTATTATTTGACTTAGTTTATTTATTAGATGGGATGTAACATTTATATATATTTTCAGTGCTCATAGTTCAAGTCTTTTTCCTAACTACTGAAATTTAAATCCCGTTGCTCTTTCCCCCTCCCGGTTTCTGGGTGTTGCTGGCGCACACATGGAGTCACTGATAAAAGGGGGGGGGATGTTCACACCTCCCGGGGGTATCTGTCTGGGCTGCCACTCCTGGTCAGTTGGACGTTCCCCTGGAAAGACCCCCACACTCCTCTCTTTGGGGGCCCTTTTTTGGATGATCATCTTGTCGGCTTTTTTGGTTTGGTTTGTGGAGTTTGTTCACAGAACATACCCTAGCTTATGATTTTCGATGTTGTACTGGGGTTTGTGTGCCCAAAAAGACACTGAGAAACCCAGGTCCTGAGTTTTCTTCTGCCCTAATTTGTAGGGTATCTGTTACTGTCACAGGGGGGGTTTTTTCTTTGGTGAAACTTAGATTCATATTTGGGATTTTGTGATTTTTTGTGGGGATCTCAGATGGCCCACTTAGTGTTTTTTATTTTATCTCCTTTTTCCCTGTTCCTGTGTCACTGTTTTTTGTTATATTGCTTTTGGGGCTTACAGTTGTTTTATTGTTCAAGCAAGCTGTTCTATTCCGGGGTTGGTCAAGAATTAGTGTGTGAGGACTTTTATCACTGGTTTAAGTCTAGTCGATCGTAGAATAGCAACTCTTAGAGACTTACACCAACACACAAAAATCATTGTAATATATGTATTTTTTGAATGTTAAAGTACCGACGGGACTTAAGACAACAATGTGATATGTGCCTTCAACACAAAATTTCTGTACACGAGAAATGTTTTATTATTTTGATTTCTTTGATTAATTTTTAAATTTTAAATTTTTTAATATACTCCTAACACTTTTTATTAATAAACTTAATAAATTTTATTTTTTTATTTTAACCTACCATTTTTCAATCCTGAAGCCTAATAATTATTATTGAATTCTAATGGGAAAATTTGGGCCAGGGGTACTACTACTTGTTACGAAAACCCATAACGGGTGGATGCTAGAAGGGGATTCCATTTTTTTTAGTATTCACTGGAGATCCTATCTTTTTTTGAAACACATTTTTTTTTAACATCGAAAATAAAAAACAGTACCCCCCACATTTGATAAAACCCAAAATTTGATGTATTTTAATGCAAAAATTTTTTCCCCCGACATTCGATCGAAATCCCGCATTCATACGATTTGTACAAAATGTCACGTGTGGGCCCGAACTGCCCTGTGTGTGCCCGTGTTTACAGGCCCCCCATGTGCCCGCATTAAGGATACTTTTGTCTTTCCTTTTTCCTGTTTTTGGTGCTTGTTTCTGCAAAAAAAGTAACCCGGGGCCCCAAAAAAGCTTCTGTCCAACCTTTCGAGAAAAAGGTGCTAATGGGTAATAAATGAAGAAAGAGATAATTTCAAATACGAAAGTGGAGTGCGTTTTGTCGGAGCTGGCCAGGTGTAAGTAAACCCCAATCAAGCTGGTTCTAGTGGATTAAAAGAAAAGGAAGTAACCCCGGGGAAAAAGACTTGATACCTCAAGTCCCAATTGAAGGGGGTTTCCCCTTCTAAAACACTAACACACCACATTCTTCCCCCCCTCCCATCCCCTCAATAAACACCCGATCTTCATTAAAATAATGTCAATTATTCTATTTTTTATTGTTGTTAGTAAATTTTTCTTTTTCATTTTTTTAATATTTCATCAGTAAAATTTTTTTTTCATACTTTTTGGGTGTTTTTCACTGATTTAAATTTGATTTCCATTATTTTAAGGGGGGAAAATTAATTCGACTTTCGATATTTCGACTTTTGAGACTCTCAGGAATGGAAATATCGAATTTCGGGGGGGCCACGTACACTTACGAGCCAATGTGTTTTACGTATTAAAACGCCAAAATTCTAGCAGCTTTAAAACAAGCATAGAAAGCTGGAGACCACATGTGAGGAATGGGGTTTTCCATGGTCATGTGCCCTATAAAAAAAAACGGGAGCCAGTGGTGCATTGTGCGAATGCCCTTTCAGCAATTCAAATTCAAAATTTAAAGTTTTTTCTCTATAAAGATTACAATGATATCAATGTCGGGGGGCCCTGTAAAATCTTAGAGCCAATGTGTTTTTACGTATTAATACGCCAAAATTCTCAAACTTCAAATCAAACAGTAGAAAGCTGGGAGACCCACATGTGAGAAATGGGGTTTTTGGTCAGTGGCACCATAAAAAAAAAATCAGGGAGCCAGTTGCATTTTCAATTTCCATTTGCAATTCAAATTTAAATTCAAGTTTATTCTCTATAAAAATTTCTGTTTAAATTTTCAGAATTTGGTTGTTTGGGGGTTTACATTAGTTAAATAATGATTACAAAATGTCCACTAGAAGCCAGCATGGGTAGCATTTCGGGCAGACTTAGTTTAATTCTTTTTTTTAAAAAATTTCAAATTATGAGGTAAGTTGGTATTATGGCTAAGTGACTAAATACGTACTAGTTTGTGAGTTTAGCAATGTGATGCTTTTGTTTTTGGCACAGTACATAGTTTCAGTATTGGAGTATCATAGGATTAATTATTTTAAGATTGAGATTAATATTTCTGTTTATGGTCAAATGGGTGAGTGAGTGTAAGTGTGAACCACCAGGTGGTATTCGTGTAGTTAGTTGATGGGGTTTATCAGGAGATAAGATGTTTTCTAATGGTAGTTTTGAAGGTGATGAATGTGTCTGCAGTTCTAGAGTTCTCAGGTAGGGTGTTCCAGATTTTAGGGCCTTTGACATCCTTTGACAATCCTTGTTCATCATGCCTAGTGGTAAGAAATATGTGACTCCCCACAAATCTGGGACTCTTCTCTTCCCAAATGATGCTCTAACACAGATGGAAGTGTCAGTGAAAATCAGTTTCATGGTTTTGAGGAGTTTGTGACCAAAAGCAATGCCCAGGATACCAGAAGAATGAAGGAGAATGAAGAATGAAGGGGAATGAGAGAGAATGAGAGAGAGAATGAGGGAGAAAATGAGGGAGAAAGAAATATAATTAGATAGGAGGATGGAGGAGAAGGTGCATCTGACTCCATTGTTTTTTGACAGGCGGTAGGGGAGTTAGTAATGATACAATATGTCATTTGACAGCTGCCAGACCCTGACTCAGCACATTTAGAAGGCCACACACACACAACACAAGCTTGCTGAAGATAATAGCAGTTATATGAAAGTGTCCAATGACTATATATGTGTATATATATATTATAAAAACTAGAAGGAAGGAAAGAAAGAAAGAATGAACAAAGAAAGAAAGAATGAAAACAGAAAGAAAGGTAGGTAGGAAGGAATGATGACACATTTACCTAGAATAACTACCTAACACAACTGTCTCCTACTGCTATGAAGAAAACTGCTCAGACGAGGTGTTTTGATTGTGCACATAAAAAAAAAAAAACGCAGACACTCGTCTTATGTGTGAGGAGTGTAAAACACCATTGTGTATGAAACTATATTTCAAAGAGTTCCACAAGCTGCATAACTTCTAGGAACATGCCCAGTGACTGTACATTTATATATATATATATATTATAGAACAATAGTAATAAAAAAAATTTTGTATAGAGGGTACTTCTTCCCTAACCCACGATGTCAGCAATGACACTGCAGGGAGTGCCGGGCTCACTGGAACTTCCACTACAGGGACAGCATCGTGGAGTTCGACCGCGAGGCAGCTGTCAGGTGTGCCACAGGCAGTGTGTACTCAGTTCCTCAAGCTTCAACATCCATGCACACGAGGGCCTGGGATCTTCAGTCAACTTGGCGTCCACCAGGACGTTGCCATGTCCCTAGGACAGCTCTCCATCGGGCTGCTAACGGAGTCACTGGCTTCTTGGACCTCTTGGGGAGGGTCGATGGTGCTCGTGCAAGCAGCAGATCCCGGGGCAACTTGCTGCTGTTTGCAATGGCTGTCTGCCGAGGAGAGACAGGCACCTAGCAACATCTGTTGTTGGGGCAATGGATGAATTCCCTGCTATGTTTGTTAACTGCTCATTACTCTGTAATTTGTCTATGATTGTAATCATGTGATAACGTGTTTATCATTCATTACCTTTGAAACTTGTCATGATTGTGACCAGCTCTACCTGGAGCTCATTACCTTTGTAAATTCTCATGATTAATGTGTTTATGATTCATTACCTTTGCAATTATTCATGAGTGTGACCAGCTCTACCTGGAGCTCATTACCTTTGTAACTTGGTCATGATTATGACCAGATCTAGTTCATTAACTTTGTAACTTGCTCAGCTATCAAAACTTTGGAGTCCAGTCCCTGGACCAATTATGTACCTCTGTATTCTTTTGACTACTGCCCACAGGATGGGTATGGGGTGCATAATAAACATATTAAATTAATTAATTGTTTGTTGGTGTAAACAAGTTTTGTAAACAATATATTTATTTATTTATTTATTTAAAAATTTGAGCACACATACAGAGGTACAACAAATACAGGTAAGAGCAGTATGCCAAAGCCACTTATACTATGCATAGCATTACGGGCTGGCTTAAAATTAACTTAAGATTAACTAAGCAATGATGAAATCAGTGATAAAACATTAATGTAAACAGGTTACTATAAAGCACAAGTGAGTATTACAAAGACAGGTCATATGGTTGTATGCATTGTTGTACATTCAGTAGAATGGAGTATTCTGTCAGGTAGTGTATTTAAAAAATAATAAAGTTAGATTGGGTTTTAGGTTTAACATTTATGTGATATAATTGTGAGAAACATTTAAGATATACAATTTATAAGGTTCAGTTATTCAGTATTTATTTGGTTTTGGGTGAGTAAGTGATCTTTGAGAAGAGACTTGAATTTATAAACAGGTAGTGTTTCTTTTATATTTACAGGTAATGAATTCCAGATTTTAGGGCCTTTTATGTGCATTGAGTTTTTACATAGTGTGAGATGGACACGAGGAACATCAAAGAGTGATCTGTGCCTTGTGTTATGGTCATGTGTTCTGTTGAGGTTGGCAAGGAGATGTTTGAGGGGAGGGTTAATATCAGAGTTAAGTGTTCTATGTATGTAATAGGTGCAGTAGTAAGTATGGATGTTTTGTATGGTGAGGAGGTTTAGTGTATTGAATATTGGTGGAGTGTGCTGCCTATAGTGAGAATTTGTTATCATTCTAACTGCAGCCTTTTGTTGGGTAATTAGTGGTCTGAGATGGTTACTTGTTGTTGAGCCCCATGCACAAATTCCATAGGTGAGATAGGGGTAAATAAGAGAGTGATATAGGGCCAGGAGGGCTGACTGTGGAGCATAGTACCGTATCTTCGATAGTATGCCTACAGTCTTGGAAATTTTCTTAGAAATTTGTTGTATATGTGTATGAAATTTGAGTCTATTATCAAGGTGGATTCCTAAGAATTTTCCCTCTGTTAGCTTTGTGATAGGTGATCCGTTTATCATTATGTTAAGAGGGACATCTGTAGCTCTGTTACCAAACTGAACGAAGTAGGTTTTGTCAATGTTTAGTGTAAGTTTGTTAGTTCTCATCCAGGTAGATATTTTCTGTAATTCGGTATTTACAGTATTGGCTAGCGTGACTGGGCTCGGGTGGGAGAAGACGTATGTAGTGTCATCTGCAAATAGTGTGGGTTTGAGTAATTGCGAAGCATTTGGTAGGTCATTTATGTATAGGAGAAAGAGAAGAGGGCCAAGGACACTTCCCTGTGGGACACCAACTGTAATTGGTTGTGCAGAGGAGTTTGCCCCATTTGCATACACATATTGGCTTCTGTTGCTGAGGTATGACTTGAGGTAGTTGAGGGAGTGCCCTCTTATACCATAGTGTGACAATTTTACGTGGAGCAAGTCATGGTCAACTGTATCAAAAGCTTTACGTAAGTCAATGAAGATCCCCAGTGGGACTTCTTTTTTCTCTATTGCAGTGTATATATGTTCTAGCATGTGTATAATAGCATCATTAGTATTTTTATTAGGCCTGAATCCAAATTGGCAGGGGTTGAGTATGTTTTGGGAGATAAGGTAGGAGTAGATTCGTTTATGAATTAATTTTTCGAAGATTTTTGAGAGAGGGTGTTAAGTTGGATATTGGCCTATTAGTTATTCAACTCTGTTTGGTCTCCTCCTTTGTGGATCGGGGTGACCCTTGCTATTTTGAGTACTGTAGGGAAGGTGGAGGATTCAATGGATTTGTTAAAGAGTGTTGCAATGATTGGTGATAGCACATGTGACACTTTTTTGTATATAAAGGGTGGTAAGGTATTTAAATCTCCTGCCTTGTTTTTTAGTGTGTTGATAATAAGGGAGACTTCGTATGGGTTAGTCGGAGCTAGGAACAGTGTGTTCGGGTAGTTGCCGGTGAGGTAGTCATTTGGTGGGGTATCTGAGCTTGGGATTTTATTGGCAAGGTTTTGTCCTATAGTGGAGAAGAAATCATTGAGTCTGTTTGCTGTTTCTGTTGGTGGGAGTTGGGATTCATCTGATTTTGCTAATTTTATTTCGCTATTTCGTGATATCTTTTTTGTTCCTAGAATTTCTGATAGGGTTTTCCAGGTCTTTTTTATATCACCTCGTAAGTTGGATAATCTGTTCTCATAATACAATTTTTTTGCCCTTCTTATCAGGCTGGTTAGGATTGACGAGTAACGTTTTGTTTGGTCTCTGGTTATGTGACCCATTCTGTACTGTTTTTCATATTGGTGTTTTGTATTTATGGATTTGAGAATGCTGGGTGTTAGCCAGGGACTGTTCAGTCTCTTAGCTGTCATCTGTTTAGTTTTTTTAGGGCAGTGCTTGTTATAGAGGTATTGGGTCTTTTTTAGAAAATTATTAATACATTCGTCAATATCTGTATAGATTTCTAGCTCAGTGTGCCAGTCAATGTTTGCTACTGCTGTTGTGAAGTTATTAATGGCTGCCTCATTGTGAAGTCTGAAGGTGACTTTAGTAGTGTCTTGGGGTAATTTACCAAGAGTTGTTATGAGGAAAGTCGGGTAGTGGTCTGTGGTATTATCTGTAATTATGCCTGATTTTAAAGGGGATATGGTGTTGGTCCAGATGTGGTCAAGTAGGGAAACACTAGTCTCTGTAACTCTTGTAGGTTTTGTTACTGTTGGTAGCAACATACAGTTACTCATTGTGTTTGTGAATTCAGTAACGTGTGGGTCCTGGTCTTGCAGGAGATTTATATTGAAGTCACCTGAGAGTAGTAAGTGATCTTTGTTCATGCATGCATCAGTTATCATACTTCCTAGGTTTTGACTAAATTGGCTAATGTTTGACTGTGGAACTCTGTAGATGTTTATCAATGTGAGAGGTTTTTGTAGGTATTTGGATTTGAATTTGGCTATTATATATTCCCCATGTTCATCCCTTGTGCAAGTATTAGTGATACATTCTAGTTGGTCTGAGTAGTATATGGCTGTGCCACCCCCTTGTTGGTCTGGCCTACAGTTGTGTATGGCTGTGTAACCAGGAATGGCATAGACATCTGTAGTATCAGGCTTTAGCCAGGTTTCAGTTAGTGTAATGATGGACATATTGGCATGTAAGGAATTTAGTAATGCTATGAGGTCATCGTAATGCTTGCTTAAAGATCTGATATTGTAGTTAAAGATAGTTATGTTGTTGTTGGCACTGAGAAGTGCCTTTGATTGTTCTGCAGTGTAGTAATTACAGTAACTGTTTGATTCATTTAAGTCATTAAATAAGAGATTGGTATCAGGATCAATGCTTGTAATCATAAGATTTGTAGTGAATCTATAGTTAGAATTAAGTATAAAACAAAGTAAATAGTCTTAAGCTAAAAAATAGCACCTGAATTATTTAACAAATGTAAAATAATGAGCTAAGGTAGTTTTTTTTTTTTTTTTTTTTTTTTTTAAGCTAAAATAAAGGAGACAATATAAAAGGGACTAATACAAATATAGTGATGATCAAATAATGGAGCTTGGGAATATGATAGTAGGTAGTACTATATTTGTGTGCTTACTGTGTTGTATACAACAAGTGTATATAGTATGTACATTTCACCTTACTTTGGTCTCACAGGCCACATATGTTACCTGAAAAATAAAGTAGCGGAAAAAGCAAGATACCTTCGAATGGGAGTAAAAAAAAAGTTTACCAGGTGAGTGGCATTCACCACTGTTGCCATACACAGCTCATTTTCTGCCAACATTACGCCTCTATATCTCCACGAGTACTAATTGCAAAAATTTGTTTTGGGGCTTAAAACAATTAGAAAATTAATCCTAACATTTTCATGAGAATTTTTTTTTTTTTTTTTTAATGTTCTTCGACACCAGGAGACACTTCAGGATTTGGGTTTGCAACGGTCAGCGGCGACCTCCAAGCTTCGTACTTTTCTCCAGCTATCAGAGCCACCAATGCTCCTATGATGACCCAGTTACAAGCAAAACTGCACTACCCAACGTAGCACCCAGAATGACCAAAGATTACCACCAGTGATACCTACAAATCGAAAATAATTGAGATCAAAGTAAGACTGCCCTCAAACCCAAAGCAACACCCCGCTGCCAGCCGAACAACGTAACCCTAAGCTTTGTATAACTACAACTTCTTCTTAACTACAACAATTCCTGTAGTATTATGAGGTGCAGTCTTAGAGGAAACAGCACCAAGGCCAGCAAGAAAACACAGAAAAATCAACTATTCAACAAGTGTAGCCAGGAGGACGCCGGCCCAGCAACCACCCCTCTCACCACTGCTCAAAGCCACACCACAACAATAACAACAAACATGGCTGCCCCCAGCCCACTCACCCCTCTCTTCCCCGGATTCAACCTACCAAGTAATCTCTCAGGTATGACCAACGATCCAGATACCCTAAAGTCATGCACCTCCACCTTAGTTATTGAAAATATGAATCTTCGAGAGATGCTAACAAAACAAGACACCAGGATGACACAACTCGAGAGCAAAATCCTCAGTCTTGAACAAAAGTTATCAACACCAGGAATGACTAACTGTGGCAAGACCATCCAAACAGTCATAGATAGCCATACAGAACAAATAATATCTCTTAATACAAAGGTTGAAGACGAAGTAAAAGAATGGAAGAACAACTTAGATAACCAGTTCAGTGACTACTTTGCTCTCCAAGAAGATAAAACTGAGCAAGATAAACTATCAGATGCAGTAATAGTTAACAGTCCACTTTTTCCCAGTGATATGAACCAAACAAACAGTAAAGAAATTACTCTCCAGATCATAAAGGACCAAACAAAAGTTACAGTACCAGAGTCAGAAATAAAGGAAGCCAGGTTACTAGGATCCCATGGTAGAAAAAGTGTTATGCTTAGATTCCAGTCACATGACAGGAAAAAAGACTTAATAATTGCATCTATTAAAGTAAAGAAAGAGGTATACATAAACGAGTGTCTTACCAAAAAACGCCAGAATCTCCTGTATAGAGTTAGAAAACTTAAGCGGGAGAATAATGACACAATACACCAATGCTTCACACCTGATGGGAAAATTCTGGTTAGGAAAACAAATGTAGGGCAACTGTATACGATCACGAATGAGAATGATCTATCATGATTTCTCAGGGATACTAATCTTACAGAGAATAACTAAACAATGTCCAACCTAAAAGCCAATGTAGTGTAGTGTATGTTTTGCTCCATTATTGTTCAAATTTCGTAGTACAATCTCTTAGTAATTAAATAATCAACTACCTCATTTTGTGATTTTACTAGTAAGCATAAGTCACCTTATGTAATTTTCTTATTTACTATTGTTTGCTTAAATATTAGCTGAATTGATACTTTCTCTGTCCATATTACTACCTCATTTTTTTATATACTATTAATTGATATTACTTACTAAAATTAATAATTAATTACCATTTTTACTATAAGTAGGTACTATAAATAGGTAGTAGGTTGGTAGACAGCAACCACCCAGGAAAGTACTACCGTCCTGCCAGATGACTGTGAAACAAAAACCTGTAACTGTTTTGCATGATGGTAGGATTGCTGGTTTCTTTTTCTGTCTCATAAACACGCTAGATAACAGGGATATCTTGCTACTCCTACTTACACTTTGGTCACACTTCACAGACACGCACATGCATATATATATACATACATCTAGGTTTTTCTCCTTTTTCTAAATAGCTCTTGTTCTTCTTTATTTCTTCTATTGTCCATGGGGAAGTGGAAAATAATCTTTCCTCCGTAAGCCATGCGTGTCATATGAGGCGACTAAAATGCCGGGAGCAATGGGCTAGTAACCCCTTCTCCTGTAGACATTTACTAAAAAAGAGAAGAAGAAAAACTTTATAAAACTGGGATGCTTAAATGTGCGTGGATGTAGTGCGGATGACAAGAAACAGATGATTGCTGATGTTATGAATGAAAAGAAGTTGGATGTCCTGGCCCTAAACGAAACAAAGCTCAAGGGGGTAGGAGAGTTTCAGTGGGGGGAAATAAATGGGATTAAATCTGGAGTATCTGAGAGAGTTAGAGCAAAGGAAGGGGTAGCAGTAATGTTAAATGAACAGTCATGGAAGGAGAAAAGAGAATATGAATGTGTAAATTCAAGAATTATGTGGATTAAAGTAAAGGTTGGATGTGAGAAGTGGGTCATAATAAGCGTGTATGCACCTGGAGAAGAGAGGAATGCAGAGGAGAGAGAGAGATTTTGGGAGATGTTAAGTGAATGTATAGGAGCCTTTGAACCAAGTGAGAGAGTAATTGTGGTAGGGGACCTGAATGCTAAAGTAGGAGAAACTTTTAGAGAGGGTGTGGTAGGTAAGTTTGGGGTGCCAGGTGTAAATGATAATGGGAGCCCTTTGATTGAACTTTGTATAGAAAGGGGTTTAGTTATAGGTAATACATATTTTAAGAAAAAGAGGATAAATAAGTATACAAAATAATGATGTAGGGCGAAATGACAGTAGTTTGTTGGATTATGTATTGGAGATAAAAGACTGTTGAGTAGACTTCAGGATGTACATGTTTATAGAGGGGCCACAGAAATATCAGATCACTTTCTAGTTGTAGCTACACTGAGAGTAAAAGGTAGATGGGATACAAGGGAATAGAAAAAGGGATCAGGGAAGAAAAAGGTGGGTTTATAAACTAAAAGAGGAGGGAGTTAGGGTAAGATATAAAAACAGCAGTTGGAGGATAGATGGGCTAATGGGGAGCATAGGCAATGGGGTCGAAGAGGTATGGGGTAGGGTTTTAAAATTATGTTAGAGTGTTTAGCAGAATTTGTGGTTTCAGGGAAAATGGGGGCAGGGGGGAAAGGGCCGTTGGGGAATGATGATTAAAAGAGTAGTAAAGGGGGGGAAAAATTAGCTAGAGAAGTTTTTACAAAATAGAATGATGCAAGGAGGAAGAGTATTAGAAAAAGAGAGATTAAGAGGGTAAAACAATGTAAAAAAAAAGCAAATGAGAGAGTGGGTGAGATGTTATCAACAAATTTTTTTGAAAATAAAAAAAGTTTTTTTGGGGTGGAAAAAACAATTTAAAAAAGCCTAAAAAAAAGGGATACAGTGAAAAAGGAAGTTTTAGGAAAGGTAGGGGGTGGGGCCAGGGTTTAAGTGAAATTAAGTGAACGTATTAGAAAGGTAAAGAGGGTCTTTGGGGCCCTTTTGGTTTGGGGAAAAAGGGTATGGGGGGGGAAAGGGGGGGCAATGGGGCGTGTTCAAGGAGGGTGTGGGAGGTAGGTTACTGAAAGCGGGAAAGATTTTTTTTCGAGGATGTGAGGCTCAAGTTAGAGTATGTGGGAAAAGAGGGAAAATTTTTTCCCATAAAATAGGCCTTAGACAAGGAAGTGTGTGCCCCGTGGTTGTTTAATATATTTTAGAGGGGGTTGTAAAGAAGTTGGAGGGCCGGGAGGGTGGGGTGGTCACCAAAAAGGGGGGGTCACAGCTGCTTTTTGCTATGACACTTTTCTTTGGGATTCTGAAGAGAAGTTGCAGAGATTGGGGATGAATTTGGTAGGGGGGCAAAAGAAAAAAATTTAAAAGGTGAAAAAGGGAAAGAGTAAGGTTATAGGATAACAAAAAATTAGGTGATGAAAGTTTGGGATATCAGATTGGAGGGAGAGAGTATGGGGGGGTGAACGTATTCGATTTTTGGGAGTGGACGTGTCAGCGGAGGGGGTCTTAAAAAGATAGGTAATCATAGAATTGATGGGGGGAAAAAGAGTGGGGGTGCACTTAGGAGTTTGGAGACAAAGAACTTTGTCCTTGGAGGCAAAGAGGGGAATGTAGAGAGTATATTTTTTTACCAACGCCTTATATGGGTGTAAAGGGGGGGTGATGAATGTTGCACGAGGAGAAGGCTGGAGGCAATGGAGATTCTGTCTGAGGGCAATGTGGGGGTGTGAATATAATGCGAGAATTCGTATTTTGGGAAAGTTGGGAGGAGGTGCAGGTTTACCAAAAACTTTTGCCAAAGGGGGTGGGGAAGGGGTTGTTGAGGTGGTTCGGACTTTTAGAGAGAATGGAGCAAACAGATGACTTCAAGAGGTATTCTTTGGGGAAAGGGAAAGGGGGGGGGTGGGGGTTTGGCCTAAAAAAGGGTTGGAGGGAGGGGGTAAAGGAGGTTTTGTTGCGGGGGGGCTTGGACTTCCAGCAGGCATCGGAGTGTTTTGATAGGAGTGAATGGAAAAAATGGTTTTTAATACTTGACTGCTTTGGAGTGGAGCAAGTAAAATTTTAAGGGTTTCGGGAAAACCGGCGGGCCGGGACTTGAGTCCTGGAGAGGGAAAGTACAGTACCTGCACTCTAAGGGGGAGTGTTAATGTTGCATTTTAAAAAAAATGAGGTAAAGCACCCTTCTGGCAAGACAGTGATGGATGAATGATGGTGAAAATTTTTTCTTTTTGGGGGCCACCCTGCCTTGGGGGGAATGGGCCAGGTGATAAAAAAAATTTTTTTATAAGTACAATTTACTCTTACTTTTTTTGACATCTTTTTTTTTCCCCAAAGAATACCCAAGTACTAAAAGAAACCCCAAAATTTTGAAAAATTAAAGACAAAGGAAGACACCCCTGCTAACCCCAAACCTGCCCCCCTCCCAGAAAAAACACTTAACCCACGCTCCGAGAAAACAAGCCTTTTCCCCCCATTGCACACAGTACTACTTCAGTGATATATGAAAGGGTATGCAAAAGAAAAACATCGAAAATAAAAGAATAAAAAGAAGGGCCCTTTAGAACTAAACTTTACCCACAGGACCCGGTGTACCATCCCCCCCCCTCACCCCCCGCCACCCAGGAACAACAAAAAAACAAACATGGTGCTCCCCCTCCAACCCCACCCCCTTAAAAGGATTCCCCCAGAAAACTGACAATATCGGGGTTACATCGTTGCTCTAGAAAAAAAAATAAAAGAAAATCAAAGCAACACTCGAGCGCGAGAACCCAAGATAACCAACCTCGAGAACAAGACCCAAAAAAACCTTGAAGAGAAATTGCAGGGGAAAGTTTGCCCGAAAATACTCTGAAAGCACTATGCCAGTCACACTGAACAAATAACAACAATAAATATGAAGGTTAAGAAGCAATAAAGGACGGAAAGAACATGCGCACTCGACAAATAAATACCTTGATTTCCAAGACGACAAAACGAACAAGATAAGTTGCTGATCATTTATAAAAAACATCCCACATTCCTAGTACAAAACCCCAAGCACAGTGCAAAGAAACTGCTTCAGGATAATACAGAACCACGTAAAATCATCGTGCAAAAAGTGAAATCAAAGAAACACTTTGCTAAAAACCGGGAAGAAACACATATGTACTATAATGACCCGACTTCATTGATACGATAAAAGAAAGGACCAAATTAAAAATCAGAATTAAAAATGAAAAATGGAGTGTACATAAATGAGTGCTAACAAGAAAACGTCAAACCTTCTGTTCAGGCTGAGAAAAATTTAAAACGGAAAAAAAAATACATCATGTTTTCCACGCGAGATGGGAAAATACTGAAAGGAAAACATCAACAGGACAACAATATACCACCAAAACGAACATGATTTTCAAACCTTCCTTAAAAAACGCATTTCTGAAACAGATTGATAGTCCCTTAATCAATATAGTGGGGTGTTTTGTGTACCTTGCTTTTATTGTACATTATTAATTTTTTATTTTTCATCACTAGCAATGCCAACTTACCTCCAATATTTAAACTTTTTTCCCTTTACTGCTATTAATTGCCATTTTTTTATGTTCAAGTAAATCTTCCCCAAAATTAATATTATTCTTGTTCTTACCGTCCATTTAATTTTTTTTACCACTTTGTTTTTTTGTCACTTTTTTATTGTGTGTGCAATTATGATTTTTCCAAAAAACTTTTTTTGCAAGTACCAAAACTATCTTTTGTTAGCTAGTACCAACTACCTAAAATTTTTTTTCTTTTTATTGTGCAAAAAACTGTCACTTATTTAATTTACAAATCAGATTTACTCCAATCCAATATTTTTTCATAGTGACATCTGTCCATTTAATTTTTGTTTACCTTTATTTAAATTTTGTCCCTTATATTTTTTTTCTCCTTTATTTTAGCTTTTATAATACCCTATTCAAATATCATAATTTTAAAATAATCAAGGTGGTTTTCCCAGGGCAAAGTGTAAAAGTTCACATTTTGCCTTTTAATTCCAAACCCTTTTTTTATTTGATTACATTTATTGTTCCCCCACAACTTTTGCCCTTTTTTTATATTTTTTCCCTAATTCAACTTTAAAGAATTCCCTTTAAAGTACACCTACTATTATATTCCCAAGCTCCATTTTTGATCATCACTTTTTTGTTCACCACAAATTTTTTTAGTCCCTTTTATATTATCTCCTTTTTTAGTTTTAAAAAAAAAAAAAAAACTACCTTAGCTCATTTTTTTTTACTTTGTTAAAAAATTTCAGGTGCTTTTTTTTAGCTTTAGACTTTTTACTTTGTTTTATATTTAAATTCTAACTATAGATTCACACAAATCTTATGATTACAAGCTTGCCCTGATACCAACCCTTTTTAATGATTAAATAAATCAAACATTACTGTAATTTACTACACAGCAAACAAAAAAGGGCACTCCTCAAGCCAACAAAAACAAAAAGTCTTTAAACTACAATATCAGACTTCAAGAAAGCATTATGATGCCCTCAAAGCTACTAAAGTCCTTCATGCAATATGTCCATCTTACACAAAGAAACCGGGCTAAGCCTGATACTCAGATGTCTATGCCTTTCCCTGTTAACAGCCATACACAACTGTGGGGCCAGACCAACAAGGGGGGCACAGCTATATACTACTCAACCAACTAAATGTATCACAATACTTGCAAAAGGGGATAACAGGGGAAATATATAATACTAAATTCAAATCCAAATACAAAAAAACCTCCCACAGTGTAAACATCTACGATTTCCCCACAGTAAAACATTACCCAATTTAGTAAAAACCCCTGGGAGTATGATAACTGAGCACGCATGAACAAGATCACTTACTACTCTCACGGATTTAAATATAAATTCCTGAAAGACCAAGACCCCATTTACTGAATTCACAAACCAATGAGTAACGCATGTTGCTACCACATAACAAAACCACAAGATTACAGAGCTAGTGTTTCCCTATTTTGACCACATCGGGGGGCCCAACAGCAATCCCCTTTAAAATCAGGCATAATTACAGATAATCCAAGACCACTACCCTATTTCTCATAACAACTCTTGGTAAATTCCCCAAGACACTACAAAGTCCCCTTTCAGACTTCAAATGAGGCACCATTAATAACTTCACAACAGCAGTAACAAACATGACGGCACACTGACTAGAAATCTTACGATATTGACGAATGTATTAATAATTTTCTAAAAAAAGACCCAATACCCTATAAAAGCATCCCCAAAAAAAAACAAAAACGATGACAGAAAAGAGACTGAACAGTCCCTGGCTAAACCCAGCTTTTCTCAAATCCATAAATACAAAACCCGATATGAGAAACAGTACAGAATGTGTCACAAACCAGAGACCAAACAAAAATGTTACTCATAAATCCTAACCACCTGATAAAAAGGGGGAAAAAAAATTTATATGAGAACAGATTATCCAACTTACGGGGTGATAAAAAAAGCCTGGAAAACCCTATCAGTTCTGGGAAAAAAATTTGAATCCAAATAGGAAATAAAATTAGCAAAATCAATAAACCCCCAACTCCCCCAACAGAAACAGCAAACAGACTCAATGATTTCTTCCCCCATTAGGACAAAACCTTTCAATAAAATCCAAGCTCAGATACCCCACCAAAGACTACTCACGGAAAACTACCCGAACACACTGTTCCAGCCCCAACTACCCAAAACGAAGATCCCTTATTATAAAAACGCACTAAAAAAAAAGGCAGGAATTTAAAACCTTACCCCCTTTATATACAAAAAGTGTCACAAGTCATCACCAATCATTGCAAACTTTTTAACAAATCCATTGAATCCTCCCCCTTTCCTACATTCTCAAATAGCAGAGTCCCCCCCGATCCATAAATGAGGAGAAAAAACAGATTGAATAACTATGGGCCAATACCCAATTACCCCTCTCTCAAAAATCTTCAAAAAAATTAATTCATAAACTAATCAAACTCCTACCTCATCTCCAAAACATACTAAACCCCCTGCCAATTTGGATTCAGGCCTAATATAAATACTAATGATGCAAATAACACATGCTAGAAAAATTTTTATAAGCAATAGAGAAAAAAGAAGCCCCACGGGGACTTCATTGACTTACGAAAGCTTTTGATACAGTTACCAGACTTGTCCCATAAAATTGTACAATGGTATAAGGGGGGCACCCCCTCAATACCTCAAGTCAACCTCAGAACAGAACCAAATTTGTGAGCAAATGGGGGGCAAAAAATCTTACACAAAAATTACAGTTGGTTTTCCCCCAAAAGGAAGTGTCCTTGGCCCTCTTCTCTTTCTCCTATACATAAATACCTACCAAATGCTTCGCAATTACTAAAACCCCACACTATTTGCAGAGACCTACATACGTCTTCTCTCCCTGAACCCAATCACGCAGCCAATACTGTAAAACCGAATTACAGAAAATTTTACCTGGAGAGGACTAACAAACTTACACTAACTTGACAAAACCTTTCTTCATTCATTTGGTAACAGAGCTCAGATGTCCCTTTAACATAAGATAAACGATCACCTATCACAAGCAACGGGGAAAAATTTTTAGGAATCCACCTTGTAATAGACTAAAATTTTCATACACATATACAACAAATTTCTAAGAAAATTTCCCAAGACCTAGGCATACTACGAAGTACAGTACTTTTTTTCCCAGCAGCTCTCCTCCTTTTCCATCCTTTTTTTACCCCTATCTCACCCATGGAATTTGTGCGGGGGTCAACAACAATTAACCTCTCAACCACTAATTACCCCAAAAAAAGGCTGCAGTCAAATGATAAAAAAATTCCCACTCGGCAGCACACCCACCAATGCTCAAAACAAAACCTGCTCACCCTACAAAAATCCATACTTTTTACTGCACGTATTAATACATAGGCACTTAACCTGAATTAACCCCCCTCAAACAAATCCGAAAAACCCAACAAACACATGACCTAAACCAGGGACAGATCACTCTTTTATTTCCCTGCCATTCCCCCGCTATGCAAAAAAACCCAAAGCATAAAAAGGCCCTGAAAAACTGGAATTCATTACCTGTAAATATAAAAGAAACACTCCCTTTTTAAATTCAAGTCCTTCTCAAAGATCACTTACTCACCCAAAACCAAATAAATACTGAAAAACTGAACCCTTTTAAATTGTATATCTTAAATGTTTTTTCACAATTTATCACATAAATGTTAAACCTAAGACCCCAAACCCAACTTTGTTTTTTTTAAATACACTAACTAAAAATACTCCTTCGACTGAATGTACTGCAATGCATGCAACCATAAAACCTGTCTTTGTAATACTCATTTTTGCTTTATTGTTTCTGTTACAATAATGTTTTATCACTGATTACTTTTTCTTGTTAATCTTAAGTTAATTTTAAGCCAGCCCGTAAGCTATGCATACAATGGGTTTGGCATGCTGCTCTTACCTTATTTTTTGTACCCCTTATGTTGCTCAAATTATAATAAAAATAAATAAATAAATAAATAATAAATAAATACCACATTTACTACTTAGAGTAAAACTTAATTACCTTGTACTGCCAAATAAAACCCCTGTAAACTTCCCGTCAATATTGAATCCCAAAAAATGTTTTTTAAAATTTAATACTTAAAAAAACTTACTTTTTTTTTACTTTTTTTGTAATTTTTTTATTAATAAAATTTTTTAAACACCATATTTACTACCAGTCAAATTTTTTTTTTGTACATTAATATTATTTATACTTTTCTAAAAATTTTTTTGCCAAATTTTCAAGTTTTTATTTCAACTCCCCAAACCCTTTTTATTATCCTTTGTACCTGTGTACCTTTTACCATCTTACTTTATATTTTAACCCGTCTTGCCATTTTATTTTTTTTTTATTTTCTTTGGGACTTTAATTTTTGAATTTTATTTTGTCAATTTAAATCTATTTACTCTTGATCTTGTTAACAAACCCTTTTAGCCCCAGTGCAATTGCAAGTACCGTTTTTAAATTTTTATTTTTTTAATTTTAAGTTTATATTTCAAGTTTATATTTTAAGTCCACTCTAGATTAATTTTTATGTCTTATGGCTATATTTGAGTGCAAAATTTGTGTATATTTCCCAAATTTTATCATTTTTCAAAGGCCCTTAACTATCTTTTGCTAACTAGTACAACTACGTGATATTTTTTTTTTACTTTTTTAGTACAATATATTGCCAACTTATTTATATAACAAATCAGATCTTACTCCCAAATAAAATTATTCAAGTGACTATCCTGATTTAACTTTTTTTCCATTACTTAATTTTGTCCCTTATATTTTTTCTTTTTTCAAGTTTATATAACAACCTTAGCTCTTATATTACAATTTTTTTAAAAAAATCAACTGGGTTTCTCAGGTGCTAATGTGTAAACGCTCATTATTTTGCCATTATATCATTTTTTTTATCCCATTTTTTTGTTCCAAAAATTATTTTAGTCTCTTTTTTATTGCCTCATTTTTTTAGCTTTAAAAAGCACCAGCTCATATTTTTTACATTTTTAAAAAATTCAGGTGCATTTTTAGCTTTTGAATATTTTCTTGCTTATACTTTAAATTTTAAACTATAGATTCTCATAAAACTTATGATAACAAGCTTGATCTGTACCAACCTCTTATCTAAAGACTTAAATGAATCAAACATAACTGAAATTTCTACACAGCAGAACAATCAAAGGCAATTTTCAGAGCCAAAACAAAAACTGTCTTTAACTACAAAACGAATTTAAGCAAACATTTCAATACCTATACATTACTAATTTCCCCGCTGCCAGAATCCCATCTTACTCTCACCGAAACCCGGGTAAAGCCTGATACTACAGATGTCATGCCATTTCCCTTTTTTATCACCATACACAATGTAGGCAAATCAACAAGGGGGGGGCACACTATTTAAAATACTCAAAAAAACTAGAAGTACATAATACTTTTCACAAGGATGAAATGGGGAATTATAATAGCTAAATTCAAATAAAATACCTACAAAAAAACCTCTCACAGTGATAAACATCTAAGAGTACCACAGTCAAACATTAGCCGTTTTTTTGAAAACCCAGGAAGTATGATAACTGATGCACGCATAACAAAAATCACTTACTACCTCAGGGGACTTCAATATAAAACTCCTACAAGACCAAACCCCCATGTTTTCTGAAATTCACAAACACTATGATAACTGCATGTTTTTCTCCAACAGTAACAAAAAACCCACAGAGTTACAGAGACTAGTGTTTCCCTCTAGACCACATCTGGACCAACACTAAATCCCCCCTTAAAATCAGGCATAATACAGATAAACCACAGACCATTTTCCTACCTTCCTCTAACAAACCTTTTCAAATTACCCCCCAGACACTAAAAGTCACTTTCAGACTTCACAATGAGGGAGCTATCAAAAGCTTTACAGCACATGACAAACATTGACTGGCACCTGACTAGAAATTTATACATATATTGACGAATGTATTAATAATTTTCTAAAAAAAAAACCCAATACCCCTATAACAAGCACCGCCCTAAAAAACTAAACAGATGACGCAAAAAGACTGAACATCCCTGGGTAAAAACCCCCTATCCTAAATCCATAAATACAAAGACCTATACAAAAACAGTACAGAATGGGCCAATAACCGGGGACCCAAAAAAAATTCTCGTCAAACCCCAACCACCAATAAAAAAGGGTAAAAAATTGTATTATGAGAACAGATTTTCCAACTTTCGAGGGGACTAAAAAAGACCCATTATTTTGAGTTGTGTGTTGATTCTAGTACTGATACGTAGTGGTGGGGGAAATTTGGTAAGTATATAGCTAAGTTTTTGGTCATATAGAGTATAGTCACTACTAACATAAGAAGTTGATGTTTCTATGTGTTGTGCTGAAATGAATAAAGTACAACTAGGTATAAACTATAATATAAAAAATACAAAAAAAAAATAGAACAAGACTCTCACTTGAATTGCACTAAGGTCTTATAATGACTTTTGTGGGGTCTATGTTTTGAGCTAGAATGAGCTATGTACAACTAGATTTAAACAATAATATAAAAAAACAAATTAAAAAAAGCACCAACTCTCACTAGTAATTGCACTATGGGGTTTAAAATAATAAATTTGGGTTTTTAGATGAATGGTTTTAGAGAAACCACATGTTTATAAATTAAAAAATGTGCAACCCTTTGGGGATTTTATTTTAGGAAACGTTTCGCCCCCAGTGGTTTCATCAGTCCATACATAGGAGAAACTTGAAGAACAGGAGGAGAATGAGGTAATCAGTCCCCCCAACCCCGAGTCGATGTGTTCAGTCCATCAATTTGAGTGAATACGGGAGATGAGCGGAAAAAGCAGCTTATAAACCGTATGGCAGGGGAGGTGCACAGTCAAGGTGGTGTCCATTGTTCAATGTGGAAGTAGGGTTTAGGCTTGCCTAATTCTTGGGCACAACACTTTCCCCATTGAAAAGTGTGACACCCCTATGACTGCTGCACCTCTCCTGCCTACGGTTTTTTAAGCTGCTTCTCCGCTCATCTGCCGTATTCTACCAAGATTGATGGCTGAACACACACCCCGGGGAGGGCTGGGAATTTTTTTTTTCTCCTCCGTTCTTCAAGTTTTCCCATGTATGGACTGATGAACCACTGGTGGCGAAACGTTTTTTCCCCAAAAAAGATACCCAAAAGTTTCACATGTGTCTAATTTATCAAAGAAAATTTGTATTGACTATGTATGAGGGTACAATGAGCAAGTACAAATGGGGGGGTTAATCTAATAATATAAAAAAGGCAAAATCTCAAAATTTAAAATTGCAATAAAGGGCTTTTTATAATTGTTTACAAAAGTTAAGGATAACAGATTTTTAAAATTTACAGGATAAAATACACAAATTAAAGGGACAAAAGAAAAATAAAAAAAAGTAAAAATAAAAATGGCAATGACTTGGTTATAAAATGCAAAGATGGTAACAGGAAAATAAAAGTTGTAGTTGAAAATACTATTTTTTAAAAAAGTATAGAATAAAAAAAGGTCAATAAAAGAAGTTTACAATAATTGATCTATAGTTTAAAGCAAAAATTGGGCAAAAATAGGGATTTTAGAATAAAATTGGGGGAATTGGTATTTCTTAAAGTGAGGTAGAATTATTGAGGACAAGTTATGGTATTTTTAATAAAATAAATGGAACAGGAGCGGTAAGTTGTAGAAAAGGAGATGATTTTTGTAGATATTTAAAAAAATTAAACTATGGTAGATGGTCATTGAATACAACAAAGACAATCAAAAATAGTTGGGGTATTAGAATTTTAGGGGGGGAAAATTTTTTGACAATTAACACTAACTGTGGACGTGGGGATTATCTGCACTTTACTCTGATTCTGTCAGTCCACCTCACTTAGGGAAAGTTTTTTAAAGGGCATGTTTTGTAGGTGAAGTATTCTTTCCCGGGGTGTTTCCTACTAGGATTTTTCCATCCCTCACAAAAACACTGGTAGATTTTTTTGGGCATAGGTAATTTTCTTTGCCGATAAAGAAGGTTTTGTCTTGTTTTTGGTAAGGCACTCAAGTCACAAACTCCCATACTTTGAATCAAGTTCAGCATAAAAAATCCCCCACTGTACAGTAACCCGGTACCAGTACAAAATTTGGCAAAGCTACAGCTCGGACCTGGGTTTTTTTCAGTGTCAGTGTGACACCAACCTCAGTACAAAGTCGAAAAACACTAAGTCAGGGTATTTCTGTGAAAAGAGTTCCACAGAACCAAAAAGAAAAAGCGACAGAGAGATCTTCCAACAAGGGCCCCCACAAAAGAAGGAGTGTTTTGGGGGTCTTGCCAGGGGAAAAGTCCAATGAACCCCAAAAGTGAGCACCCAGACGACTACTCCTGGGGAGGGGTGAACACCCCCTTTTTCACTGACTCCGGCTGCGCTGCCCGCAAAAACCCCAAAAAGCCCCGGGAGGGGGAAATGAGCAACGAGCGATAATTACAGTAGTTAGACAATCAAGACTTGAACTATGAGCACTGAATAATATATATAAATGTTACATCCTACCTAATAAATATAACTAAGTCAAATACAGTAAGGCCCTGCTTTACGGCGTTTTGCCTTATGGTGTTCCGCTAATACGACGATGTCAAATTATGACCAAAATTTGCTATACGGCAAGCGGTCTTTTAAATATGTCGCCCCCCACCCGGTTTGTTTACATTTTCCATGACCACATCTATTAAGTCAGGAAACTTTCCAAAATTTCAAGTGTTTTAAAGTTACTGCATATTTTATATGTGCTCTGATAATTATACTTATGTGTACCTGTACGTAAATATACTTACACACTGTGCTGGTGTGCAGGTGCACATTAAAATCACTAAGTCTCTCTCTACTCATGACGCCAATACTACGTAATAATAATCACTCTTGGGCACACTAAATGTCTTATTTTACATCAGTATACGCATTTTCATTAATCCATCTATGATATTTTCCTCAAAATTATATATGAAACCCATTACATAGCATATAAACATGATACATACACTCAGAATAAAAATTGATGTAAATATGAGATTTGTTTACAAAGCAGCTGTGTAGGTAGTGTTGGAAGAATTACGTTTCCTCTAGTCAAACACTGGGGGGTAACTGTAGAAAAATATTATTTTCGTATGCCTTTACTCTACGTATAGCAATTCACGACCCTGTGGTTTAGTGCTTTTTATAATAATAATAATAATAATAATATTATTATTATTATTATAAAAAAGAAGCGCTAAGCCACAAGGGCTATACAGCGCTGTATAATAATAACAATAATAATAATAATAATTATTATTATTAATAATAATAATAATATTATTATTATTATTAATAACAATAATAATATATAATAATATTATTATTATTATTATTATTATATTAATAATAATAATATTATTATTATTAATAAAATAATATTATTATTAAATAATAATATTATTATTATTATTATTGTTATTATTATCTTCATTCACTCTAAAAATGGTGTGTTGCTGTTAGTTTATTCTGAACTAACTTGTACAACTTGTACACAATGTAAGAGCATTTGTATTGTGAGGTAATTATTATTATAATAAAAAAAATATTGAGGTAAATGTTTTACAAACTCTTACAAATGGACGTGAATGAACTAAAAGTAGACACATATTAATACGCATTTACTTCGCCTGATCAAAGTGATCGTCCACTACCTGTTCAATTTGTGTTCTTACATTCTCAACTCTGTATCTCGTTCTCTCTCTCATTTACTCTTTCGTTAACTAGTTGGCTCTCATTGACGATGGCGTCTAAGGTTAGCTGTAATAAAAAGAGAAGTCGTAAGCCTCTTGCTTTAAGTGCCAAGTTAGAGGATGATGGTGTGGCATTCTGATTTTATTCAATAAACACCCTGCCACTCACCTCTCACGCATTAATATTAATATTTTAAGGTAAGTAATAAGTGTACTCTGTGTGTATCTTACCTTTTATTGTGTTTTTAATACCTATTTCTACTGCTAACTTAATATAAGTTAGTGTAAACTTGTTGTCTGGCATTTATTGCATATTTTATATGCTCTGATAATAATGCTTTTAGAGCCGGGTGGAGGGACATTACGTTTTCTCTGCTCAGCCATCAGAGAAAACGTGTATGAATCTGCGTTTGGCCCAGCCACTCCCCCACTCCGCTTTTGTTTACAATTTTCGGCATGAATTATTCATTACTTCTGCCTTCGTTTATGATGGCATCTAAAGGTAGTTGTTAGAAATGATTAAATTCAGTGAACAAGGCATGTCGATGTTAATAATATGGCTCTGGGCCACAGTGTAGGTAGCCGGTAGGTGTAACCGAGGCTACACCTACCAGCTACACCTACCGGCTACCTACACTGACTTTATACAAATAAATACTACTCACTTCTCTTCCTATATTAAGACTACACATTTTAAGGTAAATAATGAGTGTACTGTATGTGCATTTTACCTCTGGGATGTTTTAAATATCGTATATTAAGTATGAGACGGGGAGCCAGTGCTACCTACACCTGGGTACCTGCACCTGACTTCCTACAAATAAGTACTACTCACCTCTCTCCCTACATTAAGATTACAAATACTTTAAGATAAGTAATGAATTTACTGTGACTGTATTTTACTTTGTGTGTTTTTAATGCCTAGTTCTATTACTAATTTAACCCTTTGACTGTCGCGGCCATATATATACGTTTTACGAGGTGCCGTGTTTGACGTATATATACTCATAAATTCTAGCGGCTTCAAATCAAGCAGGAGAAAGCTGGTAGGCCCACATGTGAGAGAATGGGTCTGTGTGGTCAGTGTGCACCATATAAAAAAAATCCTGGAGCACGCAGTGCATAATGAGAAAAAAAAAACTCCGACCGTTTTTTTTAATTAAAATGCCGACTTTGTGGTCTATTTTCGTATAGTATTTATGGTTGTATTCTCGTTTTCTTTGGTCTCATTTGATAGAATGGAAAACATATACAGAAATAGAGGTGATTTTGATTGATTTTACTATAAAAAGAAACCTAGAAATGGAGCTCAAAATAGGGGAAAATGTTTGATTTTTGCCAATGTTCAAAAGTAAACAAATGATGCCATTGTCCAATAAATGTCCAACTAGCCATTCTAATATGCAGTCATGAATGGGTTGATGTTATTTATACAGTTATTAACAGCATTGCAGTAGTCTGCATAATAGTAAGTCTAATATTTTTTTTGAATAAAAATTCAAAATAGAAAGCAAGAGTAATATCAGAAGGGCCTGGAGACGTGACTGATGAACAAAGAAATGTTATTTTTAGAGCCAGGAATGTCTGCATTGTTCATTCTGGACCTTATTTTGAAATTGTCATATTTTTTTAGTTTTCGTGAAATTGGCCAAATTGCAAATTTCTGACCACATTATTAGGTAGTTGAAATCAGTAAATGGGCAGTTTCTTGTATTCAATCGATAGAGAAAATGAAGTTCTAAAGAAATAGCTATGAGTTTGGGCGACTGGAACAATGGAATTAGCCGAAAATAGGGCTCAAAGTGGGCGAAATCGCCGATTTGTAAACAGCGCCGAGGTCGTTAACTTCGCAAGAGCATAATTCCGTCAGTTTTCCATCAAATTTCGTTTTTTTGGTGTCATTACAATCGGGAAAAGATTCTCTATCATTTCATAAGAAAAAATAATTTTTTTTTTTTTTTTAAATTTTGCGACACCAGGAGACACCTCAGGATTGGGGGTTGCGACAGTCAAAGAGTTAATATAATTTAGTGTAAACTTGTTGTCTGGCATTTATATGCATTTATAAATGGAAAAAAATGGAGTTCTGCCTTCCGGCGATGTCTGCTTTCCAGCGACAGCCTGGAACCTAACCCGCCGTATAAGTGGGGCCCTACTGTAATAATATAAAGCAATATATTTACGATTTAGCTATTACCACAAATATAAGCAATATAAAATTATAAGAACATGTAATATACATTATACATTGTGACCCATTCAGGGGTCGCAATAACGACCAAAACAGTCAAAGGGTTAAGACTACAAATATTTTGAGATAAGTAATGAGTGTACTGTATATGCATTTTATCGCTCTGGGGCACTTTAAATGCCTAGTATATACCGTTATGTTCACTCGAGGAGAAACAAAGCCAGATTGACTCACGACAGCTGCAAGGGGAGGCTCGCAGGTGCAGGCAGGTGGACAGGTCTGGTACGCGGGATGAAACATGGGGTGCACTGCAAAACTCAGGACAAAATTTAGCCGAAAAAAATGGTTCTAAACTCGAAGCGTACAATACTCAGGGCAGATGAAACTCAGGATTTCACTGTAAATAAAAATTACAGTAGACCCTCGGTTATCAGCCGTTCCTGTTATTGGCCAACTCAGTGATCAGCCAGTTTTTTGGCTCCTGGTGATCGGCTGCTATTTTGGTGATTGGTCGTTTTTGGACACGTCCATCTGCCAGCTGGGGCCGCTTGCACGTCAGTGTGACTGTGTCTTTCGGTATGTAAGGAAGCTTCTGCTCATGCATCCAAACATTTCGCTTGTTTTCCATTGTTTTTTGTGTTTTTTTGCAGTGTAATTGTGAAGTAAGTAACCATGGCTCCAAAGAAAGTTCCTAGTAAAGTTCGTGTGGTAAAGAAAGTGAGAAACACAACAGAATTTAAGCGTGAAGTGCAGCAGGCATGCAGAGAGTGCAGCAGGCATGCAGGGAGTATAGCAGGCATGCAGAGAGTGTAGCAGGCATGCAGGATGTGTAGCAAGCATGCAGGGAGTGTAACAGGCATGCAGGGAGTGTACCAGGCATGCAAGAAATGTAACAGGTATGCAAGGAGTGTAACAGGCATGCAGGGAGTGTGTAGCAGGCATGCAGGGAGTGTAGTAGGCATGCAATGAGTGTAACAGGCATGCAGTGAGTGTAACAGGCATGAAGGGAGTGTAGCAGGCATGCATGAAGTGTAGCAGGCATGCAGGAAGTGTAGCAGGCATTCCAGAAGCCAGCATTAGTCTTCAATAAAGGTATGTAATAAATACTGATTTAATTGTTAAAAAAATTATTTTTTGGTGAATATTTTTGTCTGGAACAGATTAATTGTAATTACATTAATTCTTGTGGGAAATGTTATTTCGGTGTTCCGCCATTTCAGTTTTAGGCCGAGCTTCTGGAACAGATTACAGCCAATAACCGAGGGTCCACTGTAATCCGTTCCAGACACCAAAAAATATTAACAAAAAATACATTTTTTAAAGATTAATTATAGCTTTGCATACACAAAACAATGAGAAAGAAATATAAAACACCAATTTTAATAATAAATGAATATTAGATACCTTTATTGAAGACTTCTCCATGGGGAAGTGGAACAGAATTCTTCCTCCGTAAGCCATGCGTGTTGTAAGAGGCGACTAAAATGCCGGGAGCAAGGGCCTAGTAATCCCTTCTCCTGTATAAATTACTAAATTTAAAAAGAGAAACTTTCATTTTTCTTTTTGGGCCACCTTGCCTTGGTGGGATATGGCCGGTTTGTTGAAAAAAAAAAAATATTGAAGACTATTATTGGCATATGGATGAAGACAAGGAGGGGAGAGGGAGGAGAGTTTACTGTTTGAAGGAGAATCCCCCTCCATAAGGACACTTCAGGTATCAAAGCCCTCTCTGGGGTTACTTCCCTTCTTTGTCTTTTACTGCCACTAGAACCAGCTTGAGAGTCACTGGACCCCTGTCACACAAAAAAACTGTCCAGAGAGATCTGTTTCTGGCATTTCTTTAAAATTTGCTTGAAGTGGGACAAGGTTTTGTCGCTGAACACGTTCCAAATATGGCTTGTTTGAGCTTGGTCAGGGTGACATTTCTCCACAAAACTTTGCAACTCAATCCACTTTGCACATATGTCCTTAATCACTGAAGAAGGCACATTCTCCCCTCTCTCTTCCTCCTCTTCTGAAGCAAATTCCTTAGCTGTGGTCTGTTGCTGTTCCAGATGAAGGTCTTGCAGCTCTTCAGCGGTTAGCTCTTTCCTGTGGTCCTCCACTAATTCTTCCATATCCTGGCCACTCACATCCAACCCCATGGACTTCTCCAAAGCCCCAATATATTCCACAACAGGCAAAGGGTCGACAAGGTCAGGGTCAGGGTCAGCCTCAAATCCTTTAAAATCCTTCTCTTGGACACATTCTGGTCACAATTTTCTCCAAGCAGAGTTCAAAGTCCTGGAAGTCACTCTCTGCAAAGCCTTACCTATAAGGCTTGGATGAAATTGAAGTGATTCCTCCAGAACTCTCTTACGGTCAAGTCAGCGTCCGGGTCATTTCAAAGAACCTTTGAAACGTTGCTTTTGTTTAGAGTTTTTTGAAGTTAGCAATGACCTGCTGGTCCATGGGCTGGATGAAAGGAGTGGTGTTAGAAGGCAAGAACTTCACTGTTATAAAACTTAACTACACAGACAATTGGTCTGCCAAGTTTGGAGGATAAGCAGGAGCATTGTCCAGTACCAGGAGGCACTTGAGTGGCAATTTATTTTCCTGGAGGTATTTTTTCACACTCAGGCCAAACACTTCATGGACCCAGTCAATGAAAATTTGCCTTGTGACCCATGCCTTATTATTAGCTTTCCACGGCATTGAACATTCTGGGATTTTCAGAGTGATACATGAGTAAAGGCTTCACTTTGAAATCCCCACTAGAGTTACCATAGAACAAAAGAGTAAGCCTATCCTTCATAGGCTTGTGTCCTGGCAGTGCCTTTCCCTTCTGTGTGATGCAGGTCCTCTTTGACATATTCTTCCAAGAGAGGCCTGTTTCATCACAAATGAACACTTGTTGGGGGAGGAATCCTTCAGCCTCTACATACTCCTTGAATTCATTTGTCTGAACTTGCAGCCTCGCCATGCCTTACAACACTGTATATGCCACTATGCTTCTTAAATCTCTCAAACCAGCCTTTGCTGGCCTTAAATTCACTAACAGCAGCACTTGTTCCAGGCATTTTCTTCACAAGATCCGCATGCAATTGCCTTGCCTTTTCACAAATGATTGACTCCACAACACTATCTCACGCTAATTGCATAATTGTTGATCCACACCAACAATAACTTCTCCACATCTTAGATTATTGGTGATCTTTGTTTGGTTAGCATATTTATTCTTTTCACAACATTAGCTTCCTTGATTTCTACTTTCTTTGCCAGGATGGAAGTGACTGTTGATTTGGAATTCCCATACATCCTGGCAAGCTCCAGAACAAGTACACCACTCTCATACTTTGCTACAATTTCTTTCTAGAATTCTATTGTGTTTCTCACTTTCTTTACCACTTCTTATTTGAAATTATCATTTGTATTTCATGTTGTAATTTGTTTACTGTAATTTTTACCACTGAATATATCATTGCTTAGTTAATGCTCTGCATACAAGGGGCTTTTGGCATGTACACCCAATCACTACATTTCTTTGTACAACTATGTATCATGTCCAAATAAAAAATAAATAAATAAAAATAAATAAGCTTTCTTTGGGCCCATGGTGGCTTATTTCGCAGCTGCACTCAATAAACCACAAAAAAATAATGGATTATAATGAAATGCTTGGATGAATGCACGGAGTCTTGCTCACTCACCCAGAGACACAGCCAGACTGACTCACAAATGCAGGTGGGCAGACACATCCAATACAGCTGATTTCTGAGTTGCCTGCCAAAATCCAGGATAGAATTTTGGCCAAAAAGGCTACCGAAATCCGATTTGGCAATATCTGAGGGTCCACTGTATACTCCTCTCTTAGCGACAAATTTGTTTACCAACATGGTCTTAGGAACAGTACTACATTATTACGTGAGGAGAGGAGTTTACTCAGGTATGCATACTAATTACTGAATCAGAGGTGTATTTTTAAATTACAGTGGACCCCCGCATAACGATTACCTCCGAATGTGACCAATTATGTAAGTGTATTTATGTAAGTGCGTTTGTACGTGTATGTTTTGGGGTCTGAAATGGACTAATCTACTTCACAATATTTCTTATGGGAACAAATTCGGTCAGTACTGGCACCTGAACATACTTCTGGAGTGAAAAAATATCGTTAACCGGGGGTCCACTGTATTATCATGTGACCTCCGTTGACCCAGCAAAATTGATATTCCAGCAAAGCTTAGGAACCAAGGGTGCCAGAAAATTGGTGATGTACCTGTATTATTATTATTATTATAAATTATGAATGGTGTACCTGTCTCAGCCAAGTCTCCCTGTGCTACAGTACTTGCTCTCAGTTCTAGCCTGCCGCTGCTCAAGGTGCGGAATCCGAGGCGACTCACTCGACTCTTCTGAAAGGAAAAATGGCAATGTCTATCCAATGTTGTGTTAAAAATAATTCCTATCAATATACTGTAAATTCAATTTTAAAATTGAGTGAAAGTTGAAAGAGACTGAGGTACAGTGTTTATAAATTGCAAACACACACAGAGTAGAACACAATCTTGAAATTAAGTAAAAGCTAAATATAAAAGAAAGAAGAGTAACAATTATGTATATGATACTAACAAACTGAGGAAAAAGACACATATACAAACATGTAAGACATATTAAGAGGAGACACTTCAGTCATGAGATTTTGACTCCTCTGATACAGAGTACCTGAAAGACAGTACATATAATAGGTGAAATAAGAGTTCAGATCTGGTATAGGCAAAGTCAGGTCAAGTTTAACCAGATGTCAGCTAATGTGGCTACTATAGCCACTACCTATAGCCACCAACCCATGTGGACAATGTAATACACAGGAGAAATTGTGAGGAACCTGTCTACCCATCTCAGTGAATACAGGTATACATGTAGCAGGGATTCTAGGTAGTAGGTTGGTAGACAGCAACTGCCCAGGGAGGTACTACCGTCCTGCCAAGTGAGTGTAAAACGGAAGCCTGTAATTGTTTTACATGATGGTAGGATTGCTGGTGTCCATTTTTCTGTCTCATAAACATGCAAGATATCAGGTATGTCTTGCTACTTCTACTTACACTTAGGTCACACTACACATACATGTACAAGCATATATATACACACCCCTCTGGGCTTTCTAATATTTTCTTACTAGTTCTTGTTCTTGTTGTTTATTTTCTCTTACCTCCATGGGGAAGTGGAACAGAATTCTTCGTCCGTAAGCCATGCGTGTTGTAGGAGGCAACTAAAATGCCGGGAGCAAGGGGCTAGTAACCTCTTCTCCTGTATATATTACTAAATGTAAAAGGAGAAACTTTTGTTTTTCCTTTTGGGCCACCCCGCCTCGGTGGGATACGGCCGGTGTGTTGAAAGAAAGAAAAGAATGTAGCAGGGATGACCAGCAGCGCATGTATTGTTTACATGGATACTGACTGACAGCACATAAATTAGAAAGATGCTTGGTCTTCACTTAACCTGAATTAAGAAGGCATTGTTGCTTAGAAGCTTCTCTTGTCATTGTTTTTAATAGTACTATTTTTTATTATTTTTTTTTTTTTTTATTATCACACCGGCCGATTCCCACCAAGGCAGGGTGGCCCGAAAAAGAAAAACTTTCACCATCATTCACTCCATCACTGTCTTGCCAGAAGGGTGCTTTACACTACAGTTTTTAAACTGCAACATTAACACCCCTCCTTCAGAGTGCAGGCACTGTACTTCCCATCTCCAGGACTCAAGTCCGGCCTGCCGGTTTCCCTGAATCCCTTCATAAATGTTACTTTGCTCACACTCCCAAAAGCACGTCAAGTATTAAAAACCATTTGTCTCCATTCACTCCTATCAAACACGCTCAAGCATGCCTGCTGGAAGTCCAAGCCCCTCGCACACAAAACCTCCTTTACCCCCTCCTCCAACCCTTCCTAGGCCGACCCCTACCCCGCCTTCCTTCCACTACAGACTGATACACTCTTGAAGTCATTCTGTTTCGCTCCATTCTCTCTACATGTCCGAACCACCTCAACAACCCTTCCTCAGCCCTCTGGACAACAGTTTGGTAATCCCGCACCTCCTCCTAACTTCCAAACTACGAATTCTCTGCATTATATTCACACCACACATTGCCCTCAGACATGACATCTCCACTGCCTCCAGCCTTCTCCTCGCTGCAACATTCATCACCCACGCTTCACACCCATATAAGAGCGTTGGTAAAACTATACTCTCATACATTCCCCTCTTTGCCTCCAAGGACAAAGTTCTTTGTCTCCACAGACTCCTAAGTGCACCACTCACTCTTTTTTCCCTCATCAATTCTATGATTCACCTCATCTTTCATAGACCCATCCGCTGACACGTCCACTCCCAAATATCTGAATACGTTCACCTCCTCCATACTCTCTCCCTCAATCTGATATTCAATCTTTCATCACCTAATCTTTTTGTTATCCTCATAACCTTACTCTTTCCTGTATTCACCTTTAATTTTCTTCTTTTGCACACCCTACCAAATTCATCCACCAATCTCTGCAACTTCTCTTCAGAATCTCCCAAGAGCACAGTGTCATCAGCAAAGAGCAGCTGTGACAACTCCCACTTTGTGTGTGATTCTTTATCTTTTAACTCCACGCCTCTTGCCAAGACCCTCGCATTTACTTCTCTTACAACCCCATCTATAAATATATTAAACAACCACGGTGACATCACACATCCTTGTCTAAGGCCTACTTTTACTGGGAAAAAATTTCCCTCTTTCCTACATACTCTAACTTGAGCCTCACTATCCTCGTAAAAACTCTTCACTGCTTTCAGTAACCTACCTCCTACATAGTACTAATGAACAGAAAGCAGATACCCAGTAGCTATAACGTCTCCACTGCTTTAAACCACATGATTCTTGGCCTTGCTGTGCTACAGGTAACCTTCTATAATGCTGAACCCTAATTTTAAATCTGCTTAAATCTGACCTGACATTGTTTATACCTGACCAGAACTCTTGCCTCACTTCTTACCTATGCTACATATACTGATGTATCCTATGTATCACTGAAGCAAACTAAATCCCAGCACCAAAATGTTTCCTATTCAAATGTTTTCAATGTACAGTAGACCGTCATTTAGCATGAGTTTATTTGGCACGATTTGGGTATAGCACGATTGAAGAATTGGGGCACCATTTTATGTAACAAGTCTTAAGATGAATTTAACACGGTTCAGTTTGCGGGAAGGAAAAAAATTTCCTTTTTCCTCAGAGCGGCTGCCTTGTTGTGGATCAGCGGGGGAGACCTCCAGCTGTCCCCAGCCTCCCCCCGACACCACCCCATCATCCCAGGATTCGTACTTCATATGTGTCCAGTCCAACTACCCCTGCTACAAGCTTGTGATTGTGAATTGTGTTTTGATCTTTTAATTGCTATATCTTGTATCTGCCAAGCAATCATGACACCCAGTAGGCATTCCAGTGTTGCTCAAAGTGGCAAGAAAAGGTGTAAGCATTTAAGTCTTAGAATTAACGAGGGAAACAAAGATATTAGATAAAACATCCTTTGGCCATAATGAAGTGTTACTTTGTACACACAAAAAAGAGGTAATCGTAAGTTTGTGTGATTGACTGACTTACTGAATGACTGACTTGCTGAGTGACTCACTGAGTGACTTGACTGATTTATGGAATGATTTGACTGACTTACTGAAAGACTTGACTGACTTACTGAGTGACTTGACTGACTTACTGAATGACTTGACTGACTTACTGAACAACTTGATTGACTTACTGAATGACTTGACTGACTTGACTTACTGAATGACTTGACTGACTTACTGAACGACTTGACTGACTTACTGAATGAATTGACTGACTTACTGAATAAATGAACTTACCTACTGAATGAATGGACTTACTGAATGAATTGACTGACATACTGAATGACTTGACTGACTTACTAAATGACTTGAGACTTACTAAATGACTTCACTGACTTACTGAATGACTTGACTGACTTACTGAATGACTTGATTGCCTTACTGAACGACTTGGCTGACTTATTGAATGATTTGACTGCCTTACTGAATGATTTGACTGCCTTACTGAATGATTTGACTGACTTACTGAGCGACTTAAGACTTCCTGAATAACTTGAGACTTATTGAATGACTTGACTGACTTACTGAATCACTTGACTGACTTACTGAATGACTTGACTGACTTACTGAGCGACTTGATTGACTTACTGAATGACTTGACTGACTTATTGAATGACTTGACTGACTGAATAACTTGACTGACTTACTGAATCACTTGACTGACTTGCTGAATGAATTGAGACTTAATCACTTGACTTACTGAATCACTTGACTGACTTACTGAACAACTTGATTGACTTACTGAATGACCTGACTGACTTACTGAATGGCTTGATTGACTGAATGACTTTAAGTTAGACACCCCAGTACAACCATCAACTTCAGTACCAGAACCTCTACCACCCACCTCAGCCCAGTAGGGCCACAACATAACTCTCCACTCTCTTCACAATCATCCACAAACACCAGCACCCACAAATTTAAGGTACGAAATACTATTATTTCTGTTACATTTGTGGTCTTAAGCAGTAAAAACAACAAATACATCAAAACAATAAGCTACAATTACATATTCACTTCTATTTTTGTAAGATGTGAGGGCCTAAAAAAAGTTGTTTGGCTTTTTTGGGGCTCTCAAAATGTAACCCTATTTTTCCCATAAGCTCTTCAGTTCATCTAACACGGTTTCACCTTACACGGTGTTTCCAGGAACGTAACTACCGTGTTAAATAATGGTCTACTGTAGGTTTAAAAATGCTAGCTGAACCAGTGGTTCTGGAGATTTCTGGCAGAGAGTTCCAGATTTTGGGCCCTTTTATGTACAATGAGTTTTTGAAAAGATTTAGCCTGACATGGGGAATGTCATAGAGGTTTTTGTGCCTAGTGTTGTGTCTATGAGTCCTATTGCAACTGTCAAAAAAACATTTCTGGTAGGGATTTATATCAGAATTGATTATTCTGTAAATGTAGGTTGCACAATAGTACAAGTGAATGTTTTGTATAGTGAATAGGTTTAGGTCTTTGAAGAGTGGGGAGGGGGAGAGTTGTCTAGCAGTGGACTGTGTCATCATTCACACTGCGGTTTTTGCTGTGCTATTATTGGTTTTAGGTGTTGCTGTGCTATTACTGGTTTTAGGTGGTTTTTTGTTGAGGAACCTCAGGCACAAATAGCATAGGTGAGGTAGGGGTAGATCAGTGAATAGTATAGTGTAAGTAGTGCTGTTTGTGGTACATAATAACCTATCTCTGAGAGGATGCTGACTGTTTTAGAAACTTTTTTTGTTATGTGTTATATGTGGGTGTTGAATTTCAGGTTGCTATCAAGGTGCAGACCCAGGAATTTTCCCTCATTATGTTGAGCACTAAGGATGTTGTTAAGCATAATGTTTAGTTAGACCTCATTTGTTCTACTCCCAAACAAACTGTAAAAGGTTTTGTTTATATTAAGTGTAAGTTTGCTGACGGTCAGCCAGGTTGCTATTTTTGCAAGTTCTTCATTAACCCTTAAGCTGTCCAAACGTAGATCTACGTTTTCGCACGTAGTGCTCCGACCTTGATTTTCTCCATAAGAAACAATGTAAAATAAACGTAGATCTACATTCGGAGCGCTATGCGAGCAAATGTAGATCTACGTTTGGACAGTTTAAGGGTTAACAATAGTGTTGAGTGAGGCTAGATTTGGGTGGGAAATGACAAAAGTCGTGTCGTCAGTAAAGAGAATAGGCATAAGTTGTTGAGATATGCTTGGAAGATAGTTTATGTACAAAATGATTGTAGGTGGGTGCCCATTTTGTTCCATGGTGCAATTGGTCAACTACACCATCTCCTGTCATCAGGACCAGATCCAAACAGCTGTCTGCACATGAGATCTGCGATAAGTTGTGTAACACAGCTACTGCTGTTATTCTTAGCAAAGTTCACAACATGGAATTTGAAGGCAATATTATTATTATTATATGATTAATGTCTCTGCTTAGATATACAGTAGAGCCCCACTTATATGGCAGGTTAGGTTCCAGGTTACGGCTGGAAAGCGGACAGCACCGGAAAGCAGAACATCATTTTTTCAACTTATAAATGCATATAAACGCCAGATAACAAGTTTACACTAACATATATTAAGGTAGTAATAGAACTAGGCATTAAAAACAATAAAAAGTAAAATACACACACAGTACACTCATTACTTATCTTAAAATATTTGTAGATTTAACCCTTTCAGGGTCCAGAGGCCAAATTTCAAAGTGCACACCAGGGTCCAAGAATTTAAAAAAAAAAAAATTATTTTTCTTATGAAATGGTAGAGAATCTTTTTCTGAAGGTAATAAAACAAAAAGTATGAAATTTGATGGAAAATTGACGAAATTATGCTCTCTCGAATTTTGATGTGTCAGCAATATTTACGAATCGGCGATTTTACCAATTTTGACTCCCATTTTAGGCCAATTACATTATTCCAGTCGACCAAGTTCTTAGCTATTTCACTAGTATTACTTCTATTCTATCGATTGAGCACAAGAAATCACCAAGTCAACTGTTTCAACTACAAAATAAAGAGATCGGAAATTGGTAATTTGGCCAATTTAACACAAAGTTCAAAATATTCCAATTTCAAAATAGGGTCCAGAAAAAACAATGTAAGTATTCCTGGCACTAAACTAACATTTCCTCTGTTCATTAGTTATGTTATGAGGCTTTACAAATGAATTCCATTTTGATTTTTTATTCAAATAATGAATTTTTATTCAAGCCAAAAAACAGAAGATTTACTGTTATGCAATATTGTAATACAGTGGACCCTCAAGTTTTGGCAGCATCGACTTTCGCGAAATCCGACTTTCGACAAGTTTTTTCGGCAAAATTTGGCCTCGCGGTTCGTGATTAGACTCGTGATTCGGCAACCGTCTGGTACCTATCCGCCCATCACCGCGCACATAAAGCCAGTCTCCCACGCCATTCACGCTCAGTGTGCCATTGTTTACCAACACGTGACCATCACCCCACGGGTTCATATGTAATAATCCATTGATTTTTGTGATTGCAACTGCTAAATAAGTCACCATGGGCCCAAGGAAAGCTAGTGCAAGCCCTTTGGTAAAGAAAGTGAGAAACACGATTGAATTCAAGAAGGAAATCATTGAAAAATATGAGAGTGGAGTGCGTGTTACAGAGCTTACCAGGATGTATGGCAAACCCAATTCAACCATCACTTCGATCGTGGCGAAAGGAAAGGAAATAAAGTGTGCTGTTGTTGCAAAAGGGGTAGATATGCTGACAAAAAGGAGATCACAAATCCTTGAAGAAGTGGAGAGGTTATTGTTGGTGTGGATTACCGAAAAACAGTTAGCAGGAGATAGTGTTACTCAGTCGATAATATGTGAAAAGGCAAGGCAGTTGCATGACGATCTCATAAAGAAAATGCCTGCAACAAGTGGTGATGCTTGTGATTTTAAGGCCAGCAAAGGTTGGTTTGAGAGATTTAAGAAGCGTAGTGGCGTTCACAGTGTGATAAGGCATGGTGAGGCTGCCAGTTCTTACAAAATTGCAGCTGAGAAGTTTGTACAGGAGTTTAAGGAGTGCATAGACACTGGAGAATTCAAACCCCAACAAGTGTTTAATTGTGATGAAACAGGCCTCTTTTGGAAGAAAATGCCAAAGAGGACCTACATCACGCAGGAGGAAACGGCACTCCCAGGACACAAACCTATGAAGGATAAGCTTACTCTCATGTTTTGTAGTAACGCTAGTGGGGATTTTAAAGTGAAGCCTTTACTGGTGTATCACTCTGAAAATCCCAGAGTGTTCAAGAAAAACAGTTTTGCCAAGAGTAGTTTGTGTGTGATGTGGAAGGCTAGCAGTAAGGCATGGGTCACAAAAGATATTTTCCTAGTCTGGTTTAATGAAGTGTTTGGCCCCAGTGTGAAGAAATACCTCCTGGAAAATAAACTGTCACTCAAGTGCCTCCTGGTAATGGACAATGCTCCTGCTCATCCTCCAGACTTGGAAGAGCAAATAGTGGATGAGTTTAGTTTCATCACGGTCAAGTTCTTGCCCCCTAATACAACTCCTCTCCTCCAGCCCATGGACCAGCAGGTCATTTCAAACTCCAAAAAGCTCTACACAAAAGCAGTGTTTCAAAAGTGCTTTGAAGTGACCTCAGACACAGAATTGACCCTAAGAGAGTTCTGGAAAGATCACTTTAATATCCTCCATTGCATAAACCTTATAGGTAAGTCTTGGGAGGGAGTGACTTCCAGGACTTTGAACTCTGCTTGGAGAAAACTGTGGCCAGAAAGTGTAGAAGAGAGGGATTTTGAAGGGTTTGGGGCTGACCCTAAGGAGCCTATGCCAGTTGTGTTGTTTACCTAGAGTTTACCTGGAGAGAGTTCCGGGGGTCAATGCCCCCGCGGCCCGGTCTGTGACCAGGCCTCCTGGTGGATCAGAGCCTGATCAACCAAAATATCATCACCACATTTGTGAATGTATATTAGACCCACCAGCTGGCGTGTATTAGACGTGTGAGGTCGTTTGTTTACTCTTGAACATCGGCAAAAATTTAACATTTCCGCTACTTTGAGCTCAGTTTCAAGTCATTTCCAGTGCTAAAACCAATAAAAATCATCTCCATTTCTGTAATATGTCTTCCAATATATCAAATGAGACCAAGAAATTGCAAATACAACTATAAAAAAACATACAAAAAAAAAAACACTGCAAAATTGCTGTTTTAATTGAAAATCACGGACTCAGTTTTTTTCTCTCACTATACACTGTGTGCTGTAGGATTTGTTTTATGTGGTGCACACATACCACATAGATGTATTCTCTCATATCTAGGCCCAAATTTACCACTCACAGCTTATCAGAGTGAGTTGAGCTCATGGCATAGATCTACGGTTTGGACCCTGAACGTAAAGCCGTAGCTCTATGGCACAGACCCTGAAAGGGTTAATGTAGGGTGAGAGGTGAGTAGTATTTATTGTAAGAAGTCAGGTGTCGGAGGTATGGTAGCCAGCCAAGACCACCCCACTGACACATAATATACTACGACATTTAAAGTGCCCTAGGGCAATAAAATGCATATACAGTACACTCATTACTTACCTTAAATATTTGTAGTCTTAATGTAGGGTGAGAGGTGAATAAACAAGGGTTTTCTTCTATTTTCTTAATAGTTCTTGTTCTTCTTTATTTCCTCTTATCTCCAAGGGTAAGTGGAAAAGAATTCTTCTCTGTAAGCTTTGTTTTCTTTTTGGGTCACCCTGCTTTGGTGGAATACGGATGGTTTGTTAAAAAGAAAAAAAAAAAAAGTCTTACATGCCTCAGAATTGCTTCCGACAGCAAGGTAGGAAGAGTCGGACATCAGCTGACACCCTCCAATGAAGAACCTTCGCAGTGATGCAAGTGGAGACAGTTGTGCAGGTCGCCAGGTATCCACAGAGTGAACCTTAGCCTCAGTCTCTCTCCTGCAGCCAATATTACCACACATAGTTTCTGTAACAGTTATTACACATATTTTAGACACAGTGCATGTTGATTTACAGCCAAGTGTGCTTGGATAAAGTACAGGTCTCCCTCAACATTTGTGAAGGTTAGGGAATCAAAAGCCTCGCAAATGTTTGGTGCCCCAATATATTGTAGGGAAATATAATACAATACTGCTCCCTTAACTTGTTGAACCATGAACAATCATCAAATACATGAAAACATCATAAAATATTGTACAGTGGACCCTCGACCAGCTATGGCATCGATTAACGATAAATCTGACTAGCGATACATTTTATCGCAAAAATTTTGCCTCGATTAGTGCTAAAATACTCGACCAACACTATTCCTTCTGTCTGAGACGCGTCCACTTCTGGCCAGTGTTTACAAGCCAGCCAGCCACCGCGGTCGCTTCCAAGCATACAATCGGAACATTTCATATTATCACAGCCTTTTTAGTGATTGCACCTGCAAAATAAGTCACCATGGGCCCCAAGAAAGCTTCTAGTGCCAACCCTACAGCAAAAAGGGTGAGAATTACTATGGATATGAAGAAAGAGATCATTGCTAAGTATGAAAGTGGAGTGCATGTCTCCGAGCTGGCCAGGCTGTACACAAAACCCCAATCAACCATCGCTACTATTGTGGGCAAGAAAACGGCAATCAAGGAAGCTGTTCTTGCCAAAGGTGCAACTATGTTTTCAAAACTGAGATCGCAAGTGATAGAAGATGTTGAGAGACTGTTATTGGTATGGATAAACGAAAAACAGATAGCAGGAGATAGCATCTCTCAAGCGATCATATGTGAAAAGGCTAGGAAGTTACATGACGATTTAATTAGAAAAATGCCAGCAACTAGTGGTGATGTGAGTGAATTTAAGGCCAGCAATGGTTGGTTTGAGAGATTTAAGAATCGTAGTGGCATACATAGTGTGATAAGGCATGGTGAGGCTGCCAGTTTGGACCAAAAAGCAGCTGAAAAATATGTGCAGGAATTCAAGGAGTACATAGACAGTGAAGGACTGAAACCTGAACAAGTGTTTAATGGTGACACTGACAATGTTGTGAAACACTTTAGGAATGTCATAAAGGAACGGGAGGTACAGGCCTCTATGGGCAGATATGTTGTGCGACAGAGGTCCAGTGACTCTCAAGCTGGTCCTAGTGGCATTAAAAGAAGAAGGGAAGTAACCCCGAAAAAGGACTTGCCACCTCAAGTCCTAATGGAAGGGGATTCCCCTTCTAAACACTAAGACCATCAACACACTCCCCTCTTCCCATCCCATCAATCATCACCAGATCTTCAATAAAGGTAAGTGTCATGTAACTGTGCATGTCTTCTTCAGTTTGTGTGTATTAAAACTAATATTTCATGTGTTAAAATTTTTTTTTCAATACTTTTAGGTGTCTTGCACGGATTAATTTGATTTCCATTATTTCTTATGGGGAAAATTAACTTGACTAACGATTATTTTGACTACCGATGAGCTCTCAGGAACGGATTAATAGCGTTAGTCGAGGGTCCACTGTACTATATACATACATGTTATGGTTTAATAACATGTACGTTATTAAATGCCACTGCCTCAACCACTGCCTCCACCACTGCCTCAACCACTGCAGTGTACTGCCTCGCATTCTTGTACAGCTTCATTCTTCAATTCCATCGTGTTTCTCAATTCTTTTTACCAAAGGGCTGACACTAGCAAGTTTCTTTGGGCCCATGGTTAATTATGTAGCAATTGCACTCAATCTACAAGCACCAAACACAATGAATTATTGTGAAATGTTTGGAAGAGCGTGGAGGCTAATGCTCACTCCAGCATAAACAAAGCCAAACTGACTCATGATGCCTCCATGACTGCTTCAATCCTCATATTTCTGTAAAATTTCCTTTTTCAATTCTATCATATTATTATTATTAATAACATGTATTATTATTATTATCCTTATTGTTATTATTATTATTATTAATAAAATTGATGTTATTTAAAACCATCAGGCGTCAGGCACGGCCCCCTCCCAAACTTGTTTCAGGGTTCAAAAAATTTTCGAAAAAAAAAAAAAAAAATTATTATGAAATGAGAGTTTTTTTTTTTTTTTTTGTGGTGTATCCTTTCGTTCGAATAGTATCAACATAGGTGTTTTCGATCGAACTGTCGAGAGCGGAAATTTTGCCGTTAAAATGCATCGAGTGTCAGATTTATCAATGTCGAAGCCATAGCAATGTCGGGGGATTCACTGTAACAGATGGATACAAAACGGCCATCACTAGATGGCAGTGTTTACCACAACAAAGTGGGGAGCGACTGTGGCCCACCTCCGCCTGTCTACAACATAATGACATTTTTATTAATTCTAGAGAATATATCATGTTTGCTATGTTATTTTATTGTTTGTTATGTAATATTAGATGAAACTGTGAGAGATAAATAAGCCTTATAGATGTTATTAGTGCAATTATTCTTGAAGTTTTTTGCCGGTCTCAGTACAAACTCTTGTCCATGCGACCACCGCCATACCACTACATGATTGACATAATTTTAATTTCTAGAGTGATATCTTGTTTCTATGTTATTTAAATTGATTGTTATGTCATATTACATAACTGCAATTTTCCTTTTTTTTGTGTTTTTTTTTTTTTTTTTTTTTTTTTTTTTTTTATTAGAAGAAATTTTAGAATATTTTTTAGCATACTACAACACAGAGGTAACAAAAAAATACTAGGTTAGAAAGAGCAGCATGCCCAAAGCCACTTATATGCATAGCATTTTGGGCTGGCTTTCTTACTTAAAAACTTAACTTAGAATTAACTAAGCAATGTGAAACAGTGATAAGTCATTATTTTGTAAACAGGATATCTATATTGCAAAATATGAGTTTTACAAAGACAGGTAATATGGTTTTTGCATGCTTTGCTGGTCATTCAGTGGAAGGAGTATTCTGTTAGGTAGTGTATTTAAAAAAATAAATCAAAGTTAGATTGGGTCCTGGTTTTACATTTATGTGATATAATCTGTGAGTAACATTTTGGTATACAATTTATATGGTTCAGTTATTCAGTATTTATTTGGCTTTTTGAGAGTAGTAAGGTGAAATTGAGAAGAGACTTGTGAATTTATAAACAGGTAGTGTTACTTTTTACAGTTACAGGTAATGATATTCCAGATTTTAGGGACCTTTTATGTGCATTGAGTTTTTGCATAGCGTTGAGATGGACACGAGGAAACAATCCAAAGAGTGATCTGTGCCTTGTGTTATGGTATAAGATGTTGTTTTTGTTAAGGTTGGCAAGGAGATGTTTGAGGGGAGGATCTAATATCAGAGTTAAGGGTTCTATGTAGTTAATAGGTGAAATAATATGTCATGGATGTTTGTATGGTGAGAGTTAGGGTGGTGTTTTGATTGGTGGGAGTGTGTTGCCTGTAGTGAGAATTTGTTATCATTCTCAAAACTGTGATAGATAAATAAACAAGCCATTAGATGATTATTAGTGAAATTATTCACTAATAGCTAGACCCAATCTATACAGTTATTGGCGGAATGTATTATAATTATCTAAAAAAGACCCAATACCTCTATAACAACAAGCCACTGCCTAAAAAAACTAAACAGATGACTGCACAAGAGGACTACAGTCCCTGGCTAAACACCCAGTACCTCAAATACCATAAATTACAAAGCAACCTATCAAAAAACAGTACGAATTGGGCCACAAAACCAGAGACCATACAAAAAATTACTCGTCAATCCTTACCGGGGCCTAATAATAAAATTAATAAATAATAATAAAATAAATACAATATAAATAAAAATAAATAAGTGTATTTTGCCCCGGGTATCCAGAAAAAACTCTCGTCCAATGCCAAAACGCCCATACAAATACATGAATGACATTTTTTATTTCATTTTACGAGTATATATTGGTTTCTATGTTATTTATATTTGTTTTTTATGTCATTTTAATGAAATGAGATATATTAAATAAGCCACAGAGTTGATATTAGCGAATTAATGAAGTACAGAATTCCACTGGAGAACAGTTTTTAATTCATTTCATTTACATTTAAATGATGGAAAAACTGACTCTGCAAACGAAAGCAAATTCAGTTGCAAGACAAGGTCATGGAATGGATTAAACTCACAAGTAGAGGTTTACATGTATTTACATATATAGACAGTTTGTTAGACAGCAGTCAACATGGGAGGTTTATACATTGCGAAGCCCTGTATTTTGTTTTTACCATGGACGTAAGATTGCTGGTGTCTTTTTTCTGGACTCATAACACATGCAAGGATTTCAGGTGCGGTCTTGCTACTTCTACTTACACCCTACGTCCAACAATTACACATGCAATTTACACATTTATGTCATACACATTCACCTGAGGTTTTTCCTATTGATTTTATCTGAATACGATGGAACCTGAGTTTCAGCCCTACTAAATCTTCAAGTTACGGAGCTAGACTAAAGTTGAAACAAAACCTAAACGTCGATAGCGATATTTCCATAAAGAAATAATTGTAAATCTTATTAATCTGTTCCCCAAAAATATTCACAAAAAAATCAATTTTTTTTTGAAGAATAAATACAGTTTTGATACAGAAAAAAAAAGGTTGATGAAGCAGAAAACGAATAGAAGTACAACTTAGATAACAAGTTCAGTGATACTTTCTCTAAGAAGATAAATACTGAGCAGATAAAACTTACGGACGCAGTAATAGTTAAACAGTTCTTTTTCCCTGTGATATGAACCAACAAACAGGTAAAGACAAATTTATCTGCAGATCATAAAGGGGACAACACAAGTGTTATTGTACCAGAGCTCAGGTATAAAAGAAGCCAGGTTACTAGGATCCCATGGTAGATAAAGTGTTATGCATAGATTTTCCACTAACATGATAGGAAAAAAGACTTAATTATTCCGCATCTATTAAAAAGTAAAGAAAGGGTATACATAAACGAGTGTTTACAAAAAACGTCAGATCCTCCTGTGTAGAGTCAGAAAACTTAGCGGAGGAGAATTATGACACAATACACCAATGCTTCACACGGGATGGGAAATTTCTAAGTTCAGGAAAACAAATGTAGGTCAACTGTTCACAAATCACGACACCCGTGATTGACTATCACGATTTCTCAGGGGAATACTAATCTTACTGAAATAACTAAACAATGTCCTAACCTAAAAGCCTAGTTGTGTAGTGTATGTTTTCTCCATTATTGTTCAAATCTCGTATATAGTACAATACTCTTAATAATTAAATAATAAACAACCTCATTTTGTGATATTTTACTAGAAAAAATAAGGCACCTTATCTAATTTTCTTATTTACTATTGTTTGCTTAATATTAGCTGAATCGATACTTTCTCTGTCCATATTACAACCCTATTTTTTTTTAAATACTATAATTTGATATTAATTACTAAAATTATAAATTACAATTTTTACTATCAATACTATTTACTCTTTACATTTTTGACAACATTTAATAAACCATTTACTCGGTTCTTATTATCATAACCCAGTTTTTACATACTACATTTACTATTCTTAGAAGATACTCTTTATTAAAACCTTGTTACTGCCAAAATAACCTCTAGTATAAATCCTGTGCAATTTTGATTGAAATAGAAAATAATAACATTACTTTTTCACTTATTTTGTAATCAATAATATTACTAAAATTTTATTACAATCTCCATTATTTATACCAGTCAATTTTAACTTTTGTACATTTAATCATTTTTTTTATACTTCCCGTAAATTTCTGTTGCCAAACTTTTCCAATTTTGTATATTCAACTCAACTTTATACTTTATCCTTTGTATTCTGCTTGTACCAGTGGCATTGTGTGCCTCAGTACCTGTGTACCTGTGGTACCTGTTATTACCATTTACTATCATTTATAAACCAAGTAACATTGCAATTGTTATTTTTTACATTACTATTCTTTTGGTACTTAAATTGGTGGAATTTTATTTTGTCAATTAAATCTAGTTTATACTCTTGATCTTTGTCAACATCCATATACCAGACCCTAGTGCATTACAAGATACCTATTCTAAGAGTTGTTTTCATTCTTTATAGTGACTATATTGTGTGTGCAATTAGCTGTATATTTCAATTTTTATTGGTCAAGGCCCATTAACTATCTTTGCTAAACTAGTACCAACTACCCTTCATATATTTTTTCTTTTCTACTTTATTTATTATTTTGATACCTTAACTTGATTATTTTATTTGTCAATTTAAATTGTTATACTCTAATTTTGTAAACAACTTATATAAATCCTTAGTGCAATTACAATTGGAGAGTCTGTGCCATTTTTTATATCTTTAGATTAAATTAAGTTTACTATAGCTCATTTCTAGCTCAAAAGACACATAGTCAATACCAAATTTCATCTATATTAGACATAGTGTAATTACTAGTGTGAGACTGGTGCTATTTTTAATTTGTATTTTTATATTATTAGATTAAATCCTAGTTGTTCTATAGCTCATTCTAGCTCAATACATTCAACCTAACAAAGTTCATTACATTAGACCTTAGTGCAATTACAAGTGAGAGAGTCTTGTGCTATTTTTTTAATTTGTTTTTTTTATTTTTATTTATAATAGTTGTACTTTAGACTCATCCAGCAACACATTAAGACATCACAACTCCATTTGTGTATTAGATGATTTACTCTACATCGACCAAAAATTCTATAGCTATACCACTGGTCCAAACTTCCCACCACTACAGGATATCAGTACTAAATAAAACTCAACCCACAACTCAGGATATAAAATTATCCATATTTAAACCTAGAAGAGGATTGATTCACGTCGGACCTGATTCTAAACCCTACAATAATTTGACACACCAATCAAAACCTATTGGGAAAGCTAACTGCCTTTATCCTACACAGATCACAAGCCAGCACTATCCTAACAATGCTTAAAAGTCTATCAGTACTTAACTACAACATTAGGTCCTTAAGCAAACACTATTGATCTGACCTCCTGGCACTCCTTGGAATCACTTAAAGGGGGACACCCTTTCCTGCATTATTCTTACTGAGACCTGGCCCTTAAGCAGACATATAAGATTTTCTACCCTCCACCAGGATACACAGCATCCCAACTGCAGGAACCACAATACCAAGATGGGAGTGGTACTGCAATCTATTACTCTAACCATTTATCGTGTTTATGCACCACTTGCATTAGTGATGAATATGGAGAATAATTTTTGACTAATTTTACTGTAAAATCCTTTAGATGCCTATAACAATCGGTGTCCATTTTACCGGATACCCCACACCAACATACCAAATTTTCAGGTGAGAAACTAAAGGCACTAATAACAAACAGACAAATGAAATAGCACCACATACTCTTAGGGGGCCTTCGGGGGGGGGCTAAGGGGGGACTTCAACATCAACCTTGCATATGATTGATCAGCCTGTAACTGATTTCATCAACCAATATGAACAACACACTTCTCATCCAACAAATAACTAAAACCAAACCAGGCTCACTGAAACCATGTGCAACCATTATAGCCACTTTTGGACCATATACTAGCCCCCCTTTAAATCCAGGATAATACAAATAGCCACTACTGACCCAATATCATACCTTCCTCTTGACAAAACATAGTTAAACCACACTTGAATACAACAAAGTTTTCATTTTAGGATCTGATGAGGCCAATAAGGAAGTTCACAGCTGACCTAGAGGACTGTTGAATGGCTACAGAATTCTCCAAGGCCATGGTATTGGATGACTGGACAGAACAATTTATTCTAACAACATTACCTTTAGACTATACATCAAACATGTCCCTATAAAAACGCATAACAGATCACAAAAAAAACGGCTTGGTTTTGCCCAATGGCTAACCAGCACCATTCCTGAATTCCATTGATAAGAAACACCAATATGAAAAGAAATATATGCAGGGCTTAATACACAAAAGTATTCTTTAAACACCTATCATCAGTCCTCACCAAAGTAATAAAAGAAAGCCAAACAACTATACTACTCCAGTAGATTCCTCTGACACAAGAGGAGGATATAAAAAAGGACCTGGGATAAAACACTCTCTCTACAGGATTCTAGGGACCCACACAATGAAAAAAACAAGAAACACTAATGAACACACCAATGCATCCCAACTTGGGACACAGCTAAACCAAGATAAACGACTTCATTTCTCAAACCTTTAGGTTCTAATTCTCGCCAATAAATAAAAAATTCCCACGCACCAATTGCCCATGACGGGGACTTCACCTAGATGGGAATTTCCAAATCTCCTTTCTATCTTGCTCCAAACTGAGCCCACCCATGGAATCGTTCACTGAGATTCAAAAGTCTACTTAAAAAATAACTCACTGGGAATCTGCTATCCATGTCCACAATTATTGTACAAGAGATGCAGCCCATTGTACTCCTCACCCAGGACTATCTCATTTAATTTTTAACAAAGTCACTAGAAAAAACTAGCACCTTCCCGAAACTACTTCGGGACGGCAAGGGTTACACCTTACATAAGGTGGACTCGGACCTACAGATTAAACAACTATAAGGCCAATATCAGACTACCATTGTATCCAAAAATCTTTGAGATGAAAACTCGTTAGACAAGAGGACTATATTCATTTATATCGTCATACAAAACATACTCAACCCCGGCCCAATTTGGATTAGTAAGGAAAAATAAAAAGCAATACGATGCGATCATAAAAGATAGATCTGCTTTACACCAGCAATTGGAAAATAAGGTAATATCCACTAGGAATTTTTTTGACCTAAGATAAAGCTTTTGGTCAAAGTAAACCAAGGCCATCCTACTCACAAACTTGAACCATTATGGTATAAGTGCCATGCGCTTGCATATTTCAACATTTACCTTACTAAAGGTATCACGTATGTCACCATTAAGACTCAGTCATCAACAACACAGCCACTTGATACTGGAAGTTACACAGGGAAAATGTCCTTGGTCCCTGCTCTTCCTCATATACATCAATGAATCTTCCAAACGTATCTCACAACGAACCAATTCTCTTTGTGATGACCACGACTTATGTATTCACTCTCCCCTAATCTTGCCACCCTCCAACACCATTTGTTAATAGCCGAAAGCTGACTCAAAATATCGACTCTTGGATGACAGCAGAAACTTACGCTTAACAAGACAAAAACCTACTACATTATGTTTGGTAGCAGAGCAGGAGATGCGCCACCAAAATTAACATTAAGACCGGACAACACTCTATGTGCCAGGCATAATGAGGGCACAAAATTCCTTGGCCTATACCTCGCGACAACAACCTGAACTTCTGCCACCCATATCCAAACATACCCATAAAGTTTCCAAAACGGTTGGGTTGGGGATCCTCTCGTCAGATACGTTTCTACGTGCCGCATAACTGCCCTTCTCACACTATACCATTCCTATATATCCCTTACCTCACTCCTATTGCTATCTGTGCTTGGAGTTCAACTGAGCAACCACACCCTAAAAAGCCAATAATTAACCCAGCAAAAGAGCCACCAGTAAGAATAATCACTAAATTCCCACATCCCCTGGCAACAACACCCCTCAACTCTTCATAGATCTAAACTTACTCCCTGTTCAGTACATCCCACACTTACTACTGTGCAATCTACTTCCTACAGGACCTAAATTCCTATATTAACCTTGACCTAAAAAGCTTTTTGATAGTTGCGACAAGAACCCCACAGGCCACAAAACACCAGGACACAAACATCTCATAATGACTTTCCCCGTGTCAGACTAAACCCTTTACAAAAAATTCACATGTATGCAAAGGCACTAAAACGGAAGACATGAACACCTACCTGATAATTCTAAAACTGCATACACACTTTCATCACCTTCAAAACTACCATCAGAAAAAACATCTTATCTCCCTGATACACCCTGTCAACTAATTACAGAATCACCACTGGTGGTAACACTTACACTCACTCCACCCATTTGACCAATAAACAGAATATCATCTCCAATATCAAAATAAATGAATCTGAACTAGTCATAAGTCTGGCCTGTGATACTCAATACTGAAACTTTGTATAGTGCCGAAACAAAAGCATTCTCCATTGCTAAACTCCACAAAACTAGTATTAAGCCACTTAGCCATATTACACAACTTACCTCATAATTTTTGTAATATTTTAAACTTAAGGATTTAATTTTAAAGTCTGCCGAAATGCCTAGCCTTGCTCGGTTGTTCTAGTGGTAACTCCTCTGTTATTATTATTTTTACTACATGTTATAATACACTCTCAAATAAAACCAATTTCTGGTAAACTCGCATTCGTAATTCCTTATAGTGAATTAATACTTTTACAATTTGAATTTGGAAAACGTTGAGAAATAACTGTGTGGTACTCAGGGAAACAATCCTTAATTCATTCCAGAAGGTTAATCGTGGCTGATACCGAATTGAATTTGTTCACATGAGGTTTGTTTGTATTCCAACGGTACCACTGTACAAATATTATGCACTAATTCTTTATGGATAAATGAACATTTTATCGTTTTACCTTAATTAAAGGGACAAACATCCAATCACCCTCTTAAAACCCCTCAATAACCCAGAAATAAACGGACAGCTTGTGAGATGGATAACAAATTCCCACTCCCGCCAGAGTACTCGCCAAATTGTCAACAAGTCTGAATCTGCTCACTATTAAACACTTTGAGGGTCGTACAGGCCCTCTCCGAAAACTCGTTCTCAGGGTCGGCCAAATTCAAAAAAAAAAAAAAAAATTATTTTTCTTATGAAAAAAAAATAGAGTTGTTTTTTTACTAAAACATTATTGGATAAACAAAAAAAATTTACCATCCAAGACTTACGGAGATATGGAGCATGAAGTTTGCAGAAAAAAAGAAGCCGAGTCTATGGCTAAAACAAGCGGCGGAACTGCCCGCTCACCCGTAAAACTTTTGTTTTCTTGTATTTGAAGGTTTGTTGATTTTTTTTTTCACTATTTTATTTTTTCACATTAACTTAATGTGGCTATGAGACCAAGTAAAGGTGCAATGTACATAAAGACACTCGTTGTATACAACACAAATAATGCACACAAAAACATAATTATCAATTTTTTGTTTACAAAACTTGTTTAACAAAATTAACATAACAATACAAAACATTGTTTATTATTTACTTGTTCTATAATATTACTTATACCAATATACTGTCACCTCGGACATATTCATATTAGTTCTGAAAGCTTGTGGAACTCTGAAACATTGGTGTCATACACAATGGTTTGTTTTATCTTTCTCCCTCATTCCATCTCTTTCATATCTGTCTCTCTCTTTCTATCTGTTTGTCTATCTATGTCTCACAGGTACACATAAATACAAGTATACATAGTATATATACCTAGGATACCCAAGAAATCCAGACAAACAGTGCTGTACTCTGCTTGAAAATGTGACGTAAAAGTGTGATGCACAGTTTGTGGCTCTTGAGAAGAGAGCTAGACGGAATCAGACAGATAGACAGGAGCTTGACAGACAGACTTAAATAGAACAGACAGAAATGTTGTGTGTACCAAGATACCAGTTTACTAGTGTTTCCACCCTACTACTCCTCCCTTCCCTCATCATTCCCCCTTACTCGTCCTCCTCTCCCCCTACTCTTCCTCATACTCCTTCCTCTTCCTCCTACTCTTCCTCTTCCTCCTACTCTTACCTCTTCCCTACTATTCCTCTCCTCCTCTTCTCCTCTTCATCCTACTCTTCATCTTTGCTCCTACTCTTCCTCCTTCCTCCTTCCTTCGTACTTCCTCTTCCCTCCTCTTCCCACTAATCTTCCTATACTATTCCTTCTTCCTCCTCCTCTTATTCCTATTCCTCCCTACTCTTCCTCTTTCCTCTCCTCTTATTTCCTCTTCCTCCACTACTCTTCCTCTTTCCCTCCTCCTCCTCTTTCCTCCTCTTCCTTCGTCTTTCATCTTCCCCTAGTTCTTCCTCCTTATTACTTCTCCCTCACTCCTCCATTAAGTGTATTATGTGTACCAGGAGTCGGCAGCTGTCAAAATGAATATTGTACTCATTACTAACTCCCCATCCAGCCTGTCAAAAACACTATGGGGTCGGATGCTGCTTTCCCTTCCTCCATTATAATCCTATATTACTTCTTTTCTCCCTACATTCTATCTGTCTTTTTTTTCTCTGGTCTCAAAGGATACACATCAATTAAAGTATTCATAGTATTTAAATTACCTAGGATAAACCAAATGGAAATCACAAGACAAAGTGCTATTCTTGCTTGAAGAATGTCGGTGGTAAAAAAGTGATGAAGCAGTATTGTGGCTCTCTGAGTAACGTGAGCTAGTGGGATTGAACGGGAGCTTGTCACAGTACAGGCATTTTGTCAGTCTGTATTGTTAGTATTCTCTAGACATATTCATTGGCTAATGAGCAGGAGGGGTGAATATGAGTTGGGGGGCCTGCTGACGGAGTAACGATGGGTAAGATGATTTAGAGAAAAAGCTACGGTGATGTGGGGTCGAGAAACAGGTGAGGGGGTAGGGATGGGTTGGGAAGTTATTGGGGTGGTGGTAAGTGGTGGTGGTGGTGGGTGGTGGGGTGGGTGGTGGTGGTGGTGGGTGCGTGGTGGTGGTGGGTGGTGGGTGTGATTGTCGGTGGAGGGGGGAGAAGAAGTAAGAAGCCAGGAGGAGGAAGAAGGAGAAGAGGCGGGAAGAAGACAAAGAAGAAGAAGAGGAGGCGGGACAGAAGAAGAGATAACCAGAAGACGCCGTAGCAGAAAAGAAAGAACAAGAACGGGCAGCAAGAAGCATCGGGGAATCCTCCTCCTCCTTGCCTCCTCATTCCTCCAACACCAGTCACACCCTACACAAACCCCTTTGCATCTCCTACCTCTTGCCTCCTCCTACTCTTGCCTCCTCCTCTCCCATCTGCCTCCTCTCCTCCCTGACCTCCTCCTCATCCTCCATTCTTGGAAACAAGTTGAAGAGCTCTTGTAGTTCATAATCTACTATCATATCATCTACCATGCCTCCACATATGAGTCTAGGGATTTTGGAAAAATAGGAGTTTACTCCTTTGATTCTGGTTACAACTGAACGTGAACAAAGTGCCCAGCACCAGAGGTGGAAGGCTCGTGGGTTGTCAGGGTTTTCCCACTTTATTACCCATATTATGGGTCACTAAGTTTCGGTCAAAACCTCACCCAGAAACCTTGAAACTCATCTTCAACTGTCACTTCACTCCTGTATTTGAACTGTCACTGGGGAACAAAAGTGTCCCATTTTCGCCGTGGAGTGAGCGAACTTTTACCATCAGGGGCCCATGGGTGGAATTGTGTACTTTGATGGCATTCCCACAATGCACCACTGGGTCCCAGATATTTTTTTCTCCTACTGCGCACTCCCACCTCACACAGAGGGACCCATTTATTCTCACATCTAGGCTTATCAGCCCTTTTCCTGTGAGATTTGAGGGTGCCGCTAGAATTTATGCGTACTAGTACGGACAACCAAAAACCCATAAGCACGGTAAGACGTATAGTACGAACCAAAACCCTTCAAAGGGTTAAAGATCATTCATACTTTTTATTTGTGCCTACTTTTACACGAACAATACATGCAAATAATAAAAACCCCCTACTCCATACTTCTCCCTCAATCAACCTAAACAGGACACATTGACCATAATACACAAGAACAGAATCTCTTTCTTGATATATCGTGCCCATAATCAACACTGTGTAAAAAGTTCTATGCACTTCAAAGGGCCCCAAACTATATGGAAATTTCCATTACCAGAACGATTCTAAAGAAACCAGTCTGGAAAATCAATTTAAGGACACTTCTCAAATGCCAACCTTATCACCTTGACTAGATGCTAAATACTCAGTACAACTTACTCTCACCATGTACTCACACGTACATTTTACTGAAACAATTCACATTGAATCCTTTTATCCATTGTTGACAGGGAATATTAATTGAATTCCATTGTTTTCACAAAAAGCATTTTTCAATACAAATTTTATTCTTTGTATTTTACAAATTTTGATTCATCTATTAAATTAACTATTCTACTGTACGTCTATGTATAATTTACTGTCATACTGTACAACTATGATATACACTTCCTTGTAGTAAGTAGACTGAAGCCATTAATGTTAAGTTGGCCATAATGCTAGCCATAATTAGAGGCTCTTTTAATTGCAACCACACTATTTAAATTACAAAATCTCAATGTACTGTTTGCAAAGACATATACATTAAATAAATAAATATTAAATATGAGAGAGGCAGGAGTGTTGTTTGGTCTGCAGGGACAAGATAGTCCCTTCAATTTACTCTATTCAACTCTACGGCTTATTTATCTAGCACAATTCATCTAATATGACATAATAAACAATATTAATAACATAGAAGAAAACATGACATATACTCTAGGAATGTAATAAACATATGTCATTTGTCTCTCTCCCCAAACAACGAGTGTTGCTGTGTTGTTTGTTGTTGGGTGTATAAGGGCACTGAAGGATAAGCCTTACTCTAGTGGTGTGATGGCAGCAGCAGAGAAAGGTGGGGTGTTGTCTGTCACCCTATATAACTCCAACAACATTGGTGGAGTTAGGTTCATGCTATCCTTTTTCATCGAATTAAATCGCTTCATCAACTTACTTGCACACTTGTTAATGCTACCACTTTATCGCTGGCTGGAGCTATAGTCTTTTATCGACTCGTACTGCTTTAGAATTGGACAATCGTAGAATCACTGAGGTACATTTCTCCTTCTCTCTTCCTATACTTTGGTTGCTTTGCTAAACAATTTTTTCTTCTTAAATTCTATTGTGATCTCAATTTCTTTACTAAAGGCGCCATATGAAGTTTATTTGGGCCCACGGTGGGCTTATTTCAGGTCACAAATCAATAAATACAGCACCCAAACACAATGAATTGTGAAAATGTTTGGCATGAGCCACGCAGGGTAAATGTTCACTCTTGGATACAACAAAATGCTTAGACTGGCTCACAACGGCCTGCGCAGGCAGGCCCACAGGTGCCGGCAGGTGGACAGGTCTGGAACGCCGGGTTGGAAACATGGCGGAACTGGCCAAAACTCGAAAATCAAAATTTAGCCGAAAAAAAGTGGTTTTGAAACTCGAACAGCATCCGATACTTCAGGCAGCTGAAAACTCGGACGAGTTCCAACCTGTTTAAACTTTTCTTTTTTCTTATTACTTTTCATTTCATATCCCATGGGAAGAAGATGGAAAGCAAAAAGAAGAATCTTTTTCTGTAAGTCACGGGGGAGTTGTGTAAAAGTCAAACTAATATGCCGGGTGCAAAGGGCTCTAGTAAACCCCTTTTTATATTTCTACACTAACAGAGAAAAACAGAGGAAAACCTTCAAAGTGAAAAATTTTGAATGTGCGTGGATGTAGTGCAAATGATAAGCAAAGAGATGACTGTGGATTGCGTCGGTTATGATGGAAAAAAAGAAGCTGGGAGAGAAATACAATGGGCGAATTTGGTCAGGGGTTTCTAACAGAAGTAGATACTAAGGGATGGGAATTAGCAACTAATGTTTCAGGTCTCAAGGATAAAGTTTATGGCAGAAAAAGAGGAATATAAAAATGTATAAAATTCAAAGATTAAGTGGAGGTAAAATAAGGGTTCGATGTGAAATGTGGGATATTGGAACGTGTTTATCACAACTGGAGAAGAGAGAAGTTGCAGAGGGAGATGCAGATTTTGGGAAATGTGAAGTGAGTGTCAGTGGGGAAGTTTGAACAAGTGGCTGGAGATCTCATGCTAAAGGGCGGTGTATATTCAGATCCTTATTCTAAGTTGTAGCTACACAGTTAGAGTAAGGAGATAGATGGGACAAAAGCGAAAATGGCAACAGTCTAGAGGAGGAGGGTTGAAAGTTTATAACTAAGGGAGGTGGAAGAGGAACGTTAGGGTGAGATATGAAGCCAACTAATGGCAAGTGAGGTTGGGCCTTCTGCATAGTATGGGTAGTAGGGGGGGAGGGATGAAGGCGTATGGGATTTGTTTAAAAAAATACAGTCTTTAGAATGTGAGGCAGAAGTTTGTGGCCTATAGGAGGGTGGTGAATGGAGGAAAAAAAGAGTGATGGTGGAATATGAGGTAAAAGGTTTGATAAAAGTAGGAATAAAAAGGATAGCCTTATGAGAGGTTTTTACAAAGAAGAAGTGCTATAAAAAGGGCAGACAGGTATAGGGAGAGTAAAAGAAAGGTGGAAAAGAGTGCAAAAAGGAAAGCTAATGATAGAGTGGGAGAGGCAACCACCATCGCAAAGTATTGTTAACCACTGCTAGGTACTCTTTTATCCTGTCTAGACTTAAGTACTCTATTAGTATTTAAGGGTTAGTAAAGCTGAAATGCCTCAGCATGGATAGCGCTTTCTTCTGCTTCAATCATGTTATATGTAAAAACACTCATTGTAACCTTTGCACAAGAAGGAAATAAATATTTTATTATTTATTTAAGGAGCCCTCAATTGCTGGGGAAGTATCGCTTCCTGAAATTTTGTTCATATCCAGAAGCAAAAAAATCCAGAACGGGAACGACGGTTCGTCTATCTTGAAAAATTCGCATGATGGATGCGTTCGTATGACGAGGTTCGAATGTTAAACTTTTCGTTAGATCAGAATGAATTTTGCAAAATTACTGCATACACAAATTTTCGATGCCTATTCTCGGCAAGAAGTGCATTGCTATTTAAGCCCACAAATACTCAAGTTTTACTTTATTCGGCATGGGCCTTTATATATTACCTCCATGGGGAAGTGGAACAGAATCTTCCCTCCATAAGCCCATGCATGTCGTAAGAGGCGACTAATATGCCAGGAGCAAGGTCAGTCAGTTCAGTAATCCCCTTCTCCTGTATACATTATTAAAGTTTTTAAAACAGAGAAACTTTTGTTTTTTCTTTTGGGCCAACCATGCTTCGGTTGGGGATACAGCAGGTTTGTTGAAAGATTATTATTTTAAGAGTAGGGCCCTAGCTTAATGGGCATTTTGCTTTACGGGTTCACTCTATATTAGGTCATTTCATAATTAGTCCCAAAAACTCTATACAGGCTCACCCCACCTGACTTTCTAATTATGGGGGGCCACCATGTCCCACCCGGTTTGTTAAATTCTCCATGAGCTCTGTAACCAATACGTCTGGAAACTTCCAAATTTTCAACATGTTTTTTAAAAGTTATTTCATATTTTATATTATACAGTAGACCCCCAGTTATCGGCCGTTTGGGACGAGGTCCATCCGCCCGGTGGAGGCCACGCTCTTGTGTGTCAAGTTTGGCTGTGTCATGGAGGTAGAGTGAGGAAAACTTCTGTCATTCATCCATACATTTTTGCTATAATCCATTGTGTTTTGTGGTTATTGATTGAGTGCAAGTGCAAAATAAGCAACCCATGGGCCCAAGGAAACATGTTACATACTATATAAAAACATGCATGTTTATATGCATGTATATTATTAATAATCACTGGTACATTAAATGTCTTATTTTACTTATAATATTCCCTGCTACATACACTAACGACCATCAACACACACTCACATCTTCCCATCCAATCCATCATCACCAGATTCATTCAATAAAAGGCGAAGTGTCACTGTAACTGTGCATGTCTTCTTCAGTTTGTGTGTATTTTAAAACTAATATTTCATGTGTTTAAAATTTTTTTTTCATTAACTTTCTAGGGTTGTCTTGCTCGGAAATTAATTTGATTTCCATTATTTCTTATGGGGCGAAATTTAATTGACTAACGATTATTTTGACTACGGATGAGCTACTCAGGAAACTGGGATTAATTAGCGTTAAGTCGAGGGGTCCACTGTACTATATAACATACAAATGTTATGGTTTAATAACATGTACTTATTAAGCCACTGCCTCATCCCACTGCCTCCCACCTGGCCTCAAACCAATCGCTAGTTGTTATGCCAGCTTCTTGTACAGCTTAATTCTTCAATTCCATAGTGTTTTCTCAATTTCTTTTTACCAAAGGGCTGACACTAGCAAGTTTCTTTGGGCCCATGGTTAATTATGTAGCCAATTTGCACTCAATCTACAAGCACCAAACACAATGGTATTATGTGAAATGTTCTGGAACAAAGACGCGTGGAGGCTAATGCTCACTCCAGCATAAAACAAAGCCAAATGACTCATGAATGCCTCCATGACTGCTTCAATCCTCATTTTTCTGTAAAATTTCCTTTTTCAATTCTATCATAATTATTATTTTATAATAACATGTATTTTTATTATTATCTTATTGTTATTTTTATTATTATTAATACAATTGATGTTATTTAAAACCATCAGGCGTCAGGCACGGCCCCCTCCCAAACTTGTTTCAGGGTTCAAAAAATTTTCGAAAAAAAAAAAAAAAAATTATTATGAAATGAGAGTTTTTTTTTTTTTTTTTGTGGTGTATCCTTTCGTTCGAATAGTATCAACATAGGTGTTTTCGATCGAACTGTCGAGAGCGGAAATTTTGCCGTTAAAATGCATCGAGTGTCAGATTTATCAATGTCGAAGCCATAGCAATGTCGGGGGATTCACTGTAACAGATGGATACAAAACGGCCATCACTAGATGGCAGTGTTTACCACAACAAAGTGGGGAGCGACTGTGGCCCACCTCCGCCTGTCTACAACATAATGACATTTTTATTAATTCTAGAGAATATATCATGTTTGCTATGTTATTTTATTGTTTGTTATGTAATATTAGATGAAACTGTGAGAGATAAATAAGCCTTATAGATGTTATTAGTGCAATTATTCTTGAAGTTTTTTGCCGGTCTCAGTACAAACTCTTGTCCATGCGACCACCGCCATACCACTACATGATTGACATAATTTTAATTTCTAGAGTGATATCTTGTTTCTATGTTATTTAAATTGATTGTTATGTCATATTACATAACTGCAATTTTCCTTTTTTTTGTGTTTTTTTTTTTTTTTTTTTTTTTTTTTTTTTTATTAGAAGAAATTTTAGAATATTTTTTAGCATACTACAACACAGAGGTAACAAAAAAATACTAGGTTAGAAAGAGCAGCATGCCCAAAGCCACTTATATGCATAGCATTTTGGGCTGGCTTTCTTACTTAAAAACTTAACTTAGAATTAACTAAGCAATGTGAAACAGTGATAAGTCATTATTTTGTAAACAGGATATCTATATTGCAAAATATGAGTTTTACAAAGACAGGTAATATGGTTTTTGCATGCTTTGCTGGTCATTCAGTGGAAGGAGTATTCTGTTAGGTAGTGTATTTAAAAAAATAAATCAAAGTTAGATTGGGTCCTGGTTTTACATTTATGTGATATAATCTGTGAGTAACATTTTGGTATACAATTTATATGGTTCAGTTATTCAGTATTTATTTGGCTTTTTGAGAGTAGTAAGGTGAAATTGAGAAGAGACTTGTGAATTTATAAACAGGTAGTGTTACTTTTTACAGTTACAGGTAATGATATTCCAGATTTTAGGGACCTTTTATGTGCATTGAGTTTTTGCATAGCGTTGAGATGGACACGAGGAAACAATCCAAAGAGTGATCTGTGCCTTGTGTTATGGTATAAGATGTTGTTTTTGTTAAGGTTGGCAAGGAGATGTTTGAGGGGAGGATCTAATATCAGAGTTAAGGGTTCTATGTAGTTAATAGGTGAAATAATATGTCATGGATGTTTGTATGGTGAGAGTTAGGGTGGTGTTTTGATTGGTGGGAGTGTGTTGCCTGTAGTGAGAATTTGTTATCATTCTCAAAACTGTGATAGATAAATAAACAAGCCATTAGATGATTATTAGTGAAATTATTCACTAATAGCTAGACCCAATCTATACAGTTATTGGCGGAATGTATTATAATTATCTAAAAAAGACCCAATACCTCTATAACAACAAGCCACTGCCTAAAAAAACTAAACAGATGACTGCACAAGAGGACTACAGTCCCTGGCTAAACACCCAGTACCTCAAATACCATAAATTACAAAGCAACCTATCAAAAAACAGTACGAATTGGGCCACAAAACCAGAGACCATACAAAAAATTACTCGTCAATCCTTACCGGGGCCTAATAATAAAATTAATAAATAATAATAAAATAAATACAATATAAATAAAAATAAATAAGTGTATTTTGCCCCGGGTATCCAGAAAAAACTCTCGTCCAATGCCAAAACGCCCATACAAATACATGAATGACATTTTTTATTTCATTTTACGAGTATATATTGGTTTCTATGTTATTTATATTTGTTTTTTATGTCATTTTAATGAAATGAGATATATTAAATAAGCCACAGAGTTGATATTAGCGAATTAATGAAGTACAGAATTCCACTGGAGAACAGTTTTTAATTCATTTCATTTACATTTAAATGATGGAAAAACTGACTCTGCAAACGAAAGCAAATTCAGTTGCAAGACAAGGTCATGGAATGGATTAAACTCACAAGTAGAGGTTTACATGTATTTACATATATAGACAGTTTGTTAGACAGCAGTCAACATGGGAGGTTTATACATTGCGAAGCCCTGTATTTTGTTTTTACCATGGACGTAAGATTGCTGGTGTCTTTTTTCTGGACTCATAACACATGCAAGGATTTCAGGTGCGGTCTTGCTACTTCTACTTACACCCTACGTCCAACAATTACACATGCAATTTACACATTTATGTCATACACATTCACCTGAGGTTTTTCCTATTGATTTTATCTGAATACGATGGAACCTGAGTTTCAGCCCTACTAAATCTTCAAGTTACGGAGCTAGACTAAAGTTGAAACAAAACCTAAACGTCGATAGCGATATTTCCATAAAGAAATAATTGTAAATCTTATTAATCTGTTCCCCAAAAATATTCACAAAAAAATCAATTTTTTTTTGAAGAATAAATACAGTTTTGATACAGAAAAAAAAAGGTTGATGAAGCAGAAAACGAATAGAAGTACAACTTAGATAACAAGTTCAGTGATACTTTCTCTAAGAAGATAAATACTGAGCAGATAAAACTTACGGACGCAGTAATAGTTAAACAGTTCTTTTTCCCTGTGATATGAACCAACAAACAGGTAAAGACAAATTTATCTGCAGATCATAAAGGGGACAACACAAGTGTTATTGTACCAGAGCTCAGGTATAAAAGAAGCCAGGTTACTAGGATCCCATGGTAGATAAAGTGTTATGCATAGATTTTCCACTAACATGATAGGAAAAAAGACTTAATTATTCCGCATCTATTAAAAAGTAAAGAAAGGGTATACATAAACGAGTGTTTACAAAAAACGTCAGATCCTCCTGTGTAGAGTCAGAAAACTTAGCGGAGGAGAATTATGACACAATACACCAATGCTTCACACGGGATGGGAAATTTCTAAGTTCAGGAAAACAAATGTAGGTCAACTGTTCACAAATCACGACACCCGTGATTGACTATCACGATTTCTCAGGGGAATACTAATCTTACTGAAATAACTAAACAATGTCCTAACCTAAAAGCCTAGTTGTGTAGTGTATGTTTTCTCCATTATTGTTCAAATCTCGTATATAGTACAATACTCTTAATAATTAAATAATAAACAACCTCATTTTGTGCACTGTCACTTCCATCTGTATTAGAACGTCACTGGGGAACAAAAGTGTCCCAATTCGCCGATGAGTGGGGAAAACTTTTTCCCACAGGGATGGTTGGAAATTGTGTACTATGATGGCTTTCCACAATGAAACCACTGGGTCCCAGATTTTTTTCCTACTGCGCACACCCACCACACAGACCCATTCTCTCACATCTAGGCTTATCAGCCTTTTCCTGTGAGATTTGAGGCCGCTAGAATTTATGCGTACTAGTACGACAAAAACCCCTACGCGTAAGACGTACTAGTACGACCAAAACCCTCAAAGGGTTAAGATCATTCATACTTATTCATGTGCCTACTATATACACAGAACAATACATGCAAATATAAACCCCCCACTCAAACTTCTCCTCATCAACCTAAACAGGACACATGACCATAACACAAGACACAGATCTCTTTTTGATATACCTCGTGCCCATATCACACTGTGTAAAAAGTCTATGCACATAAAGGGCCCCAAAATATGGAATTCATTACCAGAAGATATTAAAGTAACCCAGTCTGAAAATCAATTTAGGACACTTCTCAAATGCCACTTAATCACCCTAGACTAGATGCTAAATACTCAGTACACACTTACTCACCTATGTACTCCCACGTCATAACTGAAACAATCACATTGAACCTTTTATCCATTGTTGACAGGAATATAATTGAATCATTGTTTTCACAAAAAGCATTTTCGAATACAAATATATCTTTGTATTATACAAATTTTGATTCATCTATAATTAATATTCTACTGTACAACTATGAAATAATTACTGTCCTACTGTACAACTATGATACACTCCTTAGTATTAAGTAGACTGTAAGCCAATAATGTTAAGTTGGCCCATAATGCCTAGGCATAATAGAGGCTCTCTTTACATTGCAACCCACTATTGTAAATACAAAATCTCAATGTACTGTTTGCAAAGACATAAAATAAATAAATAAATAAATATGAGAGAGGCAGGAGAGTTTGTTTGGAGGCAGGACAAGATAGTCCTTCAATATGACACTATCAACTCTACGGCTTATTTATCTAGCACAATTCATCTAATATGACATAATAAACAATATTAATAACATAGAAACATGATATATACTCTAGAATGAATAAAATATGTCATATGTCTCTCTCCCTAACCAACGAGTGTTGCTGTGTTGTTTGTTGTTGAGTGTATAAGGGCCACTGAAAGATAAGCCTTACACAGTGGTGGTGATGGCAGCAGCAGAGAAGGTGGTGTTGTCAGTCACCCTATATAACTCCAACAACATTGGAGGAGTTAGGTTCATGCTATCCTTTTTCTATGAATTAATCGCTTAACTTACTTGCAACACTGTTAATGCTACACTTTATCGCTGGCTGGAGCTATAGCCTTTATCGACTCGTACTGCTTTAGAATTGTACATATTGTAGAATCACTGAAGGTACATTCTCCCTTCTCTCTTCCTCTACTTTGGTGCTTTGCTACAATTTTCTTCTTAAATTCTATTGTGACTCTCACTTTCTTTACAAAAGGGCTGCCACTATGAAGTTTCTTTGGGCCCACGGTGGCTTATTTCAGTCACAATCAATAAATAAGCACAAAACACAATGAATTGTGAAATGTTTGGATGAGCACGCAGGGTAATGTTCACTCAAGGATAAACAAAGCTAGACTGGCTCACGACGCCTGCGCAGGCAGGCACACAGGTGCGGGCAGGTGGACAGGTCTGGTACGCCGGGTGAAACATGGGGCACAGGCCAAAACTCGAAACAAAATTTAGCCGAAAAAAGTGGTTGAAACTCGAAGCATCCGATACTCAGGGCAGCTGAAACTCGGAGTTCCACTGTACATTCTTGTTCTTATTACTTTTCCTTTCATATCCATGGAGAAGTGGAAGAAGAATCTTTTCTCTGTAAGTCACGGGTGTTGTAAAAGTCAACTAAAATGCCGGGAGCAATGGGCTAGTAACCCCTTTTTCCATATATCCTACTAAAGAGAAAAAGAAGAAAACCATCAAAGTGAAATGTTTGAATGTGCGTGGATGTAGTGCAAATGATAAGAAAGAGATGACTGTGGATGTTATGAATGAAAAGAAGCTGGAGAGAAATAAATGGGATTTGGTCAGGGGTTTCTAACAGCATTAGAACTAAGGATGGAGTAGCAATAATGTTGAAGGATAAGTTATGGCAGGAAAAGAAGGAATATAAATGTATAAATTCAAAGATTAAGTGGAGTAAAATAAGGGTTCGATGTGAAAAGTGGGATATAGTAAGTGTTTATGCAACTGGAGAAGAGAGAAGTGCAGAGGAGAGAGATTTTGGGAAATGTTGAGTGAGTGCATGGGGAGTTTTGAACCAAGTGGCTGGAGATCTCAATGCTAAAGTGGGTGTATATCAGATCATTATCTAGTTGTAGCTACAGTTAGAGTAAGAGATAGATGGGACAAAAGGAAAATGGCAACAGTAAGAGAGAGGTGAAAGTTTATAAACTAAGGGAGGAGGAAGTTAGGGTGAGATATAAGCAACTAATGGCAGAGAGGTGGGCTTCTGCATGTATGGGTAGTAGGGGGGGGGATGAAGAGGAATGGGATAGTTTAAAAAATACAGTATTAGAATGTGAGGCAGAAGTTTGTGGCTATAGGAGGGTGGGTGAAGGAGGAAAAAGGAGTGACTGGTGGAATGATGAGGTAAAGGCTTTGATAAAAGAGAAAAAGGTAGCTTATGAGAGGTTTTTACAAAGCAGAAGTGCTATAAAAAGGGCAGAGTATAGGGAGAGTAAAAGAAAGGTGAAAAGAGTGCAAAAGGAAAGCAAATGATAGAGTGGGAGAGGCACCACCATCAGCAAAATATTGATAACCACTGCTAGTACACTTTTCACCTGTCTAGACTTAAGTACTCTATTAGTATTAGGTTAAGTCTGCCTGAAATGCCTCAGCATGATAGACGCTTTCTTTGCTTCAATCATGTTATATGTAAACACACATAGTAACCTTTGCAAAGAAATAAATATTTTATTTATTTATTTAAGGAGCCTCCCTTGATGGGGAAGTTCGCGTCCTGAAATTTTGTTCATATCCAGAAGCAAAAAATCGACGGAACGACGGTTCGTATCCTGAAAAATTCGCATGATGGAGCGTTCGTAAGCCGAGGTTCGAATGTACAACTTTTCGTTAGATTCAGAATGAATTTTGCAAAATTACTGCATACACAAATTTTCGCTTGCCCTATTCGGCAAGAAGTGCATTGCTATTTAAGCCAAAATCTCAAGTTTTACTTATTCGGCATGACATTATATATACCTCCATGGGGAAGTGGAACAGAATTCTTCCTCCATAAGCCATGCATGTCGTAAGAGGCGACTAAAATGCCAGGAGCAAGGGGTTAGTAATCCCTTCTCCTGTATACATTATTAAAGTTAAAAAGAGAAACTTTTGTTTTTCTTTTTGGGCCACCCTGCTTCGGTGGGATACAGCCGGTTTGTTGAAAGAATATATATAAAGAGTAGGGCCTCGCTTAATGGCATTTTGCTTTACGGCGTTCCTCTAATATGGTCATTTCAAATTATGACCAAAACTCTATACAGCTCACCCCACCTGACTTTCTAATATGGCCACCATGTCCCACCCGGTTTGTTTACATTCTCCATGAGCTCTGTAACCATTACGTCTGGAAACTCCAAATTTTCAAATGTTTTTAAAAGTTATTTCATATTTTATATATACAGTAGACCCCCAGTTATCGGCCGTTTGGGACGAGTCCATCCGCCGGCTGGGGCCGCTTGAGTGTCAGTTTGGCTGTGTCACTGGGTGAGTGAGGAAACTTCTGCTCATTCATCCAAACATTTTGCTATAATCCATTGTTTTTTGTGGTTATTGATTGAGTGCAAGTGCAAAATAAGCAACCATGGGCCCAAGGAAACATGTTACATACTATATAAAAACATGCAATGTTTATATGCAATGTATATTAATAATAATCACTGGTACATTAAATGTCTTATTTTACGTTAATATAGATATTTTCATTAAACCATCTATTATATCTCTTCAAAATTATATAAGAAACACATTACATATCATATAAACATGCAACGTTTATTATATGTGATGTATAGATATTTAACCCTTTCAGGGTCCATCCTGTAGATCTACGGCTTTACGTTCAGGGTGCAAACCGTAGATCTACGCCAAAATTCTAGCGGCATCAAATTTAGCGGGAGAAGGCTGGTAGGCCTACATCTGAGAGAATGGGTCTGGGTGGTCAGTGTGCACACCATAGAAAAAATCTGGACGCCTGCATGGCATTGTGGGAACGCCGGCAAAGTAGCTTTGTTCATAGTGCCTGGCAGCAAAGAAGCTCTCACTCCCCACTCACTCTCCGGGTGAATTCTGACTCTCCTCTTCACAACTTACAGTTCTAAGACTGATGGAAGTGGAGCTGAAGACGAATTCTATGGTTTTGAACCATATGGTACCATTGTGCCATATGGTACAATGGTGCCATATGGTACAATGGTGC